>CM053403.1:76518542-76734789 GCA_028644305.1 Xerus rutilus | reverse complement strand
CTAGGTCTTATATTTTTGACAAGCAAAAAAATTTTGAAGGTTAATTTTTTAAACTTTTGTAAGGGAAGTCATGGTTTATAGTTAGTTCTTGAGTACTTTACCTTTTGGAAAACAAAGTTTTATGGGCTTTTGCATAACTGTACCTTAAATATAACTTTTGTAGAATTACATACTATATTCCACTTGCTCCAACCAAATGCAAAAGCAGAACTTAGCAGGGCCATTTGTCGATAAGCTTTCATTTCTACCGATGGAGCCTGTAAATACAAACAGAACTGACCTTGGAGCCTCCCTACAAATCTCCCTTCCATCTTTAACACACAAGGATCCATTTAAAATTTTAAGTCAGATTATATGGCTTGTCTCTCAAAATTTAACAATGGTTTCCTCCTCTTTCTCTGAATAGAATCCAAAGTTGTTTATGTCTACACAGGTCCTCTGTGATCTGCCTCTACGACCACATATACCTCATCAGCTATCTGGCCTTATCTCCCCTCTTCCTTTGCTCTCTCAGTTCCAGGTTCTTTGTTGTTGGTCCAGTCCTGGCTATTCCTTCAGGATTCTTGCTCCAGCTGTTCTCTCTGCCTGGAAGCTGCTTCCCCAGACCCACTTGTGATGAAATTCTTCACTTTCAAGCTTTACTCACATCTTACTTTCTGTGACCTCCTCCCCAGCACCCTCCTTGATACTGTGCACAGTCCAACCCCACTATTCCTATTCTATTTTTTCCTTTTTGCATACCACTTTTCACCTTTTTAACTTACAAGACCATCTTATTTTTCTTTACCTCTAAAGAAGATAAGCTTCACAAGGGCAGGGGCCTTTGGCTTACTCACTCATTTACCCTAATATTTAAAACAATGTCCCTACCATATAAGTGTTCAGAAAAAAAAAAAAAACATTGAATATTCTGAAAACAAACAGGATACTCCATTTGTCATAGTAGTACTACAGGTAATTTGAGTTAACATTTTTTTCTATGCATATAGTTAGATACCTGTAGCTGTATTATTACCAAATGTTTTGTGAATGTCTATTTTGCTTGCTATTTTCTGGGGTATTCATAAACACACTCTGAAGCATGTAACTCTTCTGCCTACAAAGACATTTATTAGAAGCACTTGTGTCTTCATATATCACAACTGTTTACTAAGCATCTCATTCTAGGAATATGTATGCTAGGTGCTGAAAGAATCAAAATTATTAAACAATTGCTGTCCTCATGGCTGTCCCTGGTTAATGTGGAGAGATTGTATTTAAATCCTATGAGTAACATGAACACACACAAGGAGGCTCTGCCAAGAAACCAAGGGAAGTGGCTTGGTATACTGATTTTTTTTTAATGTGTTTAATTTTGCCCGAGTTACTGTGTTTGAGAAAGTGCAGAGTTTCTCGCTTAAGGAATCTTAATATATTCAATCATGGAAGAGGAAAGAAAATGTGCAAAATGAGAAGTAGCCTGGGCAACTTTTGCACCAGCCATGATGTTCTCCACTTGCCAATATGAAGATCATGCTACAGGTTTAATTCTTGGGGGAGGTTATTACATACTTGAGAAGACTCTGGATGTCTCATCTTATCTCTTATTCTTCCTTTCTAACTTTAATTCTGTATAAGTGAATCTATAAAATTCATGGTGTACCTTAGGACTTATATGAAACTATTTGTCAAAATTCTAAATGTACACTACATTCAATTTGGAAAGGTTCCTTCATACCTTATTGTTTGCAACAACATAAAAATGAGTGTGTCCAGTCGGGAAGATATTCAATCCAGCTTCTTTCAGAGCAAAAATGAAAGATATAGGACTCATCCATTTTCCTTCCAAAATAGATATGTGTTCTTTGTCTTTTAGTTTGATTGAAGTTAACATACAGAGGTTTTCCTGAGTTAAAATAAGAAAAAACTTTGATAAAAAGTGAAATTACTTCAGTATCATTCCAGGTCCAGCCCTTAGGTTCACTCTGTAGTTTTTAAAAAATCTTATCAGTACATTAAAAAGAGTGCAGGGTAGGTATGTTTTAGGTCTGATCTGAAATGTCACAAAGTCCCCTTGTTACCTTAATTTACTCTTTATAGGCTTCATTTGAATAGTCAGACTAAAGATCCTCAAATCCTCTATTTTATGTTATGATCTGAAAATATGAAGTATGTTCATGTTGAATTAAAATAGCCATGAAACATATTTTTAGAGGTTATTCTTTATTCATTAACATATGAAACTTAATGATATAAATCATCCAGTTTTAAAGTTTGGCAAACTGGCAGTTTAAAGATGTATAGAGTTCATATCTCTCAGCAGTTTTTTTCTAAAGGTTAATATATCCTATTTAACTCAATATGTCTGAAATATTTCAATATATGATTTTATATTATTGAGACAATTTGTATTTTTATGCTAAATATTCAAAATCTGATATGTATTTTACAAATATAGCACATATTAATTTGGACTAGTCACATTTCAGGAGGTCAATAAACAGCTAGTATATTAGTACAGATGTACCTTCAAAATCTGACCTGAAAATGCACTCTACAACCCTTGGCATTTCAGTCTTCATATTCATAAATGGACACTGAAGGTGTTCACAACTTTCCATCAGCCTAGAGTAAGAGTCTGCTCAGGAGTCTTCAGTGCTGCTGGATGGCATAAGCACAGTAGCACCAAATGGGTCAGAAGCCCTGACAGGAGGTCCCCATTATGACCCTTTTATGCAATCGTAGGAAGGTCACTTAATCTCCTAACCACTTTGGGCATCAGTTTCCACCACCCATAAAATGTGATGGTGTATCAGAACTGTTTTAAGGTCCATTACAGCATTAACAATCCTGAGTGCTCTCTCATCCCACCTTGTTTAAAAGCAAAGCTTGATGATATTTTGATTTTCCTGCAACCATCATAAGAAGGTCTAAAGAATCTTTAAAAACTTCCTTGAAATATATTTTACATATCATAAAATTCACTCACTTCACGTATACAATCCAATGATTTTTAGTTGTAAAACTATCACCATAAATCAGTTTTAGGACATTCTCATCCCATCCAATAAAATCCCTTAGGTCCATTTTTAGTTAATCTCCATTCTCAGCCCCAGGCAGCCACTAATCCATTTGTCTTTATAAATTTCAGGTTGTGTAATTTCTCATGGATGAGCAATAAGTCTCATTCAGAGGGAGACCCATCTCAAAGGGGATTACATGTGATTGGATGATAATGCTCAGGGAACCTCTTTAGGGTGGATCAAAAACTCAGATTCATACCATAACCAGGCTTGTTGGTCCACTAATTGATCAAACCCTAGTAGCTTAGGGTACAGATTTGAGCCTCACCACATACATGTCATTGCCTGTTTATTCAATTAATGTATCATTTAGAAATGATGACAGAACAATCTGGGTGTAATTACAAAAGACTACATAAATCAGTGGTGATTTTTTGACATGCTTATATGCACAGACTTGCTATAACAGTAACTCACCTTAATTTGTATCTGAATCTCAGTAAATAGTGTAGTCACAGTTAAAAGTACATTATTAATTTCAAGCGGTCTTAATTCCCATGACAGGAATGGCATGTTAATATGAGTGTCTTGAATCAAGGTGACAGGACCAAAAGTTTCCAAGCTGAATGATATAAGTCTGTCTTCTGCATTGTAATATACATCACTGATGCCATCTGTTCTCCAATGTTTACCTTTATAGTAAATGAATAAAGTGACAGCTGAATGAAACTAATAATCACAGTATGTATAAATTGATCTTTACATTAAGAACAGAAGCTCAAAAATAAGCCAAATTTTCTGAGAGTTTCTGTGCCTCTAGGATCAAATCCAAACTCTGCAGTGTGGTCTATGAAGACCTTCAAAGTGGAGCTTTGACACTGGCTTCGGCCCTTGCTATTCCTCACCCCTGTTTTCAGCCAGGCTTTGCATTCCCTCCTGACATTTACTTCTGCACCTTTGCACATGTAGTTTTCTTCCTAGAATACTCTTCCCCAACTTTTTAGAGAAACACTTCACCTTTGTTTTAAAACAACTTTAAAATTCACCTGTTTTTAGGAACTTGTTAAATTTAACCAGTTGTGTAACCATTACACAATCCAGTTATAGAACATGTTTATCTCCCCTACATTAAAAGATCCCTATGTCATTGTTGGTTTTTTTTTGTTTTTTGTTTTGGTACTGGGGATTGAACTCAAGGGCACTTAGCCACTGACCCACATCCCCAACCCTTTTTTGTATTTTATTTAGAGACAGGGTCTGAGTTGTTTAGGGCCTTGCTAAATTGCTGAGGCTGGCTTTGAACTCACAATTCTCCTGCCTCAGCCTCCTGAGCCACTGGGATTATAGGCTTGTGCCATTGCACCTAAGATCTCTGTCTATTTACAATTCATTCCCACCATCCTATCCTAGGCAGCCATGAATATACTACTTGTCTCCAAAGATTTGCCATTTTTGGACTTTTTATATAAATGTAATCATACAATGTGGTCTTTTGTGTCTTTTACAACTCTATAAAAGCCAGTTTAAGGTGGCAAAATGATTTGAATAAACATTTTGCCAAAGAAGATATATGAAAGACTAATAAGCATGTTTAACATGATTACTCATTAGGGAAATACAAATTAAAACTGCAATGAAATAGCACTTCATGTCCACTAGAAAGACAACAGATAAATGTTAGCCAGGACATGGTGAAATGAAACCATACACTGCTAGTAGGCATGTAAATCAGTATAGCACTTTGAAAAACAGTTTGGCAGTTTGTTAAAAAGCTACATATAAATTTACCCCTCAACCCAGCAATTCCACTCTTAGGTATATGCCCAAGAGGACTGAAAACAGACACTTCCATGCATTTTGTGTAAAGCCCTGTTCCATAACCATCCTGTGAGAAAGTCCCTCAAGGTCACTGTCGTGTTCTGCAGTACTTCATGTGTATTCCAACACCTTACCACATGTTGTGGCAATGTTCTTGTGTGCCTCTCCTACAACTCTGAAAACTCCGGGAAGAAGGAACTATTCTCGTTTATCTCCATATATCTTATGGTTTAGCATATTTATAGGAAGGATGGATGAACTATTCTCTTCCTAGGTGTTTCCTCCATTTTTACTTGGTTCTCTTTCCTCTTCTCACATGGAAACTTCCATTGTGAGAAGCTTCATATTCATAAATGGATACTGAAGGTGTCACTGACAAATGCTTTTTGCTACACTAGCAAAAATAATTTGTAAAGGTAAAAATTATTGCCTATAAATCTCCAAATTTCCAAGTACAAAAAGCTTCCCCCCATGGTTTAAAATTTTTCTGGGCTTGTAAGTTGTTGCTAATTAGTACAGTTACATAAATTGACATAATTCATATTTCCATGAATTGTGTGAGATAACTTGTCCAATTCTAATTTAGTGTGTATAATTTTTTGTGTGTATAATTTAAATGTGATATTTAGGAACATTTCTATGAATGTAACATTTCTAAAGTAACAAATTACAGAATTATTCATTTTGATGTATTTTGTAGTTTAGTCTGTTAGAAATATACTTTTCCAAGTAATAAGTTCTAGAATATAAATGTATGTGGCTCTGTCTACACAAGCGAAAATGTGTGCATTGGAATATTCATAAAAGCTTATACCACAAAATATTAATATTTACCCCTTTTGGTATGAGTTCCTAGGTTCTCTACTTCTGTAACTGAAGTGGAATAAGAGCTCTTTGCCTTAATAATCTTATCTGTTCCCCAGTATGTAAATCCTTTCAAAATAAATGAATGTGAAACTAAAATAGACCTAAAAATAAAGCTTCACAGTTTCCATCTAGGTTCCTTAAACTGCATCCACAAATTTACAAGATGGAGATCTCCCAAAATTCAGCCAGCTTACCACAAAAGAAGTATTTGGTGGTGATTATCTAATCATTAGCTTATATTTTTGTTGGTACATCTGATTTTATTGCTATGTATTTTAATAGTGTGAGTAAGCAACAATTTCCCTTGGTTCAAGAATCAAAAAAAAATTGTAAAATGGCATACTAGTTTTCCTTTCTTAGGTTTCCTGTTTGCCTATTTCCCACTCCAATACTTGTTTGCAATTTATACATGATTAACATTAAAATAAAAGATTAATTACCCCAATCTGAATTGTTTATGAGACAGTGGAAGTTATTTTATAAAATCTTTGAGATATTTTCATTCATTTTTTAAACATAATGATATAACCATAAAGTAATTATTCATAGATTATAACAAATTAACAATTTAGGAATTAACAGTAGCAAAATTCAATAAACTTTAAAATTCTAACTCTCTTCATTTGTATCAAGAGCAAACAACAAAGACTTTACACCTGACATTATGAGAAGAGAAAATCGGCTTATGGATCATTTTTTGTTCAATTAGAGGATCTGTATTATTGCCCCTCTTTTTATTACATAATTACAAAAGCTGACTAAGCAAAGCAATTTTAAGCCAAAAAGCAATGCTGGAGGCATCACAGTACCTGACTTCAAATTATAATGCAGAGCTATAGTAACAAAAACTGCATGGTACTGGCATAAAAACACACCAATGGTACAGAATAGAAGACACAGACAAACCCACTCATATGCAGTCATCTGATCCTTGACAAAGATGCCAAAAACATACATTTGAGAAAACACAGCCTTTTTAATAAATGGTGCTGGGACAACTGGTTATCCATATGTAGAAGAATGAAAGAAGACCCTAATCTCTCACCCTGCACAAAAATCAATTCAAAATATATCAAAGACCTAGGAATTAGACAAACTATGCAACTCCTAAATAAAACATAAGGTTAACACTACATCTTTTGGGTACAGGCAATGACTTTCTCAATAGGACCCTTAAAGTTAAGGAAATAACACCAAAAGTTAATAAATGGGACAGCATCACTTAAAAAGCAAAGGAAACAATAAGGAATGTGAAGAGCACCCACAGAATGGGAGAACATCTTTACTAGCTATTATTCTGTCAGAATATATTCTTTGTATATAATGAATATACAAAGAGCTCAAAAGTTTACACCAAAAAAATCAACCCAATTAATAAATAGGCAAAATAATTAAACAGACACTTCTTAAAGAATAAATACAAATGGCTAACAGATATATGAAAAAATGTTCAACATCATTAGCAATTAGGGAAATGCAAATCAAAACAGATTTCATTTCACATCAGTCAGAATGGCAGTCATCTAGAATACAAACAATAGTAAAGGCTGGGGGGGGTGTGGAGAAAAAGGAGCACTTTTACACTGTTGGTGGGACTGTATATTTGTACAAACTCTACAGAAATCAGTGTAGAGGTTCTTCAAAAGACTAGGCATGGAATCACCACATGACCCAGCTATACCACTCCTTGGAATTTATCCTTAAGAATTAAAGTCATCTTACTACAGCGATACATGCATGCCCATATTTATAGCAGCACAATTCACAATAGCCAAACTATGGAACCAGCCTAGGTATCCATCAATGGATGAATGGATAAAGAAAATGTGGTATATAAGCACAATGGAGTTTATTTCTCCATAAAGAAAAATAAAATTATGTCATTTGCAGAAAATGAATCAAACAAGACGATCACATTAGGTGAAATAAGTTAGACTCAGAAGGTTAAGGGTTGTGTTTTGCACATATGGAAGCTAGAGAGGAGAAAGGAAAAGAAAGCTGGGGGTCAGTCTCCTAAAATCAAAGGGAGATCAATAGAGGAAAGGGACCAAGGAGAGGGAAGTGGGGAGGGAGGGGGGAAGTGCTGGGGAGTAATATTGGCCAAATTATATTGCGTGCATGTATGGATACATAACAATAAATACCATCAATATGTACAATTATAATTCACCAATAAAAATGTGGGGGAAAAAGCTGGCTCAAGCATTGTTGTACCTTCGGCATCCCACCTTACAACCTTAGGATCTTCGAAAAAGACCACATTCTCATGAACCTTGAGTGTGACCTCTATAGGCGGAAAAGCGCTTTCTGTTTCAAAGTCTTCCACGGTTTCTGGAGGATATGTGAATTTCTGTAATCCTTCTTGGAGTATCTTTTAAAAATGACCAAAACACCACCAAATTAGAAAGTTACTGGTAACAGTTAAAGACATAACTATTACTGAGTAAAATATATGGTTTAATAAGCATTGCAGTTTGGTCCCATTTATCTATAGCCTGAGTACTAAATGTCACAACAAAATTGAAAGATTGAGGGAAAAAAATTACTAAGTTTGGATATAATTACAGAACTTTCTATGGACCAGGTTTGGTGCTAGAGCTTCTCCATCATTTTATTCCTCAGAACAATCCTGCAATGCCTATATTTAATAGAGACAGTAATTAAGACTTTGAGAAATCAAGCCATTTGCCAAAATTTACAAGATGACTTCAAGGAATCACCAGATCTATGGGACTTCGAATTACACACTCTAAAACCTCAGTAAGGACACACAGGTAAAAAGAAATGTAGATAACCTTTCAAGAAGTATAGAAATGAGAGGGTGAAAGTAAAGCCAACCACAGATTTTTCTAGGATAAGGGAGATTTGTGTATTATAGGAATGTTGCAGAGAAGCATCTAGGGAACAAAGGAAGATTTAAAACATCATAAAACAGAGAAACATTGGTTGGGGTATAATTCTAGAGGTAGTAAGAGGTTATTAAACAAAACCTTGAAGGAAGGCCTCTTTGTTGCAAGAGAAAAAAATTATGGGTGTGAAGGAGGATGTTTTGGGTTCCAACGCAGAGCATGAAGTGAAGTGGTAGATGGGGACATGCTGACAAAATTCAAGAACTTTAGATTTTTGATGGATAAAGAGTTCTGAAGGCCTTCCTTTACTTACTGCCCTTTGGGTGGTTCCTCAAGTATAGAAGGAAGATTCAAACACATCTTTTGAAAACTTACATACCAGACGTTCTCTCTCAGCCTTGCTCTATTAAATGAATTCTTATTTGTGGAGAGAAAGGGAAAAGAATGGCAATATCAAAATCAGTTGTGTGGAGTGGGTAAAAAATAATCTACTCATATACATAGCCCAAGTATAAATATAGCACACAAACAGATATATAGTATATCTGTGGTATTACAATTTTGTTGGGGGGTAATAAGGAAAAAAGTGTCTACAAAGGCTCCAAACTACAACAAAAAGCACTGAGAATACTTCTCTAAATAAAATAATGCACCAAAGTCCTTAATGGATGGGATTCTGTATGAGAAGTAACTGCTAGCCTATGTACATACTGAGCTACTAGGGAGAGGGAGAAAAAATCAGGAGGAAAAGGATGGAAGGAAGAAAAATAGGAGAGGACTATAACAGTATAACTTAGAATATATGGCAGTATGCTCTGGATAGAGCCACCATAAGGTTACAAGAAACCAAGTCAATACTAGCGAAAGTGTTACTACGTATAAAATGGGAGTGTGAAACTCCTTGAAAGATGATATAACAACTGCCGTCATCAGTATTCTTACCACTCAAAACATGTTCTGTGAATGGCAGCACCAATGTCACCTGAATAAGTGCTTCTCAAATGTTTATGTGCATACAAATCATCTTTCAAATACATCTTGTCAAAATGCAAATTTAATAGATCTGAGACCACTCAAAATGATGCATTTCTTAGACATCCCCTTGTGACTCTGTGGCAGTTGGTTCAGTGCTACTGGATCACACTTTGTATATCAAGGATTCATACCAGTGGTTCTCAAACTTCAGGGTGTGTTTTGTTAAAACACAGATTACTGAGCTTCACCATTGGAGTTTCTGATTCAGTAACTTTGAGGTAGGGCTCATGAATTGGCATACGTAACAAATTCCCAGATGATGTCAGAGGTTTCTCATGCTTCTGGTCAACCACAGATCTAGAAGAGTCTGCAAACTGTGGTCCCTGAGAAATCCTTCCCACCACTGCTTTTTGTAAATAAAGTTGAAGTAGAACACAAACATGTGCATTTGTCTATACACAGTCATTTTAGCACTATAAGAGCAGTGTTGAGTGCTTTCAACAGAGCTAGTGTGGCCCACAAAGCTGAATATATTTACCATCTGGCCTTTTACAGAAAAAGTCTGCCAACCTCTGGTCTCATCTATCATTATTAAGGCTAATTTAGTACTTTCAAACATGAGTAATGTAGGTTTACAATTAAGTTAACATGTGAATTCTACTTTAAAAATTCATATTGTTTTAGAATCTTTAAGTGTCCTTTGGTATTTTTTCTTCGTGCTTAATAGTGTCACAGTGTATTAGATGTTCAGATCTCTTTTGAAATAAAGATATAAGAAACTATTTTACTTATGTTTATATTAAAGAATTTACTTACTTGCACAATCATCCAGCCCTTCACTGGTTTACACTGTGGGGGAAGCTCCAAAATATCCAAGTGGTACACTCCACCCAGAGTTGTAAATTGGCATAAATCCACCTCATTGTCTTCAAAGATATTTGGCTTTTCAGTAGTATTCTCTATCAGGAATAACTGTGCTACAGGTAAACATATTAATACCATTTTTAAATAGATCACAATATTTTTGTATTGTCTTAGGAGGGAAATGAAAAAATTCTAATATTGATAAAGGAAGTTTTTATGTAAACAGCTACTAAGCCTTTGCAAAAAGTGGAAAACTCAGATGTATTTACAGAGCTAACCATGGAGATGGGAATACACATGTGTAATGGTCAGGTGCAGGGAAGGGTGCCATTTATATTTCTATACTAAAATTTTAGGAATATGCATATAATAAGCATGTGTTATTATTACAAAATATTATGAAAGATAAAATGGTTTGACATAAAACTTGATAATTATCAAACTATTTTTTTATATTTTTTCAGTGCTAGGGTTACAGCACTGAACCAAATAAACAAAAAATCATGATCTTCATATAGCTTTCCTAGGGAAGAGATAAATGAGTAAAATATCTGTTATTTATGAAACTGCTGTGGAGAAAAACAAAAATAAAGCCCTTTCATGAAGTGTTGCACTTTTTAATAGGGTCCAAACTAATTTCTTAAAATTAAAAATTATGGGGCTAAAACTCCAAAAGAAAAAAAAAACAGTAAATGATGAAAAAAGTAAATTTTGGTCCATGTGTGAAATCAAAGTCAAATTTTCAATACAAATGGGCCCAGCTCATAGATAAATAGGGATGGACCCTTGAGGAATGAAGAAACTGGATTGGATAATATCTGTTTTTCCAACATTCTATGGGAAATTCTGTGATTCCATTATGCAGTACAAAATCAGAGGCAATATTGGAAGTTACATATCACAGGGACTATTCTGACCCTTCATCAAAATGCTTCTAATAGGAAAGTCAAACCATTTAAAGATTTCACCCTTTATTAGCTATGTAACCTTATTTAAGATATGCTAATTAACATCTCTTGTGTGAGTTTCTTCAACTATAAAATGGATATAATAGTAGCATCTAATAGAATTCGGCAGAAGAATGAGTTGATATATGTAAAGATCTGGTGCTAGACACATAATGAAAATGCAGTATTATTATTATTGCTGCTTTCCTTTCCCATAAAAGGAAGCACACCAGGATGGCAGTGAATTTTCAGCATGCACTGAAAATTAATGGAAATAACCAAAGAAATTTTGAATTAAGTAACTTTATTTTTTCCCTTGTGTACATTCATTCAATACATCGCAGTTTTTAATTTTTAAATGTATTTCATTAACAATTTATTCACCTAAAAGGAAAGCAATAAATAATACTGTGGTTACATTTAGACTATTATGATATATATTATTTGGAAATCACTACATAGAAATCCATGGTATTATTGACAGAAGTTCAATAACTGTAGAGTCATATTTCTTATAGGAGAATTACCCATTAAGGGTTATAGAAAAAGTATAAAGATATAAGCTCAGGTGGTTGCTAAACCAAACGTGTTAGCAAAAGTGAAAAAGTAAACAAGGGCTTACCATGAAAAATATGCTTAGAAATATATAGAAAATAGGTTCCCTAAAGTTTATCAGCGAAGAAGAATACTGATAAAGGTCAATGGAAAACATAGCTATAAATATCAAACTGAAAGACTGACAAATTAGCTGGGTGCATGCTTATAATTCCTGTTATCTGGGAGGCTGAGGCAGGAGGATTTTGAGTCCAAAGCCAGCTTCAGCAATTTAGTGACCTCCTAAGCAACTTAGCAAGACCCTATTTCAAAAATAACAGATAAAAAGGGCTGGGGATGTGGCTCAGTGGTAGCATGTCTCTGGGTTCAATCCCCAGTAATAAAAAAGAAAACTGAATTTTTTTAAAAAAAGATAACAAATTAGTTATTGCTATCATTTTCACATATTTAATTGCTATTTGCCAAGACAAGATTAAATACAAAAACTTGTAGTCACTCAAAAACATAGAGAAATTCCTAATGTGTATATGTGTTTGTGAAAGTTCATTGCATCATTATGTATAAATAAAAAGTAGAAATAACTTTAATCCTATCAATAGGGATTTGAATAATGTTATTGGGTAGAATTATATAGCTACTAAAAAAAAGGTTATCATATGTTCTTACTTAAAACAATGTTAATTATTTATTTAGAATGTATATTGCATTCTATGTACATCACATAATGTTAAAGGAAAAAATGATTTTCAACTAAAACATTTGTATGATATAATTCCATGGTTTTATTAAAAATCTAAAGAGAGAGCAAGAGACATTAAATAAATCTGTTAACACAGGTTTTCTCAGGGGAGAAGCTATGAAAAACTTTCACTTTAAATATATTTCTGCAATGTCTAAAATTTTATTTTTACAGTGAGAAGAAATAAAATCAAATTATGAAATGTAATTTAGAATACCTGCTGAAACCGTTTCACTTAATAATCTCATCTCCATTTCACCTTTTAGGGCTTCAGAGTCTTTCTGGTCAGAAGTCTATAAAAAACAAAACAAAAAACACAAGGACAGAGGGGCATGACTGTTAGTGTCCTCTTTAGTCCAGAGTAATTTTCTCCCTATTCCAATCCCTACTTCAGATGTCTGTTATCTTAATGCTAGTGCCCAAACATACACAGTCTAACATAACACTGGAATAATTATAGTATTTTTTTTTTTTTTGGTACCAGGGATTGAACTCAGGGGTACTCAACCACTGAGCCACATCTCCAGCCCCATTTTGTGTTTTATGTAGAGACAGGGTCTCACTGAGTTGCTTAGCGCCTTGCCGTTGCTCAGGCTGGCTTTGAACTCGCGATTCTCCTGTCTCAGCCTCCCTAAGTGCTGGGATTACAAGCGTGAGCCACCACGCCCGGCTTAATTTTAGTATTTTTAAAAGCAATTAAAATGAGAGCACAACTCCACTGAATGTCACAAGGCCTAGAGCTACTCTGCTCAGATTCTATTCTAAAAACAAGAATAAAATATAGAAACTAGGAAGCAAAGCAAGCTCTAAAAAAATATTACTTAGGATTTCAAGATGGCTGGATGGCAGTGCTGAGCACCCACATCCTCTTTCACAAAGAAGAATCAAAGCAGCAGGTGTACAGCCACATTTTGAAGTGAATGAACACGGGAGAACACAGGAAAACGGCAAAAGAGAGATTGCAACCTTGTAAGATTCATAGACCTGGGACAACAGATAGTAAGAGAAACAAAATATCCTTGGCATCTGCCACACTGGCTTCCAAGCTGGGGGAGGGCATATCTCCCCTTTGCAGGGGTAAGGGTTGCAAGAGTGTTCCTAAGTGACTAGGAGAAAATCAAACATGGGGAAAGATTTATACAGAAGATAACTGGCCATGGAAACTCACCCAGATCTCTCCTTTCCCCTCCAATCTGGCTGCTTGCAACATCTGCTGGGAGAGATGAGCCTGGCCAGGAATTTGGAAGGGTGGGGACAGAGGAGATTGAATTTGGAGACTGAACACAAGACCAGGAAACTTGGGGTCTGCAGATGATGTACTGAACTAAGAATTGGCTCCACCACCACAAGGTCAGAACCCAAGGGAGATTCATGCATGGGGTGCAATCTTCCAGTGTGGACCAACAATTGCTGGGCTCTGGAGGTGCACTGATTTAAAATCTCTGGACCAGATGGCATTTAGTGAAGAGCCTGGAGCCTACTTAAGCCTAAACCCCATCTCCAGGAGTCCCGCCTACAGGATTAACTCTTTCATTCCAGCAATCCCACCCTGAGGGTGGAGCAAGTATCATACTCCAGACAACCCCACCTAACACTGCTCAGAAAGGAAGCTGAGAATCATCTGAACTCCAAAGGAAATAATTCTTTAACTTTTCATTGAGTTTTTTTCTTTTTCCTTTTTCCTTTTCTCTGTTTAAGTGTGACTTTAATGGATATTTATACATATTCATATTTTTTCTCATTTCTAGAATTTTTGAAGCCAGTTATTTTTCATGCATAAGTTTTTGATGATTATGATGTTTGACTAGTATATTTCAGTTTTATTTTATATTCTTTTATTTTTAATTATTTCAATGTTTACTTTATATATTTCTCTCCCTTATTTGGTTCCCTTAATTCTCTTTCTCTTGTTTCTTCCACTGACAGCCAGTCTCTATTGTTCTCTTTCATTCTACATTTAATTTTTTACTTCTATCTTCTCTTTTCCTCCCTCATAATCATCACATCCTACATCACTTCTGTTCTCTCCCTGTGCATCATTTGATTGTAAACCCTTTTGCAAACTTACTGTTTTTATTGTAGGCAATAATTGATCATATCATTTGTTTATTGTGACAGTTATCATTGTAGACATTATAGCAGGAATTACATGGTTTAATGCTGTATATTGTTTGCATTGGTTGGTGCTATTATTTATCTCCTCCTCAAGAGTGAGATACTGGAAACCTTCAAGGACATGATAAGTCTACAGGGTAGAAACTCTACTGCTACTGATCTATGCTGTTAAATGGGAGGACACATAAACATCATGAAAAAGCAAGGGAACAAATTGCCCCACCAAAATCAGAATACTTCAATAACAGTGGAAGAAATGCCAGAGAAGGGGTTTAGAATGTACACAGTTAAACTGCTCTGTGAGGCAAAGGATGATATAAGGAGTAAAAATCAGAGAGAAAATACAGGAAGTTAAAGATTACTTCAATAAAGATAATGAGATTCTGAAAAGAAACCAGGCAGAAATCCTCAAAATGAAGAAATCAATAAACCAAATTAAAAATTCAATAGAAAGCATCCCAACAGGCTAGATTACTTGGAAGATAGAATTTCAGGCATGGAAGACAAAATATATAATCTTGAAAATAAAGTTGACTGTGGAAAAAAGACATTAAGAGATCAAGAATAGAACTTTCAAGAAATATGAGATAACCTGAAAAAATCAAATGTAAGATATATTGGAGATACAAATCAAAGGAATGCAAAATCTTTTCAATGAAATAATATCAGAAGATTTCCCAAACCTAAAGAATGAAATGGAAATTAAAATACAGAAAGCTTACAGGACCCCAAATATAAAAAATTGCAACAGACCCACACCAAGGCACATTATTATGAAAATGCCTAACAGAAAATAAAGATAGAATTTTAAAAGCTGCCAGAGAAAAATGACAGGTAACATTTTGAGGGAAACCGTCCTGGATCTCAGCTGATTTCTCAACCCAGACCCTCAAAGTTAAGAATGCTTGGAATAATATATATCAAGCTCTGAAAAAAAATGGATGCCAGCCAAGAATACTATACCAAACAAAATTAAGCTTCAGAACTGATGAAATAAAAACCTTCCATGATAAATAAAATTTAAAATAATTTATGACTAGAAAACCTATACTACAAAGCATACTCAATAAAATATTTCTGAAGAAGAAATAAAAAATAAATGTGATAACCAGTAGAGGGAGGAACTATGCTAGAAGAATAGACAATCAAAGCAGAAATTGATTCAAATTAAAATCTAGAAATAAATCAAAATGACTGGGGATAAAAATTTCTCAATAATAACATGAAATATAAATGGCCTAAACTCATCAATCAAAAGACATAGACTGGTAGATTGGATTAAAAACACAAGACCCAACATTATGCTGTCTCCAAGAGACTCACTTTCTTAGGCAAAGATATCCACAGACTGAAGGTAAAAGGATGGGAAAAAACATCTCATTCACATGGATCTCATAAAGAAGCAGGGGTCTCTATTCTCATATCAGAAAAATTGGACTTAAAGCCAAAATTAATCAGAAGGAACAAGGGAGGACATTTCATGCTGCCTAAGGAAACTGTACATCAACAAGACACAACAATCATATATATTTATGCCCCAAACAATGGAGCATCTATGCATATCGAATCAATCTTTCTCAATTTCAAGAATCAAATAGACCACAACACAATAATACTGGGTGACTTTAATACACTTCTCTCAACCTGGAAATATCCTCCAAACACTAAATAAAGACACTATAGAACTAAAAAATGCAATTAATAATTTAGACATATATAGAATATTTCATTCACCAAGGACTCAATACACTTTCTTCTCAGCAACACATGGATCCTTCTTTAAAATAGACCATATCTTAGGCCACAAAGCAACTCTTAGCAAGTTAAAAAAAAAACAGAGATAATATTTAGAATTCAATCATATCATAATGGAATGAAATTAGAAATCAATGATAAAATAAAAAATAGAAGCTACTCTAACACCTGGAAGCTAAATAATACACTATTGAATGACCAATGGATAGCAGAAGAAATCAGGGATAAAATATAAAAGTACTTAGAAGTAAGTGAGAAGAATGATACAACATATCAAAATCTCTGTGGGACTATGAAGCCAGTACTGAGAGGAAAGTTCATTGCATTGAGCTTATTCATTAAAAGAATAGAAAGTCATCAAATAAATAACCTAATATTGCATCTCAAAGCCCTAAATAAAGAACAAATCAACACCAAAAGCAGTAGAAGACAGAAAATAATTAAAATCAGAGCCAAAATCAATGAAATTGAAACAAAAAATAAAATCCTAAAAAAGATAAACCAAAACAAAACATTGGTTCTTTAAAAAAAATCAATAAAATTGATAAACCCATAACCAAGCTAATGAACAGAAAGAAAAAAAACTCAAATTACTAAAATTCATGATAAGAAAGGAGATATCACAAAGGATACTATTGAAATACAAATAATAATCAAAATATTTTGAACATGTATATACTAATAAAATAGAAAATCTTGAAGACATTTACAAATTTCTGGAGACATATGACCAACCCGAATTGAATCAGGAAGACAAAGAAAATTTAAACACATCAATTTCAAGCAATGAAATTGAAGACACCATCAAAAGCCTACCAACAAAGAAAAGCCCAAGACCAGATAGATTCTCAGGCGAGTTCTACTAAATCTTCCAAGAAGAACTAAAACCAATCCTCCTCAAATTATTCCATGAAATAGAAAAGTAGGGAACTCTTCTAAACTCATTCTCTGAAGCTAGCATCACCCTGATAACAAAATCAGACAAAGACACATCAAGGAAAAAAAAACTTCAGATCAAGTGGGGTTCACCCCAGGGATGCAAGTTTGGTTCAACATGCTGAATTCATTGTAATTCATCACATCAATGGACTTAAAGATAAGAATCACATGATCATCTCAACAGATGCAGAAAAAGCATTTGACAAAATATAGCATCCATGTATGTTCAACATGCTAGAAAAACTGGGGATAGTAGCAACACACCTCAACATTGTAAAAGCTATATATGTTAAACCCAAGGAAACATCATTCTAAATGGAGAACAATTAAAAGCATTCCCTCTGAAAACTGGAACAAGACAGGAATGCCCTCTTTCACCACTTCTATTAAACACAGTCCTGGAAATTCTAGCCAGAGCAATTAGACAAAAGAAAGAAATTAAAGGGCTATGAATAGGAAAAGAAGAACTTAAACTATCTCTATTTTCTAATGACATGATTCTACATTTTAAATACCCAAAAAACTCCACCAGATAGCTTCTGGAACTCATAAATGAATTCAGCAAAGTAGCAAGATATAGTATTAACACCCATACATCAGTTGTGATTCTATACATCAATAATGAATCAATTGAAAGATAAATTAGGAAAATTACCCATTCACAAAAGCCTCAAAGAAAATAAAATATTTGGGAATCAACTTAAGACAAGAGGCAAAATTCCTCTACAATGAAAACTACAGAAGGCTAAAGAAAGAAATTGAAGAAGACCTTAGAAGATGGAACGATCTCCCATGTTCTTGGATAGGCAGAATTAATATTGTTAAAATGAACATGCTACCAAAACTGGCCTACAGATTTAATGCAGTTCCTATTAAAATTCCAATGATATTCTTCATAAAAATAAAAAAAGTAGTCATGAAATTCATTTGTAAAAATAAGAGTCCCAGAATAGCCAGAAAAGGGAAGCAGGAGGCATCACAATATCAGACCTTAAATTATACTACAGAGTTACAGTAACAAAACTGACATGGTATTGGCACCAAAACAGACATGAAGACCACTGGTAAAGAATAGAAGACACAGAGACAAGCCACATAAATACACTTATTTCATACTAGACAAAGGTGACAAAAACATACATTGGAGAAAAAACAGCATCTTCAACAAATGGTGCTGGTAAAACTGGAAATCCATATGTAACAAGATGAAATTAAACCCCTATCTCTCACCCTGCACAAAATTCAACTCAACATGGATCAAAGACCCAGAAAGTAGACGAGATACCCTGTGCCTACTAGAAGAAAAAGTAGGCCCATATCTCTATCACGTCAGCTTAGGGACTGAATTCCTCAACAAGGCTCCTAAAGAGCAAGAAGTAAAACAGATAATTAATAAATGGATGGAATCAAACTAAAAAGCTTCTTCACAGCACAGGAAAAAATCAAGAAAGTGATGAGAAAGCCTAGAGTATGGGAGAAAATCTTTGCTACCCTTCAGATAGAGCATTAATCTCCAGGATATGTAAAGAACTCAAAACACTTAACACTAAAAAAAAATAGTGCCATCAATAAATGGGATAAGGTACTGAATAAACATTTCACAGAAGAAAGAATATGATCAGTCAACAAATACACCATCTCCAGCAATTAGAGAAATGCGAATTAAAATCACACGGAGGCCCAGTGATGCACGCCTGCAATCCCAGTAGCTTGGGAGGTTAAGGCAGGAGAATTGTGAGTTCAAAGCAAAACTTGGAATGAAACCACCATTTGACCCAGTTATTGCACTCCTCAGTCTATATCCAAAGGACTTAAAATCAGCATACCTATAATGACGCAGCCATGTCAATGTTTATGACAGGTCAATTCACAATAGCTAAACTGTGGAACCAACCTAGGTACCCTTCAACAGATGAGTGGATAAAGAAGATATGCTATATATACACAATGGAATATGAATAAGCTATAAAGAAGAATGAAATTATGGCATTTGCTAGTAAATAATGGATCTGGAGACTATCATGTGAAGTAAAATAGCAATCCCAATAACCCAAATGTTTTCTCTGATATGTGGATGCTAACACACAAAAAGGGAGGAGGAATAGAATTACTTTGGATTATACAAAGAAGGAGAAGGAAAGGGAGGGGAGATGGGAACAGGAAAGACAGTAGAATGACTCAGACATTACTTTCCAATATACTTTGTGTATTCATACAGTGTTCATGTAAGAATACACAACCAGTGTAACTCTATATCGTGTGCAACCAAAAGAATGGAAAGTTATACTCCATGTATATGTAATATGTCAAAATGCCTTTTACTGTCATGTATAAATAAAAAGAACAAATAAAAAATTTTAAGAGAAACAATCCAATTAAATAGGGGCAAATAATCTGAATTTTTGTCTAAATCTGAAAGTAACTTATTTTTGTGACCTTGAACAAGTCATTTAAGATGATGAGCCTCAAATCCTGAGCTGTCAACAATAATATTTGGTACTTAACTGTGTACCAGACATATAATATATATTGTAAACTGCCATAGCCCAAAATCCTCAAGACACTGTGTGACAAAGTTCTGGTGCCTGCAATGGATCAGGGTGAAGAGATGCACTCCTCAATATATTTCTTGTTGGGATGCCCCTTCTTAGTTTGACAGAATTAATTGTGCTTGCTTGTGTCACTATTCCAATTCCTGGAAAGACAGGATCAGTCAATCCTGGTCCCCTAAAGTCTCTTGTAATTAAGGAGAGGCATTTGACCACCCAGGCGAATAAACAAGAAAATCCCCATCAGGATAGTACTACTGATATGATGTTTCTTAGAAGTAATTCTAGAAATTCCCCTGATGATAGTTTCACTTTAGATATGTTATCTAGAACATTTAAGCCCACAGGTTCCCCAATTACATTTGGATGTACTCTCAGGCCTGGCTGTAGAAGGCTGCTTTGGCAATTTCAATAAAGTGAGCTATGGGAAATTGTGACTCCAACTAGTCCCATGCCTAAAGCTCAAATGCTGGTCAAGCCTTCTCGCAGGCCCTGACAAAAATGGATTCCCCCCATAGTAAAATCCAGTGATATTTGACATAGGTAAAAGCAGAAGATGGCAGGTGTCTAGGTATAAACAAAATCTAACTTAGGACTGGACCCTCCCCCACCATATACAGGAGCCTACATTAATGGAGAAAGAATGGTTTGGGTTTATAGAAAACATGTTAATTGTAGTTCCTTGTTTACATGGGAGAGTCTTAAGAAACAAAGGCCTCGATGCCTGCCCAGAGAAACTGAACTCAACTTATATAAACAATGGTTGCTACAAAATAGGGCTGGGGCAAGTTCAGAGAATGATATTTTAATGATGTATGTAATAGTTAACTTAACCTGCAGCTTTGGGCAATTCTGGACATGAGCAGAAGCCATTGACCACATGTGCGTCAACGGCTATGCTTTTAAGTATAGTTACCACAATGGTCTATTAGTCTTATGCTACTCTCATAGTTAAATATACCTTTGTTAGCTTCATCTTGTTTTTTGGGAATACAATAGGAAGCTTAGTGATCTCTAGTTTGATATTAATCTTAAGAACAGGACATGAGGACCCTTATAGTTATAGTCTTTAGTTAAGATTTAAAAATCCTTTGATGCTAATGTAGTTATCCGGGACAATTATAGATGACCACTCTGTGTTTATGAATAACTCATGATGAATTGTAACTCCCTTTTCTTTTCTTTTAATCAATGGCTGTAAATCACTATAAATAAAGCGCTGCTCTGAACTTAGATAGACACAGCTGCACCAAACCTGGTCTCTGTGTCTCATTGGTGCTATTTTCGCTGACACCACTCATCCCACCCTCAGGACCTGACATCCTGAGGAAGCTGGACCCCTGTAGTAAACAATTCTGCTAGACAAGAAAATGGAAGCTTAGGGAAATAACTGTTTAAAGGGATGAATAAAATAATTGAAGTAAAAGAACTCAGTGTATGGTAAAGCACTATATGAAAGCAACGTTGTTATAGAAATTTGGTGGGTATGTGCTAATACTTGCAAACTGGATGATAGCCAGAAAATTCCATTTGACTTCAGATACTATTAGTACTTCTGTAGCACTAGAATGACCTTATACCATAATTTTTCCCAGAAACTCAAAACCAGTTATTCCCAGTGTGAGTCTCCATCCTCAATCACCATATACAAAGTCACACTTAATAGTTACCTTTTCCCTTACTCTCATCAGCATAATGCCCTGTGTGTCTTCCTCTTTTGGGGGTGGGGATACTGAGGATTGAACCCAGGAGTGCTTAACCACTGAGCCTCCTCCCCAGCCCTTTTTTATATTTTACTTAGAACAAGATCTCACTGAGTTGCTAAGTGCCTCACTATGTTGCTGAGGCTGGCTTTGAACTCGCAATCCTCCTGCTGCAGCCTCCCAAGCAGCTGGGATTACAGGCGTGAGCCACTATGCCTGGCTATGTGTCTTCCTCTTGACCAGCATCAACACTATTTTCTTTCCTTCCAATTCTTTCCATTGTGCCTCTGAAATTTCTCACTTATTCAAAGAATGTTTATAGATTTCCTAAGTTGCACCATCATACCTAGACATCAGGAATTTAAAATAAAAAATAAACTGACAAAGACACTAGGAATTTTTAAAAAAACTGACTTAAGGAGTTTCCAGTTTATTAGGGAAGCAGGTAAATAAATAGGCATAATATAATTTTGAAGGTGCTGCAGTGGAAGGTAAGGGATCCACAATTTCCTAATTCTCTGAGAAAACAGGTAGGTGATAACAAGAAGCACTACCTAAAGGTGGTAAAATTTGAACTAAATATTGAAAGACAAATTAGGGCTTCACCAAAAATGGTAAGAAGGAATTCCAAGCAGGAACAAAAGTCATGAAGCAAAACAGAGGGTGCTAAGCACCCCATTTAGTCAAGTATGATTAGAGGGAGGCATGTTAGGAGGGTATAAAAATAGGAGGCTGGAAAGATGCAGGGGTTACTTCATAAAGAAATCTGGATGCCCTCTGAAGACCAAGACTTCTGAGGGTAAAGGAGAGACCACCACAAAAGGCCTTCTATAGATAACTAACATGAAGAAACTTGTATTTGGAAAGAGCACAGCAATGGTCAGCTGATGAATGGACTGCTTGATAAGGATTACAAATCCAGGGTGTAGAGATCAGGGCCACTAGAAGGAGCACATATGAGAGATAATGTGTTGGTAAAATCAGCAGAATTGCCTGGTGATTGAATGTAGATATCAGGCTAAGGAGAGACTAAGGCCTAATCTCAGGTGTTGGCTTAGGTAATAAGTGGAGAATGGTAACAGTTAACAAGAAAAGAAGGAGGGACAGGTTTGGGCGGGGGGATCATGAATTCAATTTTAGATATTTTGAATTTGAGGTGTTTGTGAGTCATCATCTAGGCTGCCTTTGATATTTACCTTTAGAAAACAAGTTGTAGTTCTTTCTTACAGGAAGAATTATCATCCTTAAAAATACTAAGTATCAGACCAACAAGTAAGTCAGGCTAATTCCTGACTTCAAAACTGAGAATTCTTCCAACTGGCTTCTTACCTTGAACATTAAGAATTATTCAGACTTTTTCAACAGAACTTTTCCACAGTATGTCAGCATGCAACAACAAGAAAATATCAACTTCTATGTTATCACACAATAAAGAGAATAATCCTGAATTTAACCTGTGGTTTTACATAATTTAAAAAGTTTTGATCTTTATATTACTCAAGATCAATTGACTTTTTGAATTAGACTTTGACTAACTTTTGAAGGTAGACTTCTTGATGAAGGAAGGAGTGTGCCCATTTATAGTCTCACGTAAATTCCTTCATCTTCATAATTACTGTGGAATGTTTTTCTGTGATTGCAGTATAGGAGCTGCTATAGCATACATGTTGAAGTCTCTCAAAAGTCCATGTGTTTAAGACTTGGTCCTCAGGGTATTGCTAGTGGAAGCTGCTGTGAAGGACCTAAGATGGTTCTTAGGTCCTGAGGGTGTGCCCCAAAGGGGACTGTGGGGCCCTAACCCCATTCTCTGTTTCCTGGCCATGAGGAGAGCAGTTTGCTTTGCTACACTGTCCTTGCCATTGTCAACCAGCACCCCCATCAGAGGCCGAAAAGCAATGAGTTCACCCTTTGTGAACTGGAACCCCTTATCCAGAGCCAAAATAAACTTTTCTCTTCATAAATTAATTATCTCAGGTAATTTGTTTTAGTGACAGAAAGCTGCAGTAACAAGTCTCAAAAATGATAACTCAAACTGGGCGTGGTAGTGCACGCCTGTAATCTCAGCACTTCGGGAGGCTGAAACAGGAGAATTGTGAGTTCAAAGCCAGCCTCAGCAACAGCGAGGCGTTCAGCAACTCAGTGAGACTCTGTCTCTAAATAAAACACAAAATAGGGCTGGGGATGTGGCTCAGTGGTCGAATACCCCTGAGTTCAGTCCCTGATACAAAAAAAAAAAAACAACAACCCAAAAGATAATTCAAGGTTCAGTGTTTCAGCATACTGAGTCCTTTGAAATAAAAGAAACTGAAAGGCCTAAGCAGCTTCCTCAAAATCAAAAGTCGCTCTGACCTTCCCAAGTTCAGGGAGAGGCTTTTCTCTGAAGTTCCTTTGACAACCTAAAGGACAGATCTGCCAAAAAGGAACACAAATTGCCTTCAGTCCTCTTACTGAATTTTCATTAGCCAAGGAATAATAAAGCTGTATCACAGAGGAAAAGGCTGAAAATCAAACACCTTACCCAGAGCCCAAAGAACTTTGTTCCAAGCCATTGTCTGCCCTTTGGTCCCATTCATCTCCCTTAAAAATCATTCCCAACCTTCTAAATATCCTGGCTCCCTCACTTTCCTCTTCCCTGTGAAGCAAATGTTTAAGCTTCAAGCATCTTGGACCTTTAAGATTCAGATTTTGTTTGGCTCCTATGTACATTTAATGTGCATGCTTTTTCTCCTGTTAATCTGTCTACAGTTTATTTCAGCAGACTCAAGTATTAAATCTTCAGAGAGAAAGTTTACAGCTGTGTCATCAGAACACACTCCTGAACCAAACTTGAACTTCAGACCTCATTTGTTGACAATATAATCCTTCACAGTTTTATACATTATAAAGCTCCTGTGTTTGTTGGCAATGAAGCTGAAAAAGTACTCCTTTATTCACATTTTCATCATGATTTATTTCTGGTAATGGAAGCCTCTTACATCATAATTCTTTTACAAAACTGGTTATTTTCCATGTATTTTTTCCTTCTAGATAAACTTTATTAGTGTTTTTTTAAGACTTGACAATTGCCAACTGGAATTTTTATTTGAATTGCACTAAGTTTATAGGTTTATAATAAATTTATAGTAAATAACATTTTCAAAAAATATGTTTGCTTGGAAAGGTCAATAAAATATAAAGCAGAGAAGGTAGCTAAAGTATAACTTTTCAAAAGCACTTTGGCTCAATATATATAGGAATTGGCTTATAATATGGAAGAACTTCGTGGAACACTAGAAAAGTGTTTTTCAGTGAAAATTGATAAATACACTCATGCCATGTCATGCAAATTCTTTTAATGTGTGCAATGTGAATTTTTACAAACACAATCTGACTCGCAAATAGGTGGGTTAGTGAAAAACAGATAGAGATTCCAAAAATAGGTCCTAGAATTCACTTGGGAATTTATCATATGGCATTTCAGGTCAATAGAAGGTTTACATGGTATATGTATTAAGACAGTTGGTTAAGAGTCACAATAAAATAACTGTAGATACATTATTTCCATTCTAAAATAAATTCCAGATAGATAAAAGATTTAAATACACAAACATAACTAAACCAATCAAGAGCCACAAAAATCATAAAAGTATGCATAGGGAATACAGGAGACTGCTGACAACAGCTAATGAATTGGTTGGTGCTAATATTGCACATCTGCAAAGTATCAGCACTGAACACCTTTCAGATATGATAGAATGTCTCAAACTTTATTGTTCATTCAAAGATCTAAATAAAAACATTGATCTGAATCCACTGAAAGATAATTTAACTATAACTTCAGAATAATTTCTTGACAAAAGTAGAAGATGAATTTTGAAAATATAACATTATTTGCTTAATGTTTAATTTTGGATAAAAGCAATGATTATCCTGAATCTGCTAAAGTCTCACTCATTCCTGTGGCTTTAAGTACTGTCTGGAGGCCAGTGGTTCCCAAATAGCAGCTACTAATGCTTTTCAGGTCACACACATTATGCATTGGTTGCTTCCAGAAGCGCAGTGTACAACCAGCACAAGAATATGTTCATGGTAGTTGCGTCTCACAATCTTTTAAAAATTTTTTTTAGTTGCAGATGGACACAGTATCTTTATTTTATTTATTTATTTTTATGTGGTGCTGAGGATCGAACCCAGTGTCTCATGCATGCAAGGCAAGCACCCTACCACTGAGCCACAATCCCAGCCCTGTCTCTCACAATCTTTTGAACTCCAGAAGAAATGTGTACTTGGCATTTCCATTTGCATGCCTCAAGCTTACTATGACCCAAATAAAACTTGTTTCAATGTCACCATCAACTGGCTCACCCATTCTTATCCTTCTCAGTAAATTATACCACCATCTACCTAGTTGACAAGATGTGTTTCTTTTACCTCCAACACATATCCCAAATATATCCACTTTCCCAGGACTCTTATTGTCACTTTTGTTCAAGCCACCATGACTACCATGTTCTACCAGTACTATTAAACTAGATACTATGTTTTTTACTCTAGATTCTCCCAGTTTATTCGCTACACAGCAGCCAGAATCATCTTTCAAAGCCATACATCCAATTGTGTCACTCTCATACTTAGTCTTTTATAATGGCTTTTTAATGGCCCTGCTTTATCTGGTTGTGCCTCACTCTCTGACTTCATCACACTACGTTCCTCCTTGCTGGTCATACATCAGTCCATTGGCTTTCTCCCTGGTCCTCATTTCTGCCTTACAATCTTTGCAATAATTGTAATTGTGCCCTAAGACTATTTTTACCTCAGTCATTAGCTATTTTTTTCTTGGCATTTGGATCTTAGCTTAAAAATTACCTCAGTGGATAGGCCCTCTCTAACCATGCAATATAATATCACCACCACTTTAATCCTGTTCATGGCATTTATTATCTGGCATTTTCTATTTTTTCTTATTTATTGTTGGGTTCTCCTGAATTGTATATAAATTTTGAGAGCAGGGACCTTACTTGTCCTTTCCCCTCTGTCTCCTCAGGGCCAGGAACATACAGGTAGGCACTCAACAAATATTTGTTGAGTAAAGAAAAAAGAACAAGGTCCAAGTTATGATCATGGAAATACACTGGTAAAGTAAATTTGTGGAAAGCTGAAGGTTGTTGAATGTTAAAGAACTTGATGCTAAGTTTTTTACATGGGCTATGTTCATGGATTTTTAATTTATCCATGAATTTATCCATGATGCCAAGAAATTCCCAAATCCCTAAGGCTATTTCATGTATCCATACCTTTCATACTGACTGGAATATCTTCCTTCTCTTCTTATCTAAATTCCTCCACTACATAAAGATGCATCCTATATGATATAATCTTATTAGAGAAAATCTCTAATCTGCTCACTTACTTTGGATTCATTTTTATCTCTTAATCCTCATGCATAATCTTTCTCAATTGCACACATCAGAATTTGTTAACATTTACTCTTCTCCCAAGAAAAATATGTTCACACTGAATTCCTTATAGCAAGTAAATATTCGGCAAATAAAATATGTAAACATGACATATAATATTTATGTTAAGTTCTGTCTCAATTTAGAGTATCTTAAAAATAGAGACTACTTTTAATTTGAACTTTTTAAAAAGTTCAAAGACCTATATTCTATCATGTACAACCCTTAAATCATTATTTCTGAGGGTATTTATTATTTTTAGAATTTTCATAAATATTTACTCTTAATTTAGGCCTTTCTAAATTGTTTTTATGGTCTATTAATTGGGAAGACAATACCTACTATATTTTTAGTAGTACCCATTTAAATTAACTAAGATATGGTATTAAGAGCCCTCTGGTGGCCAAGTTCTTAATAGGCCCCTGAAAAAAGGATTTAATTTTTTAAGCTATCTAAGGATTAAATATTGGTTATTTGAAATTTTCTCAAATATAAATCATAATTCAGGCCTCTGAAGTCATAAATTCGTGTATTATTAAATAACATTTGCATTGTAATCAGTTTTCAAAGACATAAAAATTTGAGAAATATTTATAAAATATGCCAATCTACAATTACGGAGATAAACAAAAAATGTGAAAATAGAGAAACTTTTTCTAAAACTCAAACATAGAGCCTGGTGCAGTGATGCACACCTGTAATCCCAGCAAATTGGGAGGCTGAGGTAGGAGGATTGCAAATTCTAGGCCATTTTGGACAACCTAGCCAAACTCTTGTCTCAAAATAAAAAGTTAAACGGGCTGGGGATATAGCTTAGTTGTAGAGTGCCTCTGGGTTCAATCTCCAATGCAGAGGAACAAAACAAACCTAAAAGAAAAAAAGCAAAGAAAACCCCAAAAGTAAATCTATGTAAAGTAAACCCCAAAAGTAAAATTATGGGTTATCTTTAATTTACACAGAATGCATTTTACCACACACAAAAAATAGTGTTACGAATGACATTTAGGGTTATGAGTATTCCCATGTGCCTATGATTTTAAAGAAATACAAACTCAAATACCATATCTAAATATGACTGCAAACTCAAGAGCCCCAGTTGAAATGTGAGGAGCAACAGGGGGCTTCCACAGTGGTGGGAACAGTCTTCCCATCACCGGGTTCTATGTTAGGTCACTGCAAGAAGAGGGTCCCTAGCGACAAGCTTATAGAATCCTGAAAGGTAGCATAAATGATCTCCAGCATACTCAGCTCCAATGGAAAGGGTTTTAAGTGTCCCTAAAACACAGAATGATTTGATGTGAGTATAAGGGGCTACATCCCCTGACATGGTAGCTGGTCTTACTGTAAGTTGCTTACAAGAAATTAGGATCTGCTTTTCATCACTTAACCATCCATTCACTTTTTTCTTCCTTCATTCAATAAATAGCCACTGAGCTCTTATCCTTTAAGAGGACCTGTGCTATGTACTGTAAATATGAAGTTGATCAATAAATTCTCATCCTCAAGATCATCCTTTAGTGTTTAGGAATTCTAATGCCATTATAACAGAATGATCAGAGAACAGGAAAGGGGCATCTAATTTAATCTGAGGAGAACTTTGCAAAGGTGAAATCTAAGCAAGACTTAAAAGACAAGGGGAAGTTAGGTAAAGTGCATGAGGGTGAAGGGAAGAAGGAATTTCACAATGATGGGAGGCAAAAGCACAAGTGCAGCTGCACAGGCAAATTGTGAACTTTCCCCCTTTAAGAGAAAAACAGGAAGTATACTGTTTCATTTCCTATGAGGAAAATGCCTGCTCAATACTTACTGAAAACAAAACAAAAAAAAAAAACGGAAGTATATACAGAGGGAAAATCACTGATAATAAACCACCCCGTTGCTTTACTCAGGCCTCTCCCACCCCCAAACAGTTTGGTGAAAAGGCTCTCAGGTTTTTTCTACAGTTACAAATAGTGTTTTTCCCCTCACAAAAACTAAATCATATTTCAAGTCCATAACTTTAAAAAAGTCTTAACAATACATACTAGGCATATCTCCACATAAAAGCATGTAAGACCTATGTCATTTTGAACAGCTGCTTGTATTTGTTTGGATATTTTATAATTAATTTATTCCACGGACTTTTTGCTACTATAAAAAGTAAGTCAATGGACATCTTGACGCGTTTATTTATTTTTATTTGCACCATTATTTCCTAATAATAAACTACTAAAAGTTAAATCTCTACTCATAGATACATTTACATAGTGCCAAAATAAGGACTGTGCAAATTTATACTGCTAATAACTATACGTGAAAAATGTCTGAGTCTTTTGTGCTCATTTTGATAAGAATTGATATAGTTTGGTTTCTACTTTTATTCCTTATTTGAATATATTTTCATATTTTTATTAAGTAGCTGTGCTTTTTCCCCACTGCTTACATCTTTTGTTTAATTTCATGTTAGGAAATTTTCTTCTGATTTGTACAAATTCTTTATATTAGTATATTAACCCTTTGTCATATATTTTGAAATATGTTGCATAGTCTATAGTCTTCTAGTTGGTTTATAGTAAGGTTTATTTGGCTACAAAAATGTTGAAATCTAATTAATCTTTCATTCTTGGTTTTGGATTATGCATTGATTTAAAAAAACCTTCATAGGAAAATTTTTTAAAAATCTCCTTTGTTCCTTTCAACTACTTTCATAATGTTCTTGAGTTTTAATATTTTTATATTTAAATTTTTAATATGATTTTTAAAGTTTATAAAGAATCGAAATTTATTTCATTTTAAATCTAAGCCAGTTGCAAGTGCCAATTATTACATCAAATTCATGCTTTCTATTCTCAAATTGTGGTACTTCATTTGTTATAGATATTGAACCTTCTGCTTTTATCCACCATTTTTTCATCTCTCATCTCACTGATTCCATCTAATTATCTTGTCCTCCTCTTTTGAGCTGCTGTCTTTATAAATGCAGTGATTTTGTTCTGCATCTACTCAGAACTACAAAAGGTAGTTCACACTGCTAAACATCAGTGGCAGGTACAGGTCCAGCTAATGAATGTTGAAGTCTGTCTTCTCTCCTTGCAAAATGTGTAGCTTGGAGGTAGAGGACTGCTTTCAGGCTATCACCCCCACCTCCTCCTCAGGAGATGGCTCTACCCTCCTGCCTTGGAATAATGCACTACCACTACTACTGGATTCTTCTGCTTCAGTGGAAAACTTACATACTTCAGCCTTATTCATATTAGCTTTTTCAGAATGCTATGGGGGTTTTGGAAGAGCAACAGAGCACACACGTATAAGCATAAGCAGCTACACACATACCTGTGTGGGGGCATTGAGAGGATATGCCCTAGAAATGGTGTTATTCTCGTCTAATAGGCAATCACTATGCTCTTTTAAAATCCTTTGATGTCATCAAGTCCCTCCATTCACAGTTTTTGACCAAGCTTTCCAAGCTCTGGAAAGCTATCATATCATATGCCTATCATAAAATAAACTATTTCTGCTATACCACTAATTGCATGCTGTAGAGTGTCCTGGACTATTTGGGTATTCTATAAAATGTGCATTTAACCATCCAGCATAATGCTTTTCCTTGGTGTACTCTTGCAGCACTTTCAATATTATTAGCATTTGTGTACCTTTTGTTATTGTTATAAGCTGAAACTGTTCAATTTAACATTAAACAAGAACAAAAATAGGGCATAGTTACCCAAACACATTGGTAAGGGCCATTCAAACTGAAGAAAGCTTGGTTTGGTGGTTTTGAATTCACTGGCTGAGAGTGAATCAAATGTTTGATTCCAATTATTGTTTCACAATTTTTAAATTAATGTAATTCTTACATGAAATACTGATAGACTTTATAAAACATTAATTTTGATAACAAAACTTGGCTTAGGAGGGGAGAATTATCTAATATTTTGACAGATCAAGAATCAATATTTCTAGATACTCTTCATGCTCATAACAATTTTGATACTTTGTTCTTCATTTTCATGAATTTGAAATCACAAATCTTGCCACATTTTAACTTAATAGGATTTTATTTTGGCTCCTTACTGTACACTGAAATAATTTTAGGTCTAGTGCTATTTATCCATTCTCCCCTGATCCCCTTTAGTAATCAATTTGTAATGTCTACTCATACTTTATTAGCTAAAGTGAGTCACATATCATGCCTAACACTTCAAGGGGGAGGAGAGAGTATAATATTTTCATATGTCCAGGGAAGGGATGAGAACTAAAAATAATGTTGAACTTTAGTACAGCTATGCTACCTGAAATTTAAAATTAAAAAAATTTTAATGATCTTATCACTCAAAGAATATCTTAACAAACTAGCATATTTTTAAAAGAGAATAAATCACTCATTTCCCATGTCTCTATCAGCTGAGAACAGGTTTCTAGATTCTTCTCCTTTTAAGCCTTAAATTTTACATAGTTATATTCATACTCAAAATACTATTCTTTGTAGCCGGGCGCGGTGGCTCAAGCCTGTAATCCTAGCACTTAGGGAGGCTGAGACAGGAGAATCGCGAGTTCAAAGCCAGCCTCAGCAATGGCAAGGTGCTAAGCAACTCAATGAGACCCTGTCTCTACATAAAACACAAAATAGGGCTGGGGATGTGGCTCAGGGGTCGAGTACCCCTGAGTTCAATCCCTGGTACCAAAAAAAAAAATACTATTCTTTGTATTTAGCATTATGTCATATCCATTTCCTATACTGCTCTAGAGTTTTTATGATTTTTGATGCTGGTATATTTCTTTTTTTAAAATTTGTTTGTTTGTTTTTTTAGTTGTTGATGGGCTTTTATTTTTATTTATTTATATGTGGTGCTGAGGATTGAACCCAGTGCTTTACACATGCTAGGGAAGCACTCTGCCACTGAGCCACAACCCCAGACCCTGATGCTAGTATATTTCAAATGGAATTTTTCAATATGTATTTTCTTAGAATATCAAATTTTTCATATTCTGATTTCAAATCTGTATTCAATTTAATTCCCAATTCTTTCCAATGTTTAAAGAAAATAAATTGATAAGTCAATGTATTTTACGTCTTAAGCATTTGTAGGAAAACTTGGTATTTTGAGTTCCCCGTAAAATACAAATGGGCTATGGGTAAACAAATAAGCTTCTTAGCTCTGAAAAAGTATTACTTAATTTTCAAAAGACAACTTTTCTAACATATTGAGTAAATGGCTTACAAATCTTGTCAATAGAAGCCAAACTCAGAAACTCAAAAGTCCAATGTTTTCTCTCATATGCACAAGCTAGAGTGAAATAAAGGAAAGAGGAAAGAAAGAATAAGATAACATAAAAACAAAGGAAAGATCAGTAATGTGGAAGAAAGAGGGAGAGGCAAAGTGAAAGGATAGGAAAGGGGAGGTAATGCAGAGAGGATTCTTTAAAAAATCATGTTATGTGCATATATAAACATACCACAGGGAATTTCACTTTTTTGTATAAGTAAAAAGAACCAATCAAATATAAAAATGGAAGTCTAGTAGAGTATGAGAAGGAAAGCAGAGGAGAGGAGGGAGGACAGGAGGGAAAAGAGGCAATCATAAACTGAAATCCAATTACATGCATGTAATGGGTTTGGTGGGATGAACCCAACTACTCTATATAACTCTAAAGCTCTAATTTTAAAAAAGGGAAAAAGAGCAGAAACAAACCAAAGGACAATGATTCAATGATTATTAATTTGTTCTAATTTTATATATATATATATATACACATACACATATATGTATATATATAAGGATGGGAAGTTTTGATAGAAGAAACAATGTTTTAATAAGATCAATTTTTACTTTACAAAATTCTTTCTCGCAAAACAAAATGCTGAGAAAGTAACAGAGTAATAATGTAAGATAACCCTTTAGGCTTATGAAAGTCTGCGTTCAATGCAAAGTTCCCTTGAATGAGTTTGAACTATTTAAAAAATATACTAAAATTACATGGCTTCAAAGCTTTCCAGGAGTGTACCTAATATAAAAATAGCCATCCTGTGCAAAACTTTAGACTGTTGAAGGCAGTAGCTCAACTACAAATAGCGCTCTTAACAGAAGGCAAGAAAAGAAAGCATGCATTACAAATTGAAGCACTGGCAAGAAAGTGACTTTAAGGTAATTTCTACTTGTTTAGGAAAAATCTTGCAGCAAAGGGAAATTAACAACATTTATTGAACAAAGAAAAGAATATGCATTTAGATGTGTCCTACCGTTTGTGCTTCAGTCACACCTTGTTCTTCAACTTTTATTTCATCCTCATAATTTTCGTTAGAGCCGCTTGTTTGTGGGTTATACTCCTCCTGGTCCTCTCTGCTAACTGGTTCTTCTAAAATCTTGACTTCTGTGCTCTTGGTTCCTATAGTCTTGGCTTCATCTGTGACAGCCTCAGATGTTAGGAAACTGTTTTCTTGTTCTGTTCGAACAAGGTGCAGTGGAGTAACATGATCATAGTGAGTATGCAGGAGTCGGAGAGCAATGTCACTTGTTGCCAATATCCTTGGAATTTCAAATCCAATTTGTGTTCCAGCGAATTTGATACTTTTGTACCTGTTAATAATTCATTTTAATAAAAAGGATGAGCTCCTAGGAAATTTTAGGTGTATTCAAATTTATACCTAAGCAGTATTTCCATTTCCATTATGCTTCAGTATTGAGTCCGAATCATACCTGTTTTGTTGGCAGCATTTGGACACAGATGCCGATGCTATCCTTCTCAAATACCCTCTTAGGATCCATAACCCCATGCTCAACTCCCTCACTTCCAGCAGCACCTTTAGTCTCCTTTGTGTTTCCTTCCTAATCATACTTAAAATGTTGGCATTACCCCATGCTCTATCCTAGGTTCTCTTCTCTTCTTCCTCTATACACACTCTCTGGATAGTGTCATTTCTGTGGCTTCAATTTGTTTATATTCTCAGGAGTATTTAACATGAGTTTTACTTTTCCTGGCATGGGCTAGGGGAGAGGCATCCCTGAATGGACTTTAATAGGCTACAAAATGCTCTTCTATATGTGTAAATATAGATAATTATTTGATGTTAGAAAACTCTTAGACATCCAAAAAAATTAAGAACCACTGGTTCATTATTGATAACTCCTCCTCATGCATCTAACAAATCATATTCCATCTTAGATTTCTCTCAGTGTTTTCAGCCAGTTTCACTTTGATATCTCATAATACTTTAAATTCAACAAGTCCAGGACCAAATTCATCATCTCTGTACCATCACCCCACCATTATCAAAATAAAACCACTCATCTTTCCTCTACTATTCCTTATTATACTAAAAGATACCACCTAATTCTCTTCCTAAATCTGGGTAGCAAATATAGAACTAATTGTTTTATTTTTATTCCTATAAAGCTATACAGATTGATTTCCTTCACTCTTCTATATCTGACATGTTTTCCAAAAACAGGTTACATATTGTCTGTGATTAGATTTAAACCACAGTATTTTGTATTGAGTGGAACTTAGGGAATATTTTGCTCCTTTCTTTTACTAAATAGCAAAAATCAACTTTATTTTCATATGATTAGTCTTTTCAGAGCTGGAACCAGAACCCAAGCCTTCTAACTTCTATTCTGGTAATTTCTGAAATTCACAGACATACTAACTCAATTATCAAACAGCAATCAAATGATCAGGAAATTGTCATTATCACTATCAATCCTCAGGAAGATGTTTCTTTGTTGAAAATAATTGGAGAAACATTAAAAATTATCTAAGAAATAACCAATGTGAAAATATATTACTTTTAACATTTCAAAAAGATAAATATATATTTCTAAAAGTTCCAGAATGCTATGCAGAAAGTATCCACCACATGTACTTTTTTGGGATGAGGGGGCTTAGGTAGATGAGGAAGAGGGAAAACCCAACATTTATTGATAGTATATTTACACTAGGTACTATGTTATAACTTTTACATGCATCTAACAAATCATATTAAATCAAGTAATAGAGGCATTATTTTACTGATGATGTACTGAAGCTCAACAAGCTAAGAAACTTGCCTAGGGTAAATGGCAGGTTACTTAGCCATTTACAACTCCAGTTGACTAACTTCCTAACATGGGTTTTTCCAAGTATACCATGCTATTATGCAACAAGCCTACCAGTGATGATGTGACTCTAATGTCACATCCACAGGGAAAATATTACCCATCCAGGTACCTTGGATTCTTCTTCAGGTTTGCCCACACATACAGTGTAACATTTTCATCTTGAATGACTTTTTCCATATTCCCACTGTCCAAATCTGCTAAAGTACTAGCTTGCTGTAAGGAAAAAAAGGAGGAGGAAGAGGAGGAGTAGGGGGAGGAGAACATTATAGAGGTCCAGAGTCCTACTAAATTATACAACTTAGACAAGTTATTGCATCATTTGTGCATTTGATTCCCTTTGTTAATTAACTAATAGAATAACTGTAGTACAAAGAAGTTTCAATCAAAATGACAATTGCTAAAAAATTTCTCCTAAGGATGCAAACATTTATGTAATTAAATATAACTCTCTCCTTTTTCTACTCAGTTTCTCTTAAAGTATCTAATAATTAAAGTTGTTCCTAGAGGACTGGAGTACTTACCTAGTGTGCACAAGGCTCTGAGTTTGATCCCCAGCACTGCAAAAAAACCAAAACCAAAACAAAACAAAATAAAACAAAAAAATAATGATCCTTTATTCCCAGGCAGCATCTAGGATGACTATTGTGTTACCCTTTTTAATTTTAACAACAGAATCTTGACTTTTCATATCAACTTTATGCATGCTTCTTTTTCTGTACCTTATTAAAATGTAAACTGTGGTCAGCCTATCACAAATACACAAGTCTAGAAAGTACAATATCCAATTCATGAAATCCAGACGAATCATGTGTTTTGCTACTCCAATGCTTATAATCTAACATTAAACACTTAGGATGAGCTCAAGAATTTGAAAGACTAATATAGTTTGATGTCTATTGCTCAATTAATAAGCTTTCATAAAGGGGTAAAATAAGTCAATATGTATTTGATGGCTATAGTATGAAAACTTTAGTTTTGCGAACTGTACTTGTGGCTGATTTATTTTTAAAAGTGATTACTTCTCCACACTTATTGTTTTCTGAAACATTAACTTTTTGAAGTATCCAGACTAGTTCCTTAGAACCATTCTACACTGTAGATTTACATGATTATTTCCTCATGGAATTGTTTAAGTTGCTCCTCTATCCCATTTACTTCTCTGTGCACTGGAAAGTCTAGGGATTAAATTCAGATCAAACATTTTCAGCAAAAAAGGCATCATATCTCAACATCGTGTACACCCACAAGACTGGGATCCTAATTAGAATAAGATATATTTCATGCTTGTATATTAAAATATATTCTTCAGTCATGTATAACTAAAACAACAAATTTTAAAAAGGCAGCATAAACAAAGTTATATCATGTTCCTCATAGTGCATCCAATCAAGAGGCATCTGATGTCCAACTATTAATGATAAAAACTTGATTGCTCGGTTAATATCTCCTCTTTCTGCAAAGTATGTTTTTTTTTCTAATTGCTTAGTAATCTGAGGTCCAATACCTTGGTACTATGAGAATAATGTGTTCCTTAACAGCTTTTCACATCATTGTTTAGGTAGCCCTTAAAGATCCTTATCTGAATCAATTATAACATTGGGGATTGGAAAATGGTCATTTTCAAACTGATCTTTCCATCTTTACTTGGATAGTATTCTTCTCCAAACAATTGTTCTTCTCCTATCCAATTTCCCATTTTTGAAGGATCACCATAGATACACAGATGTTTATTTATTCAATGTGTTATAATTTAATAGTCATTATTCTTTCTGCTATTCAAATTATTCCAAATTTGGCCAGTGGTACCCCTTTTAAATCCCATTTTCCCTTTTTGAAGGATCACTGTAGATTCATGGATTTTTATTTATTCAATGTATTATAATTTATCATATTTATTATTCTTTCTGCTATTCAAATTATTCCATTTTTGGCCAGTGAGACCTCCTTTAAGCTGGTCCCTTTCCCTTTGATATGACCCCTTAATCTCTTAAGTGTTTGCTTGTTATCTAACACTGTTCCAGACCTGGAATTAGATATTTACTATGATTAGTCTTGTTTCTTCTTTTTTTTTTTTTTAAGTGCACGGTGCTAGGGATTGACCCAGGCCTCCTGCATTCTAGGGAAATGCTCTGCCACTGGGCTACACCTCCAGCTCTCTTACTTTTTATGCTATAAAATTTGCTTCATATTGATATTTCCATTTCAAATATGATGTTATGTGAAAGATCAGAAAAAATACTGTACCTCTTTTAAGATAAAAATCTTGATTACTAGTAATCACAATACATATTTGCTTGTCTCTTTTGTCCTACAACACATGTAACAGGTGTAAAATTATAACATGAATAATAATGCTAACAATAAGCTTAGTAAAATATATTTAGTGAGGGGCTAGGATTGTGGCTCAGTGGAGAGTGCTTGCCTCGCATGCGTGAGGCACTGGGTTCCATCCTCAACACCACATAAAAATAAATAAAATAAAGATATTGTGTCCATCTACAACTAAAAAAATATTAAAAAATATTTAGTGAAAGGTTTATTTGTAGTATTTTTTAAATTATAAAATATTCCACCAAGCTGATACAAAGGATTGTGTTCTAGACAAAAGGAAAAACAATAAAAGGGAGGGGGGTACAAAATGGCCTAAACCAACGTATGACTGTAGATTATTTTCATTTAAAAAAAATAAAACAAAATAGTTATAAAAGCCATTCATGGGAAATTATAGGATGTTGAATATGAGAATAATGAAATTATTAGTTTTCTTAGGTATAATAATTTATAGTTATTAGTGTTATTTGGGGATGAAATGTAAAAATAACAATTTTCAAATGGTAAAAAGAATATAGAGATAAAGAATACTATAAGACATTTAGATATTATTGATTGTTAGATATCCATTATAGCTCAATAAAGATAAAAAGAATTAAATCTACATAGAGAGCATATGGGGATTCATAGTATGATTCTTCAAATTTCATGTTCAAATATAGTGCTTTCAAAATAAAAAGTTGGAGAAAAAATAGAATATCAATACTTGTAATCTTGTGTCAACTGATTTACTTAAGAGTGAATTTCTAATATTGTTTTGTGAACTTATTTTCATAATGAACTTAGTAAAACTTGGCAAGTATCAGAAAATTGACTTAAGCTATATGGATAATATTTTACTTCTTTAAAAATGTTAACAGTTGCGAAATCTGGATAAATGTGTGCTTTAAGTTATTACTAATTTTTACACACCCTTTTAATATTTTAAAGAAAAAACATTGAATTCTTTTATTCATGTTATTCAATTTTCATGTTTATAAGTTAATAAATATTATATAAAAAATTCACACATACTCTGAGAAGTATTTCTGTGGCTTTGTTAAATTTAAGTTGAAGGAGCTCCTGAAGTTGTAAAATTGATCCTTGGTATTGTATTATATTTTGTTCTCCCAAATCAAATGGTGGAGTTTCCACTAAAATCAATCTCAATTTTTCAATTAACTGTAATGTAAAGAATATTTACATTAATCCACTGACAAATAGTCAAATAGAAAGTGAAAAAGGGAATTTATATCACTTTTGGATTGAGAAACTTTTTAATCCTCAGTAATACACACAGAAATCCTTCCTGTATTCATTCTGTAATTTAAGATCATGAAAAAATATTTCCTCCCCAACAGCCTTTTAAATATTCTCCATTAGGTGTAATAGAACTTCCATTAGCAAAATGACAGATAATGACAAATTTTGACTTCTCTAAGACTGCAGCACAATAGGAATGTTATAGTTTAGTTTGTGTTATTATAGCAGAATACCTAAGGCTGAGTACTTTTTAAAGAGAAGTAGTTTATTTAGCTCACAATTCTGTAGGTTCAGGAACATGGCAGTAGCATCTGCTCCACTTTAGTAAAGGCCTCACAATGGTGGAAACATGTATAAAAGTGGCACATGCACAGAAGGGAATCAGAGGTGGTGCCATGCTCACTTAAAACAAACCATTCTCAAGGGGACTAATCCAGTCCCATGAAACCTGACCAACTCCCTTAAGAAAGCATTAATCCTTTTAATATAATGGAGCTCTCATTACCTAATTACCTTCTGCTACACTTCACCTCTTAAAAGTGCTGCCACTTTCAACAAATGGTGCTAAGGAAACTGGAAATCCATATGTAGTAGAATAAAATTTAACCCCTATTTCTCCCCACACAGTAAAACTCAACTCAAAGTGGATCAAAGACCTGGGTATTAGACCAGAAAACCTGCACCTGTTAGAAGAAAAGGTAGGTCCAACACTCCAACATGTCAGCGTAAGAACCAACTTCCACAACAAGATTCCCAATGTGCAAGAAGTAAAATAAAAAATGGAATGCTATCAAACTAAAAAGATTCACGGCAGAGTAAATAATCAAGAGCGTGAAGAGAGAGCCTACAGAAATCTTTGCCACCTGCACCTCAGAAAGGTGTTAATTTCCAGGATATTCAAAAAACACCAAAAAATAAATGGGCAAAGGAACTAAACAGACACTTTTCAAAAGAAAAAATATGAACAGTCAAAAAATATATGAAAAGATATACAAAATCTGTAGCAATTAGAGAAATGCAAACTAAAACTACACTGAGATTTCACTCCAGTCAGAATGGCAATTTTCAAGAATATAAGTAACAATAAATGTTAGTAAGGATGTGGGGGAAAGGGTACATTCATACATTACTGATGGGACTGAAAATTGGTGCAACCACTCTGGAACCAGTATGGAGATTCCTCAGAAAACTAAAAATGAAAGCACCATTTGACCCAGTTATATCACTCTTCAACATATACCCAAAGGACTTAAAATCAGCATACTATAGTGATGTGGCCACATCAATGTTTATAGCACCTCAATTCACAATAGCTAAGCTATGGAACCAACCTAGGTGCCCTTCAACAGATGAATGGATAAAAAAATTTTGATACATATATACAATGGAATATTAGCCATAAAGAATAATGACTTTATGACATTTGCCAGTAAATGGAAGGATCTAGAGACTATCATGCTAAGTGAAATAAACCAATCCCAAAAATCCAAAGGCTGAATGTTCTCTCTGATATATGGATGCTAACTCAAAACAAGGTGGGGAGAGGAAAAATAGAAGTTAAGAGGATTAGATGGAGCATGGAATGAAGGGAAGGGAAGGGTAACAGGAATAGGAAACAGTGAAATGAAACTGATATAACTCACCACCTCTCTGCTAATTGTCAAGAATCAGATTCCTAAACTGGCATTATGCCTGTTCTAATTAGAATAAGATATATTCCATGTTTGTATAAATATATCAAAATAGAGTCTACTGTCATGTATAACTAAAAAAAATTAAAAAAAAAAAAAAACTCTCAAAAGCACAACACTGGGCACCAAGCTTCCAGTACATGAAACTTTGGGGACAGACCACATCCAAACCATGGTAAGAAATAACAAAACTTAACAACAATAGTGAGGGGGAAAGGAGAAGAGGAGGAAAGGATACAAAAATTCCAACAAAAAACTTCTAGAATATAAATGAATTCAGAAAAATAGGATATAAAATCAATGCCCATAAATCAAATGAATTTATATATATCAGTGATGAATCCTCTGAAAGAGAAATCAGGAAAACTACCCCACTAACAACAGCCTCAAAAAAAAAAAAAAAACAACTCTGAAATCAATTTAACAAAAGAGGTGAAAGACCTCTACAATGAAAACTACAGGACACTATTGAAAAAAAAATGAAGACATCCTAAAAGCACTACACAGATTCAATGCAATTCCAATTAAAATCAAAACATCATTTGTTATAGAAAAGAAAAAGCAATCATGAAATTCATTTGGAAACATAAGAGACCCAGAATAGCCAAAGCAATACTTAGCAAGAAGAGTGAAGCAGGAGGCATGACAATACCAGAACCTAAACTATACTACAAAGCAACAGTAACAAAAACGGCATGGTTTTGGCACCAAAATAGACATGTAGACCAATGGTACACAATGGAAGACACAGAGACAAATCCACATAAATACAGTTATCTCATACTAGACAAAGACACTAACAACACACGTTGGAGAAAAGATAGCCTCTTCAACAAATGGTGTTGGGAAAACTGGAAATTCATATGCACCAAAATGAAATTAAACTCTCATATCTCACCATGCACAAAAATCAACTCAAAGTGGATCAAAGACTTAGACACTAGAAAAGAGACCCTATGCCTAATAGAAGAAAAAGTAGTCTCAAATCTTCATCATGTTGGATTAGACCCTGACTTCTTTGACAAGACTCCTAAAGCATAAGAAATAAAAGCAAGAATCAATGAATGGGATGGATTCAAACTAAAAAGCTTCTCAGCAAAAGAAACAATGAGGTAAAGAGAGAGACTACATATTGGGAACAAATTTTTATACATGCACATCAGATAGAGCACTGATCTCTAGGATATATAAAGAACTTAAAAACTTAACACCAAAAAAAAAAAAAATCCAACCAATAAATGGGTTAAGGAGCTGAACAGACACTTCTCAGAAGAAGATATACAATCAATCAACAGACACATGAAAAAATGTTCAACATCTCTAGCAATTAGAGAAATGCAAATCAAAACTGATTATCATCTCACGCCAGTCAGAATGGCAATTATCAAGAATACAAACAACAATAAGTGTTGGTGAGGTTGTGAGAGAAAAGGCACACTCATACATTGCTGGTGGGACTGCAAATTGGTGCAACCAATCTGGAAAGCAATATGGAGATACCTTAGAAATCTTGGAATGGAACCACCATTTGACCCAGCTATCCCACTCCTCAGTCTATACCTAAAGACTTAAAAACAGTATATTATAGTGATGCAGCCACATCAATGTTCATAGCAGCACAATTCACAATAGCTAAACTGTGGAACCAACCTAGATGCCCTTCAATAAGTGAATGGATAAAGAAACTGTGGTATGTATACACAATGGAATATTACTCAGAAATAAAAGAGAATAAAATTATGGCATTTGCAGGTAAATGGATGGAGTTCGAGAATATCATGCTAAGCAAAGTAAGCCAATCCCAAAAAACCAAATGCCAAATGTTTTCTCTGATAAGTGCATGCTAATCCACAGTGTGGGGGTGGGGCATGGGATGAGTGGAGGAACTTTGGGTGGGGCAAAGGGGAAGAGGATGAGGTATGGAGGTAGGAAAGATGGTGAAATGAGATGGACATCATTATCCTATGTACATGTATGACTGCACACACAGTGTGACTATACTTCATGTACAACCAGAGAAATGAAAAATTTTGCTCCATTTGTGTACAATGAATCCAAGAGCTTTCTGCTATCATGTATAACTGATTAGAACTAATAAAATAAAATAAACAAAAAGCAACCTCAGCAAACCATAACACCAACAAAATATTCTTTCAAAACAACCCCTAATTATTTAGCAAATGTTTTTCTTAAAAGAGAAATAGCCTGGGTTTTTGAAAAGTAAAATTTGATATAAAATAAATAATACAGAAAAAAAGAAGAGGAGAACTACCAATACTGAATACTATGTACTAGAAATTTTTCTAAATACATACAGTCTTAATTTATTCTACATCATAGTTCTATGAAGTACATATTAGTGTTCCTTTTTTTTTTTTTTTTTGGTACTGGGGATTGGACTCAGGGGTACTCGACCACTGAGCCACATCCCCAGCCCCATTTTGTGTTTTATGTAGAGACAGGGTCTCACTGAGTTGCTTAGCACCTCGCCGTTGCTGAGGCTGGCTTTGAACTCGCGATTCTCCTGTCTCAGCCTCCCTAAGTGCTGGGATTACAGGCTTGAGCCACCGGACCTGGCTTAGTGTTCCTATTTTATAAATGAGGTCTAGCATGATTAAGGAATTGGTAAGTATCAGAATTTAATTTTAATCAATGATAGAGATACATACAGAAAATTTCTAAGTTAAGAGATGCAGCAGGGGCTGGGGGGGCTGTACCTCAGTGGTACAGTGCTTGCCTAGCACATTTGAGGCAGTAGGTTTGATCCTCAGCACCACATAAAAATAAATAAATAAAATAAAGGTATAAAAAATGTTAAAAAATAAATGCAAAATAGTAGTGTAATCCTAGCCACCTCTTCCTAGTAGTAAGATCTTGGCAAGTTATTTAACATATCTGTGCCTTAGCTTCCTCATTTGTAAAATGTGGCTCATTGTGCCAACTTCATGGTACAGATTTTGTCATGAATGAGAGTTTGTTAAACATGATTTTGGAAATCGGCATTTACCATGAGGTGCTTCTATTATAGCTATTCAACTCTTTTCATACCTCTGGTAGTTTCCTGCTTTAGTTTCCCATGGCTATGAACACTCCCTTCTTCTGTCTCCTGTTCTACTTACCCTTTCCCCGTCTTTCCTACCATTTGTTATTTGTACTTCCATGCTCCACATTCTTGTCACAGGAAGACGTCCTTCCACCCAGCTCATCACTGGAAGACTCTAACATTTCTTCTCACTACCTCCCTGCTAATTGCCAAGAACCAGATTCCTGAACTGGCATCATGCCTGGCAACTTCCCTGATAGAGAGATGTGCAGCGGCAAGAACACTTGTGTGATGAATCCATTAGCATTCAAATAAATTAGAATATAGGGGAGGCCCTTAGGGATGTTGAGCTCAGAATGCCATACCCCAAACCACAAACTATAATCTTTGACATGCTGAGCACCTTTGAGTTGAAAGGAATTGGAAGACCTTAGAAGCTGCCTCAGAACCAAGGACTTTCTAGACTTTTCTTGTTCACTCCCACCTTACCCCAAGCACAGGGAGAAACTCACTGGAATTCCTTTATCTGACTGAGGAAGCATGCTCCAAAAGAAATGGAATTGTCTTAAACTCCTTCCCTGAGAATCTCATTAAATAACCAGGAAAGATTAACCACTGAGATGTAAAAATTAAAGACTTCACTAATACTCAGACAAGTTTGCATCTTCTTCTGAGGACAACTCCAAGAGATTACCTGCAAGACTATCTGCATAAGACTACCTTTGTGTGCAGTGCAGCCCTGCTGTCATCCTCTTGCAACCTATCATATGTTCTGATTTATGTTTCCAAAGAAAATTATTCACAAGCTAATTTCACTGGGTTATTGGATAATTACTCTCTAGTGACTTATCTGTGCAGCTTAAATGTGTATGCCTTTTCTCCTATTAATCTGTCTATTGTTATTCCAGCAAATTTTCAGGTTAGAGGGAAAATCCTACCACCACTCACACCCCAGCAAGGTCCTTTGGAAAGTCAGAGTAAATTCCATTCAGGTCCTCATAGGGGACTGTTACCAAGTCAAAATCAATGTTTATTTATAGGTAAAATGAATATCAAAATCTTGTTTACCACATTAAATCAGGCAACACGAAATGAACTTAATAGTCTGAATTCTTATAACATGGAAAACAAGCAGCAGCAGTGACATCATCATCAAATTTGTGTGAGGCACTGAAGCAAAAAGTATTACAGGTTAAGAACAGCAGTGAATTTCTTCTAATATCTATTATTATATAGGTGTGTTTAAATGTTAATTTCCATTTATCATAAATTGTATGATATAAGGAATATATTTCACTTCTGCCCCTGGTTCCTGACATATAGCTTCTAAACCCCTTGGGATTTCTTAACTAACAGGGGTAAGAGGAATTGCTCTGTTTTTCGTAGTAAGTTCTCTTTAACTGTACTTGAGTTTATGCTAGTGTGGTGAATTGGAGATGGGGGCTGGCTGTCAGAGGAAACAAGGTCATTTTAAGGTTGGAAATTTCAGCTGTATTCCTCAGCATCAAGGGAAAAGAGAAGAGCTGGAGATTGAATTAATCATCAATAGTGGATGACTTAATCAATCATGCCATGTAATGGGGCCTCCATAAAAACCCTAAACAATGGGGTTCTGAGAACTCTGGGATTGGTGAACACATCTAGGTACTGAGAGGGTGGCACACCTAGAGTGGATATGAAATGCTCACAACCCTTCCCACATACTTTGCCTTATGTATTTCTTTTCTTTCTTTCTTTTTTTGGTACTTACATAATTTGCACAGCTCTTTATTCTGTACCCTTTCTAATATCCTCTATAATAAACTGGTAGACAGAAGTAAACATTTGTCTGTGTTTTGTGAGCCATTGTAGTAAGATACCACACCTGAGAAAGAGGTATGGGAACCCTAATTATAACTAGTTTCTGTAAAGTACAGGTGGCAACCTTGGACTTATAATGGAAGAGAGGTATAGACTTGTGGGATGGAATAAGGGCTCCTGTAGGATCTGTGTTAACTCAGCATTGAATTGTAGGATACCTGGTTGGTGTCGAGAGAATGGAAGAATAGATTGGTATGAGAAACTTCATACACATTTGATGTCAGAGTATCGGAAATATTTTTTTTTAAAAAAAAGGTTCTCTTCTTTCTTGGGATTTGAAGAATCATATCATTCAGTTCAAGAAAATTGTCAGCCATTGTCTCATTGAATATTGCCCCTCTACCACTCTATGTTGCCTTCTTTACACTTCATGTTTTTATCTGTCTTACTCTATTATACATGTCTGTTAACTGCTCTTTCATATTTTCCACCTCCTTGATTTTGTGTTGTATTCTGGTAAATTCTTCCAACTTCATTTAAAAAATGTTGTTTCCCAGTATTTTTAAGTTCATTGTAAATTAGAAGCTTCTTAGGCTAGCCTATCTATTCTACTAGCAAAAGTAGAAGTTAGGATGATACTGTTATTCATCTCTGCACCCCCAGTGCCTGAGAGTAGAGACTTGGCTTCTAGTAAACATTAAAGATTATGGGTACTGAATTACTGAAGAGTCAATGTGTTAATCAGGTCCATCATTGTGACAAAATACCAGAAAATCAATTTTTAAGGATAAAACTATCTTGGCTCATACTTTCAGAGGTTTCATGAAATTCACAATCCCTTGGCCCCATTCCTTCTTGGGCCTATAACAGAACATTTTGGCAGGGAACAATTTGTGGAACAAAACTGCTCACCTCATTGCAGCTGGGACCCAGGAATGGGCCAGGGTCCCTATATCCCCTTCAACAGCACACTTCCAGTGACCTAACTTCCTTCTACTAGGCCTCACTTCCTAAAGATTCCAATACCTCCCAATAGTGTCACAGTGACTACTAAGCCTTTAGAATGTGAGTTTTCGGGAGACATTAAAGATACAAATTATAACAGTAGATAATACTAGCTGAGGACAAAAGTCACCCACCTATATACTCAAGTTATCTACATAAATGCATACAACTTGACTTTTTTTGCCTCAGAAAAATGTTTCTCATTTATGTTAAGTTTATCTAAAATAGCAAGTGACTTTTAAGAGTTGTAAAAAGAAAAAAGAGTGAAAAGTTTACCAAATCTCTCTATATACCCAAGGGTTCAGAAGTAATAGTGTTACTAACTGGAAAATAACATAGTTCATTTTTATTTTTGGAGTTAATATCAGACTTCTTGTAACTTAATTTATATTATAGGACAATACTTAAATACTTACACGTAGAACTAATTTACTTTTCTCAACCACTTCCTCAAAAGTCTGATTTGTTTCCTCTTTCCACAAGCTAATGAAAGTATTCATTTCTTGGGCTATTGAAGGATCAGGACTCCCATCACACTGAATGTAGTGTTTCCACTGTGGAATAAAAATGTTTGAAGGTTCATTTTGATGAGGATTCAACGAAAGTTTAAATGACTTCTTTTTAGATGTCTGAGTACTCATAATCCAGTTTTTCCAATTTAGACAAAAACTTTTGATGACTTTAATGAGTAATTTGATATAAACCAAATAATAACCAAGTAAATAAAGTAAAATAACCAGATTATTTTTCATCCAAATAATTTTCTTTTTTTTAAAGTAAAAAAAATTTGTATTTATTTTTAATTTATTTATTCTACTTAGGTATACATGATAGAATACATTTTGATTCATTGTACATAGATGGAGCACAACTTTTCACTTCTCTGGTTTTATGTGATGTAGAATCACATCATATATGCAGTCATACATGAAGCTAGGGCTATGATGTCCATCTCATTCCACCATCTTTGCTGCCCCCATGCCTCTTCCCCCTCCTTCCCCTTTGACAAAAGTTCCTCATTCTTCCCGTGTCCCCTCCCTCATTATGGATCAGCATCCACTTATCAGAGAGAACACTAAGCATTTGGTTTTTTGGGACTGGCTTACTTCTCTTAGCATATTCTCCAACTCCATCCATTTACCTGCAAATGCCATAATTTTATTCCCTTTTATTGCTGAGTAACATTCCATTATGTATATAGACCACAGTTTCTTTATCCATTCATCTATTGAAGGGTATCTAAGTTGGTTCTACAGTTTAGCTATTGTGAATTGAGCTGCTATAAACATTGTAGTGGCTGCATTACCGTAGTATGCTATTTTTAAGTCCTTTGGGTATAGACTCAGGAGTGGAACAGCTGGGTCAAATGGTGGTTCCATTCCAAGATTTCTAAAGAATCTCCATATTGCTTTCCAGATTGGTCACACCAATTTGTAGTCCCACCAGCAATGTATGAGTGTGCCTTTTCCCTCACAACCTCACCAACACTTATTGTTGTTTGTATTCTTGATAATTGCCATTCTGACTGGCGTGAGATGATATCTTAGAGTAGTTTTGATTTGCATTTCTCTAATTGCTAGAGATGTTGAACATTTTTTCATATGTCTGTTGATCGATTGTATATCTTCTTCTGAGAAGTGTCTGTTCAGCTCCTTAGCCTATTTATTGATTGGATTGTTTTTTTGGTGTTAAGTTTTTTGAGATCCTTATATATCCTAGAGATCAGTACTCTATCTGATGTGCATGTGGCAAAAATTTGCACCCAGAATGTAGGCTCTCTGTTCACTTCATTGATTGTTTCTTTTGCTGAGAATAAGCTTTTTAGTTTGAATCCATCCCATTCATTGATTCTTGCTTTTATTTCTTATGCTTTAGAAGTCTTGTCAAAGAAGTCAGGGTCTAATCCAACATGATGAAGATTTGGGCCTACTTTTTCTTCTATTAGGCGTAGGGTCTCTTTTCTAGTGTCTAAGTCTTTGATCCGCTTTGAGTTGATTTTTGTGCATGGTGAGAGATGAGAGTTTAATTTCATTTTGGTGCATATGAATTTCCAGTTTTCCCAACACCATTTGTTGAAGAGGCTATCTTTTCTTTTGTGCCTTTTCTTTGGTGCCTTTGTCTAGTATGAGATAACTGTATTTATGTGGGTTTGTCTCTGTGTCTTCCATTGTGTACCATTGGTCTACATGTCTGTTTTGGTGCCAGTACCATGCTGTTTTTGTTACTATAGCTTTGTGGTATAGTTTAAGGTCTGGTACTGTGATGCCTCCTGCTTCACTCTTCTTGATAAGATTGCTTTGGCTATTCTGGGTCTCTTATTCTTTCAAATGAATTTCATGATTACCTTTTCTATTTCTATAAGGAATGATGTTGGGATTTTAATTTAAATTGCACTGAATCTACATAGCCCTTTGGGTAGTGTGTCCATTTTGACAGTATTGATTCTGTCTATCCAAGAGCATGAGAGGTTTTTCCATCTTCTAAGGTGTTGTTCAATTTCTCTTTTTAGTGTCCTGTAGTTTTCATTGTAGAGGTCTTTCATCTCTTTTGTTAAATTGATTCCCAAGTATTTTTTTTTGAGACTATTATGAATGGTGTGGTTTTCCTAATTTCTCTTTCAGAGGATTCATCACTGATGTATAGAAATGAAATTGATTTATGTGTATTGATTTTATATCCTGCTACTTTGCTGAATTCATTTATTAATTCTAGAAGTTTTCTGGTGGAATTTTTTGGATCCTCTAAGTATAGAATCATGTTGTTGGCAGATAATGATAGTTTGAGTTCTTCTTTTTCCTTTAATTCTTCCCTTTAATTTATACCCATTTAATTTCTTTCATCTGTGTAATTGCTCTGGATAGTGTTTCAAGGACTATGTTGAATAGCAGTGGTGAAAGAGGGCATCCCTGTCTTGTTCCCATTTTTAGAGGGAATGCTTCCAATTTTTCTCCATTTAGGATGATGCTGGCCTTGGGTTTAGCATAGATAGCTTTTACAAAGTTGAGGTATATTCCTAATATCCCTAGTTTTTCTAGTGTTTTGAACATAAAAGGGTGCTGTATTTTATCAAATGCTTTCTCTGCATTAATTGACAAAATCATGATTCCTATTTTTAAGTCTATGGATGTGATGGATTATGTCAATTGATTTCCACACATTGAATCAACCTTGCATCCCTTTAATGAACCCCACTTGATCATGGTCCACTATTTTTTTTAAATATGTTTTTGTATGCAATTTGCCAAAATTTTATTGAGAATTTTTGCGTCTATGTTCATCAGGGATATTGGTCTGAAATTTTCATTCTTTGATGTGTCTCTGGTTTTGGTATCAGGGTGACACTTGCCTCATAGAATGAGTTTGGAAGAGTTCCTTCCTTTTATGTTTTCATGAAATAGTTTGAGGAGTATTGGTATTAATTCTTCATTGTAGGTCTTGTAGAACTCTGCTAAGAATCCATCTGGTCCTGGGCCTTTCTTGGTTGGCAGGCTCTTGATGGCATCTTCTATTTCCTTGCTTGAAATTGATCTGTTTAAGTTGTGTATGTCCTCCTGGTTCAGTTTGTGTAGCTCATATGCTTCTAGAAATTTGTTGGTGTCTTCAGGGTTTTCTATTTTACTGGAGTATAAATTTTCAAAATAGTTTCTAATTATCCTCTGTATTTCAGTAGTGTCTGTTGTGATATTTCCTTTTTCATCACAAATTTTAGTAATTTGGATTCTCTCTCCTTCTTTTTGTTAGGGTGGCTAAGAGTTTGTCAATTTTATTTTTTCAAAGAACCAGCTTTTTGTTTTTTCAATTTTTTGATGTTTTCTTTTGTTTCAATTGCATTGATTTCAGCCCTGATTTTTAATTATTTCCTGTCTTCTACTTCTTTTGGTATTGGTTTGTTCCTCTTTTTCTAGAGCTTTGAGATATAGTGTCATTTATTTGTTGACTTTTTCTTATTTTAATGAATGAGCTTAATGCAACGAACTTTCCTCTTGGAACTGCCTTCATGGTGTCCCAGAGATTTTGATATGTTGTATTGGAGTTTTCATTTAGCTCTAAGAAATTTAATTTCTTCCCTGATGTCTTGTTACCCATTCGTCATTTGATAGCATATTATTTAGTCTTCAGGTGTTGGAGTAGTTTCTATTTTTTAATCTGTCATTGATTTCTAATTTTTATAATTTTATTCCATTATGGTCAGATAGGATGCAGGGTAGTATCTCTCTCTTTTTTTGTATTTCCTAAGACTTGCTTTGTTGCAAAATATAGGATCTGTTTTGGAGAAGGATCCATGTGCTGCTGAGAAAAAAGTGTATTTACTTGTTAATGGATGGAATATTCTGTATATGTCTGTTAAGTCTAAATTATTGTTTTATTGAGTTCTATGGTTTCTTTGTTTAGTTTTTGTTTGGAAGATCTATCCAGTAGTGAGAGAGCTGCATTAAAGTCACCAAGTATTATTGTGTTATCGTCTACTTTATTCTTGTAGTTGAGAAGGGTCTGTTTGATGTACATAGATGCCCCAATGTGTGGGGCATGGATATTTATGATTGTTATGTCTTGTTGATGTATGATTCGCTTAAGAAGTATGAAATGTCCTTCTTTATCCCTTGTCACTAACTTTCGTTTGAAGTCTACTTTATCTGATAGGAGGATGGAAACCTCTGCTTGTTTATGCGGTCCATGTGAGTGATTCTTTTTTTTTTCCCCCCACTCTTTCACTTTGAGTCTGTGGATGTCTTTTCCTGTGAGATGAATCTCTTGAAGGCAGCATATTTGGGTCTTTTTTTTTTTTTTTTATCCAGTCTGTCAGTTTATGTCTTTTAATTGATGAGTTTAAGCCATTCACATCCATTCACATTCAGGGTTATTATTGAAATATGATTTGTAATCCTGGTCATTTTGGTTTATGTTTGGTTTTTACCTTGACTTGGTTTCTCCTTTGACTGGACTTTCCTTTAATGTAGTTCCTCTCTTTGTATATTTTCATTGTTGGCTATCATTTCCTCCTCATGGAATATTTTGCCGAGAATGCTGTGTAGTGCAGGCTTTCTTGCTGTAAATTCTTTTAACTTTATCATGGAAGGTTATTTCATCATCAAATGTGAAGCTTAATTTTGCTGGATTTATGATTCTTGGTTGGCATCTATTTTCTTTCAGAGCTTGGTATATGTTGTGCCATGATCTCCTGGCTTTTAGGGTCTGGGTTGAAAAATCTGCTGAGATCTGATTCGGTCCTCCAATATGTAATCTGATTCCTCTCTCTTGTGACCTTTAAAATTCTATCCTTGGGACTGGGGTTATGGCTCAGTGGTAAAGTGCTCACCTAGCATGCATGAGGCACTGGGTTCAATCCTCAGCACCACATAAAAATAAAATAAAGATATCTGTCCACCTACAACTAAAAAATAATTTAAAAAAAATTCTATCCTTATTTTGTATGCTGGGCATTTTCATTATAATGTGCCTTAGTGTAGATTTGTTGTAATTTCGTACATTGGATGTCCTGTAAGCCTCTTGTATTTGATTTTCCAATTGATTTTTCATGTTTGGAAAATTTTCTAATATTATTTCATCAAAGAGATTGTGCATTCCTTTAGTTTGAAATTCTGTGCCTTCTTCTATCACAATAAATCTTAGATTTGGTCTTTTGATGCTATCCCATAATTCTTATATGTCCTGTTCATGGTTTCTTACCATCATCACTATGTGGTCAACTTTATTTTCAAAATTATATATTTTGTCTTCATTATCAGAGGTTCTGTCTTCCAAGTGATCTAGTCTGCTGGTGATGCTTTCTATTGAATTTTTTATTTGGTTTATTGTTTCCTTCATTTCAAGAATTTCTAATTGGTATTTTTTCAGAATCTCTAGGCTCTTCATTAAAGTAATCTTTTGCTTCCTGTATTTGCTCCCTTATCTCTTTGTTGGTGTGATTGATGGTTGCTTTCATTTGCTGTCTTATCTCTTTATTGGAGTGATCAGTTTTCGCCTGTATTTGCTCACTTAAGTCATTGTTTAATTTGCAGATCATTTTAATTACATACATTCTGAATTCTTTCTCTGACATTTCATCAACTGGTATGCTGCCAATGGATTCTATGATTATAGTATTTTGGTTTATTTGGGGCACTTTTTTCCCTTGTTTTTTCATGTTGATTTATGTATCATCCTTTCTTGCAATGCCAATCTGAGGTATTGTGGTTTCTATCCTATAATCTTGTAGTGACACTACAGATTACCTATATCTCTCCTGGAGTTCACTTTATCCCCAGCTGGTGTCTCCAGATAGACATTACTGTCACTAAAGATGGTGGCGGCGGTAGTGGAGGTAATTCAAGATGGCAGTTGGAGTGCCCCAAGATGGATACAAACACTTTCAGAGATGGGGCTAAAAGAGTGGGACTTACAATGGCTTTGGGCTGACTGATCAGAGCTGCAGCACTTTGGCAGGCCACTGCCTCCAGGCCCTGTCTGTTGTCTCAGGTACAGGCTACTACATGGGAAGAGCTATGGTGATGGCTGCAGTGTACAAGATGAATACAGGAAGGGAGCAACAGCATGGATCCGCACTCTGTGCAGGGGTGGTCCTGGGCCTGGGCTCTCACAAAGACCTGTGAGGGCAGTCCTAGGCCTGATCTTTTCTTCAAGGAAGTCTTATTGCTTTGGCATAGGGAACAAAATTCTATATTTTCATACTTACACTTATAACTTCAAAGAACAATTCTTAGAAGAACTTAATTCTACTTTTAGTTAGCTTGATAACAAAATCCTTTTCACAAGATTTATCTTTCATAAATTTTTTATAATCTTCTTATATCCTTTGTGATTTGTCATCTATAGTATACTACACTTTTCCTCATCCATATTTTGGAAAACCCATTCTACTTTAGACCCCCAAATTGCTGTCTTCCCTTAAAAAAAAAAATCTCTCTCATACCCTACATCTTCACCCATCAAAAAATTTTTCCTTGCATAAGAAATTGTTTCAAGTTGTAATTAACTTATATTAGGATTTAACTTTTGGCACCTTAATTTCTAGTAAAAACTTAGAAAGCAAGCAATTTTTTTTTTTTTTTTTTTTTTTTTTTTTTTTTGTTACTGGGGATTTATCTCAGGGGCACTCGACCACTGAGCCACATCCCCAGCCCTATTTTGTGTTTTATGTAGAGACAGGGTCTCACTGAGTTGCTTAGTGCCTTGCCATTGCTGAGGCTGGCTTTGAACTCGCGATTCTCCTGCCTCAGCCTCCCTAAGTGCTGGGAAAGCAAGCAATTTTAAAGTGTTTTATATTAGCATTTTGCAGATGAGCACCATTTTATAATTTTTAGAAACATGGTTCCTCATAATATAATCATTTATTTCTATGTTTATTAACAGACCCAAATACCCCTGGCTTCTCTAAACCATATAAAAAAAGACTTTCCACTAGAATTTATTGTTACAAAACAGTGAGACCAGCACTATTTTTAGTACTAAACAAAATGGCTGACACAAGAGTTCAACTTAACCATTCATCTATTTGCAAATACTAGTGAGTAGATTTCTTTTTCTTCATAGTTCTTGGCACAGTTACCAATTTTCTGTATTTTCTTACTTGTACTATGTGTATTCATCTGTTTCTCTTATGACATTAAAGAGAACTGTATTTACTTTGTTTGCCATTGTATCCCTGGCCCTAGGAAAATGTCTTACACATAGACTATCAAATATCTGTTAAATAAATGCATTGATTTTCAGCTTTAACCAACCTGTCATTTCATTACTCAGTGTTTTCCAACTACTCAAGACACATTCTGTATTTTATCAATGAACACAGTGAACAGATGTTTTTTTCATCAGAACAACTTCTGTTCCCCTACTGCAATTATTAAAGGTAACCAGGAAGTCTTTCCTACTAGTCAGATCACATTTATCCTGTTAGGTTGTCCTTTTACAATACACAACAAAATCAGAATAGATGAGAAGGCAGTTTCAGTATTCTATTTCAAAATGACTCAGACACTTTATAAATTATCTTCCACTTAGTTCACCACAACATGACTCCAAGACTTCAAGTCACTAAAGAATCTTGAAATTATGACAAGTTCATCTATTGTCATCCCATTTTTATGTACACTGAATATATTTGTTTAAGATTATGCTTGAATTGCTCTTTAAACAAAGCTAGCCATTGAAGGAGTTCTGGAAACACTGACCCAAAATATGTCTTTTTAGTGTATTAATTACCAAAAGGTAAACAGGGCAAAGCTTTCTAAATTCTCTTTATCTGATTGAAGACAAAGCCTCTGAGGAATGCAATTGTTACCAATCCCCTGAAAATTAACTGTTAAGAGAAGGGGATTTCATCATAACCAAACACACCATGTAACAAACCATCTTCTATTCCAAGGGGCCCATTCATCTTCCTCCAAACCATTTACTCTGAGGGGTTTTTCCCCCCTCATTCCCTGACCATTTAACTCATTTCAGAGAGTTGAGTCAAAGCAAGCTTGCCCTTTTCTTGACTTACCTACCTGATTAATGTCTTAAGTGATTGTTTGCTCCCTCCCTCACTGCAATCAGATTCCACGCCCAATTATCACCATAGGCCAGGAAGAGAAGCATAAGCATGAAGTCTAGTTAAGATGAAATGGTCAAAGATGAGGCCTATTACTTTGTGTAGACCCAAATATTTTTGCCTTTTCTCTTGTAAAACTCTGTACTGACTTAGGCCTTTCTCTCTTGTTTTTTAGAGAGGGAGACACCCCCACAAATGGAGACTTTCTCCATAGATACACATTTCCCTCACTAAAGATTGATCTCAAAGTAACCAAATATAGGCAGCTTCCCAGCAAAACCTAGGTTTTTTTGGGTTTTTTTCCAGCTCTTTCTGAATTCAGGGTGGGACCTACATTTCCATTCCTAACTTAGACACCCTACATTATTTTTCTAAGCTTCAGTTTTGAACCAAGGCATAAAGGTGATTTAAAAAAGAAAAAAAAAAAGCACACTCTGCTGATTTCAGCTTCTGTGGATAACTCCTTTTTTTTAATTCAGTCTTTTAAGAGCCTCTGTGTAGTCTTAAAAATATTTAAAAATATTCCTCTGTGTAGTTTTAAAAATATTTTGACTTTGCAATTTACCCCAGAAGGATGTAATTTTGTCCAAATTAAAACTTCCTCATGTTGGTCACTGTAAGCATAAATGCAAACTCTTATACATAAAATTGGCTGGAGTAACAAATGAAGTTCTAGACGTGGGGCCCTTTTGTTTCTAACTGACCCAAGCAGATACCATGAACCCCAAGAAGTTCATATGCCCTCTTAGCACAAGCTGACCCTTCTTATCATCCCAAAGTTATACTCTCTCTCACAGAATAAACTATCCCTGGAAGGGGTTCAGAAGATGGAGTTCTAGACTCCATGGATCCAGATGAACCCACAATTCCCTGTCTTTTAGTAACATTACTTATCCACTGAACCCTGTTCAATTTTTTCTTGTCTAGCTCAGACACCTGAGGCTCCTCTACAGAACCCACTCTCAATGCTACTGAGCCAGTTCACTTTCTGGCTGACCCAGGCAGATGCCTGAGACTTCCCTACAGGACCTAGTCTGGATCAAAAAATTTGCTTAAACTCAGCTCAAAACACAAATCTGAGGAGTTTCAGAATACAAGTGAGAACTTACCCACAATCCACAGGTGGAGCAAAAACACAATGAACACTGTGGACTTGGGGAGAACCCATTATTGGTTACTTGATGCTTCTAGGGATCATGGAAGCTCAGCTTCAGATCCAGCTGACTATGCCAAAATTATTAAAAGGGACAATTTCTTAGGCCAATTATGTCAGTCAGAATTCATTTAAGCAAAGCAAAACAAACAAACCAACCAACCATGATTCACAAATCAGACTGCTTCCAGAACAAGAGTAAGTTTTAAGAACTCAAACCAATGTTATCATACAGCATTTATAGGAATATGGAAGTGAGGCATAGAAAACAACTTAACTGGCTGAAGCTTAGCCAATCAACCAATCAATTGCTTATAACTTGTAAGTTAATCAGCTACAGAACCTCTCGAAACCAACCAAAGCTCACTTACTGTGATTAAACTCTGTACTAGTTTGGTTTGTAGGGTCCCATGTGGGTGCCCAGTCTAAACCCTTGGCTTCTCACACATTTTACTCAACACACTTTTATGTTAAAAAGACATAAATCTCATGAACTGTGCTCTGCTAGCTTCAAACTTCTTCTGCAGCCTCCACACTCATCAGCCTTCACAGAATTTAAGAGTTAGGGTCTTGCTCCAGATCGGGTTTTGGCATAAGGGAATGTTGTGGCTGGTTTGGTCTTCCATCCATATCTTTAAAACTTTTTCTTTGTCAGCAACAAGAATGTTTTACTTTGTTATCATTTGTGCATTCACTAGAGTAGCACTTTTAATTTCCTTCAAGAGCTTTCCCTTTGCATTCCCAACTTGACTATATGATACATGAGACCTAGCTTCCAGCCTACCTCAGCTTTGGACCTTCCTCGCTAAGCTGAATCATTCCTAGCTTTTGATTTGAAGTGAAGAATGTACACCTATTACTTTTATTGGAACACGTAGGGGCCTTTATTGAGTTATTAATTGGCCTGATTTCAGTCCTGTTGTGTTTCAGAAAATAGGGGGCCTAAAGAGAAGGAGAGAGACAGAGAATGGCTGTCAGTGGAGCTGTCAGAATATACACACATGTATCAATTAGTTTCACTATCTACTATGGATGCAATTCATGGCACTCCCACTTAGAATAGTAACATCAAAGATTATGGATTATAGATAATCATAACAGATGTAATAACAATAAGTTTGGAAATTATGAGAATTAAAAGATATAACACATTCACAAAGTAAGCACATGCTGTCAGAAAAACTGCTTGACATGATTTTCACAAACATTCAACTTATAAAAATTGCAATGTATGATAAAGTGATGCACAATAAAATGAGCTATGTCTATGGATTCCCAACAACTGAGTCAGAGTTAAGGGTATAAACATTTCAAGTATATTATTACTGACAAACAGCTTTCTACAAAGTTATATAGTTAACTTTGCAATGAGCAATAGATTTGTCAGATCATATTTTATACATAAATTTAAAGTCTCCCAGGATCAGAATGAATGTCAGATTATATACACCTCCCTCTTCTGATTACAAAATCTCAAAAAACCAAAATACTCATAAAAAGAATCAGTCTTACCTGAGAAAGCGATCTAGTATCTCGTTTCAATTTCTCTGCTTCAAGAAAACACCCCTCTAATAAATTAAGTTCTGCAAGTTCTTCAGTTCTCCTTTGTAGATCCTGTTGCATAGGGATAGATACATTGGTGTGTTCTTTAATTTCAGCTTTATGTTTCACAAGTAGCATCTAGAATTTATTTGGCCAAGTATATGGTTTCAAGATGAATACTTAAATTAATTTGGCCACAAAATCTGACATTTTAAGAAACATGAAATCTTTCATCTGAAACTGGTTTCCAAAGTCTCATCTGTAGAACTCTTGGTATGTCCCCAAAACTCATTTGGGATCTACAAAGTCAACTCTATTTTCACAAAAATTCCAAGACATGTGTTTTTCACAGTATACATTTTGTACTAATAGTGCAAGATGATGCAAAACTTCTGTTACCTTAACAAAACAGAGCATTTGACTCCAAACTGTACTAGGTTGAGGGGCAGAGCAGTGAGAAAGAAGAGCCAGCTTCACATAGGCATGACTTGAGAAAAGGGTAAAAATTATTAATTTTACTAAATCTCAATCCTAAATACAAGTCTTTTTAATATCCTGTGTTCTATAATGGGAACTATGCATGAAGTACTTCTGCTGCATATCAAAAGACAATGCTAAATCAATGACAAATTAAAAAACAGAAGCTACTCCAACATCTGGAAACTAAATAATATGCTATTGAATGACACATGGATAACAGAAGACATCAGAGAAGAGATAAAAATTCTTAGAGGTAAATGAGAACGCTGATATAACATATCAAAATCTTTGAGACACTATCAAGGCAGTACTAAGAGGAAAGTTCATTGCATTAGGCTCATTCACTAAAAGAATAAAAAGTCAATAAATAAACAACCTGACATTACAACTCAAAGCCCTAAAAAAAGAGGAACAAACCAACACCAAAAGAAGAGAGGACAGGAAATAATTAAAATCAGGGCTGAAATCAATGAAATAAAAACAAAAGAAACAATTGAAAAAAATTGACAAAACAAAAAGCTGGTTCTTTGAAAAAATAAATAAAATTGGCAAACCATTAGTCACCCTAATGAAAAGGAGAGAATAAAACCACAAATTACTAAAATTTGTGATGAAAAAGGAAATATCATGACAGACACTACTGAAATATAGAAGATAATTAGAAACTATTTTGAAAAATTATACCCTAGTAAAATAGAAAACCCTGAAGACACTGACAAATTTCTAGAGGCATATGACCTACCTAAACTGAACCAGAAGGACATACACAACTTAAACAGATCAATTTCAAGCAAGGAAATAGAAGATGCCATCAAAAGCCTACCAACCAAGATTCTCAGCCAAGTCTATAAGACCTACAAAGAAGAATTAATACTAATACTCCTCAAATTATTCCATGAAATACAAAAGCAGGGAACCCTTCCAAACTCATTCTATGAGGCAAGTATCACCCTGATGCCAAAACCAGTCAGAGGCACATCAAAGAAAGAAAATTACAGACCAATATCCCAGATGAACATAGATGCAAAAATTCTCAATAAAATTTTGACAAATCACATACAGAAACATAATAAAAAAATAGTGCACCATGATCAAGTGGGGTTCATTCCAGGGATGCAAGGTTGGTTCATGTATGGATATCAATTAATGTAATCCGTCACATCAATAAGCTTAAAGATAAGAATCATAAGATTTTTATCAATTGATGCAGAGAAAGCATTTGACAAAATACAGCACGCTTTTATGTTCAAACACTAGAAAAACTAGGGATAGTAGGAATATACTTCAACATTGTAAAAGTTATCTATGCTAAATCCAAAGCTAATGTTATCCTAAATGGAGAAAAATTGGAAGCATTCTCTCTAAAAATGGGAACAAGACAGGTATGTTCTCTTTCACCACTGCTATTACCATAGTCCTTGAAACTCTAGTAAGAACAATCAGATGAAGGAAATTAAAGGGATATGAATAGGAAAAGAAGAACTCAAATTGTCATTATTTGCCAATGACATGATACTATACAGAGGATCTAAAAAATTCCACCAGAAAACTTCTAGAATTAATAAATGAATTCAGCAAAGTAGCAGGATATAAAATCAATACACATAAATCAATTTCATTTCTATACATCAGTGATGAATCCTCTGAAAGAGAAATTAGGAAATCTACACCATTCATAATAGCCTCAAAAAAAATACTTATACTCATTTCCTTGCTTTTTAGCTTCTTGCTCTGAACTGTTTCCATTTCTTGAATTTTAAGCCTAGTTATATAATAGTGTATTGCAAATCAAAACTACTCTTAAGATTTCATCTTACTCAGTCAAAATGTTGATATTTTACAATCTTGAAGTATATCAAGAATACAAACAACCATGAGCGTTGGCAAGGATGTGGGGGAAAAGGCATACTTATTCATACATTGCTCATGGGACTACAAATAGATGGAAAGCAGTACAGAAATTCCCTAGAAAACTTAGAATAGAACCACCATTTGACCCAGCTATCCCACTCCTAGGTCTACACCCTAAAGATTAAGAATAGCATACTACAGTAATGCAGCCACTTCAATGTTTATAGCATCATAATTCACAATAGCTAAACTGTGGAAGCAACCTATATGCCCCTCTATAGATGAATGGGTAAAGAAACTGTGGTATTTAAACACAATGGAATGTTACTCAGCAATAAAAGAGAATAAAATTATGGCATTTGCAGGTAAATAGATGGAGATGGAAAATATCATGCTAAGTGAAGTAAGCAAATCCTAAAACATCAAAGGCAGAATATTCTCTCTAATAAGTGCTTGCTGATCCATAATGGGGGAGGGGGCGCTGGAAGAATGTAGGAACTTTGATTGAGCAAAGGGGAGGGAGAGAAGAGAGAATGGGGGCAGGAACAATGGTGGAATGAGATGGACATCATTACCATTCACTTCTCTCACAACTAGAGAAGTGAAAAGTTGTGCTGCATTTGTATACAATGAATCAAAATGCATTCTGCTGTTATAAATACCTAATCAGAATAAATAAATAAATTTTTTAAAAAGGACAATGCTATCTTAAGAAATAATACTTGTGCAATTACTAAAACAATTAAGAAATAACACTTGTGCAAATCCAAACAAGAAACGAAATCTATTCAGAGTATAAGACAGCAATGTTTTAATGTAACACAGTATGAAGAGTTCTTTGATATTGTTTCAGATTCCACATTAGGAAATTAACATTTCTTAAGCAGGTATGATGGCTCTTGCCTGTAGTTCCTGTTTTTCAGGAGGCAGAGGTGGGAGGACTACTTGAGGTCAGGAGGTGGGAGCACTACTGAGGACAGCCTGGGCAATCCGAGTGAGATCCCATTAAACAAAAAAAAAAAAAAAGAGGAAGAGGGAAAGGAATAGGCAGAAGGAAAAATAGGAGGAGAAGATGAGGAAGAAAAGTAGCTACCACTAGTTTACTTGTTAATAAATCAAAGAACATTTACAATTATATTCCTTCTTTCCCCAATTGCATGTCTGTGTAAGGCAAGATATTTTCTTCACGTACTTCAATTAAAACAAATGAAATACTAAAGTTGACATGAGAATCCAGTTGTCTACAGTTTAGTCAGTAAAGAGATTTAATAAATATGAACAATGCCATTCATTTTCCTAACTAAAAAAATAATTTTCTTTTAAAACTATAAACTCTTTTCTATAAAATGTTAATGTGTTTACTTGTGTTTATTAAAATTTATTTTTATTAATGTTTGATGCCTATTAATATTTTAAAATGTAAAATTTAATTTCTAGTATTATAAATTTTGGTAGATGTAATTCATAAAAACAAAAGATCCTTGGGGTGCTTCAGTTTTTTAATACTTAATGGAGTTTTGCCTTGAGACTAAATGTTTCAGAACTACTGGTCTAAAAGATTCTACTGAAAAAAAAGCAAAGAGAGAATTTGAATATTTTGAATTATTTATTTTGGTCCCTGTTACATTTGAATATAAAAGATTTATACTCAGAATGGTGAGGAGCATAGGTTCTGAAGCAAATTTGCTAAGGTCTCAGTCCACCCTAGTTTTGCAACTTATTAGTTGCTTAATTTCAATTTTCTTATCTTTGAAATGTGGGTAATAATGTCAATCATTTTATGGTAAGAGTAAATGAGTTAAACCAGTTCATGTAGGACTAAATGCTACTGGTGGCTATGGGCTAAAAGGGACATTGGATGACAACAGATCTGATATCCATAGAGTTTAAGACTTCAGTAAGAATATTACTAATGTTTACTTACTTTTTCTTCAAGTTGATGCCATTTTTCACTCTCAATTCTCTGCTTTTCAAGCTTTTCCTTTTCTTCTTTCTCATGTTTCAAACGGGCTTCCTCTAAAGAACCAAAAAGTAAATAAATAATCTCAGTGATTAGCTCACCCTTTTTTAAGGCTCTTAAATTACTCTAAATATTTTTGAAAAGTACTATAATATTTTGTAGAAGATACAACCTTTACTTTGTGGTAGAAATAAGAAAAGCGTTAGCTTTCTTCCTTTAAAAAAGTAACATGACTCTCAAACTTTCTCACCAAAAAAAAGTGTTCATGATGGTATTCCTCTTCTCCAAAGCTTTTATAGCAATCCAGTAATTATTTTAACCAATTCAATACACAGATCTATCATGGGTAATTAGGGGAGTAAAAGTCTTCAGAAGACATCCACATCTACATCATCAGAATGTATTACTTTAACCTTTTCTTGCTCTCACAATTAAAACAAAATATAAATTATATGTTGAAGAATATGAATTTAACCCAATGTAATAAAACATTCCCTAAGATAAAGATCCTGATATTGAATTCTTATCATGAATCATCTAAAAAGGGATTCATAAGATGACATTAAAAAATCAAATGGAACCTTTTAAAAACCTGAATACAAGTCTAATGCTAAAAGCTACAGCTACTAGCAATATTCAGAATTTTAAAATCACTTTTTTGGTATTTTAATTACTCAACACTTTTATTAACATTTAAATGAAAATGAAATTGGCATTGGGCAAATAAATATTGTTAACCTGCAAGAACTTAAGCTGTTGTATGTATTTCTTACTAGTGTATATTTCCAACGTTCAGTGAATTGAGTTTAAGAATTCTTGCTGCACTATCAGCACCAGTGCCCCTAATTTCATCAGTAAATATAAACACTTCAATATGAGGTTGTCAAAATTAGCAAATAAAAATGCAGAATGATCGGCTGAATGTGAACTTCAGATAAACAATGAACTTTTTAAAAAGTTTCTGTTCCAAATATTGCACTGGGCAAAGTATCCCTAAGTTAGTCAATTTTCATCTGAAATTCAAATATAAATGGACTCTGGTATTTTACCTGACAACACAACTTCAAGATATAATTGAATACAATTGGTTTTTACTAAGTAGTAGGCACTCATTATAAAATAGGTTTAAATTATAAAAATTAAAGAATTCTGAAAAATGTTGACTGGATTGCAGAAATACCAACCTATTGTTAGGATTTCCTGTATATAAAAATAATACCATTGTTTATTTTGTACCTTCCTCTTTTAGTCGTTTCTTCTCCTCCTCCTCTTGTAGTTGTTTCAGTCGCTCAGCTTTGGAGATTTTTGGTTTCTTATCAACAGCCTTAACAGAGATCACAACATAAATAAGGCTGTTAGCATGCACTCAATTTGCCTAAGAACACACACCTCCTCAAACAGTAATCATGAGGGGCTGGGGTTGTGGTTCAGTGGTAGAGTGCTTGCCTGGCATGTGTGAGGCCCTGGGTTTGACTCTCAGCACCACATAAAAATAAATAAATAAAAGAAAGGTACATTGATAATGAAAAAAATTTTTAAAAATAGTAATCATGAAAAACATTTTTATTTATAACCAATCTTTCATGTAATCACTCAATACATGAAAGATTGGTTATAAATAAAATAAATATAAAGATTGATTATAAATAAATAAATAAAAATAGATTAGGTTGCTTATTAGTGCAAAGCCTTGATTCAGTGCATTGAAGGATTAAATCTGGAAACAAATAAGAAAAATAAGGATACAAATTATTTAAAAGAAGAAATGAGTAGCTACTTTCATATCTGACAAAGCAGATTTCAAGCAAAAATTAATCAGAAGAGATAAAAGAAGGTCACTAAAGACTGGAAAAGGGAACAATCCAACAAGAAGCTTTAATGATAGTAAATATATATGCCCCAAAGAACTAAAATCAGCATACTATAGTGATATAGCCACATCAATGTTTATAGCAATATAATTCACAACAGCCAAATTATGGAATCAGATGCCTGTGACTAGATGAATGGATCAAGAAAATGTGGTAGATATAAAAAAATGGAGTTTTAGTTCTAGAACTTTTGAATTCAGCAAAGCAGCAGGATATAAAATCAATACACATAATTCAAATGCATTTCTATAAATAAGCAATGAATGCACTGCAAGAGAAATGAGGAAAACTACCCCATTCACAATAGCCTCAAAAACAATACTAAGGAATCAATCTAACAAAAGAGGTGAAAGACCTCTACAATGAAAATTACAGAACATTAAAGAAAGAAATTAAAGAACATCTTAGAAGATGGAAAGATCACCAATGCTCTTGGATAGGCAAAATTAATATAGTCAAAATGACCATACTACCAAAATTGTTATACAGATTTAATGCAACTCCTATTAAAATCCCAATGACATTCTTCATAGAACTAGAAAAGGCAATCATGAAATTCATTTTGAAAAATATGAGACCCAATATAGCAAAAGCAATCCTCAGCAAGAAGAGTGAAGCAGGAGGCATCACAATATGAGACCATAAACTATACTACAGAGCAATAGTAACAAAAACAGCATGGTATTGGTACAAAAATAGATATGTAGACCAATGGTACAAAATAGAAGACAAAGAGACAAACCCACATAAATATGGTTATTTTATACTAGACAAAGGTGCTAACAACATACAATAGAGAACAGATATTTCCTCAACAAAGGGTGCTGGGAAAACTGGAAATCCATATGTAGCAAAATGAAATTAAACCTCTATCTCTCACCCTGCACAAAAATCAATTCAAAGCAGATCAAAGACGTAGACACCAGAACAGAGACCCTACACCTAACAGAAGAAAAAGTAGGCCCATTCTTCATCATGTTGGCTTAGGACTTGACTTCCTGAACAAGACAACTAACGTGCAAGAAAATCAAGAATCAATGAATGGGATAGATTCAAACTAAAAAGCTTCTTGGCAAAGGAAACAATCAATAATGTGATGAGAGAGGCTACAGAATGGGAGGAAATCTTTACCACACACATCTCAGATACAGCAAAAATCTCCAGGATATATAAAGAACTCAAAACTTTAACAAAAAAAACAAATAATGCAATCAATAAATGGGCTAAGAAACTGAACAGACACTTCACATAAGAAATACAATTGATCAACAAACATGAAAAAATGTTCATCATCTCTAGCAATTAGATAAATGCAAATCAAAACTAAGATTTCATCCCATTTCAGTCAAAATGGCAATTATCAAGAATTCAAGCAATAAGTGTTGAGGAGGATGTGGGTGAAAAGGTACCCTTATACATTGCTGGTGTGACTGCAAATTGGTGCAACCAACCTGGAAAGCACTATGGAGATTCCTCAGAAAATTTGGAATGGAACCACCATTTGACCCAGCTATCCTACTCCTCAGTCTATAGCCAAAGGACTTAAAATCAGCATCTACAGTGACACAGCCACATCAATTTTTATAGCAGCTCAACTCACAATAGTTGAACTATGGAACCAACCTAGATACCCTTCAACAGATGAATGGATTAAAAAAATGTAGTACATATACACAATGTAATATCACTCAGCTTTAAAGAAGAATGAAATTATGGTATTTTCAGGTAAATGGATGGAACTGGAGAATATCATGCTAAGTGAATTAAGCCAATCCCCAAAAAACAAAGACCAAATATTTTCTCTGATAAGTAGATGCTGATCCATAGTGGGATGGGGGTGGGGTAGGTAGAGAAGAATGAAGGAACTTTGATTTGTGTGGAGAGGGGTGAGGGGAGGAGTGGGGCTGTGGGGATTGGAAAGATGGTAGAATGAGACAAACATTATTACCCTATATACTTATGATTACACTTTTGGAGTGACTGCACCATGAAGCCAGAGGAATGAGAAGTTGTGCTCCATTTGTGTACAATATGTCAAAATGCATTCTACTGTCATGTATAACTAACTAGAACAAATTTTTTAAAATAAAAATAAATAAGTAATTTTTAAAAAGAAAAAATGGAGTTTTACTCAGCCATCACATTTGCTGGTAAATGAATGGAAGGGGACAATATCATGCTAAATTAAATAGGTCAGACTGAGAAAATCAAGCATCAAATGTTTTCTCTCATATGTGGAAGCTAAAGCAAAATAAGGAAAAACGAAGGAAGGGGATCAGATACCATACATAGGGAAGATCATTGGAGTAAAATGAGGAGGTCAAGAAGGAAGGAAGGAAAGATGGGAAAGTTTAAATAAATGTAACAAAATCACATTATTTGCATATACAAATACACCACAGGCAACTTCACCTATAGTTGTGTGTGTGTGGAAAGCACCAGTAAGGGTGGACAAATATATGAGCAAATAGAGGATTAGTGGAGTGGAGGAGTGGGGTAGGAGGAAGCAAAGGATGCAACAGGGACTGAAATGGAGTGGGTCAGAATCCATACATGCATGATTCTGTCTGGATGAACCCAGATAGTATGTATAACTACAATGCTCTAATTTAAAAAGAGAAGGAATGAGAGTGACAAGCACATGCAATTTAAATAATTCTCATACCGAGTCTCTGTATCTTTAAATGGTACAAAAGAAAACCTCATCCAATTGTTATTAAGAATAAAGCAAAATATATGTTAAAATTGTTTGAAAACTGTATGTCCATAAAAATGGAAGGTATTTTTATAGCTGATAGGTGTACAGAGAGTTATTTTGCAAATTTAGAGAAAGGAGAGATTATTTTCAATTGTGGGGCTCAAGTGAAATGTTTATAGAGCAAGGGGTATTTTAAGTTTGTACTCAAAGGATGTTAATATTCAGGGCAAGACATCCTAAGAAGAGAAAAATACAAGTGTAAGATACAGAGTTGGAAGAGCACTGCATAGGCCAACAAATTCAGCAATTTCTGGGAAGACTTAAAGAGGTGACAAAGGAAATAAGCATGGGAATGAAGGTTAAAGCCTTTGCTAAAGTGTTTAGCCATTCTTCTAAGACAAATGGAAAACCTGTAAGATTTTGAGGAGTATGCTTCTAAGAATATAATTTTGAAAACTAACCTTACTCAACAAAATAGTTCTAAAGAGGATACTATTTGATACCTATTAAAAAAACACAAAAAGACAAAATTCCATGTTCTAATTTATATATGGAAGCTAAACAAGTTGACTTCATGCATGTAGAGAGTAAAATAGTTACCAGAGGCTGGGAAGTGTAAAGGGGAGGGAGGGACAGAGAGAGGTTGACTGGCAGGTACAAAATAACCGTTAGGAGAAATAAGCTCTAGTGTTCTATAGCACAGGAGGGTGACTATAGTTAACAATAATTCATTGACTATTTTAACATACCTAGAAAAGAGTATTCTGAATGTACCCCAACATAAAGAAATGATAATGAGGTGATTCTTGTGTTATTTTACCCTTATTTGGTCTTTTCACGTTGTATACATTTGTGAAAATATCACACTGTACCCCATAAATATGTACAATCATGTAACAGTTTTTAAAAAGTTATAACTAAAATAACTGTGATGATTTTTTTTATGTATCCCTAAGTAATTGTTTTTAGTTTTAATTTTTACATAAATTTAACTATACTTTATGTATACTATTGGGATTTACTTTTTTTATTGTGCCAAAGCACATATATAGCATAAAATATACCATTTTAACCATTTTCAAGTGTACAATTCAGTGGTTTTAAGTATGTTAACCAACATCAATTTCCAGAACATTTTCAGCATTTAAAAAAAAATTTGTACACATTAAATAAAACTTTTTCCTGTCCTGGAAGAATTGGTGTAATTTTTAAATTATTTTTATTATTTTATTATTTTATTATTATTTTTTATTTACTGACCTTTGAATGAAGAATTAGCTAAAAAAGACTTGTGGACCCAGAATTTTCTTTCTTGGAAGATGAACCGCTGATTCAATTTCTTAAATGATTATAGACCTATTCAGGTTTTCTACTTCTTCATTAAAATAGTTTAAGTTATTTTTTCTGGGTGTTGGTCTAATTCTTCTATGTTTCCTATTTTTTTGGCACATAAAGTTGCTCAAATAGTGAAATTTATTGTTTAAATCATGCCTCTCTTTATTTTTGATATTTATTATTTATCCCTTTTATTCTTGATATGCTTACTAGAAAATTGTGAATTTTTTCAGTTTCTCCAAAGAAATAAATTGTACTTTGTTCATTTATTCAATTATTTTAATAAATGTTAAGACTCTAACATGTGCTCAGACATATAAGTAAACAACCATCCTTGCACATGAGCTTACATTCAAATGGAAAGAGAATGCAAAAACAAACAAAACTTAAAAACAAATTATAAAAATTATCAAATATTTTACAGAGTGATAAGTGATATGGAGGAAAAGTGAGGGACTCCAGACTGCAAGAGTAATTGTAGATAGATGAATTATAATTTTAAACAGAGTGGTTAGGGTGGGCCTCATAGAGGTGATATATGAGTGAAGATGAAGGACATGAGGTTACTAATCCTCTCAATTGTATGTTTTCCAATACTTTTTGTATTTATCCTTATTTCCTTTCTGTTTATTACTTTGAATTTTACTCTTTTTCTTCTTAAGAGGGATATTTAGTTCATTGATGTTCAGTATTTATCTTTTAATATAAATATTTACAACTACACAATTTCCCTCTATTGCTTTAGCTATATTACACAAATTCTTAAGTATTCTTCTTATTGAGTTAAAATTATTTTCTAATTTCCATTATATTACCTCTTTTAAAAAAGTTTTCAGTGATGCATTACTATTATATAGAACAGTGGATTCATTGTTACTATTTGTACATACATGCAATAACCATTATGTTACCTCTGGACCAATTTTAGAATGTTTTAAAAGTTCCAAGCATGTTGTGTCTTCCTGCTTATACCCATTTCCTTGCTTTGTAGCTTCTTGCTCTGAACTGTTTCCATTTCTTGAATTTTAAGCCTAGTTATATAATAGTGTATTGTCAACTTGGGGGAGAAAAGTATATCTCCTTAAAATTCCCTAATTATTGGCTGCAATGTTCTAAATATATCTAATTTTTTAGATTTTTTTTAACAATGTGGCTCCAATGGTCTAAATTCTTATTGATTTTTAATGCTTGTTCTATCACTTACAGAAAGAGGAATCTACTATGTTTGTGTATTTATCTATTTCTCCTTATAGTTCTCTGAGTTTGTGCATTGCATATATCAAGCCTTTGTAATTAGGTATATACAGATTAAAGTTATATTTTCTTTGCTAATCAAATCTATTTCACAAAATGATCTTATATTTCCTGAAGTGTTTTTAAACTTAATGGCTATTGTGTCTAACATTAATCTAGCCAACAGTTTTCATTTTTCTAGCATTTGCATAGCATGACTTTATAATTTTATCTTCAACTTTTCTGTATCTTTGATATATTTTTGTATTTTTGATATATTTGAGCAGTAATAAACTATCCTGTTTTGGAGAGTTATCCTACCATTTTTTGTATTCTTTCTTTTCTGATTGTTCTTCCATTATTTTCTCTCTACTACTTTGAAAGTTGTACATTTTGTTTCTATAATTTTAGTGGCTATCCTAGAAAATCAACAAATATACCTACTTTATCAATATCTTTATCTTCCTACCAATCAGTACATGGATTTTAGAACATATTAACTTCTTTCCCTTAACCAATTACACATTATCATCACGCATCTTTTTATAATAGTTTGATTGAGATTTAATTCTCATGCCTTACAATTTACCCATTTAAAGCACACAAGTTAGTCAGCGTTCCATTACTATACCAAAATACCTGAGATATTCCCTTAAAGATGGAAGGTTTATTTTGGCTCACAGTGTTGAAGACTAGTCTTCCAAATGGTCATTTGACTCCGTTGCTTTTAGGCCTGTTGCAAGGCTGTACCATCGTGGCAGAAGAAAGCTCTCATCAGCTCAAGGCAACCGGGAGGAAAATGAAAGGCAGGTTGAGAGGGGAGAGAAGAAAGGAAGGAAGGAAAGGAGGGAGGGAGGGAGCGAGAGAGGGAAAGAAAGAGAAAGGAAGGAAGGAAGGAGGGAAGGAAGGAAAGAAGGAAGGAAGGAAGGAAGGAAGGAAGGAAGGGAGGGAGGGAGGAGGGAGGGAGGGAGGGAGGGAGGGAGGGAAAGAAAGAAAAGAGAAAAAGAGCAAGAGAGGGAAGAGAATGAACTGGGGTCTCAATATGAAGAGCATGCCCAGTGACCTAACTTCCTTCTATTAGGCCCTACGTACTAGATTTCCCCATTTCCCAATAGTGCTATGGGCTGGCAACAAAGCTTTCAACACATGTACCTTTGGGAAACATTCAAGATCTAAACTATGGCAGAGTATTATTTAATGGCTTTTAGTTTATGCACAGAACTGTGCAACCATCACCACAAACAATTTTAGAACATTTTCATTACCCCCAAAGGAAATTCTATACACAATGGAAGTCACTTGTCATTTTCCCCAAACCCCCAGCTATTGAAAACCACTAATCTAATTTCAGTCTCTATATGTTTGCCTACTGTAGACATTTCATATAACTGGAGTTATACAAAATGTCATCCATTGTGACTAACTTCTTTCACTTAGCATATTTTCAAGGTTTATCCATACTACATCATGTATCAATACTTCATTTTATGGCTGAATAATTATCCATTGTATGTATATACCACATTTGGCTTATCTATTGATAAACTGATGAATATTTGTATTGTTTTTGTCATGTGTCTTATTATTTTTAAATATCATGTTATTATGATTATTGTTGTATACCTTACACATATAATCTGCTTTGCAGTGGTTTGTGATAAAGTGTTTTTATTTTACCTTTATTTTTTTGAAAACTATTTTAGCTGCGACAGAATTCTAATGTGACAATTTTTTTCAGCATATTGAAAACATACCACTCTTTGGCTTCCATTATGAACTATTAAAACCATAGTTCAAGTTTTTTTCCAGTTTTGCAAATGTCCTCATGATAAAACCAGGGAAGCAAAACAGGAACTAAAAACAGTTTTAGTGCATCCATTATTGCTTTGTTTCTTGTCTTCACTCAGGTTTTTTCCTGATAATTTCTTATTATATTATCAGCTCTTAGGTAGTTTTCAGATGATAGTTTCAATCTATATGTATATAGTCAACATTGTTTGTTTTCTGGCAGAAAGGGTGGTCCCTAGAATCCTAAGTCCAATAAAATGGAAATAGAAGGATTGAAATAACATTTTTATTATTTTCTAATCATCACTTTCATCAAAGCCTTAAAATTTCATATTTACTTCCAAGCATTAAAAATGTCTATCATTTACTTGCTTGACAAAGTCTAGTCATCAAACTTAAACCAATTGGCCATATCAGATTAACTGATATGAATGATCAGAGACAATCTGTCTTCATTTTTTTGGTATAAATGAATGTGTTAAAATGTATTCTTGTGGTAAACCCAATGGCCCAAGAGGCTGAGGCAGGAGGCTCACGAGTTCAAAGCCAGCAACTCAGAAAGGCGCTAAGCAACTTAGTAAGACCTTGTTTCTAAATCAAACAAAAATACAATAAAGGGCTGGGGTTAGGTGCCCCTGAGTTCAATCTCCAGTACCAAAAACAAAAAAGCATCCTTGTGTCAACCTATCTCACTTCTGATTATGTGCCAGGTATGAGTTAATTTTTTATACACTTTTTTTAAAAAATGTAATTTTAGGGCTAAGTATATAGGTCAGTAGTAAAGTAGAGCTTAGCATGGACAAGGCCCCCAGGTTCTAAACCCAGCATCTCAAAAAATAAACTAAAAATTTTAAAATGCAGTTTCAGTGTCCTGAACCTGATATATTTATATTCTAGTATCAACATTGAATGTTCCATGAAAATCAGGATTCAACATTTTGGCAACCAAGGCCTGATTGCAAATACAAGATGAAAACAGGATTTAAAATACAGATATAAACAGTAAGGCCTACCTTTTGCCCATTCATAACAATTCCATATCTGGAAGTACTAGGCAACACTTTCAATCAGTTCAAATAAAATCAATTCAAACAAAAGTGTGCCAAGTTTTATAAAATCTCATCATAACCATATTTATAAGCAAAAAATTGAATATCAAAATATCATTAATAATGCCATTTTCTTGCTGGGTGCAGCCCTTGCAAGCCGCTGGGGAGGCTAAGGCAGGAGGATCACAAGTTCAAAGTCAGCCTCAGCAATGGCAAGGCACTAAGCAACTCAGTAAGACCATGTCTCTAAATAAAATATAAAAAAGGGCTGGGGAAGCCAAGCGTAGTGGTGCAGGCCTATAATCCCAGCAATTTGGGAGGCTGAGACAGGAGAATCATGAATTCAAGGCCAGTTTCAGCACCAGTGAGGTGCTAATCAACTCAGTGAGATCCTGTCCCTACATAAAACACAAAATAGGGCTGGGGATGTGGCTCAGTGGTTAAGTGCCACTGAGTTCAATCCCCAGTACCCTCCCACCCCCAATGCCATTTTCTTCACTGGAAGTTACAAATTGTAAACTAAGAATGATGAGAATTGTCTATGCATTCACCAATCAGTAAGTTAGTTCTTCCCATGATCTGATCAATGTCTTCCACTATTTCATGTATTCTATGAAGTACAGTGGTTTCTGAAAAAATATTAGAAGTGCAGTGTTGTATCTTTAAATAGTGCACCAAGTTTTGTCATTTTTCTCTAGTCTTCTACAATTTTCTAGCCTTTGCAATGAACAATACTCATTTAAATTACATGAGGTTTCAAAAGGCAACTTTAAGGTCTGCATTAATTTATTACATTCATTACAATTTTACTTATACTTTAACCTACATTTAAAAATTAATATTTTTTGTAGTCCAGATGTTTTATCAATAAAGTATGTTCTGAGATATTTCTCTGTACTATTAATTTATGAAAATCTCATGGACACCACCAAAAAACAAAAATTATCATCACTCCCATCATTCCACACTATAATATATATGAATTCAGAAAATCTCAGTACTTCTCTTGACACATTTCACCATTTACACAGAGAAAGACAATAACAAGAAGTCTTTAATACCTTGATTAAAGAAAGTTCTGCCAACACCCATCAATGTCTTTAGTTTTGTTGGTTTGAAACCACAGACCCAGGTAATGAACCAGAATAAGATTTGCAGTGGATAAGAGACAAGTTTTTATTTTATAAAGTACAAGGATGATTATAAAAGGGAAAGATGAATGATAAAAAGGTAGGACTTTATGACAATGTATTTTCTCAGGAAAGGGTAAATATTAAAGTTGACTATCTAAAAATTGTTTTCCATAAAACCATGTCTTTGTATCCTTAGAAAACTCTGTGTAGCTCTAGGAGTATCTTTTACTTCCAGAAGTAAGTTCATAGCTTTACCTCAGCTTGAAGTCTTCTTACCTGGACTGTTGCAATAGCTCCCTAACAGGTCCTCCTTTCCCTACAGTGAATTTTCCACATGACAGCCACAATGACCCTTTAAAAATGTAAATAAGATCATGCTGTTCTTCTGCTTACAAGTTTCCCAAGCTACCCATCACACCCAGCATGAAATCTAAATAGTCAACAAGGCCTACTTGGCCATGAACTATAAACTGACTTTGCTTAACTGACCCTTATTTCACCTTTCACTTTCTACCTTGTTCATTCTATTTTAAATACACTGGCACCCTGACCAAGGTGACTTCTAACTAGGATCTTTGCAATAGCTGTTTCTTCTGCCCAGAATGCTTGTCCCTTGGCAAGCTATTGACTTACTCCCTTGCTTTATTCAGATTACTTTTCAAATTTTACTTAGTTAATCGCCCTGTTAAATAGCATCCCCACCATACTATATCCCACATTTTTCATTGACCTCTTACTTTCTGGTTTCTGTCTATCCAGAGCTACTTAAAATTATATTACTTATTTCCCCAACACAAAGTAGAATATATAAGCTTGATAAATTCAAGAAATTGTTCTTGTAGATATTCACTAGATACCCCAAACACTGCTAAACTGATGAAATAAATATTCTCCAATGTTTTTAAAGACTTACATACAAGGATTTTATAAGGTAGTAACAAAAAAGAAGGATATAAAAATCATAGTACATATTTTCAATGGGAAATGATGCAGCTATTAAGCAGTATGAGGTAATCTCAATGTGCCAGAACAAAACGGTTCCCATAATACACTTGTTCTATTAAGCCTATGATATCATCAGATGTATGATGCATTTTAATTTATTACTACCAAATAAAGGAAATAATGCCCAAGATGGTAATCTAAAAGTAAACACACACATACATAAAGCTGAATACAGGTGAAGACAAACACACAACACAGAAAAGTATAGTGTGGAGAAACTTGCATTTCAACCCAGACACTGGGTAGAAGGAAAAAATATTTCCCCAAGAATTTATTCCACAAGCCAGTTCACGTGAATTTTCAGTCTGATGCAAAACACTAGTTTGATCCAAAACCCCTGGAGAATTAAATTTAAAGTAGTAACAGGTTGGTTGTGAGCCCAAGTGACTGACAGAAGAAAATATCCTCTATGGAAGAAATGAATGTCACTCAGGACTAGAAGAAGGGTAATATACTATCTATTATAAGACATATCTCAAGGTCAGTAATGTTAAAAGGTAAAAAGATGAGTATACTTGAATAAAATAAAATATTGGTAAGTAAAAACTAGAAGGTGTAGAATGTGTCCCTAAGTGGGAAGAAAAAAGAAATGTGTGCGTGCGTGCATGTGTGTGTGTGTGTGTGTGTACTCTTTAATGTTTAGAAAACTTCCGAAAAGATATGCAGTGATTATTCTAGGAAGGCAGACTGGATATCTTGGGTAAGATGAAAATTTCCACTTTAATGCTATTTTAATTTTATATCATGTATTTTTATTATTGTTTCCTTTAAAATACTTTGAATAATCAGAGAAAGTAAAATATATCTTTTAATGTTTCCTAACTCTACGGAAAATGCAAGGGTGCATAGACTTATCCCAAAACCACAATCTTCAAAAAAAAAAAATTCAAAAGTATGTGATTTCTAAAAATATTTTTATAGTTGTTGATAGACCTTTATTTTTTTATAATGAATTTTTTCAATTGTTTTTAGTTGTACATGGACATAATTCCTTTATTTTATTTTTATGTGGTGCTGAGGATTGAACCCAGTGCCTCACACGTGTTAGGTGAGTACGCTACCACTGTGCATTAATCCCAGCCTCACAGCAGGTTTTATAAATAAATTTTTGTGTTTTTCTGGGAAAAAGGAGTTCCTAAAAATCACTTCCTACAGCAGAAGTAACAAAAAGTCACAAATCTAGACGCAGGTAAAAATAGAAGCTATTTTTAGTGTCTTTCTGAAATTAGAAATATCTTTTTTAGGTCAAGTTTAAAATGTTTGTAATTGTAAGGATTATCCCATGATTTAAATAAAATTAATGTGTAAAAAAGTGAGCATAGTAAATTCTATACACTATAATAAAACAAGAAAATTAGTTTAAAATTCCATAAGAATTCTATATAAACAATGTGTCCATAAAATAAACTATTTTAAGAAAATAATAATTTCTACATACCTTTTTTGCTTTGGGACCCTAAACGTTGGAAAACAAAAGAATTGATAAATTTAAAAAATAATTCAGATATTTTTAACAAAAGTACCATGACTATGTAAGATGTTAAAATTAAGAGAAGCTTGGTAAAGAGCACAAGGGAACTCTCTGTACAATCTTTGCAACTTTTCTGTAACTCTAAAGTTATCCTAAATTAAAAAGCTGTTTAAAAAACAATTTAGGTTAAACAAAAAACCACACACACAGTTCAGACAAAACTATAAGCATGTACTACAGGAAAAACCAAGATAGTTCACCTACAAGGGCATCTTTTGTACATAGTTTTTTACAATATTTCTTATAACAATTAACCAAGGATCCATATTTAATGAAATACTCTATACACTAAACTGAGTGCCAGTCAAGAATGTACTGATTGAAAGGGTTCCAAAATTAAGAAATCAGTGACTAATTATTGGCAGTAATATCAAATGTGCAAGTGTGGAAATGATCTCATAAAGAAATAAGCTTTCTGTACAATAAGATGAAATGGTTATTGAAAGGGAATTGGTTATTTAAATCAGGCAAAGCTATGTAGATTTAAAGTTCTATGCAACAATATGCTTTACAGCAGATCTATTCTTTTCTGAAAATTATTTTGGAAAGTACAATATTTCAATAAAGATTTTTAATTGTGAGTATTTTCAATAACACTACTTGTTACTGATAATACCCACGTACCCATCATATTCTGGTAAGGAATTTGTAGAAGATCATGTGACTATAAGATTATATACTTGATATATTTGAAAAGCTATACAAGGAAAATACTGGTTGAAGCCACAAGATTATTCACTATACAATATAAATGTTAAAATCAACATATTATATTTCATCTCCTTGAAAAGTATATCTATTTTACTGATTCAGCAGATATTAATGCTTTATGCATAAGGCAGTCTGAGATGCTGGAGATAATATACAAAGGAATAATAGAGATTTTGATCTCATATGGTTTTTTACAAATGGGTTATTTTTGTTATAATATTTGCTATCAATTAACAGTAACATGCGTTCAACCTGAAATAAGTACTACATGGCAGAATATGTAAATAGCATTGTTCCTGCCCTATTTTAAAGATGGGCAAATTGTCACCTCTCATGAGTGCCTCTAATATGAAATAGGTTAGGGGGTAAGTAAATATCCTCATTCCTCTTGAAAATCATAAGAATCGGAACTCAGGGCCTTGCGCGTGCTACCCAAGCACTCTGCCACTGAGCTACATCCCCAACCCCTACTTCCTCTGATTTTAATCATAGAAGATCTCTTGATGGAAATCACATTTAAGAAAATGGGAAAAGAGATCATCTCATAGTTACATGTTGGTTTGTCTCCTTGGTGAAGACTTGGCAGCTGAGTACACAAAAACAAAACCAGAAGCTTTATCATATTTAATGAAGATTGACCAAACTGAATGATAAAACAATTCAACTCCTAAGAAATACCACACAAAATAACCTTTCAGAGCACTATAAATTTATCAGCTTTTAATTAACTGCAGAAGAGATGTAAATACATATTTGCCACATTGGAATAAGAAAGCAAATTAGTGGGAACATCTATCATTGGAAATTACTAGAAGTTTAACAACAAGTAGGATTAGGACATCATGTTACCATTCTGGCCACATGTTTACAGAATCTGGTTTGGGACTGCCACCTGTCTGCTGGACTCAGGACCCAAAGAATTCCAGTCAGGAGAAAACGGACCGTCCCCGGGCTACGGGTTCTTTCCTAAACCATCCCGCTTCTCTCTAAAATAAGACGAACTCTTGTTACGTCACTCTACACTGGTGACGCTGAATTAATGCTCGCCTCTTGAACCATCTCTCTCATTTTCCCCTCTCACCATGAGGAGGCAAGAACGACCTTCACAGTCAGCAAAGTCGTCGCTCAGTTGTGAACAAACGCTGTGGGGTGGTCAAGACGACAAGCACCGCCCACCTGCGCAACCCAAGCCGCGCTCAAGCCCGCCCATACCAGCTTGCGACGCCGCACAGAGGAACTTCCGGTTGTCGCCCCGCCCCCACCGCGGACGGGTTGCCTCAACTCTACCCCTCCCGGCTTCCCAGTGGAAGAGCAGAGAAGTCGGAGCGGTCAGAGGCTTAGGCTGTAGCGTGCCGGAAAGTGCCTCAGTGTAGCCGCCCGGGCGTTTTGTTGTTCCGGATTCTGGGGTCTGCAGTTGGTGAAGTATGTGTGGGCGAGAACCACTGGGTGTGGGAAGGGGTTTCTGGCGTCTTCCGACGCTAACAGTCTCTTTCCTCTTCCTGCTTAAAGAGTGTCGGGGCGAATCTTTCCGGGAGGGTTTGGGTCAAGCGACAGGCACCCTAGTGAGCTATCTGGACCACCAGAGTTTAGGCCAACCAGGGGACAGGCTCATTTGGAAGTTTGGATAGGAACAAATTGACTCCAAGAGGGTTGGTTACTTTGAGATTAACGTAGTCCAGAATCTTCTCTCTGCTCATGGTTCTGTTTACTTTGTGTGAAGTGCGTTTCCCCTTTCCTAAGGGCAGCCCTAAACAAGAATTGAAAATGATTTGAAGTAGCTGGTGGGCAAAATATTCCTAACAGTTAAAGACTGCTGAGGCCCAGCAAGATTTATGTGCCCAAGGTCACACACTTAATTGTACTAACTAGTAGCACAACCTTCAGAATTTCACTCCTCTCCGCACATGAAGAAATCCCGGCACCCCAAACCAACAAGAAAATAAGAAATTAAGTGACTGTATTTTTACAAAGCCCCAAATTTTCTCTGTGATTTTAGAACCTGTCTAAACCCTGTTTTATCATGACAAGGCCTGAAGTACTTTAAAACTATTGGCACGATTTCTCATCTCTGAATTATAATTTTGTAATGCTCTATCCTTACCAACGTCATTGGTGAAATGTATTATTGATTAAAAAAGCAACAGAACTAGCCTTTGAGGGTATAACATTATAACACCAATTTAACCGAAGTCATAGTGTGTAATAGTTATTACATCTCCCCTACCTCCAAATCCTGGTAGCTAAATAAAAACATCTCCTTTTTTTTAACTATTGGCTTCATTGGGAAACCTTTTCAGCTCACCATAGCCATTTGGTATAGAAGTATGCTTTTGTTTTGAAGTAAACAAAACTAATATTTAATGCAAAACCTTAGTCAACTCTTAATTAGGATCGATGGGGCAAAGGAGGTATAATGATGGTAACCCCAAATTACCTTGAAATGGTAGGTCTCCAGGGGAAAGAATTTACTCAAGCTCTCTGTTAACCTTCTTCCCTGGGAGGAGGAATTGCATAGATGTGTTGGATTCCAAAATGCTGGTCCCTGTTAATACAAGTCATTGTGCTGTACAGTATTATACTCATGAGCTTTACTGTTTACTAGTATTCCTTGTACGGGCTTTGTAAATGGTAAGAAGGCCTGCTGCACAGTATCTGTATCTTCAGACAGGTGTAGCACCTACCTGCCCCTTCTAAACATACCTATCCATAGCTCACTTCTGTAGTCTGCCTTCCAGGCCTAGATGAACCTGTATGCTGGCCTTTAGAGGTAAAATCTCTTGTCACTTGCCTCTTGATTTACATACTCTGCTGATGGCAAGTGTGTTGGTAAAATTTTTGTGTGTAAAGCTTTCTAGGCTAAACTATAGTTTGGGGAAATTGTGCTTCACCTGTATAAATCAAGTTGATTAAAACCAGTTACAAATAACATTGCACTGCCTCTCTAATATTGTTATCTGAACTTCATGGGAAAGGGTAATTAAAAACTTTGGGCACCATAATTCCTAGTAAAATGACAATTCACTGTTAACCCAGGACTGGAGCTCATTAAGTGTTAACTCCTTATCTGCATCATTGAAGGAAAAAAAAAATCAATGGGGATGGCACCACCTTCTTGCCCATTACATATCCAAGTTCTCAGAATAATGGGGAACTTCTCTTAAACCCTAATTTGTTTGGCTTCCATAACTTCCATGACTTTATACAGGGTTAAGAAGCAGCCCATGTCCCTGCTGGACTTAAAATAGTTTCCTAAATTTGAAACCCAAGAAGACCTGTTTATCCCAATAGCTGAAATAAACTCAATTGCCTGAAAGTCAGCAATATTATAATAAACTGACTTAATTCACATAACATCAAAGAATTGGACAATATTTACCTTAGCCATGCTAGCTACATTTTTGCTAGGCAAATCTTTTATTCATAATATGTAAAAAGAAAAAAAGGCCAGCAACATAAGGCAGGTTCTCAAAAAGCTTTCACATATTACAAATATTGTGAATCAAATGAAGCTAGTTTCTTTGCCAGGTATTAAGCAGTCTACATTTGCAATTTGAAATTATATCTATACATTAAATTTTGAATTATTTGAAAGTCACATGGTTCTTTAACATCCTTAAGAGTAGATCACTCTAGGATGTAGGGATATAGCTCAGTAGGTAGAGTGCTTGCCTCGCATGCATAAGGCCCTGGGTTCAATCACCAGCACCAAAAAAAAAAAAGAACAACTCTGGCAATGACCCTGCCCGCTAATGAATACTTTAGTTGTTATGGTGGGTTAAATACATCCTAATTTCACTCCCTTCCAGAATTCTGTGTCCTCCTAAAGGGATATAAAAATAAATTGGAACTTTGAAGAGGTTTTGACAGCAATAAAACTTTAGAAGCTGGAAAACAATGAATAAATGTGACCTAGTACACCAGAAAAGCCCAGTTTTCACCAAGGTATTCTTTTTTTTTTTTTTTTTTTTAGTACTGGGGATTGAACTCAGGGGCACTTGACCACTGAGCCACATCCCTAGCCCTGTTTTGTGTTTTATGTAGAGACAGGGTCTCACTGAGTTGCTTAGCACCTCGCTGTTGCTGAGGCTGGCTTTGAACTCGCAATTCTCCTGTCTCAGCCTCCCTAAGTGCTGGGATTACAGGCGTGAGCCACCGCGCCTGGCTCACCAAGGTATTCTTAAAGGACATTGGAACAGGGACCCTAGAATTGGAGGTGAAGAATGAAAATTAAAGAGGATTAAATGAAAGCAATTTGTAGTTACCTTTAAGTAACTACACCCCTCATTCCCACAGAAGACTGGAGGTTTATTTCAGGATAAAGCAATGCTAGGGCATCCTCAAGTATACTATACACAAGCAGCAATAGAGTTAAGGTATACATAATGCTGAATGCAAGACCCTCATTCCTCTTTCTTTTTAAAGTTTAATAGGCAAATCCTCAGAGATTGGTAGACTGCTCTGGGGAACTGAGCAGCCCAAGAGGAACAATCCAAGATACATCAGAGGGTCCCCAGCAAAGGACCCACCTAGGATACCTGAGGTGACATTCAAAGTCTATAAGCTTCAACCATGGATTCATATCTAAAAGACTTTTTTGTCTTTAAAAGAATGGACAGAAAAAGACTACCAGATTTTGGAAGAAAGCTCAGAAGTGATAGAGCTAAAAAGCAGGGGGGAAAAAGGCAATTTGGAGTGAAATAGAAAATTTCAACAAAGCTAACAGTGAACACAATGAGGGAAAAAAAAGGTTTTAGTTAATTATATGTTTATTATGTGTTAGCTCATAAACCACAAGTAAGAGAATTTTCCAAGTATTAGTATGATAGTAATTTTCATATATATATATATATATATTTAGTTGTAGGCAGACACACAATACCTTTATTTTTATTTTTATGTGGTGCTGAGGATCGAACCCAATGCCTCACCCATGCTAGGTGAGCACTCTACCGCTGAGCCACAACCCCAGCCCAGTATGGAAGTAATTTTGATTCTTGTGTGGGTCTTCCCCCCTAAAGAGGAGCCAGAAAAACAGATATATGAACATCAAGAAAAGGTTTTTACTTAGCTGCTATACTGGCAGCAGGTACCTTTTAGATATACTATTTTAAATTATAAAATAAGAGCTTATATTCAGAACTTCCTCCCCAGGGAGGCATACCCCAAGTTATGTGTAGCTGCTGACTGTGGGCAGGTTGAACACCTACTCTCCTCACTAATTGACAGCCTGATGATTTGGATAGATCTCTGCTTACATATGTATCTTGGTGTGTTACCAGCATTTGTATTGTATTTTTAAGTTTTACTAAGGCATAATTGATATGCAACAAAGTATACTTTGATAAACTTGATATGTATACAACTATGAAACCAATATCATGATCAAAATAAATATCCATCATCATCCCTACTGATTGCCTCATTCATGTTTGATTCCCACCCTGGTCTCCAGCCCCTATCCATCCTCAGACTACCCTTATTATTTTTTTGTATTTTTAACTTCCTTGCTTGTTGTCTCTTCCTATGCTGAGAGAAGCCTGAGTGGTTCAAATTAACTGTCCAGGTACCATTTCTGGTTTTGAATAGGGCTCTGATTTCAGCTGTATATAATTTGAGGTAACGGATTCAAACATATCTCCCATAGCCTCTCTTATTTTTAATGTGTTTTTGCAAGATTTAAGTTTTTCAAAGATGTATATATCATGTAATTATAAAAAGATCTGTGTTATTAAAACAAGAACAAGACACTGAGAAAAAATTAATAATAAGAGTTCTTAGAGGTTATACCAGAAAGGAAAAACTTGATAAAACACTATGATGAGAAAATCTTTCAGAAAATGGAGTAAAAAGATGAAAAGGAAAAAAGAGGGCATATTTAGAATTTCACATACCCAAATAATAGGAGTTCTGAGAAAAGAGAAAATGGAGGAGAAGGGCAGGTAACTAGGAACAAAATTAATTTCTTCCTTAAACTTCAAAGTATCCAGATTGCAAAGACCAAGTGTACCACAGAGAAAGAAAATAAATTCATGTCAACACACCATCGTAAAATTTCAAAATTTTCAAATAAGTCTCAAGTTTCTGGGGAGAGGAAAAGATACATCACATATAAATGAAAGACCACTTATCCAAACTGCTTTGACTTTCTTAATAGTGCTGGAAGTAAAACTACAGATGAGCAATTGCTTCAAAATTTTCAAAGAAAGTTGTTTCCTGCTTAGAATTCTAACCCAACCAAACTACCAACCAAATATAAAGTGGCCAGTCATTTTTAGACATTCAGTCTCATTTATATCACCTTAATATTAAAGGATGTGCTTCACCAAAACAGTAAAATCAGAAAAGGGGGTGCTTTAGAAAATGAGAAGTAGGATAGTCAACTAGAAGACAAAGGAATTTCTAGGATGGCTAAATGACATCCCAGCACCTTATACCTCTTGATTTGGAACAGTCAATCCAGATTCAAACTCACATTGAGAATTATCTACCAAGATTCCTGCTGCCATTGAACCCTCTTTTTATGAGGACATTACACCCAGGCAGGTCTGGGAGATACTTGACTTGTCTTGACCACATGGAACTGAAATACCTGCTGTCTTCTGTGCTCACTGATTGAATCAACTAAGGACACTCATTTTGACCTTTTGCCTCAACCTATTCCTGGAAGCTGATGTTGGGCTTTGGTGAGCTTAAAGCAAATAATAGTCTTTTCTTCCCTATTCTGTATAATAGCCAGTTTTACACCTGGTTTCCACAGGCTTCATTTGTGGAGAGCAGAAGATTCACTCATAACATTGCTAACTACTCCTGAAGGGACCCTTAAATCCTGGGGAAAGTAAAGCCAGATTAGGACTTTTGGGCTTTCATTTAGTAACAGGATTATTTCCTCCGTCGTCATGCTTGCTGCTGAAATTGTCAAAAAACTAAATGTATTATTTAAGGAAGTGTTCATGGTTGGAAAAACTATAAAGGAAGAGTAATTTGCAAGTCATTAGTGGTTACCTTGGTGTAGAGATAGAGATTGCAATTGGAGAGAAGCATATGAAGGCTTCAAAGATTTAATTACTTCATGACCTGAGTGACTTTTTAATATTTGCACATTTTATGCATTTTTCTTAAGTGTGATATAAAAATATAAGACAAAATGCATGAAAACACTGACACCCTACCTGTCAAATTATGAAAGATGTAAATTTTGTCAAAATATCTAAATGGAGGGGACAGGTGAGGTCTTAATGAGAATCTATACTGCAGTACTTTAGGACTGAACCAAAAGAAATGGGAGGACTTACTTAGCACAATAATTTTTAACTGCATATGGTGCTATACTTTTAATTTACAATTTCTGCTAGTTAACTATAAAACAACCCTTAAAACTTATGTACAAAAAAAACTTTTAAAAATACAAGTTGCTTCCTGTGTGACCTTCAGAATACTTCAGTCCAAAGGCCGTTAAGTGGGCATCTAGGAAAGGAAAGAGAGATGAAGGATTGGTAAGGTGGTAACCCAGCAAAGGGTATTGGAGCTCAAAAGAATGAGAATGGTCTTTTGAGGTAGGAGGGGTTTGTGCATAACAGCCTGCCATTAAGTGAGAACATTTCCTTGGGTAGAGAAGGTGGTGGCACAGGTTACTGGAGTTGGAACAAGGTGAAACTTTTCTAGGAAGGGGGAAGTGGCACAGCATAATTATCTGAGCCTCAGAAAGGGAGATGAGGAGAAAGGAATGGGGAGAAGAGAATGTGGATGTGGCACTAGGTGGCAGAGCACAGAATAGTGTGTGCTCAGTGTTGACAGTGATAGGAATTTGGTTGCCTAGTGGGTGGAGGGGTGATGATCCAAAAAGCAGATTTATTGATGATAAGAACCAGATTTCTCATTGGTGGACAAGAGTGTTAAAACTATGGAAAGGGGAAACTAAAATGAAAACAAGCCCTGTAATGTTGGAATTGAATGTTATCAAGTTATATAGAGATCAGTATAAAAATAATTGTGTATGTATACATATACCACACTGAAATCAACATATATATATATACATTTACAATTTTGCCCACTATTCCCAGGTTTGACAAACCCACTGTAATAAGCACTTCTAGCTCCCATACCTTGGATTCTAAAATATTCCATCTAGGTGGTAGTTTCTAAATATGACTGTCCACTGAAAGACAAACAAAAACTAGGTACCCTGGAGAAATAACCTTGAATAACACCACTTTAATCTGGTGATTAAAATTGGAACCATAAAGGAAAATCATGGAATTGTATCCATCTGATAGGAGGCAGTGTCAGGGATTTTATGATTTAATTCCAATAGCCTTAACTAGTAGGAATTATTTTGTGTTTAGGCTATAATGGCACCTTTAAAAAGCTTCCTCTCCTTAGTATACCATTAACAAATTTGAAAAGCATTTTGCATGACCACTGCATGTTGCCTGTTCCTCATGGTCACTGTTGCAGGCTGTTCATTTGGCCTTTTAACCATCCACCTACCATATTGATTATCTACTATTCACTGCCAACCTGTTTACTCACACACCCAGTTTTAGTTTTTAACCTTCCTCTGGAAAGACTTGATCAGGACTAGATTTGATCAGGACTCTTTAATATCCTCCAGACAGATCTGGCCTTGCCTTGAGAGCAGGGTAAAAGGAATTTTCCTTTTGAGAAGGAAATTGAGGCTCAAATGTTAACTAACCTGTACAACATATTATGCAGGTGGGATTAAAATCTAGTTCTCATTCCACCGTGTGGTAAAAGGAGATACAGCTATGTACTTAATATTTTCTCATCTCCCCTTTGTAAAACTTGTCACCATTCACAATTCACGTGTGCTTATTAAGTCTCCCTTAGGAGTAGTTTTATAATAGTATATTATCTTATCTATGAACATAGATATAGCTATGTTTATAGCTATATCTCAGTACCTTGAACATAAAAGTGTAACTTATCAAAATGCTAAAAAAAGTTACCATTTTCCCAGTGTATAAAGATATGTTGTTATTTAAGATTACAGTGGAGTTATTTGTGAAAAATTTTCCTTTTTTTTAGGTATGTTATATATAAAAGTGGATTAATTTCCATGTTAAATGAAAATGGCCAATTCTTTAAGAGGAGAAGTACTGAATCTTTATAAAAATGTAAGTAATATGTTGCCAGTTTTACAAATGTTGTCATTTTAACCCAGATTGTTCAGAAATATATAATCTTTGTTTTTCAAGCTGCTGTATCTTGGACGGGACTATCCAAAAGGAGCAGACTATTTTAAAAGGCGTTTGAAGAATGTTTTCCTTAAAAACAAAGATGTGAAGGATCCAGAGAAGATCAAAGAACTTATTGAACGAGGTGAATTTGTCATGAAAGAGCTAGAAGCCTTATACTTCCTTAGGAAATACAGAGCAATGAAACAACGCTATTATTCAGATATCAACAAAACTAAGTGATCATTAGTACTACAAATGAGCTGAAAAAATCAGCACAAGTTGTTTGTGTATACCAAACATTCTGAGCTAGAATGGCAAGATATACATGTGTAAAAAATACCTGAGCTGTCCTGCTGAACCAAAATTAGTATGTTTCAACCTAATAACTAAGAGCTGTATCCATAATCCTTTATGCTTTTTATTAGAATAACAATTTAGCTATACTACCAATTATAAATCAATAAGAACCCAATTTTGCAAGAAATAAAAGTTTTCTAACTTAATAGGTTTTAGTCTATTACTTTTAGCCAATTTCTCCCTTATACTGATAAGACAATGCCATTTAATAAGCAAAATTTTTTTAAAATTTTTTTTAGTTGTTGATGGACATTTTATTTATTTATATGTGGTGCTGAGAATCGAACCCAGTGCCTCATGCATGCTAGGCAAGCACTCTACCACCAAGCCACAACCCCAGCCCACAAAATTATTTCTTAACACATTATTCCCCTTAACTTTTGGTATACTTTTATTTTTGACCCAATTTTGTACATTAAAGCATATATTAAAGGATAACTTTTAAAAAGCCCCCAGTAATGATTTAAATGCTGTTCTAGAAATAACAGATATGAAGATTACTTCTGACCTTGAAATAGCCTCCCAGTTGATGGCATTATATAACTATTATTTCCATTATTAACTTTGCTGTTGACTCCCTTGAGCCTTAAATCATTTGTTGTGGATCAATTACCTTCTTTCACAAATAAAATAATTCTATAAATATAAAATAATTCTATTTTTTTTGTTATACAAGCAGATTTGTTTTGCATCTACTTCTACATGAGTTGTGGCAGTGGCCTAACCCTAATATGAATTTTAAGTTCAAACATTACATAATGTTCTTAGCAACATCTATAAACAAAGAACATTTCTAACTTGTAAAAGCTACAAGAAGGATACACTAGTATACTTTAGTGTATACAGCTTCTAAAATATTCCATAACATTTGTGGAGCAAATGTTTTGAGAATTTCCATTTAGAAATACACATTGTCAGGGCTTGGGATATAGCTCAGTAGTAAAGCACTTGCCTAACACATGTGAGGCCCTGGGTTTGATCCTCAGCACTGCAAAAAGAAAAAGGGAGAAAAAAGATTATAAAGAAGTAAGAAGCAGGGTGCGGTAGTGCATGCTTGTAATCCCAGTGGTTTGGTAGGCTGAGGCAGGAGGATCGTGAGTTCAAAACCAGCCTCACCAACAGTGAGGCGCTAAGCAACTCGGTGAGACCCCGTCTCTAAATAAAACACAAAATAGGGCTGGGAATGTGGCTCAGTGGTCAAGTACCCCTGAGTTCAATCCCTGGTTAAAAAAAAAAAAAAAAGACACACTACCACAGTCACCATAACTATTTTTTATTACATTACAGTAATTAGGAGCAGTACAGTTCATGACAAAAATATTACAAATTTCAGATCACTTCACAGCACATACTCCTATAAACATTTAAAAGTTAATTTTAATTAAAAGAGTGGTCATTTTAAATTTAACATTTGATATGACCAACATTCCTAGGTCAGCGCAACCAAATGATGGAAAACAACTGGATCACACTGCATATGTCCCACAAAAAAAGCACAATGTACAAAATGTGCATGTTTCAGTTTACACTATACAAAAATAGTTAAAATACATTCCAGGTAAACATGTTACATTAAGAAATAGTACTAGTAAGAAATTGGCACTCAAAGGAAAAATGCAAAAGTATTTTCAACATGAAAACACACGACAGTGGAACCGGAAACTTTCAGATAAAACAACCCATTTAGCTCTACTGGGGTGGCAGGGGGTGGACCCTCTGAAATTGACATTTCTGCAGTAATAACTTTGTTTTTCCTAATTCATCTAAAATGCCTATTATTATCCCAAACAGGCACTTTAAACTAAAACACAAATTTTAATCTAGCTATGACTATTCTTCAAGAACTAATGTCTTTAGAAAGAAATAGTTTTTATTAACAGAATTTCACAGCTACCAGTTTTAAGTTAATTATTTTCTCAATGTAGAATTCATGTTACCCAATATTAACATACAAGATATTAATTTCAGCTTTAAAGTAACTGTTAGGTTTTTTAAAACATTACTTTTATCAAGAAAGTACTACTTTTTCACAAATGGGAAATGATTTCAGATAATTTTTACTGCCTAGAAAATAAACCCCTAAATGTGTATATATTGTATGGGGAGAAAAAAAAGAAGAAAAAAAATTACTAGAAAAAAAAATGAGATGAAGTTGTGCAAACTGTAACTTAACATGCCTCACAATGTTTATAAGGACAAAATTGTGCAATGGTGGCAAAGATTTCTGATAACCTATAAAAGTTAGGTTCTAAATTCCTATGCAGTGTGACTCAGTTAATAGAGCCTAGAATTCCTAATTGAGAACATTCACTCAAATTATACTACATATGTTTGCTATATTCTTCCCACAAACATTACTTGTCTAAGACTATGCAATTTAGCACTATTTTCCAACTTCAAGAATTTTTATCTTTAAGGCTGTAGTAATTAGATAACATGTTTATTTCTAGAATTCTCTCCCCTTTTAAAATCTCTACAAAACAGTGTTAAAACCATTCAAACATAACAGAGGATAATTACCACTACCTTAAAAAAATTTGCCCGCTACATCAAAAAATTCAAGAGTCCTAAATATCCTGAATACTGCCATTCCTGAATTGTCCATTTCCTTCTCTGTGTAGAAACAAAAGGTACTGCAAAAGTCTTAATATCCTACCCAGTATTCCATGAATCTGTAGTTTATAGAGCATTTTAGAAATTATATTGATTTTTATACAGAAATTTCCTTTACTGTGAATTAGCTCAGGCACATGTTTTATTTGTACCCCAATAAAACTATTTTAGAAGTCAATATTTAATTTTAAAAGTCTATTTTAATTACTTATACAAAGAGAAAACGAGAATATTACATACTTGGGAATTTTTACTCCTTCAAAACAATGAAGTAAAACGATTTACATAAAGTTGCTTGATTAAACAGTTACACTGGAATTACAGAAAAACACCTATTATAGAATTGAAGGAATCTGATGAACCAAACCCCCTCTTTGCAAAACAAAAATGTGCACTGAATTACCACCTCTGGATCATATGCCAAAAGCCTTACTTAGGTATTACAGACCACTCTAGCATTCCTTAAGGATAAGGAATTATGCCCCTTTGGGGATACCATATCCCCAGCGCCTTGTTTTGTAGCTGGCATATGATAGGCACTGAATAAACATTTGTAAAATAGACCAATTTTGCTGAAAAGTAAGCTTTATGATTAAATTTCAAAGTTTTCACTGTTAAGATTTAGGTATTAAAACAATGGAATGTATCATTGTTATCAGGATAATCCTAGATGTAGATTTGAGCACTACTATTATTAAGTTCCCCTTCCACTGGATAGGGTTCTGTCTATTCACACTAGGTTTGAAAATTGCTACTTAGTTACCAATGGACCAGGCAGCAAACACATCATGTTCTAAGGATCAACATTAAATTACTATAGCAACCACCTGAAAATCAGCTGTAATGTCCAATCCCATTATGGTATCTGTCAGATTATTTTGAGCCCTGGGGAAGAGAGACAATTTTGATGTACCTTAATGGGCAGACTTCATGGAGACATCCATAGCAGCAATAAAATTTGAAGTTAGGGGAATTAAAGTACTAAATTCAGGTCATAGGGCATGTGAAAGGGTAGGCAGGCAGAATGCCATTAACATGGGAAGGGAGTACTGAAACTAGAGAATGGATATTCAAATATAAACTTCACCTCTTGCACAATTTTGCCCAAGACTGGCACTGAAATACAGGTAAAAAGTTACAGATTGTGCTGAGCTTGACAAATAGGTATATCTTTATGTAAACAATGTAAATTCCATAGATGTAAAGCTTTGAGATAACTTCTTTTAACATGGACAATGACCTGCCCAAAATCAGAGTTCTGAAAGACCTCTAGAATCTAACTCATTTTCCTCCTAGTCCAGTGATATTTTCATCTCACCACACCATCTCACTTCAAATATTTTAAGTTACACTTTACATGCACTGTAAGAACTGGACTTTTTATGTATTTTTAGATATTCTTAAATATGGATCAGACTTGAAAAGCATTTATGAAATGTTAGTTTAGCCAAGGTTAAAAGAACTACAAAAGTAGGGAGTTTCAAACTTTAATTCATTGCTTAAAAAAAAAGGAATGTCCTGGCACCCTCCCACCCCTAAATTGCAACTTTTAAGTTCATATTTAAAAGTAATTTTTTAAAAAATAAGTGATGCTCTTGATCTGTCAGTAGGACCATTACATAGTGAGAATGCATCTTGTTGGGCTATCCAAACTCTCTCCTGGTCCCCATTTTGACCAACCAATGCTGACAATGTTGGATGACCATGGGGATACAGTCCATGCTATGAAACTCTCAATGAAGCTTGGTCTCTTCAATACCTACTATGCTAAAAATGGCTCAAATAATCTTTAATATCACTACCAGAACTAAAACTATTTTCAAAGATAGAGGTTCAAGAAAGATTTAAAGTTATGCTAAGAAAAAACAATCTGACACAGGGAGACTATATGTAATTCCTATGAGAATTTTTATACATGTTAAAATTGTTTCAATTATTATAAAAATTTAGTAGCAGTAAATATAGTCCCCAAATGGTCGCTGTAATCCCCATTTCATACGGGATTTGCCTTAAGAGGAAAAGCTAGGAGTCTTACAGTAATTTATCTTATGTGGAATGTCAATGGCCTTTTAGTATTTTCCATTGCCTTACTTTTTTTTCTATTTTTTTTCCTTTTTATAGAAAAAATATATTTTTAGGATAATGACCATGACTAATAGCAGTGGAAAGAGAGAGAAAGCCTTTGTGAACAATGTCTGTTTACATTCATGAAGGATGACAAACTATAGGACATGATGTCTACAAGATAAATCGAAAGAAAGCCCATAAACTTGTGATCCTTCAATGTTTTAGTAAAACCGATGATAAAATCGCAACTGAAGTTATAATTACTAATTAATTCATTTATGTAACTAGATAAAGTACAAAATAGGGATGATTCAAAAGCTTCATTAATCTGTTTCACACCAACGTTCACAATTGGTAAGAAAAATAGGAAGTAATCAACTTGCATGCACCAAAAACCCCAAGATGGAAATCTCAGGTATTCAGTTTCTTTTTCACAGGCATTGCTAGTTCAAAAACCAAAACTCAGGGAATACTGGCACTTAGAGGGGGAAAAAAGTTTCCACTGTCATTTTAAAATAAGCATTTAAGATAAAAGCTAAGTTTGCATGGAACAGAAAAAAAATTAGGTAATGCTAAATAAATGCTAATAATTTAGTGTAATGTACAAAAATTACCACTTTTACTTAAGTATGCCTTAAGAAAAAAGTACAAATTGTATTTACATAATTATACACTTTGTCTTTGACTTCTTTTTCTTCTTTTTCCCGTCTTTGCTCATCTTTTCTTTATGTTTTCGAATTTCTCGAACTAATGTATAGAAGGCATCATCAACACCCTGAAATACAGAAAAAGTATTAAAATGTGAATATATATACACGGTGGTTTGAGGTAAAAAGATGATGGGCTTCCATTATTAATGCAAATATTAACACTGATAAAGAATAAATACACTTTCCAATTTCCTTCCAGCAATTAAATAATCAGACTTTGAGAATTCTTTGACAAAGAGGACCTCTGACTTTTCTAATGGGCAATAATAATCAGTGGCACTGATGTTTTTTTTTTTTTGGTACCAGGGATTGAACTCAGGGGACTCAACCACTGAGCCACATCCCCATCCCTATTTTGTGTTTTATTTAGACAGGGTCTCACTGAGTTGCTTAACGCTGCGTCATTGCTGAGGCTGGCTTTGAACTTGCAATTCTCTTGTCTCAGCCTCCGAGAGTGCTGGGATTACAGGCGTGCACCACTGCGCCCAGGTGGCACTGATCTTATGCAAGCTTCACAAATGACTTTTTTCCCAAGAAGAACTTAATTTGCTACTAATTTTTCCATATTGGCAAACCTTAATCATCAAAATCCAAATGTATGCATGAGTATGTATGTACACTTGTTTGTCCTTTAGTTTCTGAACTTTAGATATAAGGTATATAGTTTCATAAATCCTCATGGCAATAATATATTAGCTCTAGTTCTATACTTATGTAAAATCCTTTGGATTTAAATAATTTTACCAAGAAGTAAACAGTATCTAGACATTTTCTCAGTTTTCAAATGATATGTTCAAGTACTAGTTTCAATTTATATACTTAATGTGATCTACTACTACTACTTTGAAAAATATAATACTTCTGATTTGTGGCGAAATGAGCTAAATCATCTGAATTGTGTTGTAGTTTACCAACATCAAAGACATCCTCTATTATTGTTTTAGTTTGTTTAGTATATTAGATATTCAAAGCTTGCCATATAAATGCTTGTCTTCAAAGAAATTTTACCATCGATCACTGAGTCGTACATCTGTCTGTGATCAAAGGAAAGTATCTCAACCAGTTTTGGCTAAACATGACTTTAAGTCAGAAAAATTTTCAATCTACTAATACATAATTTGCAAAGCAGCATTCTAAAAGTGGTAGCAGAACTGATTTTAATCCTTTAATATTTAATTATGCAAGATCCATGTATGTCAATTTTTGCCATATTGCCACTAAAAAATAAAGGAAAAACAAAATAAATTTTGAAGGAAAAAAAATATGACCTGTTCTTTATTTAAAAATCTGTTCAACTAGTAACGACAAAAAGAAATTTTGTTCGCTTCCAAACCTAAACACTAGGGGGAGTCTTAGAACAATTACACAACAAATTGTAAATTAAGCCACTTGAAGAAAAATGAACAACTATATTTTTACTCATTGTAATTATCTGTTGAATATTACAAATTGTTTAAATGGAATACTATCTTGAAAATAATTTAAAAATTTAATATAATTTTTCCTTTACCACATTACTGAGCTCTTCACAATAACTTCAACTGAGATCTTCAACAATAACTATTCAACAATAACTAATATTCAACTCAGACTTCAACAATAACTTCAAAAATAACTATTCAACTCAGAATAAGAAGAAAATTAATTCAGGGCATTTTCTTTAAAGTTATATTTGATTAATTTTACAGTGGATCTATAATTCAGAAAAATATGACCAATATTTTAAGAGGTAAACAGTGGCCATGAGAGGTTTGCCACATTAAAACAAATAGCAGATAGTTTTGATAAAACCCACTATTACTGACTGGAATACTAGAGAGTAAACGTTCTCAATGAAGTACTCCAACTACACTTACTGACGTTTTCCACTTTCTAAAAATCATTACTGATACAATACAAACATTTGCTTTAGTTTCTCTCGAAGAAAGGAGAATAAAGGATTAATACCATGCATATCTCCCTTTTTGCTATTCTTCTCAACATGCAGGAAAATTTTCCAATAACAAAATAAAGATCATAATTTGACAATTTAGAATCATAAACCCTTAGAATTAACACTTGACAATTTAGAACCATAAACTCTTAGAATGGGATGGAATCTTTTATAAAAAGATCTAATCTCAATGGAGTAGAATGTTGAGAGGAAGAAAGGAAGGATGGTAAGGGGAGGAAATACAGAATGAATTTGACAAAATCATGCTACGTGCATGTGTAAATATATAGTGATTCCACCCTTATATATATCTATAAAGCACCAATTAAAAATAAACGAGTGAAAGGAAAACCAACAGAGTAGAGGAATGAGAATGGGGCGAGGGAGGCTGGGAGGGAAGAGGGGAACACCAGGGACCAAAATGGAGTAAATCAAATTTTATGCATGTATATTTATGTCAAAATGAACCCAACTATTATGTATAACTATAATGCAACAAGAGGGAAAAAAAGAGAGGATTTAACTCTCTTACTCTTCATGAATTAATTCTCTTTGAACAATCTTATGTAGTCCATTTCAACAACTTCTATAATGAAAAAAATGGCAATGGTATTAAAATGGTGAAGCAGGAAAAAATGCAAAATCATGAAATGGATTAGAGAGAAGACACATTTTAAGTTAAGAATAATATCCAAGTATTTAAGAAACAATGATTTCAGAATTTGGTAACATTAAAATACTGTGAAAGACACTGAACTCTACATTAAATAATTTCAATTGGGGCAATATCACAATGAACCAAAACAAGGCAGTGATTTCCTTTTTCCTACGGGAACTAATCTATTCACGCACATGTAAAAGGCAAGTAGTATCCCGGTAAATACTTGGTTTAAACCCATCTTTTTCAATACTTAGTAGAACTGATTTCCATATACTTATCAAATTTTTCCAAAAACATTTTACCTAATTTTAAAATTTTTATATATTAGCAAATACATTCTTTATATAAGCGCTATCCATGTCTACTAAAAAAATGGCAATTATTTGACAGTTACACTATAGTCACTGTGAAAACACTGCACAAATTAGAAATTTTAGAATAGTATATGCTTCTGCCTTTGTTTTGAATATAAAGTATGAAACATTTTTAAATTTTATTCTAAATAGATCTACTTTGGGCTGGGGTTGTGGCTCAGTGGTGGAGTGCTTGCCTGGCATGTGTGAGGTACTGGGTTTGATTCTCAGCACATCTAAATAAAATAAAGCTTCACTGACAACTAAAAAAATATTGAAAAATAAATAAATAGTTCTATTTCAAAAATAAAAACTTAAAAACACCCCTTAAATCTGTTCATATTGCTTCAAAAGCCTGACTTCAAACTGCATTGTAGTATTAAACTTTACAACTTCTAAAATTAAAGTATTGCCTTACACAATGATACTTTAAAAACACTGCATTCATAAATCTCAATTAAAAATTAATGCCAGTAATGCTTTATTTTTTCTGAGTTTGATAGATTAGTGTACATGATATTGAGACTAAATTTACTACTCATATGTATATTTAAACTTTTGGAATATATAATAATTGTTTCAGACCTAAAATTCATATTGTTGACTTTTAGTTTAATTAGCATAATAAAGGATATCCTAGTAGTTTGGAAAATTATAATTTTATTTCACAGCCTCAAAGAACATTATAAACAATATGCAACAAAAATTTAAGCTTTGGCATTAACTTATGTCACCTATTTAATGAAGGATCTGCTGAACAAGATGGAATTTAATATGTTTGTTTAGAAAGAAAAGTGAGAGTTTCTACTCAATAAATCTTTGCCAGGCAGTTACTATATGCCAAGAATAACACGAGACAATGGGTATGCAAAGATTAAAAATACATGGTTCTAGCTCTCTTAAGATTCTACTGTCTAGGGGCTGAGGCTGTGGCTCAGCGGTAGAGCGCTTGCCTCGCATGCGTGAGGCCCTGGGTTCGATCCTCAGCACCACATACAAAGCAATAAAATAAAGACATTGTGTCCATCCACAACTAAAAAAATTAAAAAAATAAAAAGATTCTACTGTCTAATAAAGGAATCAAACACAAAAGGTTATTTAGATATAAAATGGAAAGCATACAGTTAAAAACAATACACTTGAAATGCACAGGAAAGGCAACACGGTCAGTCTAAGGATCTGAAGAATAAGAGAGAGAATAAGAGACTGGGAAATCATGAATGAGTTATTAGTTAATTAACATGAGAAGGGATAAGAATACTGGCATTCCATAAAACAAACAAAAGCCAAGAGGTATGAAAAAACATGGTGTTTGTTTATGTAAGGACAAAATTTCATTCAAGATGACAGTTGTTTTAGATACAAGGCCAAAAGAGGCTGGGAAGAGAAGTGGGAATGTGTTAAGGATCATATATGACATGCTGCAGAACGGGAGATTTTATTACATAGCAGAGTCAGTAACTAGATTTAAAGGTAAGAGAATATCTCCATCTACACAGTGAATGATGGTGACAAGTTGAATAGTCCCAGCAGGAAATCAGAGGGACCTGAATTAATGATTTAATGAAGAAAAAAGTAGTAATATCACAGAATTTATGATTTCTTGCAAATGGGTGTGAAAAAGAGGCAGGAGTCATCCTACATACAACTCCCAGGTTTATACTTGAGTAAAACTGTGCTGTTGTTGCCACTTAATTAGAGAACACGGGTAGAAGAATCGTTGTTTGCTTGTGCAATGTTCAAAAAAGGAAAAACACAGGAGAGGCCCTTTCTCCTCTTCTGGGCCATTCAATTTTATTATTCTATACCTGTTCTGATATTTTTTTTCTCCCTTTCTGAAATACAAACAAAAGTTGCTCATATTCTCAAAACAGGACTCTGATTTTCTCAGTTCCTAAATGCTTAGCTTACTTAAGACTAATTAAATTATTAGACCTTTTGTCAAATGTAGATTAGTCTACCACAGCCATCAAAACAATCTCAATTATAATTATTACTCATTATTCAAAATAAAAGTACTAATTATAGAAACAAACAAGTTTCTTATCTTTTAATACTTTAAATTAGAATATCACACCTAAGTAGTTCCAAGTGTTTACTACTTTGTTTTACCTTTGAGAAAGATACCTGCTTTCTGCTAAAATTAATATGCTGAACTTACCAGATTACATTAAAATGCATTTTTTAATTTTCACACAGCCAGGAGTCTTTTCTTCTTTGCTGATTTTTTTCAATCTGTATTGTCGGATCTCTCTCACCAATGTATAAAAAGCATCCTCCACTCTCTGCATTGTAAAACACAACTTCTTAAAGTCTGTTTCATTGGTAATAGTAATTTATTGGGACAGCCATGTGCAAATAGTTTGAAATTATGAGCTTTACTTGAGAATTTCTTTTTTTAAAGATATATCAGGTGGAATAAAATTGAGGATGCAGTTTTAAAATATGGGCTAGAACCTGGTTTGTTCTTAAAAGTCATTTTTGTTTTCTAATGGAATTAGAATTTTAAAATAATTTTTAAGTAGGAAATTAAGAGGAGATTATGAAAAAACTCTACATTTATTTCTTATCTGTTTATCAACTGATAAAATCATTTTATAGTTTGCATGCAAGTCATGGAATTTAAGACTAAACTGAAGTTAGGTTGACATTATTCCTTTGACATAGTGAAAACAGGTGATTTATATACCACTGATGCCCACCTCCATACCCAAAGAGGGAGAAAAACACTATAATAGGGATGTATAGGCGTTGTTAAAACAAAAACACTTCAAAAAGCATCTTGCAAAAACGGTTATGTCAAGAGACTGGAATTTCAAATTATATATTCAATTCTTTCTATTCAACTTGTAAGTTCACAAGTGAAATTGATTCTGGGACCTCTGTGGATGGAAAACTGTATTATTTATATTAAATGTTAAGTAAGGGCTGTTTGCCAAAATAACTGAAATGTCATGAACTGTTTAAAATACACAAAGCAGGAGCAGTGCATTTTGTATCCTTACAACAACTCTTTTAAAAAAGATTGTAGAACAGTGTCCAAATAAACTGGCTTTGTACCTTCTATTTTAATTTAACTATTCCAAAGGGATTTTTTTCCAGCTTAAGGTCTTGGTAAGAAAACTATAATGACAATCGCAATTATTTATAGCCATTATGGAGATAGTATTTCATTTTTCTCAGCCTAGAAAAGTAGGCGATAGCCTACGAGGACAAAGTGTTTAGCTAACTGTACTGCTAGTTTATCCAGAAAAACACCACCAAAGTAGCTTATATCCAAAAAAGAAATGCAGAGAAATATCAAATATCAATCTATGTAAACTTGCTTGAAAGATGTAATATTTGTGTTCATTTTTCTAATAGATGAGTTTAGGAAAGCTGGTGTATTTCACTGCACATTTAATTTAAAGCTCTTCATTTCGTTTTCAAAATGATTAACTTTGGGGATTGGAATATTTTAACTGGTAACATCAATGTTTCTATTGAACCAAATGTGACAAAATAGATCCAACACCTAAAAAGCTAAATGTATGTCAAAAGTATGACTTCTAGTATTAAATTCAACCAGGCACACAGATTCAGCCACTAGGTATTTAGTAAGGCAACAACCAGGGTTTAATTTTTGTGTGCATAAATAAGTCTTCTGTACACCTACTCCTTCAATTCTTTCAGGAACATTAGTTTTTATAAATCTCGAGTATATTAAGAATTGCTTCAGTATTACCTATAAAGCTTTAAAATCTATAAAATTAAGTTTCAGTTAAGAAGCAGGCATACTTCAAAATATTTCATATCGATATAATGTATATCAAGCTTCTAACATATACTATCCAGTGATATATTTCTATTCAATGATCTAGTAATAAAAATTATTGCCCAAGAAAAATCTGATTTTTAAGAGAATTAATCAACTAGCTAGCTAAGCCAACTAGAAATGAAAATTCCCAAGTATTTTTTGAAATTGTTAAATATGTTGGCATTTTAAGTTAAATTCCCATTGTATGTACCTAAGTTTTTAATTCTTTATAACTTTATACTTATCATTAATTCTCAAAAGATTTTTATTCATTTGCCCTTGAAAAAATTATATATTAGAAAATTTCAAACAAAATAATTTAAGACATTAAAATGACTTTTAAAGCATGCAAAACAAAGTATGAGTTCTGTCACTTGATATTTTCACAAATCATTCTCTTTCACTGTGAAAAATCAATGCAGAAATCAAAATCTATTTATAGATATGTAGATACAGATAGGTGTACACAAACCAGGTAAAAGCTCATATTTTCTTAAAAATTTTAAGGATATAAACTTTAATTCCTGTTTACAAAATGAAAGTTACAAGGTCAATGTAGAAGTACTAACATACTATGAGGGGAAAAAATAAGGTAATGGTTTTCTACTGATTTAGCAGAAGCAAATTTTGATTTTAACACTTCTAAAATCAGTTTGAATGTGCCTGTTTTTTCAGTTGCGAGCATCCCCATCACCAATACCAGAATATATGATTTTTGTTTCCAGCAATGCAGAGAGAGAATCGGAAGCTAATAATTAAAAAGAGAATGTTACCCATCACCAAGAACTCAGTGTCAGGACCTCAATGGCTGAGATAATTAACATCACTGAGAAGTAGTTATTCCAGAATGACTTCTTCCATTTCTGAGTTTTATTAGTATGAAATTTAAATTAGATTTTTAAAAACCCATTATTTACCATATTTTTTCAGACTTAGTTATTTCTTTATAATATGCTTCAAAGCCTACTGACATCCAAAAAACATGAGATTATTATTATTTATCCTTGCCTTACCAATGGCCCTGGCTCTTATTTTTAAAAACTGTTACAACTGTAAGACAGAACACTGGTTTCTTATTCCAAAATTTATAGATAAGTTTTTAAGATAAAGTATAACTACAACATACTTAATGCCCACTGTAACTAGCTGCTAAGCTCCCAACTGGCACTTAGTGATTAAGCTGGGGGATATAGCTTATTGCCACAAATACTTTCAAGTGTTAGTTATTAAAGTCTAAGAACAAATAAAAATATTCATGTAGGAATGAAAGTATACAAGTTTAAATATGTAACTTTTTAAATCAAGAGATTTAACAATATTGTCAATTATTATCTGTAAACAGACTTGTGAAAACATGGGAATAAAACACCCTACAATGAAGAGAGAATTGTTAACAAAGAGTATCATTCTGTATTCTGAAGCCTATGCTTTTAATAAAAGATTTTATTTCATTGAGAATTTGTTCCTGTACAATCTGTAAAAATTCTTGGAAAATTATTTCAAGAAAAGAACATATCAAATACCCTAACTAAATATAGATATAAGAGTATCAGCCTTTGTGGGGGAAGGGAAGGGAGAAACAAGATGTGTTCTAAAAACCAACTTTGTGCCAAACTACAAACCATCCCAGCACTACTGAAATAAAATAGCAGTACCTGGGAGGCTACACATGGTATACAGTCGGTGCTCAATAATTGTTTTGTCAGTTTTATAAAAGCTGAAGTTCAAAATATTTATGATATGTACACAAATCAACTATTAAACATAGATAATAATAGCACATGAAGTTTTTTTTGTTTAGCTTTGTTAAAATAACTTTATGGTAAACTTTAATAGAGATCTTCTATCAACTTGATAGAGATCTTCTGTCAACTAATTATTTTATATATCTAAAAATTAACAACAAACTAGGAAAACATTTTTTCCTAGAAAGCAGGAAAACATTTTTAAGTATGGAAAACAAATGTTTACATCATGTTCAAATTGAGGCTACCAAAATGCAAAAAAGCTTAATCGCTAGCAGCACATACTCTGGGAACTCTGCTTCTGTTATGAATTGTACTGAATCTTCCCCACTTTTGATTTTAGCTGACTGGAAAACTCACAGCTAATTCCCATGGTGTCAAGCTTTCAGTTTCAACAGCCTTTACCAACACTGCCATGCATTGCCCAAAGGGAACAGAAAGTCTGGCAATTACTAACTGCCCAGATAATGTGAAAGTACTAGTCTTTTTAAACCAGGAACATAGAAACCACATTTGGCATACTAGCATAGAATAACTTTTTTGCTTTCAGATGAATACTAAAAAGACTGTACAGAATTTAAAAGTCTGCCAGGTAATGGGCATTTTAAAATTACAAAGTAAGTTGGTAAAAATATATATTTCATAACCCTTATCTTGAAAAGTACTACAGTAAATTTTCTATTTTCCTTTCATAAAATATGTGTTTTACTTTAAAATCACTAAAGTTAGCCTGTATAATTTAAGTTGAAAGTCTGGCCTAACTGCTATTGTTTTAAAGTTATCCAGATTAGTGTATCACAACCCATAGGCTATATACAATCACGGCTTGTTTTTGTATTATATCCAAGCTAATAATGATTTTTACATTTTTAATGAGTTACAGGAGAAGGAAAGGAAAGGAAAGGAAAGGAAAAAGGAAAGGAGAAATATGCAATAAATACCCTTGTGGCTCTCGATGTCCCAAATATTTGCTGATGGGCCCTTTACAGAAAAGGCTTGCTGGCCCTTAACTGAGCTATAAGAACCTCTAAACAAATGTTCTGTTCTACTAACCTAAATATTCTTTTTGGTGTTCATATTTTAAGCTCATGAACAAGATACAAAATTCGGGTATAAAATAAGTTGCTGATAAAACACAGTAAGGATATACAGATTTATTTTATCCAAACAAGTGGAATAACAGATAAGTAACAAAATACTCTGCAAAGGGTAGGGCCTCAAATTTTCATAAAAAATGGAGATGTACAATTAATGAAAATGTGCATATTTAATATTATAATCTCTAAAATTATTATTTAAATAGTTTCCCCAAAGCCTGCAAATACCAAGTTTAATATAAAGAAAGGAAGATGAATAAGAACTCTTCAAAGCAAATTAATTTCTGAGCAAATCATTAAGTCCACTTAGAAAGAAAGGAACAGAAATTAAAGATCTAAGTTACAGTTTAGCAATACATATAAAGACATGAATAAAATAGGATATAAATACAGGAAAGGCTGTGTACTATGTTTAGTTATATCTTTATATAGAAGACCCATGTAAATTTCTACAAAGCAAGTTTAAAGGAATCTATTTCTATATGATACACCTTCAAAACACTTTATTTTTCAAAAAGGTCACAAAACAGTATAAAAACTAAAAATCTATTTTAAGAGGAAGCCACAACCAGGCACGTTGGCACATGCCTATAACTGCAGCTACTGAGAGGCCGAGGCAGGAGGAGCGCAAATCCAAGGCCACTTAGCAAGTTAAACATAGCAAGATCCTAGCTCAAAAAATAGAAAGGGCCAGAGATCCAATCCCCAGTATCACAAAATAAATGAAGGAAGCCACATAGTTTTCTTAAGAATTATAAATGCTGTGGGACATTAAAGCATTAATGTCAAACACCAAGTATAAATTAGTACTTCTGAGGTAGTAATCATACCAGGAAAGGAGACAGCTGTTTTATTAGGCTCTTATCAAATGAGCAATAGAGAGCAACACTGTGTAATAATCAGAAATCTCTTTTTAATGTCCTCTATTGCCTTTCTACTCAAAGTATGGTGCTACTCTACGTGTGATCTGTGAAACAAACTTACATCATTTGGAAGCTTGTTAGAAATGCAAAACCACAGGTTTCAACCCACTGAATTAGAATCTGGATTTTAATAAGTCCAGTTGATTTGTATGCATATTAAAGTATGACAAGCACTTCTCTATTTAATAACCCTTTATATTAGGCAGTCTCACGCTTTTGCTTTTTCTTTTTTTTTTTTTTATGAAATGTCCACCACAATATTCACCAGTCTAAAATGCATCTTTTAAAAGTTATAAATAATGTAAGTATAATACTAAATATTAATGGTAGAATCCAGGTAGTAGGTATGCAAATGTTTTCAATATAATTTTTTCAACTATACATCTGAATTTTTTCATAAGCAAGTATTAGAAGAAAAGTTATAAATATTATAACCAGGTTTTCTGAATACCTTCTCTCCTGAGGAAAAGCAAAGAGAATGGTCAGAGAAGATCAGTAAAAAGAAGATAAAAACCACACTTCGTCTCAGTCTTTGGAACCTGGGAATGCATTTGAATAAATCTGAGTTCCTCTAAAGTGAAGTGAAGTGATGTATACCAAGTCTTCATTTAAACTATAAATAAGGTGTTAGTAAAACTGCCACAGAAGAGATATTCGTATGGTGGCCAAACTACAGAAATTCAATTTTTAATCTCCAAATAAAAGACTTCTTTTCACTGCATACCAAATGTGTACAACCAGGAAGAAGTATATGTGATGATCTGCTAGAGAAATAAAGATATATATATATGTATATATATATATAAGTAGATATACACACACACACACAACCAGCTGAACAATTTACATGTAAAATTTACCCACTTAGAAGAAAAATTTCTAGAATGTTTACTTTTATACATTTAACCATGTAATAAGTTTGGTTTTTTTTAAATTTTTAAAAAAAATTTTTTTTTTTTGGTTGTTGATGGATCTTTATTTATTTTATTTATTTGTATGTGGTGCTGAGAATCAAACCCAGTGCCTCACGCATGCTAGCCAAGCGCTCTACCACTGGGCCACAACCCCAGCCCCGTGTAATAAGTTTTATAATTATTTTTTTAAACTCTTGGCATTCAAAGTTTTAATTTTGTTTTGGGCTCCCAGGTATCTTAACCAGAAAAGGCCTAAAAAAATTTATGAAATATAAATCAATCAATTGCTCAGTATATGAAAGTTATATTCCCTACCTTTCCAGGATTTTTTTAACTATATGTTAAAATCATATAAATAGATTAATACCAACAGAAATTACCTACAAAAAAGTTAATTTTTTTAAATGAGGACGATTTTCCCAAAAAAATTCAGGTTCCATCTGGCATCAATTTCTGTCAGAATCATGCACAAAATAGATAACTGAGAATTTCTATTTACTTTCCAAATATTCCCCTTACTTTATCATGAAAACTTTCTCCAAAAATATATCCTCAAAAAAATCTGTCAAAGAAAAATTTTTTAAATATAACAAAGAATGATATGACATAATAATCTTTAAAGTGCTTCTAAAATAGGAAACTCAAATTTTGTTTCTTTGTTCTTTGTTTTTACCTATAACTGAACATTTTTCTGCATTTCTTGAATCCTAAATGTTGAGATGTGTTCAGTATTGAAGAGAAGTTTTCTATGTGAAAAGAAACCAAAGCCCAAAATAGTATCATAAGAAACACTGTCTTCTCAAGAGAAGAGAACATTTATCAAATAAATAAATACTGTTTATTTCCTATTGGAGTATAACAAGAAGAAAAACCTGATAAATGATTTAATATATAATACCAATTATACTATCAGATGTTTATTAATGCCCTTGCCCTCTTGCCTCCAAAATGACGTAAATTAGAATATGTATTAGTAAATTATGATTAATGATAAAATCACTTGATATATTTTGCAGAAAACAGATGTGTATTTATTCCAATAACACTTACCTGTCTTGTCTTTGCTGATGTTTCAATAAAAGGAATTCCATAACTTCTTGCTAAGTCCTGAGCTTGCTTTGTGTCTACTGTTCTAGAAGGCAAATCACATTTATTTCCTACTAGGACCATAGGTACATCTTCAGAGTCTTTAACTCTCTTAATTTGCTCTCTGGGGAAGAAAAAAAGTTAGAGGTATTAGTAAAATAAAAATCCTACAAAAACTGTCCACAACTTTTTCCTTATAAAAGTTGGTCAAATGAAAACTTTTCATATGATTTCTAATTTTCACCACACCAAATTTTCCTTGCTGCTGCTTCTAGTTATTTCCTTCCCTCTTTTTTTTGGTACTGGGAATTGAACTCAGGGTTACTCAACCACTGAGCCACATCCCAGCCCTATTTTGTGTTTTATTTAGAGACAGGGTCTCACTGAATTGCTTAGCGCCTCACTGTTGCTGAGGCTGGCTTTGAACTTGCAATTCTCCTGTCTCAGCCTCCCAAAGTGCTGGGATTACAGGCGTACACCACCGCACCCAGATTTTCCTTCCCTCTCGAAAGATCAAATAACTATAGAAATAGAGTTAAAACTATAAGATAGGTTCATATGCAGATAAATTACAATAAAACAGAAAATACTGAAAAGTGATATGCCTAATTTAAAAACTATAATCTTAGCAACATGTGGCTAAATGTATATGTATACAATTAAAAATATTTTTACCCAAATATGAAGTAATAGCATTAAAGTAACTTTCACATTTGTTTCTTCCTCCTTATCTGTGGATATACATTCCAATACCCTCAGTGGATGCTCAAAACTATGGATAGTACTAAAGTCACATATACTGTCTTTTCCTATACATACATATTGATTATAAAGTTTAAAACTTATAAATTAGGCACAGTAAGATGGTAACAACAAACTACTGCGATAAAAACTATTTAAAATTTTTGAATTGTTTAGTTCTGGAATTTTCCATTTAATAGTTTCAGACCACGGTTGAGCATAAGTGAAACCTTGGAAAGTGAAACTGTGGATAAGTGGGGACTATTGTTCTCTCTCAAAAGTGACAACTGGAAAGACTTTGATTTTCATATGGATAACACTAAAGTTACTATATTCTTTATTCTGTTAAAGGCCCTTCTATATGTTGCTAATTTAAATTTGTGGTAAAATTATATTGTTTCACAATTTTATGTGAATTTCAAAGATGCAGCATGGAAGAGGCGCATTAGACAACCGAGTCAAAAATGGTCCAAATTCCCAGTTCTACTTATTAGCTGAGTAAAACTTGGATAAATTAAGAAATGTCATCTACTTACTACTCTTAAAAAATGCAAAAATACAACCACTCAAATTTTCTCTTATTACTAGACTACAGAGTAAACATACTAATGTTCTTAAATAAAATGCTAAACCTCTTACCCAGGCTAACTCACAGTAATATGACATAGCCCAGTAAGTAGAATATTTGCTTAATATGCAGTTTTATGAAAACTGTAAACTCTCAAGGAAACAATATAAAATACATTTAATACAATAGTCACTTTTATGCAGATGTCAGATTCATTTAAAAACTAATTGCAGTAATACTTCCAATTTTTACAACATCTAAGTTGTATTTAAATATAAATATAGATATGGATAAATATAAATATAGATATAGACAGCCATTCAATCCAAGAAATTCTACATTAAATATACATAATTATTTAAAAAATCATTCATGTGGCCCTATTTCAAATCACCTTTTCATATTTTTGTTTATGATTTTCATTTTTATGATGTATCTGGAAAGTTCAAAGGCTTGCTTCCCTAATGTAAAGTAGTTAAAAGTACAGAAGATTCTGGAGTCAAACAAGCATAGATTTCAATCCTAGCACTAGTCCTACCTATACAATCTAGAACAAGTTACTCAACTACCCTAATTGTCAAAAACTTCATTTGTAAAATGGAATGATTACCTACCTCTAAAAAATTATTTTAAAATTTAAGTTAGATAATATAGGCATGGCAATTAGCAAAAACTCAATGAATGAAAGCTATAATTACTTCTCAATGCCAATTTATTATATTTGACTTAAACCCACCTATAATGGTGAATATCTTCAAATGATTTAGTATTATTTATGGCAAATACACAAAGAAAGCCCTCCCCAGTCCTCATGTACTGGTCCCTCATCGCACTGTACTCCTCTTGACCTGCTGTGTCGAGTATATCCAAGAGACAGGTTTCTCCATCAATTACTACTTGTTTCCTGTAGGAATCCTGAGAAGGGAGAAACAGTCTGGATTATTTTAGTGCACCTTTTAAAAGGTGTTATATACAACTCAACAAAAAAAGACAAAAAACTTCATTCAAAATGGGCAAAGGACTTGAATAGGTGTTTCTCCAAGGAGGAACAAATGGCCAAATAAAGCACATGAAAAGATGATCAACATCATTAGTCATTAGGGAAATGCAAATCAAAACCATAAGACACCACCTACCACTTGTTTTTATTGTTAAAAAACAAACAAAATAACAAAATAATATGTGAGTGAGGATGTGGAGACACTGGAATCCTTGTACTGTGCTGGTGACAATGTAAAGTGGTGTAGCCATTATGAAGAATAATTTAGCTGCTCCTTGACAGCTAAATGGTAGAAATGAAAGCAGAGACCCAAACAGATACTTACTTGTAAACCAGTATTTATAGCAGCATTATTTACTATAGTCAAAATGTAGAAACAACCTAAGTATGCATTAACATATGAATGGATGAACAAAATACAGTATATACATACAATGAACTATTCAGCCTAAGAAGGAATAAAATCTGATACAAATTACAACACAGATTAACCTTGAAAATATTATTCAAAGTAATATAAGTCAGACACAAAAGGACAAATATTTCATGATTCCACATATATGAAACACCTAGAATTCATACAGGCAGAAATAGGAATTACCAGAGGTAAGGAAAGGAAGATTAGGGAGTTGCTGTTGAAGGGGTAAAATGTATGATGATGAAAAAAGTTCTGAAAGTAGGTATACAGTGCTAATGGTCACACAACACTGTGATGGTTGCCCAACACTGTGTATATACTTAATGTCACTTAATGGAACACTTAAAAATGGCTATCTTGGTAAATTTTATGTATATTTTACCACAAAAAAAGTTAAAGATGTTACCTGCAGATTTAACAATGCAAATGTATATATTAGTAACAAATCTATGTATAAAAAGTAATTATTACCAAAATAGGATAGCTGAACCAACTCTATGATTCAAGATGACTGAGATGACCTCTTCCTAAATCAATCAACTTGCAAATAATTGTCATGCATTGAACTTTATTTACAAAGATATATACAAGTGAATAAACAAGATTCTAATGTCCTTGTCCCAGACAGTATTTGGTAGTATTGCTGTGTTAATACTATATAGTTTTAAGCTTGGCAACAATACCTAACTGCCAGATAGCATTCTGATATAGTATTTCTGTGGTAATAACTGTAGTTTTAAAGGACATTAACTGTTTCATTTGCAAATTGAGGGGTATCCGTTAAAAAGAGAGAGAGATTTTAACTATTCAACTGTAAAAGTGAAGTGCTATGAGTGTAGCTCAGTGGTAGAGGACTTGCTTAGCAGGCCAAGAACCTGGGTTTGATCAATAGCACAGGGGGGTAAAAAAGGAATGGGGTGGATAACAGAATCTTGAAATAAAAATCTGATTTTCCTCTGTCTCTTGAGTGATATCTGTACTTAAAATTTCACCCACACTGCCAAAACAGGCCTCAAAAAATAAGCAAAGGGGATGGTATAGTGTAAAGCTGTGAAATAAGAGGCAGTGCTGACAATGGGTATAGTGTATAAAGATATTATTTTTTACTGTTCCACCCATGGGTACCTAAGTGTCCTTAGTTTATGAATTACTTTATCGACCATTCTATCATTTGAGAGATCAGAGAGATGAGAGATCATTAAAAATCATCTTTTTTGTAAAATGTTAGAATTTTTACAGGTAAGGAAAAACACAGATAGTATATAGCATGATCCCAAGAAAATATGGGTACACTGTTATATAAATATATCTCTACACATATTAGGGAACTTGAGGTAAATACATCAAAATACTTTCAAAGGCTGTTTTTTTGGTTTTTTTAAAATTTTTTTTGGTTTTTTTTTAGTTGTAGATGGACACATTGTCTTTATTTTATTGCTTTGTATGTGGTGCTGAGGATCGAACCCAGGACCTCACGCATGCGAGGCAAGTGCTCTACCGCTAAGCTACAATCCCAGCCCCTCAAAGGCTGTTTTTGATAGAGAAGATAATTTAAGAGAGATTTATTTCTTTCTTATTTCTCTTTGGTGCTACATGATACATTGAATGTGTTTCTTTGTTTAGCATTTATTTATTTATTTAGTATCAGGGACTGAACCCAGAGCCTCACACATGCTAACCATGTGCTCTACCACTGAGCTTCACCCGTAGGCCTTTAGATTAATTTTTAAAAGTATGAAATACTATCATATTAGACTATGATCTCTTGCCTAACTTTTGAAGTTTACTATATTTTCCAGATTGTATGTAATGACAATCTTACTAGTCAGAAAAAAAGGATAGATACTGATTTTCTAAACAAGAAATTCTTGACTAATGTTTTGAATATTTGGTTGACAATTTTATTATTTTAGCCTAGCCATTTAATCACTATTTGAAAGAACTCCTATGGGCTTTAAATTGAGAACCAGAGTGTTTTTGTTTGGTTTTGTGGTGCTGGGGATTGAACTCAGGGCCTCACGCCACACTAGGCAGGTGCTTTACCACTGAGCTATACCTCAGTGTTTAGCCATACCCTAAAAACCAGTGTTTGAAGAACAATGAAAGGGCAGAAAGTGGCAGTAGTGTCTTAGTCAATCCATTACCCAGGTGTTGCTCAAGAATATGTAAAACCAACCACAAACTCTTCCTTACCTATTGCTGTTAACTCACATTCTTTGCTTACCAATACTAACTAAAGTTAGTCTAATAGTTGATAGCTCCCTTAGTCTTCAAATCTAAAATATTTCACAATAAAAAAGTTAAGCACATAAATTCTGGAGCCACACAAACCTACTTAATACAGAAGGTGTGGCTATGGGATTTCTCACCATCTCCTCACATATCATGCCTCCAAGAAGTACCTCAGTAAAGTCTTACTCAACAAAAATTTCAAACACTGTTTAAAAACTATATAATGTGGTGGAAAATTAGCAGCTTCTGCACATATTACATAAGATGTTTCCTTGATGAACATTCCACCAGGGGGACCAAGAAATGGAAAGCAGTCTGATTCCTATTATCTTATCCCTTTCAGATCCTAAAAATATTGACACAAAAACCCCAGAAATTATGTAACAAAGACCCATGTGGCTTTTTACAGAAAAATTTGCCAGCCCCTTGCAGTAAGCTAATACCTTTTCACAAATCTTAAGCATGCTTATTAACATGTATTATTTATTCCTTTCATACTTAAAAAGAAATCATGACTTTGTAAAAGTACAGGCTACCAAAGCCTAAACGCACTTAAAAACATACAGATTCTACAATGAAACTAGTTTATTATGGAGCATAATAAAGGATTCAAGTTTTACATTTTAAATTAGTGCTATTTCTAGACTTGCAAATAAAGTAAACTTTTAGATCAGGGACATAGGTTATGGATATCTTTAGGAAATTAGGATAAAAATAAAATTCCTTTAATTCACTCAACATAATGAAATAACAAAGTTTTTCGAGGTCTACCCCTGGCTCCCAAAGTGCCATTAGTTTCATCTACTGAAGCAGTATAACCTTTTCTAAATGAAATATACTATGCTGGCAAGGGTATATTGTAGATGAAATTCAAACATTTTTCTTGATACAATTACACAGCACAATCCCTTTGGAAAGCCATTACAGTATTTTTCTAGAGTAATTATAGGCTTTGACACTATAATGTCACTTACAGTAAATGATGCTAAGGAAATATGGTTTAAAAATGATAGAGATATACTTAACATGGCATCCTAAAATATCTTAAAAAGAAAAATAACATAGACACCTAATACTGACCCACAGTCTTACACCATTTATCTACTTTCAAAATATACCTTAAATCAAAGCATCTACCACAATCATCATCCCTTAATTATCCCCTAGTCCCTGATATCTACTTTGTCTCAGGCAATCTGTTTCAGCAATTGCTTTCTGGCAGAGATCCCTAGGATATATTTTGTACATAGCAGCATATGATTTGTATTTAATGTAGTTCATGTCACTTGTTCAGAGTTCTTCAAAACCACCCCCATTCAGTCTTAAAAATAAAATCCAAAGGACTCTTCCTTCCCCAGCATCTCTGATGTTTCCTTCATAGCATGTATTAAAATTTGTAATTAAGTATTTAATTCTGTAATTGTTTAAGTCTCTCCTCAACTCCAAACTAGGCTTTGAATTCCTAGATGGTAGAGTTCATATTATGTTTTGCTCACCACTACACAACATGTGCATGAGTCCTGAACACTGTAGGTAATCAGCATCTGTCTGCTAAATAACTAAATGAATCCACTCAATGCAAATATATACACACTAAAAAATAAATATAAATTTCTATTAAAATTGTCAGTTAATGTAAACACAACAAAATTTTCAATTGTACCAACCCCTCTGAAATATTCTATACTAAAGTTATTGCACTATTTGAAATGAATCCACACAACAAACTTTCCTGTTTGCAATGTATTAAGTTTGCAAAGGTAGATTTTCAAATCTCTCAATAATTCATCTTTAACCCTTTTCCATGTTTTCATATAAAAGTCTTATAAAAATACATGAGTTTAAAACATTGTCATTTTTAAACTATAAAATACTATTAATAATAAACGGTCTTTGATCAAGTTCTATATAATATGAAAACTTTTATGTAAAAATACAATCAAGGGGCTGGGGTTATGGCTCAGTGGTTGCTTGCCTCACATACGTGAGGCACTGGGTTCAATCCTCAGCACCACATAAAATAAATAAAGATATTGTGTTCATCTACAACTAAACAAAATATTAAAAAAAAATACAATCAAAACAATAGAGATTTTAGAACACTTAGGAAAGGGAAAAGAATAAGACTGGGAAAGAATGCTTAGGGGTCTTCAACTGTACTGTTTTGTATCTTGAAAAAGAAAGAAGAGCTAAACCAAACATGACAAAATGTTAAGATATGACAAAGCTAATTAATGCATATATCATATTTATTATATTTCCACACAGCAGTAAGCACTACTATCAAGGATTTTGTATTTTTATTTTTCTTTAAATTTCTGTTGGTGTGACAAGCTAAATATTCTTATTGTTTCAATATCAATTTCTTTGAGGAGTAATAATGTTATATAATTTTTTCCTATCTTCAGATTTATTGTCATCATTTATGCCCTCTGCATTTGGAATTTTCATATTGTTTACAAAGACTTACCTGGAAGCCTAATAAGAGGAATTTCAAAGCTAAAGCTAAACCAATCTTCTACAAGATTTTTGAATTCATTATAGGACAATGTGTCCCATACTATTGTTAAGTCACCAAAGGTTGCTCTAGACAGATCTCAAAGTAAACTAGAAACATGCATTAGAATAACAATGGGGAAAATCTAAGTGCCACATCTTGGGCTAAGCATTACAGGTTGAACATCCTTAATCTGAAAATCCAAAATCAGAAATGCATTGATACTTTTGGTTCCAACTATTTCAAAGATACTCATCCTGTATATAGTTTCTCATAGAACTACATCTAGTGGAAAGGAAATGAATGTAAACAAAAAATTAAAATAAATGTTAACACCATAAGCAGGACAGAGTATAATGGTAGCACACAGGAGAGATCAACTTCGTATAAATTAAGAAAGACTAAAAGGCCAGAGCCATTCCACGCAGGAAGGAGCAAAGAAAATGCACGAAAAACATCAAGCTGCATGATGAGTATATGGAATCAAGACCTTCACTATAATTCAGCTTAGAGAAATACAGGTAGGTAGCAAGAAGTAAAACTGGGACACTCAAGCAGAGGCCAGCTTATACAGGATCGTTCATGCCAGAATTAAGGAATTTTGAACTTTGTCCTACGCTATTATCATTGAAAGGTTTTTAAATACTATCATATTCACCATGCTCACTATTAGCATTATTGTGACAAAATTATGGCCCTCCCAGACACTGCCTCATTACATCCACTTTAGAAGTACCAGTAGCAATGGTGAAGTAGTACTTCCACAGAAGGTTAAGTCTTAGCAACTTGGCCTCTCCCCTGAGCTTGTAATTCTAATAACCCCCAAACCTTCCCTGCATTCCTAGAATCCTAGGGAAAAGAAGGTAAACAAATACTCTAGAATACTTGATAACACTATATAATACTTGATAGTACTGTATTACCTTGGTGTTCTCCCTTTGCTTTTCAGTCTTCTAACACCTAATTAATCCTCCACTTAAGTACTTCATGTTGAAATTATCTAGTATAGTCTGTTTTCCAGACTGTACTTCTGACTTTTACAAACGTTAAAATACAAGAGGAGGAGGAAAGAAGGGAAACAGAGACTGAAAGATAAGTTAGGAAATTACTACAAGAAATGACTGAAGTTGAACTATGGCAGCAATCGTAGCATGAATGGAGAAGGCTAAGCAGATCTGAGAAATACTGAATGGATAAAATTGACAGAATTATTTTCATAAATTGCTAACAGGAATATCAATGGTGCAACCTCTGTGGAAAATAAGTTGGCAGATACTCAAAAAGTTCAACACAGAGGCTGGGCACGGTGGTGCATGCCTGTAATCCCAGCACTTTGGGAGGCTGAGACAGGAGAATCATGAGTTCAAAGCCAGCCTCAGCAACAGTGAGGCGCTAAGCAACTCAGGGAGACCCTGCCTCTACATAAAACACAAAATAGGGCTGGGGATGTGGCTCAGTGGTCGAGTGCCCCTGAGTTCAATCCCTGGTACCAAAAAAAAAAAGTTCAACACAGAGCTACCAGCAATTCTACCTCTGGACATATACCCCAGAGAATTGAAAGTATATGGTCATATAAAAACTTATACATGAATGTTTACATCATTCTTCAAAAAAGCCCCCCAAAAGAGAAACAATCCAAATACCCATCAACTGATGAATGAATAAGCAAAATATGGTATATCTATACAAGAATATTATTTTGTCATTAAAGGAATGAAGTGCTGATATATGCAATGCTTGAATTCTGAAAACATTATCCTACATAAAATCTAAACACAAAAGGCTACATAATGTATGATTCAAATTATATGAAATATTCAGAAAATGGAATGCACAGAGATACAAAGTAGGTTAGTGGATTCCAGAGGCTGATAAAAGAATAGTTTGGAGAGTGACTGCTAGTGGGTATGAGGCTACTTTTTTGGGGTGATGAAAATGTTCTAGAATTAGAATATTTATAGTTTGAGCCTCCCTAATCACTAGGGTTGTAATAGCTCCACAACCTTGGAAATATACTAATCAATGCTGAACTGTATACTTTTTTAAAGAGTGAGCTTTGAAGTTTTGTAAATTAAATCTCAGTTTTTAAGATGGGAACAGAGGCAAAAGGTCAAAGAAAAGATGAGTATCATTTGGGGCATACTGAATTTCCTATGTTTGTGGGTTGTCCTAGTGGGTATGACTTAACAGGCAGCTTGCCATACACATCTGGTGCTCAGAACAGAAGTCTAGGTTAGTGGAAGACCTGTGAGTTTTCAATCCATGGGCTGCTGTAGAACTCTACTTACTCATGGTGGACGTGGGCAAACTATTTAATCTCTCATCTACTCTAAGTCATTGTTCTTTCAGTTGTACAAAAGGGTAAATAAACACATGCAGAACTATGTGCCCAAGTTAGAATTAGAGAGTATGAAATCTCTTTATAAAATGAAAAATGCTATAAAAATAGTATTATTTTATGTACCAAACATGCAAAAAGTAGGGAGCAGACCACTGGCTACTAAAACTGTAGAGAAACAGTAATTTATACTTGTAAAATCACTGGACATCTATTGTTGGGATAATTTTTGAAAAAGTGGCCACCATATTTCAAAATAATAATGGAGCTGGACAAGTTCTGGAGATGGAGTGCTAAAATGAATGATTATAAAGAATTTCTGTTTAAAGAACAAAGATATTACAAAGCTTATTCTCTTAACAATTAAATATTGAATATTAGTTTAGGAACAGAGAGAATAAAATGTGTACTACTCTAAAGACACAAAGCTATTATTACTTTTAAAATATGAATAAACTCAAGAAAAATCTGCATAACAGATTTTGAAAACAAGTATGTTATGAATATATATTTGTAACCTGTTGAAATCACATGAATTCTCCCACAAATTATTGCTTGATATCAAGTAAAACTATAAGACTGGAATGATCATGAATCTAATTTTAATAATTACAGATTCCAGTACAATTTTCATGTTTTATATATCTCTCAGTTACTCTTTACTTGGCCTTGATGTCAATTTCCTTAATGCATGAATATATATGCATTATCCAATTTATTAAGGCTTCAAAAAGAGGGAAGTATGCAGTAGAATGAATCTGACATAACTTTCTTACGTACCTACAGTGAATATACCACACTGAAGCTCAAAAAAAGAGGGAAGTATGAAACAATCTAATAGTACTTAATACTTTAGTACTCTCTCCTCTCTCCAAAATGAATACTTCTTTCTCTCCCACTCCAATAGTGTATGTTTATTTTTTTTAATTGAAACACCACAGAAAGAGTAATTAAGTTTTGTTTTTAGACATATGATATTCAACACAATGTGCTGTGGCTCAGCTTCACTGATATAATGTGCATTTTTCAGCATTAGTACACAGTACATTTACCTAATTGTTTTCAATAACTGCATAATAGAATTGTATGCGCATGTCATGATTAATTTCATTCATTTTCTATTGGTAGGCATGTAGATTACTTTCATTTTTTTAAAAACTCATAAACAGGGCTGGGTTGTGGCTCAGTGGCAGAATGCTTGCCTAGGACGCATGAGGCACTGGGTTTGATCCCCAGCACCACATAATAAATAAATAAACAAAATAAAGGTATTTGAAAGAAATCATAAACAGCAGTGCAATGAACATTCCTGTGTAAACAATTTACACAGTTACGCAATTAAATTATTGAGATAACTTCTAAAAAATTGAATTATCTAGTCAAATTACATTGTTTAAATTTTGATAAATATTTCCAAACTGACCCCCAGAAAGTTTTAAGAGCTTATTGTGACTACATCATAAAGAAGGCACATTTGCTGAGCTTGGTGGTGCACACCTATAATGCCTGAAAGTTGGAAGGCTGAGCCAGAAGGATCTCAAGTTCAAGGGCAATCTCCACAACTTAGTAAGACACTGTCTTAAAAAAATAAAAATAAGGGATGTAGCTCAGTTAGAAAATTACCATTTTGCAACCACTATGGTAGTAATTAATTCAGGCAAGAGTTATCAGTGAATGCTAAATCCAATTGAGTGCAAATATACTAGAGAACAGGTTACTTACAGTCTCAAAGTATCTCTTCTCCAAATCTTTATTAGTTATAAGAGAATTAAAGATAATCTTTACAGAGAAAAATCTGACAAATATCCCCTTAACCAAAAATAAATTACATATATATACACACACACATATATACACACACACACACACACATATGAATGTTTTCATCAATAATGGAACAAACCAGCATCATATATCTCCTAATGTGATGCAATGAGGAGGACATAACATTCCTCACTTAGCATCTCTGCCAAAATTCATCCCTGTTGAATCTGAACAAATTTAAGAGGACATTCTACAAAACTAGCCTGAAATTCCTTGAAAAGTACCACTATCATAAAAGATAAAGAAAAGCTAAAAAGTTGTTCTAGACTGAAAGACTTTGAGGCATGATAACAAATTTTTCATCCTGAATTAGAAACAAATGCTAAAAGGACCATAAGGTAAAGTATTTTATCAATGTTGAATTTCATTGTGTTGTGGTTATACAAGGAAATATTCTTGCTATGAAAAAGTTGGAAAACTTTCTGTAGAGGGTCAGAGAGTAAATATTTTAGAGCTTCGGTCTCTGTCATAACTACTCAATTCTGTTGCTGTAATGCAAAAGCAGCCTTTGACCAGATACAAACACACAAGTGTGGTTATGCTTCCATAAAACTTTACTGACAGAGAGCAGGCAGGATACAGATCTGTCTTAAAAGGTACAAGTTCAACATGTATAACATTCTCAAACAGCTCAGCAAGAATATAGGATATGTAGTCATGTATGTGTGTGTATATGTATTATATATATATATATATATATATATATATATATATATATACACATAGAGATATATACACATTTATAGATATCTATATCTATCTAAATATCTATCTAAATATATATAGATACGTACAGATCTAGAGAAAGCAATTAAAGCAAAACATTAGGGAATCTAAGGGCAACAGTTATTCATTGTAACTTTTTTGCCACTTTTCTATTCATTTGAAATTTTTCAAAATAGTGTTGAAAAATTGACAAATTATCTGAGGTAGTTGTTATGTCCCTTCTTAGTCCTTCCAAATATTCTCATTTTTACTACTAATACTTACTTTATTATATTAAGATCACAGTAATAAAACTGTTCTCTAGGGCTGGGGCTGTAGCTCAGTGGCAGAGCGCTTGCCTAGCATGCATGAGGCACTGAGTTCGATCCTCAGCACCACATATAAATAATAAATGAATAAAATAAAGATCCATAAAAAAACTGTTCTATAATCCTATGCACTGTGAAACAATAAGGATAAGAGACACAAGACACTGAATGCTATCCTAAAGTACAGAACCTTGGATCACCAACTTAAAATACTGCTGAGACTAGTAAGCTTCATGAGGACAAGGATCTGGTCTGTTTCTCAATGTACATCCAGCCCCCAGGAAGTCTGCACAGTACAAAGTGGGCACTGAACAACATTTTCTGAATTAAGAAATTAGCTGCATTGTTAAAACCAGAATTTTAAGAGATGTCAAACCAATAAAACATCTTTTCATTTATTCCCATTATGAACTTCCATTTGTATGATTTCAAAGCTCTGTATACATAAAAATCTAACCAAATAATACATGCCCAGTGAATTTTTAAATTCAATAAATACTTAATACTTAAACTGACCTAAATTCATGCCTAAAAATCAGCAGCTAAAAATCAGCTGCTCCATGACTAATTTACAAGACTTAAAAATCTACACAATGTGAACCTTCATAGTTTTCTGTATTTGAACAGACCCTTCTCTTTTTTTTTTTGGTACCGGGATTGAACACAGGGGCTCTCAACCACTGAAATACATCCCCAGCCCTATTTTGTATTTTTAGAGACAGGGAGTCACTGAGTTGCTTAGCACCTTGCTTTTGCTGAGGCTGGCTTTGAATTTGCAATCCTCCTGCCTCAGCCTCCAGAGCCATTGGGATTACAGGCGTGTGCCACCATGCCTGGCTGCACAGCCTCTTCCTAACATCCCGTTACCACAGGGCTTAAACAGTAGAGTAGCTCCAGAGTGCATGCAAAGAAATTCAAGAGTACACTGTACCTTTTGGTCCCTCTTAACAAAGTAGGCTCACTCAGTGTTACCAATGGAATCACCTTATGTTCTCTTGCAATGCCACAACTCCTTTCTTAAATATACTCACCTACTTATTTAGTTAAGCCTAACGAGTCCACACAGTAATCTTTATATCAATATCAGCAGATTTAAACTGATATTTTAAACTTAAAAAATCAATTATATAAAATAAGACTTTTAAATAAAATGTATATATTTACAAATTGATATAACCACAGACCATAACCAAAAGTTTAAGTAAAAATATATATATATTCAAATTTAGGGTTTCACTGTTATTATAAAAGTCAATGTTACCAGTAGAGGGCACTCACAAAAGGAGGGAAAAGCTAGCCAAAGCCTTGAAAAGAAATGCACTTAGAATTGCTGTCAATATTTTAATTTTAATTTAAAAATAGAAAATTTTAATATAATGATAAAATAACCAACATAAGGTATAGTTTACAAAAGGTAAAATTTAAATCTATATTATGTTTGAAAAATGAAGTTTACCTTAGGGGCATAAATTTGACAATTTAAGAGATGTTTATATTTAGCACATACTGGAGTTTCAATCTCAGAACTATTAATATATGGAGTCAGGTAATTCTTTGTTGTACAGCCTATATTGTGTACTGCAGCAAGTTTAACAGCATCTTTGTCCTCTACCCTACAGGTGCCAGCAGCAGCATTTCCTCCCCAAGTTGTGATAACCAAAAATGTCTCCAGATGATGACATGCATGTATAAAATCAGATATTGTGTCCACCTACAACTAAAAAAGTATTTTAAAAAATCTTTCGGAACAGAAGAAAAGATGATTATAGGGGCTGGGATTGTGGCTCAGTGGTAGAGCACTTGCCTCGCATGCGTAAGGCACTGGGTTCGATCCTCAGCACCACATAAAAATAAATAAAATGAGGATATTGTGTCCATTTACAACTAAAAAAAAAATTTAAGAAAAAGATGATTATGTATACATACCCTCAAATATAAACACATTTCATGTGTCATGCCTAATTCTATATTATATATCAGTCATTTAGTTACTAGTTTAGTAGGCTAAGATCAAATTTTGGTATACTGATAAATTTGAATTGAGCTACAACCCTATTAAATATTTTCTTTGTTTAAAGGACTATTTTTCACTTTTACAGAGTTATACAAAGTATACTGGAAATTTCATTTGTTTGCAGAAGATCCAAATTAAATCCTACCACATGAGTCGTCTAGGCAATTAAGAATCAGAGAACATTTTTATTTATAAAATGAAATAAACATTGATTACCCTCCATATCTACCTTGTAGAGTACTTCTCTGCAAATTCTAAATCACTAAAAAAAAGGTAGCTATTTAAATATTTTAACAATTTGTTTCCTTTTTGTTTTGGGAATTGAACTCAGGGACGCTCAACCACTGAGACACGTCTCCAACCCTATTTTGTACTTTATTTAAAGACAGGGTCTGAGTTGCTTAGCACCTTGCTTTTGCTGAGGCTGGCTTTGACTCATAATCCTACTGCCTCAGCCTACCAAGCCTCTGGGATTACAGGTGTGCACAACTGCGCCCAGCTTCCATTTTTTTTGTAGAAAAACTGAGTGAATTCCAAATGGGCAAAGTTTAGGCCCTTTCTAATTTTCTCTATGACCACATTATTCACTAATCACAATCTAATTGCAGCAGTGAAATCTCCTACTCTCCCTTTTAATTTTTTACAGTAACATGGAGCCAGCATTTTTATTCCATAAACTCTCCATTAAATTATTGAGTTCTCTTGTCTTTCTCATAGTTGTACTAACTACACCAAGAATTTAGTGTGTTATTTCCTTCAGAAACTCACTGTAACCTGGGAGATAAAGTGATAATCTCAGATATCTTTCCCCAGGTGGCTAAGCTAGGTGAGGGAAAGTCAGTTTCAAAGTTCACAGGTAATCAATGCTTCCCAGAATCAAGTGTTCTGGCATGGCAGAAATAATAATTAGTTTAAATTAATAAGCTATTTCTACCTTACTCACAATAACACATTAACTGTGTTAGCTGTATTTCTTCAAGATTAATATTGTATTTTAACTTTTTTTTTTTTTTTGGTGTCAGGGATTGAACCCAGAGGTGCTTAACCACTATTTTATTTTCAGACAGGATCTCAGTAAGTTGCTTTAAGCCTCACTAAATTGTTGAGGCTGGTTTTGAACTTGAGATTTGCCTCAGTCTCCCAAATTGCTGGGATTAACAGGCGTGTGCCACCATGCCCAAGCGCATTTTAACAATTTTGACGAAAGATTTCCAAGCCTATTTTATCACATTCATGCATGTATGACCTCAAGCTATGCACATTCATATAGCAATCATGACTTCTGATAGGAAACAGAGTGTAATGGAACTTCTCAGATTTTCAGGAATGATGGAAAGCACTTCTGCTAAAATCATCTTCAGTATCCCGGAAAACTTCCATTCTTAACCTACACTCTCTTAAAACTTCCTTTTACTTCTGATTTAAATGGTAGATACCTCAAGTGACCTTGGATTTGGAACACATACTGAAATGAATGACCTAATCCATTTTCTTCAAAGAAAAAAACAAAACAAAACTACAGGATTGAAATGACCTGTCAAAGTACTTTGAGACTATTACATAGGAGGTCCACTTCAATTAGACTGTTTCCCTTTACCAATGGAAATTCTTAAACATGAAAGCTAAATAAAAGTTGCTTCTGTTTAAATCAAATTTTTGCAAATAAGCATAATTCCTCCCTTTTTTGAACTGCCAAAATATTTGACATTTTGTTATGAACTGAATCTAATTAATCGTCAAAGTTCTAAACTGATAAACATTCTTCCAAGACCACCAATGCCCTTAGAATCCATCTCCATACAGGCTTTATTAGGGCATTTTGACCTGTTCTTAATCCACAGCCTGGAACTTAGAGAAAGATCTAAAAACTACTTCAGAACCAATTTTTAAAAAATGGTACATTAGAACAAGAATAAAAATTAAGAGATTAGGATAGTTTATACCTAGGGTAAAGATGCCTAAAAAATAATCTAATGACATTAGGCTATTTAAAAGACAAGGTGATATTTTTACTTTCCTGTTAAATTTTAACACAAAACTTCAGAATATGTCCAAAATATGTTCACGGTTATCTTCTGAAAATGAATTAACAAGGACAATTATGGAATATCCCCTCCTGCATGTCTTTGGGATTAAATAAATCCTTATCTGCTCAGGATAATTTAACTTTAGTGTTGCCAGAAGGCAGTGGGATATAATACTTGATATCTCAGTATATTTTCCACCAGGCCTATATTCTATCATTTTGCTGTTGGTAAATTTTCAAAAAACTAAAAACCTCTGAAAATAACCCTGAAGAGTTTGCTCAATGAACTGTATTTTAAAACAATTCTAACATTTCCTTGAGTAAATTTAAAAAGGACTGCAAAGTACAGGTAAAGATTATTGGTAGTAGCACCTTTATATAGTATCACCTCAGGCAACGAATGAGTTTTTTAAAATGTACCGGGTAACAGATTTCCCCCTCAACTTCAATGTTGAGGGCGAAAATACTAATTAAGTTAAAGAGTGCCAACCGTCAAGTGATGACAAATTACCAGTAAAATTCAATCTAACTTCTACATATAACTTTGAAATGCCAAGAAACCTATAAAAAATAAGTTATATTTTTAAAATGACTTTAAGGTACATACAGAATGCAAATTCAGATCTCTACCTTCTCACAAAACTCTCAAACACACTTCCAATCAAAATGCACATTAACTGTCAGAATGAATATCACGGACCTTAATATTCTCCACCATAATCTCCCAAGAGAGGCAGGTTATACATAACCGAAGGACATAGGAAACCCAAAGTTGTTTCAGATAATAACTTTCAGTATAATTACCCCGTAATAATACTTACAAAATAAGTACTTACAAAAATGATCAGAGAGACTTCTTTTGGTACCAAAGAATGGTCCTACACAAGTAATTTGTATAATATTAAAACAAGGTTTACCTCTATTGTAGGATCATATTCATCCACAAAGTGATTCTGTATTAGCTGTATCGTCAAGGCACTCTTGCCTACGCCACCAGCTCCAACTACCACAAGTTTATATTCAGTCATTTTCAGCAGGCCTTATAATAAAAATAATGAAAATTTGACTAAATTAGAATTTGAAGATGCACTTGAAGTTAATACTCTATCAAATACTCTATCAATACCTTTTAAAACAAACTCACCTTTAAACGAAAAATATTCTGAAATTAAATGTTTAAAAACTTCAGTTGACTACAGATGTGTATTCTAATGAACTATACTTCATTCACAAACTACCTCATCAACACTTAAAAAAAATGCACACAGAATACATGGCCAGTTCTCTTATTTTATATTCAGGATTTTCTGTCTAAACAGCTAGACTGCTGTTCTGTAGCAACTAATGGTTCTCAAAGGAACGCATCATGACTTTCCTTAGCACAAGTATCTCACATAGTGCTCTATACCCCACAGACACACCCACACAAACTTGCTGACAGCTGTCCCCACTTCTATACTAGCAGTATTCCTAGTTGACTGCCCTTTAAGTTAGAAGTAGATGTGCCAAGACTGTCTTTGTTGGAGCCAACAGCTATAGAAAACTTTTTAAAAGCATCATCAGAATAGTTCTCCTGGATAAGTACCAAGAATTACATGAAGGTCTAGTGTCAAAGGTAGACTGTGTCATGAGGAAATAAAAATTTGGACAGTGAAGCAATATTTAATAACATTTTAATCTGTAAAATATCTGCAGGGAAAAACAAAAGTAAAAACTAGGAGAATTCTGGATTAACTATTCAGTGCAGATGATCTGATCATCAATCATAATATAAAACCCTAAATGTTAGTGCTGAAAATCATAATTAAATAAAATTCAGCGATAAACACTGCTTTCAGTAAGAAAAAAACCTATGAATATGTAAGGAAATATTTCTTAATAATCTACCTGACTTTTACTATGCTTTTGGTATATCTTCTCTCAACAGGTTCAATAATCACTGACAACTGCAGAGTTAACAATCACAAGATGGAAAACATGAGATATTTTTTAGTCACCTAGTTCATACTTTTTGAAAAAAATAATTATCTTCTTTCCCTAATGGAAAGATAATTATTTTTTTAGTATTATAAATAAGCAAAATGCAGAAAGAATAGCAATAAATGCACAATTATTATAGGATAAGTAGTTCCAAATCAATGAATTGTGTATATGTTTTAGATACACATTAAATAATGCAGCAACATATTTAAGGAATACCAAGAATTATCCAAATAGACATCATGAAAAAAATTGTTTTCTCAATGCACTAACCTCCTCACCTTATTCCTAATTCCCCTCAGAAAGAGCACCACAGGCTCCAAACTATTCTATCACAGACTTAGCGTACAGTTCCCTTTTCTGCTCTGTCCCACCTATCCTTACATGCTGCTTTTCTGCAACCACGATGACAGCTAGTATAAATGCATCTTACCCTGTTTGCCCCATGTTTTACTCCAAATGTAGGTCATGGTAAATGGGAGAAATGAGGAGTATCAAATCAAAATGTGTCCTCTAGCTCCCTGCCAACTTCATCTCCCAAAACTGGACAGCCTACAACAGGAACCCTTTGGGTTCCTACAACTTTGGTGAGGGGAGTCCTAGAAATCAAAACTGTTTTTCACTATCATTCTTTCACAAGTGTCTGATAGAGTTTTCCAGGATGTGTGATCATAATAGATGGAATGCAGATGCAGATATGAAAATATAAATGTCTCCCATTAAGGCACATAATTAAAGAGATTTGCTGAAGTGTGAAGCAATGCCACTCTTCTCACTAATTTTGGTTTTGCTTTGGAAAATTTACTTTTCATAAAAATTTTATTCACACTACCAAATAAGGGGCTTAGTATTTGTAGTTCTAAATAAATTAGAACAATTTTATAATGGTTTATTAATATGGTAAATATTGATAAATCCCCAAACAGATCAAAGATTTTTGAGAACCTCAATTTTATTTTATTTTTTTTAAATATATTTTTTTTAGTTGTAAATGGACACGATGTATTTTATTTATTTTTATGTGGTGCTGAGAATCGAACCCAGTGCCTCACGCATGTGAGGTAAGTACTCTACCACTGAGCCACAATCCCAGACCAAGAACCTCAATTTTAAAGAATGTAAAGAGGTTAAGATAAAAAAGTTTGCTAGTTTAGGATATGCTGAGGATAGATATTGAATTAGAAATTAGCTGTATATGCCCATGTGATCAAAGTGACACACACCTTCTGGTCTACTTGTTTATGCAGTTGGGTGGGGGTGCTTGAATCAGAGTTTTAAAACCAAGTAATATTTAAATCCACCAGAAAAAGCTGGGTTTCAAAGGAGTCTATGAAGAAAGATCACAGACCAGAAAGGGTCTCCTTACCCCAAATTTAGAAACACAGCAAAGGGTATAATAACTGGTACGGGAACTCAACAATTTTGTTTAAAAAAAAAATTTTTTTTTGTTATAAAATTGCACTATCATCTACCTACCACCTCTTACAACCAAGTGCGCTGTGGATGGCTTGTGGTATTAAGCTTATTTGATGTCTATAATTTATCACGTGTAGGAGTCAACATTTTGGAGCTTAGTCACTTAACAGCGATGCCAATCATATGGTTAATTCCGAGATGATCATTATGAATATACTTTTTCCTTTTATAATTTTTTAAAATTTTTTTCCATTACAAATATAACATGTAACATTGTAACAGTTAGCAAATTGTTACAATGAATTTAACCCCTTGCTTTGAGGGCTATCAAAATGTAACAATGCTGGCTTAGGAATTCAGCTGTAACATGCATAGGCCTTCCAGGATTTATTTCAGATAGTTAGCTGGCCAACTGCTACAATTAACTCCTCTTTTAAGTCAGTTTTTAAAATCGGATGAATGCTATTTAGAAGTACTGCAATAACTCTTGGGATAGGGAACAAATTTGTAAGAATGAAGGTAATGTAGACGAGATGGGAAGAAAAGACAAGAAAAGGCAAATTAAACTTCAAGTATTATTTTAGCTATTGCTGTCTGCAAGTCAGCAATCAAGGAAAAAGCTGTTTCTGCTCTTTGGTTTTCTTGGTGCGTTTTAACTTGACAAAAGCAAAATAGACCTTCTGGGATTAACTTTTTTCCTTTTCACTGTGGGTCATAGGCTTTACATGTAGGGTGTTGGCCACCTGTTCTTCCACCACCATCTCTACCTCCACCTCCTCCTTTGTGGCCACAGCAATGTCACAGCCCATACATGGGGGAGGGGAGCAGTCAGGAACTCAGCAGCAGATGCATTTTTCCAAACACAATAACCTCAAACAGTGTTCTCTAAGCACTTTACTATGCTCTTCCCAAAGAGACCTCCCCAATGACCCCACACATCCCCCTACGTTGAAAAGGATCATTAGCCGTCCAGCCTGCGCTCGAGGGAGAAGTTTATACCCAGTCAGAGAGATGCTAGATGCTGCAGAAAGGACGGTACCGAGGCAGCCGAGCACTGGGCAGGGAGGAAGAGGTGCGGGAGCGGCGAGGGGGAGAAGGAACGGCGACGAGGGGGAGGGGAGGCGGGAGAGCAGCGGGTAACCTCCACCGCACCCGACCGCCCCGAGGGGCAGCCCGCCCGACCGCGAGTTTTTCCCCCACAGCCTCCAGCCGCGGCTCTCGGGGAGGAGGAAGGAAGGGGTTCCCCGTCCAGGAAGCAGCACGAGCGGCGGCTGCCTCTAGCCTCACCCTCCTCAGCCCCGCACCGCCCATTCCTCACTCCCCGCGTCGCCGCGTCCCCGCACCTCCCCCTGCAGACTGCCCCAGCCCCGCCTGCCCACCCGTGCCTGTGCCCCGCGCCAGCTGCCTGCCGCTCCTGGGACCCCTAATTCATTCACTCGGCGCCGGCCCCACCCGGCGCCGGCGAAGAGGGTCGGGACCCGGGTAGGGGCCCAGGAGGGGCGGTCCGCGCCCTACCTCTCTCCCGCACCTGAAAGCCGCCGAGCCTCTGGCCCCCGCCGCTGCCTTCAGTGCCCGCGCCGCGCTCGTTCCCAGTCCGAAATGGCGGGGGCCGGGAGTACTGGCCGAGCAGCCACCGCCACCACCGCCGCCGCCGCCACCACCACTGCTGCCTCCGCCGCCGCGGCCGCCGCCTAGGGAAATCGAGCTCCGAGCACACCGATGAGTTCGGGCCGGGCGGCCGCAGAGGGCAGAGCTATCGATGCGTTCCGCGCTCGATTCCTCTTCAGACGGGCGCACGGGAGGGAGCGGCTGAGGGCGGTGTGGGAAGAGCGAGGAGAGGCGGCTGAGAGCACCGCCGGGGAGGAGAAGGGGGCCGGGCTGGGCCTGGCCAGCGGAGGTGGAGCGGGGGCTGATCCGCGGAGGAAGGGATGGCTGGGCGGCGGATGGTGGGAGCGGGCGGGCGGGGAGTGAGCCTGGGCGGCGCCTCGGCGGGAGGAGGGGCTGCCGGGCCCACGCGGAGGCCCGCCCCCAGGCTGTCGCCGCAAGGCCAACCCCGCAGCCGCGGACTCGTACCCGCGCGACCGCGGCGCGCGGCGCTGCTTCGCTGGAGAGACCGTAGCCTGATGGCTGCACCGCTGTCGGGTCTACACTGAGCAGCCACGAAAATCTCGCCACCCCCAGGGTCAGCCTGCACTTGTGTACATTAATTTACTATCATTTACTGCACGTAAATAAACATGCAGTCACTGAAGGTGGGAGGTGACTTCGCTGGCTTGGGGAGAGCGTAGGTGGACAATTCCCCAGCCCGGGGCTTTCTGAGGGCCTCCTGAGTATTAGCCACAGAGCTGGGAACCTAGCCCCAGGCCCAAACAAACGCGACAGATCCTTTCGTCGCTAATCTTGGGACGGGACCAGGGGGTCTTCTTAATTTTTTGTTGTTTTTCTGGATATTTTGAAGCCATCATTGGCCTCTAAACAGGGACCACATGTATACTCACATCCCCTGGAAGTACAAACAGAAGGCAAACTGTTTGGGGGGTTTTGTTTTATTAAGTAGACATGTCCTTGACAGTATAGACCTGCAGAGAATCATTCAAGCATTAATTAGAAGACTGAGATTAGTAAATTAACATTCAAGGAGTTAAGACATTAAACAAGGGGGCAATTAAACATATTCGCATTACCAGAGTCTGCATTAATAAACTACCTGGGAAGGTTATTTGGGAGAGTCTTCAAGATTAAGGCCTGGCAAACTAGCCCTATACCAGATATGACCACCCATCTGGGTCTCTACTTCCAGTTCTGTCCTTATAACCCACATCATAAACCAACAATAAAACAGTTATTTTTTAAATCTTAGCTATTATGTTTGCTAACCAAGGCTTTACATCAACTGTCACCCCTTTTTTCTACCCTTATATGGGCTGCAAGACTTCTTCCAGCCTCCCTCTCCTAGCACCAGGTGAGAGGCAGAAGAGACAAGGCTAAGACAGGGAAGAAAAAAGAATGTGCCCACTCTATGTCAAGTATTTGCTAAATTTTTTGCACATATCATCTTATTTAATTATTACAATAACCTCGTGAGTTAGAATAATGTTCACTATTTTACAGATGAAGAAAGTAATTTAAAGGGGTTAAAAGTTGGACAAGTTCATGGTTAAGGGTCCTTCTTGGCAAATCATTTACACTCTGCTCCCAGCTCCCAAGTGGCTTAACATAAGAGCAAAAGTCTTCTCAAAATCCTGCATGGACTGCTTTGATTATGTTATGCCCCCTACCTCTATTTTTTCTGATCTCTTAACCTAGTATTCTTCCTTCCTTACTATCCTATTTATACACTCATTCCTGGCCATTACCTGAACATTTCACGTAGGTTTCTTTCTCCGGGACTACACATTTGCTGCCTCTCTATCACTATATATGCACAAAGCTTCCTCTGTCACCTACTTTAAGTCTTTTTCAAAAGAGATCTTTCTTTTTTTTTAATTGTTTGTCACCTCTTTTTTTTTTACCTATATTTTATTTTATTTATTTTTATGCCGTGTTGAGGATGGAACCCAGGGCCTCATACATGATAGGCAAGTGCTCTCCACTGAACTACAACCCCAGCCCCAAATGATATTTTTCTTAATGATCATCTTTGATACTGGAACTCCCCCGCCCACCTCCAAATACTGTCTCTCTTCCTGCTTTATTTTTCTCCGTAGCACTCATCACTTTCTAAAATACTAATCTATTTAGTTTGTTTTCTAATCTCTCTTGTATTTCTCATACCGGAATATAAACTCTACAAGAGCAAGGATTTTTGACTGTTTTTTCACTGCTAAATTTTCAGTGCCTGTAACATTTCTCTAACACAAATACAGCACTTATATAAGATTTATGGAATACTAAATGAATTAATCTATGTATCTTCCTTCTGGACCATGTGACTCAAAATCCTTAGAGTGCTTTAAACCACTCAAGTCACTTTCTAATAAACCATACCCTATGGAAACTAGAAAAGTATCTGATACATAATAGGTACAATGGATTTTTGTTGTAGAAATGAATTTGTACCTACTTACAGGTAGGTTGCTTTGTGGGCATTCCTCACCATAAATCAGATGTACTTTATGCTTTTGTGTGTATGGCAGTGCTGAGATTGAACCCAGAGCCTTACATGTGTAATAGGCAAGGACTCTACCAAGTGAGCTACATTCCCAGCTCCATTTTGTGCAATTTCAAGTATATGGTAAGCTCTCATTTTTCTCTTAGAGCCGCAAATACAATGATCTTGTAGTACTTGGTGTTTCACAGATCTTCAAAGGACTACAACATAGAGAAGAGAAAAGCTGTATGTAGCACTTTTATACTGATTATAAAAGTTATGGCATTAGCAAAAACCTAATCCATCCACATAGTCTCAGTTATCATCTAGGCCCATGATTCCTAAAGTAAGTCTGCATCCCACTGTTTGTGCTGTGCACCTTACTGCCCAGCTTTAGCCTCTCGCTTTCTCTCTCTTTTTACTACCACAGAAATTTGTACAACTGCTGTGTTAGAACTTTTCACCATTCAGTCCTAGGTGTTTCCTCAAAAGCAGCAGCCTACCCCTGCCCCCCACCCTCATAACTTTTTCTTTCCTCAACACAGAACTTACAGCTGTGGGTCCCAAGGGAAGTGCTTCCTGAATCACCTGCTGTGTTTACAAAAATGCAAGTTCCTAGGCTCCTCACCTAGATATTCCATTTGGGTGGTGTAAGGTGGATCAGAAATCATCATCTTCATTTTTTTTTTTTTTTTTTATGTACCAGGGATTGAATCCAGGGGCACTCAATCACAGAACCACATCCCAGCCCTTTTTATATTTTGTTTAGAGACAGGGTCTCGCTAAGTTTCTTAGAGCCTCACTAAAGTGCTGAGGCTGCCTTTGACCTTGCAATCCTCCTTCCTTAGCCTCCTGAGCCACTGGGATCACAGGAGTGCACCACCAAGCCCAGCAGAAATCTTCATTTTTAACAAATCATATGCTCCTAAAATGGCAATTAATCATCTGCACATCAACAAACTCTTATATAGATACTAAAGACCTTGGTGGCTTCCCTTTCTACTGTCTTTTGGGGTTCTTCTTCCTCAAGTCTAGAGGCTACACTGAATGGTCTCTCTGGTTCTCACCTTCTGTTCCCTGCCCAAGAACAAGCACACAGGCCTAAACTGTGATCAAAATGGGAAAAAGAATAGGGAATAACAAAAAGTATAAATGGGATTCTGGGCTTGCTATATGACAAAACTGTAGTTTCTAGTGTCTCCTGTTAGACTCTTCTAGAAAGACAGCTACATGTACACAAGCACATGTAAACAACCCTTTGATGTGTTTTATGAAGACCACACTAGCCCTTTTCTTTATGGAATACTGTCTTCTACAAATAGAATTAAAACCCAAACAATACAAATATCCTTATGTTACTTGGGCTTTTATGAGGTATGAAATGTCAGGCCAGACCCAGGGTACTGCAAATGCTAATGATTTATTTTGAAGAAATGAGAATACCTTAGAAAACCTATTATCAGCAAGAATACTGATGTTTGGTCCAAGCAATTATACTTTTTGTAATCCAGCAGTGAGCTCTGGTACATTACTCCTCTCCTTCTTTAGTAAATATCTATTTCCTGTAACTCTAGTAATTCTGCTCATGAATCAGCATCTCTCTGCTTCTTTTTCATATAGTCTCTGCTATTGCTGCTATTTGTGCTTCGTGTCTACTTTCTGTAACCTACATCTAGACTCTGTCATTCACTATTGTATTAACTTTTCATGGCTGTGACAAAATACCCCAGCAAAACAACTTGGATGTGGAAAAATTTATTTTGGTTCATGGTTCCAGAGATTTCAATCCAAGGTGAGCTGGCTCCTTGTTTTGGGCCTAGGGTGAGACAGAACATTGTAGGGAAGCATATGGAGAAGCAAAGCTATTCATCTCATGGCAGCCAGAAGGCAGAGAGAGAGGATGGGGCCAGGGACAAGATAAAGTCCCCAAGGATGTTTTCCCAAGGACTCACTCACTTCAACTGGGTTCCACCTCCCAAATAAATAAAAATTATTTAAAATTATATTTTAAACCAATATCCTGTAATTATTGCAAATGTCTATCTAAAACCAAATACTCCACCTTACTCCTCTAAGCTAATTTCCTCTCCTGGTTCTTTCTTCTCACCTAAGTGGCATGGTAGTCCTTCAAAACCACTTACACTTGGAACTTAATTTTTAATTCACTCCCCATTCAGACTAGTTACAACTCTTTCAATTACACTTTCAATGTATTTCCTCATTTCTGCCTCTTCTACATTCTTTTTTCAAGGCTACATTTCTCACTAACTACATTCATCCCTAACTTCCCTACCCCCTGCCTTTCTTCTTTTTAGTTCAGGCCATATGCTGTTGCCAAATTAATTTTTCTTATGTATATCTTTCATCATCATCAAACATTTACTCTGCACTTACTCCATATAGGCTGCACATACATAGGGTATAAATTTTAAAAGTGCAAGGAGTTATAAGCTAAGTACCTAATGAATACCTAAAGATGATGGATACCTAGATATTACAGGGAGAAATGATTGCTGGTCTCAGTTAAGCCTTTACTAAGACTTAATCTTGCTTACAAATCTTTAATAACTTCCTATATCCAGCTACATTAAGTCCAAACCCTTGGTATGCAGCATATGGAAAGAGCCATAGTCAGACATCATTCCAACCCCGTGACTTCCCAACTTCTCTAAGCAAGTGCTCTCCTCTCCTCAAGTGAATCCCCTTTCTGCCATGAAAATAGGATATTATATGTCTCTGCTCTATTTCTTAGCCAGCACCTTTTTGCCTCTCTGTTTGCCAAAATTCTTTCATTAAAGATCTAGTCCTACCTTCTCTATGAAGGCTCTGTTAATTATGCCATCTCTTTTTTATTTCTCCATCATTTCATATGAGTTAATGACAACACCCCAAGTACATTTTAACATCCTAGAGGCAAGAGGTGTACTTCAGGTGTGTGAACCCTACCCACCCATACTAGCCTTCTTCACTGCAATTACTCAATAACTACAGGAATACACATAATGCACTTATCAACAAGGTAAACATGATGAAAGAAATGTTTGAGGAAGATTAGAATGGCAGCTACATGCAGAAAAGGTCTGAAGGAAAAAAGACTTCAGGTAAGGTATTTTGTGAATAGCAATGACAATGCCTGGTGGACATGGTGCACTGGCTTAACCTACTAGTCCTGTTGAACTAGAATAAATCTATCAGTGTCTGCAAGCTCCAAGTGTAGGGATGGAATAAGTCACTATTTATAAAACTTTTCCTATGAACCATACGAACTTTATATATATACGCGTACACACACACACACACACACACACACACACACACACACACACACACATGGTGGGGATTGAACCCAGGGCCTTGTGCATGCAAGGCACTCTACCAACTGAGCTATATCCCCAGCCCATCTATACTATTTTAAACAACTAAATCTATTCCATATCTGTCCACTTCTTGTCTTCTTCACTGCTACCACTTTAGTTCCCCAGGGGGACAGTCATCTTGCTTATGTTCTTGCTCTTCCCCTTGAAGCAGCTGGACTGATTCTTCTACAAATGCAAATGGATTACATGAGGAGATCAACATTTTCAATGGCTTCTTATTGAACTCAGGATAAAATTCAAACTCCTTCAAGCCATTTCATGACCGAGTTTTTGGCTATTTTTGATCATACCATGTAGGATCTTCATGCTCACTAGGCTACAACTACACTGGCCACCTTTTTCTTCCTAGTGCACACCAAGCTCACTCCTTCCTTTGGCCTGAACTGGCAGGGTTTTTTAAACATTTATTTTTTAGTTGTAGGTGGACAGAATATCTTTATTTTATTTTTATGTGGTGCTGAAGATCGAACCTAGTGCTTCACATGTGCTAGGCGAGCACTTGACCACTGAGCCATAACCCCAGCTTCTGAATTGGCAGTTTTATCAGTGGATTCTGCTCCTGCCAGAGAGCCTCTTTTGGTCTTTCTGATTTCAGTTGATATACCACTATTTCACTGAGAGATCCCCAATGTGCAATAATAAATCAACACTCCCCACTCAGTATATTCCCTAATTTCTACCTTTACACTAATCTCTCTTTAATAAGGCAGCTTCTTTTATTATTTTACTGAATGCTTTTCATATTGGAATCTCTCTGATCATTTATTTGTTTGTCTGTTTCCTCCTGTGGTATATAAATTTCATAAGCCAGGGATCACTGAATCCTCAAGGCCCAGAGAGAAACATGGCATATAGAAGTTATCTAATAAAGATAAGTTGCTAGCCGGCGAGGCGCTAAGCAACTCAGTGAGACTCTGTCTCTACATAAAACACAAAATAGGGCTGGGGGACGTGGCTCAGTGGTTGAGTACCCCTGAGTGCAATCCTTGGTACCAAAAAAAAAAAAAAAGATAAGTTGCTAGGGCTGGGGTTGTGGCTCAGTGGTAGAGTGCTTGCCTACGATGTATGAGGCGCTGGGTTCGACTCTCAGCACCATATTGGAAAATAATAAAGTCATTATGTCCAACTACAACTAAACATATTTTTTTAAAAAAAGAGAATAGGACTAAAAATTCACTCTAAATGAAGACGCTGCAAGTTACTTCATTCTCTCAATTTTGTTCAATGTGCATGATGCAATAATACTTCATTTAGTACTTCTTTAATTTTTGAGAATATAAAAAGTCAGGAGTATTTAAAAAAATCATTTCCTTCTAATTTCCCCCAAAGTGTAATAATTGCATGACATACTAGTTACAAGCCTGATTTTCCTAGTTTTTGTTTCTTCTCCCTAATCACAGTTAGGAGAGTGAGATGCTTCTATCCCATTCATGGTAATGTGTATTTACATTGTCATGTACTATGTGATGACTTATTTGGTTAACAATGGACCAAATAGATGAAGTATATAGATATATAGCCTAGGCATGTACTAGGCTATGCCATCTAGGTTTGTGTAAACATGCGCTATGATTTTCTAACAAAGATGAAATCATAATGATGCATTTCTTAGAATGTATCCCCAGCATTAAGTGAAACATGACTGTAGAGCTCTATTTGTGTGCATCAATTCAACATTCTGGAGTCTAGGAGCACTAACCCTTTGGAAACTGGTTTCTCATTTAGAATCCTATTCCCTCAGTTGAACGAAGCAAGTCACTGTTTGCTAAACTCTTCTAAAGTCTATGGAAAGTTGTTCTGATTTGTCAAATAACTTATTTTATCAGGGATCTGTGAATGTAGACAGATTGTAAATGAAAACATAAATGGCTGTTTTATTTATTATGAATTTTCATGAATAATTCTAATGTCTGCATAAAACAATCGTATCCTTAATGTATGCCCAAACTTCAGCAAACCTAAACATTATTGTTTATTACAGACCCTTAAGGAGGCCCACCAATTAATCTAATTTAACACTTTTCTTATTCATTCACTCATTCAATAAGTATTCATTGAGTATTTCTTACTTGCCAGAAACTGGATACCTGAGGTGCATTGATGCATAAAACAAACAAAAATCTCTACTCTGTTGGATCTCTTTTCTAAAGCAGTAGAAACTCTTCAGAGTTTTTGATTTCAGGATCCTTTTCCATAATTAAAACCACACGTTAACACATTATTATGAAAATAATTGTTGTTTTGAAAAATAGTGAGGCTAGCATTGTCTTTTTTTTTTTTTTTTACTTTTTTTTGGTGATACTGGGATCTAATCAAATAGTGATTACCACTGCGATGAGCTACATCCCAGCCCTTTTGATTTTTTATTTTGACACAGGAGTTTGCTAAGTTGCTCAGGCTGGGCTTTAACTTGCGATTCTCTGGCCTCAGCCTCCTGAAAAGCTGAGATAATGGCATGCAACACTATGCCTAGCTGGCATTGACTTTTTAAAACAGCTTTATTGAGATAGCATTCACGTGACATATGATTCATCCATTCACTTACTTTAGTTTGTTTTTGAGATGGGGGCATCATACTATATTGCCCAGTCTGGCCTCAAATTCCTTGGCTCAAGTGATCTTCCTGTCTCAGCTTCAAGAGCAGCTATGACAACAGAGGCCACACGACTGTGCCTGGCTAATTGACCCATTTAAAGTGCACGATCTAATGGTTTTTTAGTGTGTTCAAAGGATTATGTAACTATCACTACAATCAATTTTAGAACAATTTATCATGATAAATTTTTGATTTGTATTTCCATGATAATTAATTTTAGAAACAGAAACAATTTTTTAAGAAAGAAACTACGTAACCTGGTCAGTAGTCATTCCCTCTTTTCCCACTCCTCTAATTTTCTCGCCACCTATCCTCCCTGTCCAGCATTTGGCTCTCACTTATCTATTTTCTATCTCGATTTGCTTATTGTGGACACTTAAAAATATTCCTCCTATTTGACTGTAATTATATATCCTCTGATCAACACTTGCCTATTCCACCTCCCCCAACCATCCCAGCCTCTGGTGACCACCATTCTACTCTCTTCTTCTATGAGATCAGCTTTTTAAAATTCCACATGTGTGTGAAATCATGTGCTATTTGTCTTTCTGTATCTAGGTAATTTAGCTTAACACAATGTCCTCCAGGTTCATCCATATTGTCATAAATGACAGGATTTCATTCCTTTCTAATAGTACTCCACTGTATACATATACTACATTTTCTGTGTCCATACATCCATTGGTGACCACTTAGGTTGATCCCAATTCTTGGCTATTGTGAATAGTGCTACAAAACAGAAACAGAAACAAAACAAAACAAAAACATGAAATTGCAGTTATCTCTGACATACTGATTTACTCTGGCTATATGCCCAGTAGTGGGGTAGCTGGATCATATGGTAATTGTATTTTTAATATTTTGAGGAGCTTCTATAATGTTTTCCCTAATGACTATATTAATTTAGATTCCCACAAATAGTTAATAAGGGTTCCTTTTTCTCTGTATCCTTGCCAGCAATTGTTATGTTATTTTTTTTGTCTTTTTGATAATAATTCTAACAGATGCGAGGAGCTATTTCATTGTATTTTGATTTGTATTTCCACGATAATTAATGATATTAAGCATTTCTTCACACATCTGTAGTTTATTCATATGCCTTCTTTTTAGAAAATTTATCCAGGTTTTTCGATGAGTGGCATTGCTTTAATATGTTAACAAATCATTTTAATGTCTTGCTTACCAGAAGGAGCTAGATTCTCATATCTGCTCTGGCATTCTTTGTGTTTACATATCACACATAGCCTCTGGAAAAGTCTAACATATACTCATGAGAAATGTGAAAGTGAAAAAGGAAAATAACATTTCCATATTATTATGAATTCTGTATATTATAGGTTTGACTTCGTAGACCACCTGGAAAGATACTAGAACCCCCAGATATGCCTGAATCAATTTTTGAGAACTGATATTCTACAAAGCATTTTATCAAAAAATTTTGCTACTGCACTAGAGCCGGATGTAATAAAGACCAACAAGAATTAAGTTTTCCAAAAACTTTTTCAGAAAAGGCAGAATCCCTATTAGACAACATCTATTGATAATGGTCATCAGGAAAAACTTGGTAAGATAACACAGATACCCAAATTCTATATGTTCTTGCACTAATTGAAAACTTTTGGTTTTAGGTTAGCCTGTGTTCCTGAAGATGATGAAGTACTTACAATTACTAATTAATTGAACTTTCCTGCTTCCTCGCTCCCTGCCTTCCTTCTTGCCTACCTTCCTGTCTCCTGCCTTTCTCTCTTTCCTTTCTTCCTTCATTAAAACAAAACAACACCACCAAAAGCACCCAAACGATGAAACTGCTCAGACTTAATTTGATCACTAAGCCTTGGTCAGCACCCAGCTCTCAGGACATCATCACACAAGTCACCTCACACTCATTGTATTCCATCCACTTATGTTCAAGGGAGTCATAATAAAATCTGGTCCCTGTTCAACACCTTCAAGAGATTCCCATCTCATTCAAAGGCAAATCTCTCAAATGACCTACAAGGGGCCCTTTGCCTTCTAATTGCATGCCCACTCTTCTTCCCCTTGTGATCTTCTGTTGCCACATTGGCCTCTTGTTTTCTGAACATACCAGGCAGATGCCCACCTCAGGGCCTTTGTACGTGTTATTCTCCCTACCTGGAGGATTCTTTCCTCAGAAAACCATATGATTTTGTTTCATCTCTTTGCTAAAATTCTACTTTCTCAGTGAGGTCTTCCCTAACCACCTTATTTTTGAAAAAGTAACTTTCATTCCAGAACTCTTTCTTCCCTTTATCTGTGTTCCTTTTCCCATAGAACTTATCACCATCTGTCATGCAATATGTTTCACTCACTTATTTGCTCACAGTCTGTCTTGCCCAAACTAGAAATGAAGCTACGCAAGAGCTGGAATTTGTGTCTACTTTATTTGCTATAGATCAAGGACACATAATAGCACTAAAAAAATACTTTAAGTGAAAAAATAAAGAGATCCTAAAATGCACTTTTATGTGTCAGGGTGAATAAGAATGTCATCAACCAAGAAAACATGCTAAAGTAAAATATATATGTATTTCCAGAAAATCATCTTGAAACCAACTATTCCATCAACAAACAAGACAAATAGATATTCCATTCAATGATTTCTCCCGGCTTCAGAATATTCTACAGTTTGCATTGTTTTTTAAAAATTAATGACAGGATTACCAAAATGAATTCTGCTAATATATAAAGTTGTGAGCAGAGTGCACATTCTCCTCATGATGTTATGTGAGAGAAGGAACTTAGACACTTTTGAACCTATTTTGAATATTTCTTATTTTCTCTTTATGGTTTAGAAAAGTTATTGGCCTGAAATCAATTTTAACAAAACAAAAAAGAAATTCTAAACAGCAAATCTAATTTTCTAAATGAAATTTTGTTGTGATTAAGTATATTTACATATTATAAAACCCAAGAGTTTATACTGTACAATTTGTGTAATTTTAATAGAATTTGTAAAAGTAAAAGTTTAGAAAAGTAAGAAGGAAGAACAGTAAGTACGTCTAACAGACTGGGAATGTGCACAAGAAGGTGGGTGGTGGGGGGTATGTCGTGTGTGAAAAAATGCTTGATGGTGATGGCATTATCGAGTCTATAGCTCTCAACTAAGCAAAGTACTGAGATGTGTTTAGTTATAAGGACATTCATAAGTCCATTTATAGCTCATGTTGTAGTACTTCATACTCTATGGATGCAGTGACACACACCTATAATCCCAGCAACTCCACAGGCTGAGTCAGGAGGATTGCAAGTTCAAGGCCAGCCTCAGCACATTATCCAGCCCCTGTCTCAAAATGAAAATTTTTTAAAAGGGCTGGGGTTATAGCTCAGTGGTAGAGTGCACCTGGGTTCAATTCCAGTATAGCAAAAAAGAGGGAAAAAAGTACTTCATACCCAAGTTGGCTTTACAATTTTTAAATTCATGTTCAAGGTTATCTCTAGCACAGTGCTTCTCAAGATGGCTTGGATTATCTTGTGCTTTCTTGAGTGGGAGTAGCAGCCCGTTCTTATGGGAGTGTATTATGAATGTGATTATCCTCAATCATTTGTGTCCCAGAGAGAAAAGACTGAAAATAATTGGTTTGTTTCTTTTTCTAAGGGAAATCAGAAACACTACAAAATAGAGAAAAAGAAGAATGAAAGGCAAAGCTTTGATGCTATTATCAATAATCTTGTTGGACCATCTTTTTCAAATATTTCTGGTATGAAACACTTGAAAACCATTCATCATAAGCATGGTTTCAGATGGCTAGACACAGGCTGCTGTGTTGCATATAAGTTCACAGAGGAAAATGTGAGTTTATCAAATTCCAAATGGTTCCATGTTTTGCATTGAGATATTAACTCAATATCCAAAGGTAGATTGCTTTTGGTTTTCTTTCAACTCTAAGAATTCTTAGAGCATCTGGAGTGGGGGGGAAGCATTGCCTGTAAGAATATGAGACTGCTTTGATTTCAGTAACATCTCTATAAAGAATAGTAAACAATGCACAAAGTGGTTATTATGTTTCCTTATGTGCCATGAAGAGACACGCTGCTACAGAATGTGCATCTTGCATGCTATCTCTTTGCTATAAATTAAAGAAAGATGTGTAGTGTTGCTGTGATAGTGACTTATCATGAAGAGCTATAATAAATAAATGATGAAGATGTGTGTAAATGCAAGACACTAACAGAAATACTCAATAGTAATGATGAAAAGTGTGTATAGTTTTATAATGGTGATAATATATATTATCACTCGTTTTCCACTAAGTTCTTAATTGCCCCCCACTATGATTTCTCTCTTCAAATCCACTTATACCATTTCCACATTAATCCTGTCAAAGCACAATGTTGACATTCCTCTCTTGTTTAGAAATCATAAATGCCTACAGCATAAATACCTGCAGCTTGAAGTTCAAACTTGAATCTGCTTTTCCAATCTCATTTGCTACTAATGGTCCCCTGAGGGGCCTTTCTTCAACCTAAACATCTTAACTCTCCCACTGGCCTTACACCTAAACATCTTTACTTTCCCACTGGCTTGGCCACTATAATTTTACTCACTCCCTGGAATCCTTATTTCCAGGAAGAATCCTGCTGTTACGGATGTACCCCCGAAATGTGTTTGTTGTGGTAGGAAGGGGCTTTGATTTTTTCCATATTTTTTATTGGTGAATTACTGTTGTACATAATGGTGGGATTGTTACATATTCATACATGTACACAATATAACAATACAATTTAGTCGCTATCATTAGGAGGAGGCTTTTTGGACTATGGGGAGTAGGCACACCCAGTAGGCACTACCTAATTACTAGGAATATATTGAATAGGAATATATTCTGCAGGGAAGTAAAAGAAAGAACAAGAAAGTGTCTCAACAGCAAATCAATTGAGAAAAGAACTTCTACCAAGACACTGTGTTGGTTGGGTCCCTCCAGCCCCAGAAGCTCTACGTATCTGCTCAGTTAGCCATTGCTGTCTGCTTACCTCAAACAAAACATCATCAGATGCCTCTTGTACTTTTCTGCTATCACAGTGACTTAGCAACCTCCATCTCTGCTTCTCAACTCCATCCACGTCACCAACCAATTTACTCTCTCTGCACGGCTCATTCAAATTTCTGGAAGGTGAACTTGAATAAACAAGGCACCTAGTGGCCTGTCAGCATTATACTATTGTGTTGAGCAGAACTCATGACCCAAAAACCAGAATTGGGATGCACGATGTATACAAAAACAATTCTGAGGGGCTTGTCTTTGACGGTGTCCGTATCAGAAAATTAAAGCTTCCTATTGGATATAACCTTATTTTAGTCATATGTATTGCTTTTTAGCCCCTGCTTATTTATAAGCTCCTGGAAGACATAACTGTGCTCCATTCATCTCTGCACCCTCCATAAAGAGTTGCTTAGTACTTGGCATAAGGTAAGTAGATGCTCAGTAAAAATATGTTAGGGGCTGGGGTCATGGCGCAGTGGTAGCATGCTGGCCTAGCACGTGGGAGGCACTGGGTTCGATCCTCAGCACCACATAAAAATAAAATAAAATAAAGATATTCTGTCCACCTACAACTAAAAAATAAATATTTAAGAAAAAAAATATGTTAATAGGAACCCAGATTGTACACTGAATATAAATTCTATTGTATCCAACAAAATGCTGCAAAGTATAACCTACCATTGGTTATTCTCCAAGATAGTTATTTTTCTTAACAGCATTCACATTAAAATAGTTTCAGCCGGGCACAGTTGAGCATGTCTATAATCCCAGCACTTTGGGAGGCTGAGACAGGAGAATCACAAATTCAAAGCCAGTCTCAGCAATGGCAAGGCGCTAAGCAACTCAGTGAGACCCTGTCTCTACATAAAACGCAAAATAGGGCTAGAGATGTGGCTCAGTGGTCCAGTACCCCTGAGTTCAGTCCCTGGTACCAAAAAAAAAAAAAAAAGTTTCACAGTTCTCAACTATAATTCTAGCCAGAAGGGTACAAACCCAATAATAAAGGTGGGAGTAAAGGTGGAGGTAATTTGTTGGTTTGCTTTTTTATCCACTGTAGAATATTCTATAAACAGTTCTATAAGATGTCACTGGAGTGCAGGGCCCCTACATATACAAGAAATGCTGAATACCAAGTGGTGTTTTAAACATATTAGAAAATAGTTTCAGGGTGGAGCAAAGAGGTGAAACAAAATTTATATCCATAACTGCATTCCTAGTGTCCTCTGATTTGGCAGCCATCCAGGGGGGCCACACAAAGATGTAGATGATATTTTAAAAATCGGAGACTTACTAATGTATTTTCTATTTTACTTTTTTCTCTACCAATGATTTGTTGTTTCTCCTTTATATATATATTCTAGTTTGAATTTCTTTTTTTGGTACTGGGGATTGAATCCAGGAGTGTTTTACCACTAACTATGCCCCCATCTCTTTTTATTTTTTGTTTATTTTTTAATTTTCTTTTTAGTTGTTGGTGGACCTTTTATTTACTTGTATGCAGTCTAGGAATTGAACCCAGGGCTTCACACATGCTAGGCAAGTGCTGTACCACTGAGGTACAACTACAGCCACTCCCTTTTTATTTTTAATTTTGAGATGGAGTCTCACCAAGTTGCTAAGGCTGGCCTCAAACCTGCAATCTTCCTGCCTCAGAGGCCTCCTGAGTTGTTGGGATCATAGGCATGCACCACTGTGCCCAGTTTTATTGTCTTTAGTACTATTCTCCCCAAATTTTTAATCACTACATTCTTCCTTAAATTCTTTCACTAAGTTGTGAGCTTATACTTTGCAAAATTTCCTTATTTGTCTAACACCAATTATCCATAATTTTACTATCTCACATGTTTTTGATATATGCATAATTCCTTTAATGATTCTTTCCTGAAAAAACACCAATAAAGATAAGTCCATAAAAATGTAAAATGTTTACGTGAAATCTAATTTTACTTTCAAATAACTTACCAGATATGAATGCTTTCACCCCAAAAGAAAATGATTTATTTGCTTTTCCTGCCTGATTACCTCGATGTGAAAAAAGAGAAACATAAAATCATTTTGCCAGACATTTAACTTGAAATTTTTTCATTAGAAACATTGTTGCTTGAACTGAAAAAAGGAGAGGAATGAATGTTACACGTGCAGTAAGAAAATGTTTATGGATGTATGAAGGCACTAGCCCATGTTCAAATTTGAATAATTCTAGTCTAAAGCATTAACAAATTAAAGAAATTAATATTTTTGCCTTTCTATTGGAAATAGAAACCAGGATAATTTCTTCCAGACAACTCTTTCTGTATATGATCCATCAGTTTTAACCTCTTGAGTTGACTTGAGAAATTATGCGCATCGCTTCCATGTTAAATGTTTTCTGCTCAGGAAATGTAGGCTCCTGTGGTGGAGCTCCTCAACATTATACATAATGTATGACCATGGCTAGGCTCAATGTATATTGAGCAAGTCTTTGTTGCAAAGCATCTGTGCCATTAACAGAGATAAACATACTACCCAAAATTGTACAAACCACTCTGCATTTTCCATCGTGAAACTGTTAATAGTCCAAAAGGTTCTTCTTGTCTATTATTTGCAGATTAAGCAATAGCACTCATGTGTGTCAACTAATATCATCAGCATACAGAAAGCATTTCAAGAATCTCAATATAGTACACCATCCGAGCATTGCTCCTGCAGGAATCCATGCAAGCTAACAATATGCTTGGAGTCAGAGTCATCCTTACAGTTGAAAATTTCTCTTAAAAATCATATTTTTAAAGTTAGAACACATTTTTTAAATTTTTGCTGTGCTGAGGATCAAACCAGTACATGGTAGGCACGCACTCTACACTGAGCTACATCCCCAACCCCAGAAATTATTTCATAACAGCATAAAGTAGAAAGTACAGTTAGCAATTGAACTTGACCCTCAACTTTCTTGCTCACAACATTTTAAAATAGAAAGATGTAAAAGACTATGACAACTTTACTTCTGATTTCTAGTTTGTTCTCTGATAGGAAATTTTTCTATAAGTATTTAGAATAGTTTTCAGAAATTAGTTCTCCTAGTGAGTAATCCATAAGCTCCCTACCTCTGCCTAAGGACTTACACCACTATCCTGTTCTTCTTTACCTCACTCTAACAGTTGCTCAGAAAGGACATTGCCTACACCAATGAGAAAAAGAAAGGTGAATATCAAAATTATTTACAAAAATTTATATTTAGAGTCCAATGATAGATCATAAAAGGTAAATAGACATATTAAAGGCCAGTAATGAAGAGAAATGAATTAGGCACACACTAGCAGCAACTGAGGATAAAAAGTCTAAGTTGGCTCAAGAACCTTTGTGTGGGGTGGAGTGGGGGTGTACTGAGGTTTGAACCCAGAGGTGCTCTACAACTGAGCTATATCCCCAGTCCTTTTTATTTTTTATTTTGACATATGGTCTGATTAAGTGTCCCAAGCTGTCAGGGAACTTGAGATCCTCCTACTTCAGCCTCCCAAGTAGCAGGAATTATAGGCATGCACTACCTCACCCAGCTGGTGCAACACATTTTGTCTCCCAAGCAAAACTATATGGCTAGGAGATAGAAACATTAATTTAATTATCTTTCTAGTCTTACTACAGCCTGTGGACCAAATTCTGCCAGCCTTCTCAACCTACCCCAAGACTGGATCTGGGTTCTTGCTGCCATGTCATTTATCTCTATGGGATTGCTTACTACCATGTAATCTTCAATTTACTAGAGTAAGCTTCTTTAGGACAAGACTCAATTCACTGAGTTGTTAATTCATTCATCATTCAGTGAATATTAACTGAATATCTACTATTTATTAGTCATTTTATCAGGTTCTAAGGATATAGCAGTGGGGAGAAAAAAGACAGCAGAATCCCTGCCCTTATGCAGCTTATTGTCTAAGACAGTCAGTGTTCGGCTGCTTCTCTCAGACCTGCTTAGCCATGTGTTTTCCATTTATTGATGTTTCCCATCCCTTCAGTGTTTTGACTCCCTGACCCTGTTTCAATCCAGTCTTGCTTAGTGTCTGGTATTCAATATATAATTGTTGAATTGAATAACTACCTCTCTGTGTTCAATGGAAATACTGCCTGTAGCACTGCTTATGGTTTGAATATCATCTGAGTGTGCCCTAAGTTCATGGAATGGAAGCCTATACCCTTGTGTGGTGGTGTTGAGGTGGTGGATCTTGAAAAAGGTAGAGAGAGCCTAGTGCAAGGTAATCAGGTCACAGGGTACTTCCTTGAAAGGGAATTAATGCTGGTATCAAGGAGTGAGTGAATTCTCACAAAGTTGAAGCCATCCCAAGGCTGCATGTGACCTTTTTGCTTCTCTGCCATGTTGTGACACAAAGGCCAAACAGATGAGGCGGACTGATCTTGGGCTAAGAGACTCCTCTCTGTGAGTCACATAAACTTCTTTTCTTTATATTTTACCCAGTCTCAAGTATTTTAAACAAAATATGGCTTTTTGTTTTAGTCAGTTTTTCTTGCCTCTGTGACCAAAACACCTGAAAGAAAATTGGAGGAGAAAAAGTTAATTTGGGGCTCACAGTTTCAGAGGTCTCAGTCCACAGATGGCTGGCTCCATTCCTCAAGGCCTGAGGTAAGGCAAAACATCATGGTGGAAGAGTGTGGTGGAGGAAAGTGACTCAGGACATGGCACCAGGAAGCAGCGAGAGCTCCTCTCAACAAAGACAAAATATATACCCCAAAGGTATACCCTCAGGGATCCACCTCTTCCAGCCACACCATACCTACCTACAGTTATCATCCAGTTGATTCCTATCAGGGGATTAATGCACTTATTAGATTAAAATTCTCCTAATCTGAACTTTCTTGCATTGTCTCACACATGAGCTTTTGTGTGATGCCTTATCTCTAAACCACAACACTTATTCAAGCCCTTATTCAAGATATGTGTAGATATCTACTAAGCATCCCTTGGTGCAGGTGCTGTTTTGGATGCTCAAGGTACACTAGCGAACAGGACAGATGCTTTGGCCAAATTGGGTGCCTAAGGGCAGAACCATCCTAAAAGTTACCACTGTCTGTCCCATGATGGAGTGGAACATGTCCTGGCTTTAGAATAAGCACAAGTGGCTCAGCCATTCTCTCTATATAGCTGCTGAGGAAAAACTCAGTTCCTGTGGTTGAGCCCTCATGACATCCACAGATGCAGGCTCACCCCTGGATCTCCAGCAGCATGCTCCTTGGCTTTCTTGGTTAAAAAGAAGGCTATCTTTTTAACTGCCGCAACCTTCTTTATTTCAGTTCTTCTTCTCCCTAAGCCTAACTATGCAATAAGGGACTTTCTCTTTATTAACCTCTTTGAGCATTTTTTCAGTTAAGATAGCAATTTTTAAAGCCATGCAAGTTAAATAGTCTGGCTAGTGAACAGAGAATTTTTAAATGCTCCCATGTGAGGGCTATGGTGGGGAGATGCAGGTGTTAGCTCTCAGCAGTGCTCAGATTGCTCAAGGTGCTATCATAAGATCAGTCCTGCCTTAGCAGTGAACCCCTGCACTGTGCTAACGAGACCTCAGCACAAATGATGCCCAATTATTATCATTCATTATTAATATGATGAGTTAATGATATATACCCATTGTGTTTCCCAGAGATCTCCAGGGAGAAGAGGGCACTTAGTTGTTCATTCAAGACACATTTATTGTGCACTATTTTATTCTAGGCATTGGGTTGGGTGGTAAAGCTAGAACAGTGACCAGCAGGCAACAAACATGCTGTTCTCCCAAACTGTACAATCCAGCAGCAAAATGAGGATCCTTGTCCACATCACAGTTTCTGTCTCATTAAAATCCTATTTGCAACAAATGGGAAGGAAGCAGGCAGAGGCTCTGTGCCTTAAAACTGAGAACTGGTTTACTGGTTTATTGTCAGGTCCAGTGGATTTTTTTTTCATATCCTATACTTTAAAAATCCATTTTTTAACCAAACTTTTCTTCAGAGAATTTCCATTTACCAAGGACAGGTTTTTATTTGATTTTTTTAAAAAAGCTTTAGGTTTTAGAAGTTTTAAATTTACATAAAAGTTGTGGAAATTGGGCTAGGGTGTAGCTTAGTGGCAAAGGGCTTGCCTAGTATGTGGGAGGACCTGGGCTTGATCTTCAGCTCTGAAAAAAAAATTATGCAAATGGCACTACTGCCTACTAATTTTGAATATGTGAGTTTTTGAGCAAGTGACTTAATCTATTCTAGCCTCAATTTCCTTATCTGTGAAATGGTAAATACAGAGTTGCTTTCATAGATTTGTTATAAGAATTAGAGATAATTTTTTATAGAACATACTTGGTAAGTGTTCAAAAGAATGTTAGTTCTTACCATTGTCCCCTAGCTGTGTGACTGGGTTTGGTTAAAGGCTATTGTCATTCCTGGACATACAGCCATTTATTTATAAACTTTCAGTCTCTGTGTTATCTGTCCCAAGTACAATTTGGCAGTGTCCATATCCCTAGAGGCACCTGATTACACTCTGTTTAGGGTCAGAGCTATGCCAGCTTTAGAAAAAGAAAATTCTTGCTCTGGGAATTTTTGCATATGTAGCCATTAAATCATGGTCATTTTAAAAGACAACTGACATGCATAGCAGGCTAGAAGAGACTAGAAGTACAAGAAACTAGAATTTCAATGCTTCAAACTTTTCAGTATGCCAGCTCCATAGCCAACTGAATTTATCCCAAAACAAGTATGATGAATTGATTCACTAATGGTGAGACTAGCCAGTCGGCCAATTGGGATAAAAAAAGATTTTTAACAGAGCATCACCTATACTGCTTCATGCTGTGCTGGAAAATGTGCATGACTAAATCACAATGTGTGTGTTAAAAATAAAACTTTCATTTTTTATAAAACCTACTTTTAAAAAATGCTTAGATTCATTATTACAGGGAACTAAAATTGTTTTAATAGCAAATACTTTTTGAACACTAACAAAATACCAGCACCATACCAAAGTCTATACATGTATTTTCACATAACGCTCACCACAGCTCAGTGAGGAAGGTGCAATTATCATATCCATTATACAGTGTAGATGTCAAAAATGACACCGAGGCCTGGCATGGCGGTGCACATAATTCCAGTGGCTCAGGAGGCTGAGGCAGGAGGATCTCAAGTTCAAAGCCAGCGTTGGCAACTTAGCGAGGCCCTAAGCAACTTAGTGAGACCCTGTCTCTAAATAACATATATATGAAAAAAGTGCTGGGGATGTGGCTCAGTGGTTAAGCCTCCCTGGGTTCAATCCTTGGTACCATAAAAAAAAAAAAAATTGAATTTGATTCCAGAGTATCCTTTTAACCCCTAGACATGACTATGTTATGAAGTTTTCTTGAGTCAACAATAAAGAATAATTCATGCCTCTGCTAGGTATTATGCTGATTGTGAGGATAATGGGGGACAGGGTATACATGGACCCTACCATCACATAGTTTAAAGTGCAAGAGAAAGGAGACAATCATGATATAATTTTAGTAAAGTTTGATGACTGTTATAATACTGGTAAGGATAAGAATAGCTTTCAAGGGAGTAGGGTCAAAGGATAGTTTTATACCAGCTGAGCTCTCGGAGTCACTCTCAGATTTAACACATTTCATTAGAAATTTTGGTTGCCAATTATATGTTATTTAGTTCACAGACCTATAATCCTTTCACACTCCAGTAATTTTTCTTTTTTCCTCTCTCTCTCTCTCTCCCTTCTTTTTAAAAAAATCTAAGAATATGATTGGTTTGTTGGTTAGTTCCTTGCTGTCTATCAGGTTTTTTTTTAATTTATTTTTTATTTTGTAGTTGTAGATGAACAGCATGCCTTTATTTGTTTCATTGTTATGTGGTGCTAAGGTTCGAACCCAGTGCCTAGCACATGCAAGGCAAGCGCTCTACCACTGAACCCCACCCCTAGCCCTGTCCATCAGTTTTTAAGAATTCAGAAAAAATTTTTGGTGAAATGTGAGGTCAACTACTGAGACCCTTTTAAGAAAACATCTAATTCAGTCTGTTTCTCAGAAGACAGTTTCACTGTCCAAAACTTTTCAAATAACTTATTGAATTTTTATGTGTTGATCAATTCCTACTAAACAATACTAAATTATAATATGAATCAGAAATATGTATATTACATTTCCCTTGAGATCATTCAAATATTAAAAAGAGAGTTTTATTTAGAAAATCATTTTGTTTTTGCCAAGCCCATAATATTTGAAAAAGAGTTTAAAACATTTTTTAAAACCCCATATCCCAAGAGATTCATTCATCTCTCCCAAATTATAAGAACATGTATTTTATTTCCACAACTAAACTTATTCAGTTTGGGCCTTCCTCCTGGATTTAAGAAAACAAAAACAAAACAAACAAACAAAAAACCCAAGCAAATCAAAACTTGAAAGACAAAGGGGAAAAAAGCTACCAAACTAAAAATCCAAACCGATGTGACTTGTGGATTTTAGACTTAGTTTTCAGGTTTTGCTTTTGCTTGTAAGAATTTTTTTTTTTAGTTGTTGATGGATCTTTATTTTATTCATTTATTATTCATATGTGGTGCTGAGGATTGAACCCAGTGCCTCATGCATACTAGGCAAGTGCTCTACCACTGAGCTACAGCCCCAGCCCAAGAATTTTTTTAAAAATACTAATAGCCACACTCAATGGAATTCCTAGCATGTTCCAGGCACTGTGCAAGCTTCTTTCAATAGTGTGTTAGACATTTCCTGGGTGCAAAGAACAGAGAAACAATTACTTGGCTCGATTAAAATGCAGATGTTTTTAAAAAGGATATAAGATGAAGAAGTAGGAAAAATAGCTTAATTTCTCATTGGCAGGCTCAGGGAAATAAGAGTTTATTTTAGTCACTCCAAGCTATATCTCCTATACTAGTAGTAGTCTAGTAGCGTAACCTACCCTCTGGTGACCTCACAGGAAATCTTGGCTCCTTGCCATGCACATGACTCAGTTCTGTCTGTTTCTTTCTACCTGCTTATTTTTCCAATTATTGCTACTGACTACACTCCACTCACTTTCCCTCCACCTCATGGCTTTGCTTACTCATGCCTTCGGTTTCCTGTCTTCTCTCCCTCCACTTCCGCATTTACCCAGTGCTGACCCTCCCAGCGGGATGTTCCCTACTCAAACTCTGTAAGACAGAAGAAAGCGTACTCCTCCTGTGCCAGGCTTTGTCATAGGCCCTTGATGTTTAGGTCACATTGCTCCCTGTCTAATTAGCAAAGCTACGTGGCTAAAACAACAGGAGGTTCCCATATAAGGAACCTCTTGCAAAGAACCACTCTGATGCTTTTAGGAAGAGAGCAATGAGACTGCCCAAACTAATGAATCTAGGAGTCTTAAAGGCCTGCACACATTCCATTGTTTAACTTGGAAACTAAACAAATGCACAGTGTTTGTATAGAGTATACTCTGCTCTCATCATCTTTGTCATCATCTTACCCATCTTGTATAATAGCGTCTAAAGCTTGACAAACATTATCTTATAAAAGCGTGTCACTGGTTTGTCAAATATTCTTGTCAAGAAAGAATGGCTTGGTACATGAAATAGGGATTGTTGATTTTAGAAAGACTAGAAGAAGGCATCATGGAGTCATGCAGTAGTTTTCAAACTGGGGATGTTAAAGGGCAGTGGGAGGGGGCAGAGTTGGGAAAGGAAATGGAGCAGCAGAACCATCTACTCAATCAGAGAATCCAGGATTTTGTTTTATATTTTACATAGTTTTTGCTGCAGAAAGAGTTCATAGTTAAACAAAATGCTTGAAAACTTTAAAGGGATATGTTCAAATCTCAGCTCCTTTCTTGCTCTGTCAAAATGCATTAAATCAATACCTTTCTTTTGCCACTCTTTGTTTAAGAAATGGGCATAATGGTAGCTTTTTCAGAGGTTTGAAGTATAGATATATAGAAATATGGCATGCAATGTATCAGGATCATTGTAACTAGGTAAAAGTAAGTTCCCCCTCTCTATCAAATATTAAGCAGTAAAACATTACTGGTCATAGCCAGGCGTGGTGGTACACACCTGTAATCCTAGCACTTTGGGAGGCTGAGATTGGAGAATTGTGAGTTCAAAGTCAGCCTCAGCAATGGCAAGGTGCTAAGCAACTTAGTGAGACCCTGTTCCTACATAAAACACAAAATAGGGCTGGGGATGTGGCTCGATGGTTGATACCCCAGAGTTCAATCCCCAGTACCAAAAAAACCCAAAAAACCAAAACAAAACATTACCGGTCATGATTTAATCTTTCATTACTGATTTATGGTAGTAAGATTTTTCAACAACTTCATAAATAAGATGGTAAGATTTACATACCAGGTTTGTTCTAGAAATATTTATAAGTATTGTAGATATTGAACTATACTTTTGTTATAAAAATCCAATGTTTGGAAATTTTTCACTGTACAATCAAGGAATTAGAAAGAACATAAGGAAGAGACATTACCTCACTGGATTATTCACACATACATATAACATGTAATTTAGTTCTAATTTAAATTATAATTCCCTGAAAAATATTGTTTTCAAATATAAGGTATCATCATTTTCATGAATATGAATCACTCCTAGCTTTTATGTATTTTTCTTAAGAGCATTTTAAGACACTAATTTTACCTTATTGATAATTTTCCTTCCGGAATCCTTCTAAAACAATGAAATCATTATGTAAAACACAAGTCCAGATATCAAGAACACAAATGTGACTAAAAGTTTATAGCCTTTCACATATGTTATGTTTGGATATGAGATGTCTCCCAAAAACTCCTATGTTAAAACAGGAATGTTTGGAGGTAAAATGATTGGATTGTGAGAGCTGTAACCTAGCTAGTCCAGCCAATTCGAATGGACTACTTGGGTGGTAAATGTAGGCAGGTAGGGCATGGCTAGAGGGTCACTGGGGGTATACCCTAGAATGGTACAATCTTCCCTGTGGCCCATTCCCCCTACTCTCTGCTACCTGGCTGCCTTGAGGTGAGCAGTACTCCTCCACCAGTCCCATTCACCATGATGTTCTGCCTGACCTTGGGTCCAGGGCAATGGAGTTGGCTGACCAAGGACTGAATCTTTGAAACCATGAGCTAAAATAAAGTTTTCCTCTTCTAAGGAAAGGTTCTTGTTGAGTATTTTGGTCACAGCAATGGAAAGCTAATATAACATACATGTATTTGTGAGTTTTCTGACTTGTCAATATATGAAATGGATAACTAGAGATTCAAAATTCAGTGGCTTTCCCAATTTTATAGAATTCCAGGGTCCTACTAGTTCAAGGCACCTATTTGATAGATGAGGGAAATCAAGTGCAGAGAAGGTATGCGATGCCACACCATTGTTAACCCTGGGGCCGTAAACACACAGGTGTGTAGACTTTCAGCACTCTCCTCACACACAACCACAGGTGAAAGCCACTTGCACTCTTGGCTGAGTCACCATTTGAGTAGGAAGTTGAACTGGACTCTGAGAGAAAGAAAGTATGTGATAATTATCAAAACTAGAGAACCTGTGAAATAACGTAGAAGAAAAGTAAAAAACAAAAAAAGTAAGTTCTATTTGATGGACCTGAATTTCATCATATTAACCAGTAGGGAAAATATGTTTAAATATCTACAATAAGTTACTACAAGTATGTTTAAGTATCAATATAGAATCATATTTATAGTACTAGATTATTCTTTGTCAAGAAATGGAATTTATTTGAATGAGCTGATTTTTTTTTTTCTATTGTGAGACATTAGCGTCTGTTGGTGAAGGCTAATTAATGTATGTAACCCAGGTGTTTCAGGCAGATGGGAGATAGGAATACTGGGTATCCATGGCTGCCAACTTTCTGGAAATGAACCACTTTATTGTCTTAGGCATCTAACTCTCTCTTTGCTTTTTAAAAATAGACCAATAAAGTTGCTTGAGTTATAACAAAATTGCTTGGGATAACAACCAATAGCTTGAAATAATAATAAATATTTATTATTTCTTATAATTTTCATGAATAGGGAATTTGAGGGTGGCTTGGAAGTTGATTCTAAATCAGGTCTCTCAGAGTTTCAGATCATTCAAAGGGTTCATTGGAGCTGAAGGATCTGTTTCCAAGATGGCTCATTCACATGGTGACATGCTGGTGCTGGATAGGGGCACATGGTTCCATTCCACGGGAGTTTTTTTTTTTTTTTTTTTTGGTATCAGGGATTGAAGTCAGGTCACACAACTACTGAGCTACATCCCCAGACCTATTTTGTATTTTATTTAGAGACAGGGTCTCACTGAGTTGTTTAGCACCTCGCTTTTGCTGAGGCTGGCTTTGAACTTGCTATCCTACTGCCTCAGCCTCTCCAGCCACTGGGATTACAGGCCTGCACCTCCACAGTCCATGGGAACTTTTTAATGAGACTACTTGAGTATCTTTACAACATGGCAGCTCACTTCCTCCTCTGCAGCAATCCAGGAGACTATGATAGAAGTTTCCGTATTTTCTATGACCTATGTAGTTACACACCGTCATCTGTGTGTGTATCAGTGGTACTATCTCAAATGAGTTGTTTCTATGTGGACATGATGTGGTGAGGCATATCTGTTTCCCCTGTGTCTTCAAAGAAGAATCTCGCTTCCCCTAATTCTAATGAGAAAAGCCCTGGGGGAAACTCTTACATCATGTGATCATGCTATTGGTTTGGGTACCATGATGGCTGCTTTAATTAGAATCATCACCTGGTTCAAGTTCAAGGCAAAGACATTTCCCAAAATAAGTAGTCATTCCCTTCTTCTGGGAACATTACTTTTTTTTTTCTTCTTTTGTAGTACTGGGTATTGAACCCAGGGGTACTCTACCACTAAGCTTACCCCTATTGTGAGACATTAGACATTATAATGTCCTTTATATTTTCAATTTAGAGATAGGGTCTTGCTAAGTTGCCCAGGCTGGCCTTAAACTTGAGATCCTGGTACTTTAGCAGGATTGCAGGCTTTTCTCCACTATGCCTGGCCTAAATTAAATATCTTCAGTTACATAAAAACTGAACACTCTGGCATCTTTTTAAAGAAGTATTCCACCCTGAGTAGGCAACAACTGTCTTTCCTCATTGCCACCATTTCCTTTTGCTACATGTCACCAACAATATACTCTTTTTCTCCTTCAAGGACATTATTTTTAAAAAAGAGTTTTTTAAATCTTTTTTCAAAGGTTTGTATTAAAAGCTATAGACTAGACATTATATTCATTTGATAATAGTGCAACTTGTAAATGGTTCAAATGAGTGATTCAGTGTGCTGCATCATTTGAAATTAATAAAAGATAATCATAATGGTAGAGTGGACAAATATAATATTTGAAATCTGTAATGAGTTGATGTTTGGTAAAAATGCTAAGGACATAAAAATTGGTTTCTCTGGGCTGTGGTTGTGGCTCAGAGGTGGAGCACTCGCCTCCCACATGTGAGGTATTGGGTTTGATCCTCAGCATCACATAAATAAATAAAGGTATTGCATTTATTCACAACTGAAAAAATGTATTTAAAAAAAAGATCGGGAGTCCAGAACGGCTTAGTCGGGTGAAATTTAGGAGACTGCACTGGGTTGACTCGGAGGGGCGTCTAAGCCGGCCGGCAGGAGAGTTCAGTCATGGTTGCACCCGCGGTGTTGAGTGCTTTGCGCAAAAACAAGACCCTTAGCTACGGAGTCCCGATGTTGTTGCTGGTTGTTGGAGGTTCGTTTGGTCTTCGTGAATTTTCACAAATCCGTTATGATGCTGTGAAGATTAAAATTGATCCTGAATTGGAAAAAAACTGAAAATGAATAAAGTATCTTTTAGATTCAGAGTATGAGAAAATAAAGGACTCTACTTTTGAAGACTGGAAGAATATCCAAGGTCCGACACCTTGGGAAGATCCTGATCTGCTCCAAGGACAAAATCCAGAAACCCTTAAGACTAAGACAACCTGACTATTCTCTTTTCTTTGTTCGTTTAAATGTTATCAACAGGATTATACTTCTAATCCAGAAAAGTTCCAGACCTGCAGAAACCTGGAAATAAGTAATTTTGGTGGCAAATAATCTTAAAAAGTACAGATCTTTATACTTTGCAACTAGTCCATTTGCAAATGAAGGAATCAGCCGTGAGCACATCTATATATCTTTCAATAAAAATGTGAATACTGTTAAAAAAAAAAGATCTGTTCCTCTATTTGTCTATCTACCAACATGTATGTGTCTAATAAATAAGATATTGTATATGCATAGTATCACATACATATAAATATGTATTTATCTATGTATTTATATCTAGTACCAGTATCTAGTATGTATCTATGCAAGTATATAGGTTCACCATCATTTGCATACATGCATACACATATGTGTGTTTACATACATGTGCATGTACCTGTATAAACATATATCCAGAATAGAAGAACAAGAAAGACATATTCACTGCTGACAATTTATCATTTTATGATAAAATGTGAATGGACTTAAAAAAACATTACTTCTCTATTCCTCCTTTCTTCTACATAGAAGACACTGAATTTTACACTTGAAAGTATAGACCAATCACTGCTAAAAGGCACCTAAAGCCAAAGATAAAGGATAACAAGGAAGCACCTAACTAATTCATGAAATACTTTTGGTAGAGCCCAAAACTTAACAGATTATGGGCTGATGACTTAGTTTCAGTAACCTTTGAAAAACATCAGTTTCTTCAAGTCAATGATGCTGATTAGCTATCAATATCAAGTCTAACCCAGAAGTATTTCCTATTGTGGATGTGAAAAAATCAGAGGCATATGCAAAAGGTAATAGCAATAAGTCACCTCATCTGTCTGGTAATAACAATGGCTGTCTGCCTCAGAAGTGTAGCCTATAGAGGTTCAGTTCAATTCAAGAGCTGGAATCAGTCCATACACATTGCTCAGGGGACAGTCAATATTCACATTACATAGATGTTGGGAGAGAAACCTCAGGAAGAACTTGGGGCAATTTATTTGAGCCAGATTTGCCACATCCCTCTTTTAAGAAACTGTACTAGTCTATTTTCCATTGCTATATGCCTAGGCTGGGTATTTTGTAAATAAAAGAGGTTTGTTTGGTTTATAATTGAGGAGGTTCAAGGTCCTGGCACCAACATAGGCCCAGCTCTGGTGAGGACCTCATGGGAACGGCAACACAGTGGGACAGCATGTTCAAGAGGGAGAGATCATGATGTCAGACAGGAAGCCAAACTATCTGGGGCTTGGTCAGACCTATTCTTCTACACAACCTTTTTTTGAGAACTCAGAGGTCACAGGAGAAATACCTGAATCCCTTCTAAGAACATCTTCCAATGATCTCAGGACTTCCCCCAGCCTTCCCCTCTTAAAGGTTTGCATACTCTCTCAACACTGCCACCAACCTTGCAACACACAAATCTTCAGGAGACAAACCACATCTACACCACAGCAGAAACCCTAGACAGAACTTTCTCACACATCCCACGAACACTTTGAAAAATCATTTCAAGAACAGAGTTATTTGAATTTTTGGTGTGAAGTTTTTTGAGCTCTTTATATATTCTAGATATTAATCCTCTATCAGAAGAATAGCTAGCAAAGATTTTCTCCCATTCTGTAAGTTCTCTCTTCACATACCTAAGTGTTTCCTTTTCTGTACAGAAGCTTTGGTAATTTTAGGCCATCCCATGTATTAACTCTTGGCATTATTTCCTGAGTTTAGGAGTCCTATTGAGAAAGTACCTATATGCTAGAGTGTTGACCCTATGTTTTCTTCTAGGAGTTGCATAGTTTCTGCTCTAATTCCTAGATTTTGATTCATCTTGAGTTGATTTTTGTGCAGGGTGAGAAATCAGGGTCTAGTTTCATTCTTCTACGTATGGATAACAAGTTGTCTAAGTACCATTTGTTAAAAGGCTGTCATTTCTCCTATGTATGTTTTTGGTACCTTTGTCAAGGACCAGATGGCTATATCTGTGTGGGTTTGTTTCTGTCTTCTATTTTGTACCATTGGTCTATGTATCTGTTTTTATGCCAGTACCATGTAGTATTTTATCCTACAGCTCTGTAATATAATTTGAAGTCAGGTATTATGATGCCTCCAGCATTGCTTTTTGGCTTAGAATTGCTTTGGCTATTCTGGGTCTTCATTCTAACAAATAAATTTTGGACTTTTTTCTAGTTCTGTGAAGAATGTTATTGGTATTTTAATGGGATTGCATTAAATCTGTATATTGCTTTTGATAGTATCGCCATTGTAACAATATTAATCCTGCCTATTCATGAACACGGGAGGACTTTCCATCTTCTGAGGTCTTCTTCAATTTTTTTCTTTGATGTTCTATAATTTTCATTATAGAGGTATTTCACCTGCTTGGTTACATTTATTACTAGGTATTTGATATTTTCTAAGGCTATTGTGAATGAAATTGTTTTCCTAATTTCTTTCTCAGCAGATTTGTTGTAACCTGCTATTTTGCCAAATTAGTTTATTAGCTCTAGCAGTCTTTTGGTGGAGTTTTTTTTTCTAGGTTTAATATCATATCATCTGCAAACAGTGATAATTTGACTTCTTCCTTTTCTATTTTTATCCTTTCTATTTACTTCTCTTACCTAATTGCTCTGGCTAGAATTTCTAGCACTATATTAAATAGGAGTGATGAGAGTGGACAACCTTGTCTTGTCCCAGATTTTAAAGGAGATGCTTTCAATTTCCCCCTCATTTACTGTGAGGTTGGTTTTGGGTTTTTCATTCATATCCTTTATGATGTTGATGTAGGTTCCTTCCATCCCTGGTTTCTTCAGTGTTTTTATCCTGTTTACACAGGAAAAGTAAACTTCTGTCCAAGTGTTGTATCTTGGCTTTGGAATATTTTTCAAAGGCCCACATGTTGAAGGCTTGGTCCTCAATAGAGCAATGTTTAGAGGTGGGGCTTTTGGGAGGTGATTGGATCATGAGCGCTCTGACCTCCTCAATGCATTAATCCACTGATAGATGCATAGCTGAATGGGAGGTAACAGAAGCTATAGGAGGTAGAACCAATTAAAGCAAGTGGGTTTTGAAGGTGTATCTTGTCTCCTGTGTTTGTCTGTCTCTCCTTCCTGGCTGCTATGAAGTGAGAAGTTTTGCTCCCCGACACCTCCCTGGCATGATGTTCTGTCTCACCATGAGCCCAGAGTAATGGAGCCAGCTGACCATGGATAACAATCTCTGAAAACATGAGCAAAATAAACTTTTCTTCCTTTAAGTTAATTTTCTCAGGTATTTTATCACAGTGACAAAAGTGTGACTAAAATACTAAGTATAGTTTTGGATTTTCTGTCACATCAAAAATCCCAATGTAAATGAGGTTGAGTAAAGATTTAACCTCTAGGGTTACGAAAATTTAGGGAGAAGGTGTTTGTTCTAATGCCCAGTACAAAGTAGGCACTTTATATAATGTTAGTATTTTTCAGTCTATTAAAATTACAAATCCATTAAAACAGTAAATTTTAAAATAAACTCCTTTGTTCCTTCTTCAGCTCAGTTTTCTGGCTTATTTCTGAACTAACTGTAGATGATGCAAATATCTTCATCACATTTGCATCTTTCCCAAGAAAATGGCATGACTGCTACTATAGTCATGTTCATGAGTGCCTGATGGCAGTGAGAATCCTCTGTTGGAACCCTTTAGACAAATATTTAGAAAGGCATTCATAGAGTACGTGGCAGTGCTATTCTAGAATTTCTAAAGGAACAAGTTAACAAGATCAACAGGCCCTTTCTTACAATGTCATGCTTCTCAACCAAGTAGAAGTTTATGGTACTACTTTTTTTAAGTGGAAAATAAGATTGCAAAAGCATTATTTTCACAGGTTTCTTACATGGTTCCAGGAGAATGAAAAAGAGGGAGAGAAAGGCATAGGAAATGATCAACATCTATCAACCACTTTCAATTCTTTTATTTCTAGTTGAGTAATACATGAAAATTCAAGAAGCTCCATGCTTTGAAAACAGAAGTTTAAATATAGGTTGTACTATTAGGAAGCATTTGTTGCCAGAATAGCACAAGTAAAAGTAACTATCAATTCAAATTCAAGCTCTAGAGGATGCCAATGTGTTTAATTTATATATAGCACATATTATTTGTGGTGTCATTTATTATACTTTAAATGAATAGTTAAAAAAATAGATGGAAATATTTCAGAAAGACACAAGATTTGACCAAAAAGAGCTTCTAATGATTAAAGCTGGAATAATTTGAGCCCCCAAATAAGTAATGATGGTATTAGATTAAATTTAAAAAGTTAAATACCTATGAGTCCATGTCAATATAATTAAATGGTTGAATAAATAAATCAGGAGTAAGTCAAAAGTCTTTCTTCAAGGAATTATAAATAGTACATATAGATACTCCTGCACCAGAAAGTGGAGCTTAATTCCTCTCCTCTTGCATATGGGCTGAACTTAGAGACTTGCTTTCATTTATGGAAAGAAAACAATAATAACTTTACAGTGGAGAAACTTGGCAGATGCCACCATAACTAAGAGTATGGCCAAGGTTAATGCCATCAGTAATAAGTCAGGTTGGCATCATGTATGCTATCATATGAGGCAATGAAAATGGCACTTCACCTCTGTGGGATTCTTCCCTAAATCCACAATTCTAAATTCTGAGAAAACACCAGACAAACCTAAATTGAAGGGCATTCTACAAAATAATCCACCAGTGCTCTTCATGACTATCAAGGTCATGAAAGACATGAAAAGGCTGAGGCATTGTTACAGGTAGGAGACCAGGAGCACATGACAATTCAATGTCATGTGGTGTCCTGGAGAGGATCCTGGAACAGAGAAAGAACATTAGTGGAAAAACTGGAGAAATCAAATAGTCTGTAGTTACCATTTCTGACAAATGTACCATGGTTATATAAGATGTTAACATCAGGGGAATGTCAAATGAACATTTGTAGAAAGCCTATTAGGTGCCCAATGCTATACTAAATGCATATGTGTGTGTGTGTGTAGGTTTGCTTGTGTGTGTGTGTATAATTAATGATTATATATGTGTGTGTATATTATATAATCATTTAATCCTCCTGAAACAACATGACATAAATATTGTTATTATTCCCATTTTTCTTTTATTTTAAAATAATTTTAGATTCATGAAAAGTTGCAAAACAAGGTACAAAGAAGACCTATGTCTACTCCCACACCAACCTGTTAACATCTCACACAACTGTATTGAAGTATGAAAACCAAGAAATTGGTATTGGTACAATCCACAGAGCTTATTCAGATCTCACCATTTATACATGCATTCATTTGTGTGTGTATTTCTAGCTCTATGTATTAGTCCCATTTTATGGAAGAGGAAATAGAGGGTTAGAAAGGCTAACTTTCCCAAGATCTCTCCATTTGCACATGGTGAAGGTGTTCTGTAAATCAGACCAACTTGGCTCCAGAGTCCATACTCATAATCATTGAGCTCTATGTCACTTTAGCATATTATAGTGGTTGATTATCTAAAATATATCTAAATGTATCTTGAATGATTATCTAAAATGTATCTAAAGAAAGAATGTAGAACAGGTGATATAGCTCAGTGGTAAAGCACTTTCCTAGCATGTAGGAGACTCTGGGTTTGATGCCCAGCCCTGCAAAAGAATTGACTTCAATCCCTCTCTTATGACTGGATTTCTTTGCACCTTTAAAAGAAAATTTTGAACTTGGCTAATGTTATCTTTCTCACTTTGTAATCATTCCTCTATCCACAGTGATTGCACTTTTGTGAATATCACTATTAAAATGGTTTTAATTAAGGCCACCAGATAATTTCATCTTGCAAAATTCTTACAGGTCAGCTTTCTGTCCATCATTTATTTGATCTCTTACCTATATTTTGTTGAAACTATTTCTTCTCTAGGCTTCCTTGCTATCATAGGCTCCTAACTTAATCCTGTTGCTATAATTCCTCCATCCAGTCTCCTTTGTTCCTTACTCCTCTTTTCTTCTTCAGTGATCAAATCCAGGCCATGGTTTTGTGTCTGACTCCAAAGTACATTCAATTTTCACCTTTCTACGGAGTTCCAGATTCATGTATCTCATTATCTACTTGATATCTCTTTTTGGGTATTTAATAGTCATTTCAAACAGAACATTTGCAAAATGGAGCTCCTGACTCCTGGTCTCTCCTTATTCTCTCTGCCCAAATGTGCTCCTCTTCCTCTGAGTAAACAGCCCCATCATATGCCCAGGTCAGAAAACATGGCAATCATTCTTGCTCTCATTCTCCTATCTCCATTCAATGAACAGACAAGACCTGTTCACACCACCCCCAATACAATCAACCAATGAACCCTGTTCATCCATTTCACTGGGGAACTCTTGGTGCACGTGTCCCTCATCTCTCACCCTGTCTACTGCACCCATCTCCTAATTGGTCTCAGGGTTTCCTCTCTTGGTCTTCACAAAGCATATTCTCTGTCATCTACTAACCTTAATAACTTTCTTTTCAATCAGAATAATGTCCACACTACTCTCTATCACAATAATTCTTCCTTTTCAGTTTGCTTTTTTCCATAAGACCTACTTTACTTTAACCTTCCTCTGTACCTGTCTCCTTAAGTGTGTATTTCTCCTTGCTTTATATAGTTCCCACTGCCTAGAATATGTTCCCTCTGACAGAATGACACCTACTCATTTTCTCAAGTTTTAGCTCTGCAAAGCTTTCCCAGACACCCTTTGCTAATTGCTCAATAATTGTTTCTTCCTTGGTCTAAACTTGATTTTACCTCAGGGCATTTCCTGTTCCTCCAGCTTGAAAGACTTTTTCCCACAGGTTCTTATGGATGCTCCATTTTTTTTAAATACTTCATTTTAGCTTAGGGATCACTTCTTCAGAGTCCTTCTATAATGATCTGAGGTAAAGCTGTAACATATTTTCTAGTGCCCACTACTCCTTAACCCAGTTTTGTTATCTCTATATCATTTAGCATTATCTGCAATTATTTTATTCATTTATCTGCGTAGGTTTGTTTCTGTGTTCTTTAGCTAAGATGTAGCCTCTGGTATAGCATAAACACACAACAAAGTTTTAATGGATAAAAATTTAAGGACAGTTTACTATGTACTAGTTATAGTAAAGAAGATATTGGTCTTTGCTCATCACCTTTTTGGCTGCTTGAGAAGAAAGATAATGCAACCAAAACAATCATAATACAATATGACAAGTGACACTCAAGTACACACAACTTGTTATGAAACTCAGAAGAACAAACTAGTTGTACCTCCAGAGAGGGATGACTAGAAAGACTTAACAGGAAGTGGTATTTGAGCGGAATCCTGAAAAATCAGTAAGAGTTGCTTTTTATTAAAGACAGAAAAAGTGATTTTCCAGTACAAGGACTAGTATACAAAAAAGCATGAAGAAAAAAAATCTTAAAAAATCATGAACACAGACCCAAAATTGATCAATAGATCAACATCATCCAAATTACAATTCAACAGGGATTGTTTTTTGAGAGGGTAGAAACTGACAAGTTGAAAGTAAATTTTACACTTGAAAAAAATTTGAATACTTATGCTACATAATTTATACTTACTATAAAGCTACACAATAGTAATAGTTCTGGCAAAAATATCAACAAATAGATCTCAGAATTGAAAGCTCAGAAATAGATCTATATTTACAAGTAATTTGATTTTTTTATAAAGCACCAAAGCAATCCTATGGGAAAATGATTTCTTGTCAACAAATGATTCTGAAAAAACTATCTATCAACATGCAGGGGAGGGGGGGCGTTGGGCAACATTAACTTCTATCTCATACTATACACAGAAAATAAATCAAGTTAGAAACTTTAATTCTAAACACAAAAGTTAAAACAACCAAACTTTCAAGGAAAAATAGAAGACTTGTGACCTGGGAACAAGCAAAGGTTTCTTAGGACATTAAAAGCAATAGTCAGAAGCTGGGTGCTGTGCACATGCCTGTAATCCCTGCACTTAGGGAGGCTGAGACAGGAGAATCGCGAGTTCAAAGCCAGCCTCAGCAATGGCGAGGCACTAAGCAACTCAGTGAAACCCTGTTTCTACATAAAACACAAAATAGGGCTGGGGATTTGGCTCAGTGGTCGAGTGCCCCTGAGTTCAATCCCCAGTACCCCCCCCCCAAAAAAAAGCAATAGCCAGAAAAGAAAAAATTGATAAAGTAGACTTTACAAAATTAAAAACCTCTGATTATTAAAAGATACCATTCAGAAAATAAAGAGGCAAGGGCTAGTGATATAGCTCAGTGGCATAGGGTTGTATATCATGTGCAAGGCCCTGGATTAGATCCCCAGCACCTAGGCAAGACACAGACTAGAAAAAAACATTTTAAAAGTTTATAGTATTTGATCAAGGACTGGTAAGCAGGATTATAAAGAGCTACAATTCAACAATAAACAGGCAAGGATTTGCACAGATATTGAAACCAGAGTTCTGAGATGAAACTTGATTCAATGTTTCTGCTGGCAGGTGAGGTCTGCACAGGCTGAAGACCTCTGTAGCCAAGAAGTATTATAACTCTTAATGGGGGGCCATGCCCTCCAGTAGTGCAGCAGACTCCAGCAGCTCACCATCAATTTCTTCTCTGGGTTTTTGTCTGCTGATCAAAAAATGAAATCCAGAGACTAGGATGAGTGAGTGTAAGAATAAGATTTAAGTACACATAGAAACAGGATGTGGAGTGTACTAGTCTAGTGGTTTATGTAGCTCTTGTGTCAATGCTATTACTCCAAAGTTATGCTAATTAAGGCTTGGAAAGTACTAATGCTGTTGATCCAAAGTTATGCTAAATTAGGGTTTGGGAAAGTACCAATGCCATTGGTTCAAACTTATGCTAATTAGGGTTTGGAAAAGTAATAATGCTATTAGTTAGCTTCTTCTCTGGTGGAAAAAAAATCTTTTGAACAGTAGTTGTCTCTGAAAGACTAGGACTGGGAAAGACTGAAAAAGGGCATGAAGGAAATTCCTGGAATGATTTTAATAGTAATTTGGATTATACAGCTGTATGCACTTGTCAAAATTTAAGAAATGGTATACTTCAGATTTGCGCATTTTACTCTATGTAAATTCTCACAGAAAAAGAAAATAAAAGCCCATAAACAAATACTGATCTCTGGTTAATGAAAATGCATACTGAAGTTGTTAGGGGGAAAGCCACAATGGTGACTGCAATGTTCTTTGATAGGTAAAAGGATAGATAGATGAGTAGATATATGAAAATAAAATAGATGAGTAGATATATGAAAATAAAATCCAGGCAATGGGTATATGAATGCTTACTATTAAATTCCTTAAAAACATTAACTTTGAAAAGGTTGATGAATAAATCATGGAGATGTGAAGGAAAGGACAGTTCCAAATGGGGAAGCTTGGCAAAAATGAAGAAGGAAAGGCAATCAGAGTCTAATTATGAAGAGCCTTTCATGCTAAGGAGCTCCTATTTTACCTGGTAAAGCACAATTTCTCAACTCTTTCTACTCTTATTGCTACCATGTTCAGTCATGCTTTTATTAACCTTCCTCTGGGCTTTTGCAATACGTTTATTTAATCACATTTGACTGGACAGAATCAGATATGAAGAATGCACTTATATTTCCTGTGAGTTGATATAATTTTTCCTGTTTTTCTGTCAGGCAACATAAAGATTTTTGCATATAAATAGAAATTGCTGTTTGGATGGATTTCCAACACAGAGTAGTTTCAAAATTTTATCTTTGTTTCCACCTCTTAAAGCTTTGCTTTGAATTTTTCCCCAAATAAGCAAGGAGCAGACTTCATAGGTAAGTTTTGCAAATGGACAATGAGAAATGAATTCACTTTATATTTCTCAGGATAAAATATTAAAGCAAATTTGAAAATAAAATACTAAACACTAAAGAGTGACACAAATTATCTAATGATAAACAGTAACTCCTGCCTCCAAGTTTTTGACAGTGAAAATTTTTCCCTTTTATGAAACACAATATAATTCTTTACAAGTTTTGTTTTGTTAGCTGGAAGGATGTGTATTTGTTAGTTTCTGTGGGTTATTCCCCTGTTTCCCTTTTCTATTCCCATTTGATAATGAGACAACTATTTGCAAAGGTGTAATGGTAGATGATATCATCCGTTTGGACACATTAAGTGCTTACCATCTATAGAGATAAAGCAACAGGGACTGAGCAAGCCTTGTATTTCCCAACAGCTACTGCTAAAATGCAAACTCAACTCTACAAGACTCTTTTAAGAAAATATTTCTTAAAACTCAATATTAGTTGAGACCATTTATATTAGACCATTTCACCTGTGAAGAAAATTCGGCTTATTCATCCACTTATTTTTTCCCCTTTCTTATTTTTTACAGGACCTGTTTTGATTTGAATGGTTTTGAAAATATGGATATCCCTAAGAGATTAAATCTTTTTTTTTTTTGGTACTGGAGATTGAACTCAGGGGCACTCGACCACTGAGTCACATCCCCAGCCCTATTTTGTGTTTTGTGTAGAGACAAGGTCTCACTGAGTTGCTTAGTGCCTCACTGTTGCTGAGGCTGGCTTTGAACTTACGATTCTCCTGTGTCAGCCTCCCTAAGTGCTGGGATTACAGGCTTGCGCCACCGCGCCTGGCTGAGATTAAATCTTTTAAGCCTGCTGAGTAAAATATCTCTCTGCTCAAGAGAACTCTGTTTTTGCCAAACTTTGCATTCCCAGAGTTTGTCTAGTGTCTGGCATAAAAGATATGGATGATAAATATTATCTGAGTACATATATCAGTGAGTAAACACAGCCATGATACTAGAGTACTAGAGTGTACAACTAATAGTCATACATCTAAATATTAAGTTAAAAGTATATTCTCTATTCCTAGCATTATATCATAGAACATTAGATACACATGCATGTATCAAATTAACTTTTCAGTAAATTGTAGGTTTAATGTTGTTTTTTATTTAGGAAATAATTATTATAAAAAGTAATGTTTTTATGCTATCTTTGGGGTGGGGAGGAAATGTGATGCTCTAGTACTCAAAAATTCTATTCACAGATGGTTTCTATTGAGTTATTTGCTAAGCTGAAAATCTCTATTGACAGATCTTTCTGTGTTTGATGTGCAATGATAATAGATATTAATTAAAGATGAATTTAAAACTGGAGTTGAGTCATAGGCAAAAGTTAGAAGCTCATAAATTTTGTATTTGGGGCCTCTTCCTATCCTTCTTCCCCATCATAGAATGAGGAATCCTTTGGCCCCTGTAGCAGATGCTGATTGCTTAACCAACAATCACTTTTCTTGCTTTTTTTGTCCTAACAGAACTCAGGAGTTTTTTTAGGCGTCCATCTTCCTTCCCAGGGCAAGGGACTTCAAGGGTTATTGACCTCACCAATTTAGTTCCAGGGGCTAAATTCTAAGTGGTCTAAGCAATCACAGTATTCTCATGCTGCTGGCCAGAGACAAGTCTAGGTGCCTATTTGTGACATAAATCTACAGTAAAAATTTGCCTGGGAAAGGCAAGGTTTGGCCATACTGTGTGACACACAGAGACAGTGATACTATTTTCTAGATATTGTGTTGTATCTCAAGTTGGCACCTGGAATTGTTACAGTCCCCTTGTTACAAGACTGAAGACAAAACCATCAGGCAGAGATTACAGAAACAAGGACCTGGGCTGTCTGTGTTTGGAGTCTGCTGGACCTCTTGGTAAGCCAATTTTAACTCAACTTTTCTGTTTCTTGATGCTAAAAGCATCATCATGGTGTCATATAAATTTTATTACCCTAAATCTTGGAAAACTGATTATCTCTGAGTGGCAGGTGTAGGAATATAATTCACCAGAACGTTTTTCACTTTTCATGTGGCTGGAAAGTGTGAATTTAATGTGTGTGTGTGTGTGTGTGTGTGTATGTGTGTGTGTGTGTTAAATAATTAACATATAACTTTTCCCTAAAGTCTTATTATTGGGGTTAAGAATACATGGAATTTGATTTTATTAGAAAGGAAGGAAAATTATTTTCTTAAAAGAAGTATCTTACTATCATGTCTTGTATAGCCCCTTAAGAGCTAAATGCTAAAAGTAAAGCTAATTTGAAAGTCCATGGTTATTTTCTTTCTGTGAGACATGTAAATCTAAAGATTTCATTCAAATGGGGGCTAGCCAGCACCATGGTCACATGATGGGCTTTCAAACATAATTGGCGCCACTTAATAGGATGGTGGTTAATACTGCTGTCTGAGTAAGCCGAACATGTGACGGAGGATCAATTCCACATCATCACAAGTAAAGACTTCTTCCTTTAAATCAGATTCTTTGGGGGATACTTTGAACCTCAGGTCAAGTGACAGAGAAGCTGAGAGGAGCTTTTATGAGCATTTATGATGAGAGGAGGTATTTTAAAGGCTAAGATTAAAAAAGCAAAGCTGATCCTTTCCTGCATGGCATATTCTAGGCATTCCTTATGAGTGAAGGCAAATGGGAAACTCCTTTTCTTAGAACCAATCATGGTGGCTCTTATTCTACCGGGCAGACAGCACCATGAAAAAGGAACCATGATTTATTGTATCCAGTATCTGGCTCAGTAACAGACTCAGAGGAAGTTGCAATCATTATTTCCTAAATATCTATGCAATTTAAAGACTGAAATAAAAGGGCCAATTTTCCTTTAGCAGCAACCATTGCTAAGCCTCCCCCAAAATTTTCTTTATTCATTTGCTACTATTTTTATGGCTTATAAAGATTAGAAAAATAAGAGGTACATTTTATTGAATACTGGGTATGTGCTAGGTATTATTCAGATACAAAGATCAGTCAAAAAGGGCTGCAGTTCTTGAAGAATGAAGATAGGAACAAAGCACATGGGATCCCTAAACAGAAAACAGTTGATTGCCTGGGTGAGCCAGGCACATCTCCATTAAGGTATCACAGCCTTAGCAGTCATTCAATACTTAAAGAATAACAACTGTAGGCATTTGATCAGCAGGAATGAAATGAGAAGTTTTGAAAGGCATAGAGAGGCTGAGATAGATGAATGCCCACAGGTGCTGTGTGACTGTAGCTTATGGTGTTTCGGGAGTCCATGAGACAGACCGTGGGGAGGAGGAGTTAAGCAGGAGATGAAACTAGAAGCTGGAATGAGTCGTGAGGATTTCAAAGAGAGGAATGATGTGACTGAATCTTGTTTTGAAAAGTGTATCATGTGAGGAACGAATGAGTGGAGGTGGAGATTAGAAAGTAGTCAAGCCTGTGCAGAGGAGCAAGTGAGGAGATCATTTTAATTGCTTCTAAGGAGGCAATAGTGACTTTCTGAACTAAGACCACTGTCAGGGGAAGGAGGAAAATGCAGAATCTGAAGACATTTAAAAGTAAAACAAATGTGCAGTCAGGAGGACCAGGTGATTGATTAGTTGTAAAGGGAGAAGGAGGAGGTTGTAAATTATTCCTAAGCAAAAGTCCCAGGAGAGGGCCTGGGTTGTAGCTCAGTGGTAGAGTGCTTGCCTATCATGTTTGAGGCACTGGGTTCGATTCTCAGCACTGTACACAAATAAATAAAATAAAGATTCACCAACAACTAATAAAAAAAATTTTTTAAAGTGCAAGGAGATATAAATATGATTTCTACCATAAAAATTCTTGTCTTGATGTATGTCACTTAATCACTGAGGAGAGAATAGTGTTATGAAATTAAGTAGTGAATTCATGAATCATAGATAATAGAACTTTAGACATGGTAGGAGACACAGAATTAAAGATCTTCACAAAGTTTATAAAGTGAATGATTATAATAAAACATTCTCTAAAATTCAGCATATATAATGCTTATTATTATTCATCTTCTTATAGATGCAATAATAAGTAAGTAGTAATTGTTTAAAATAAATATTAGCTATATGCAAAAGCCAGAAGAAACACAATTTAAGTTCTTCTAAGTATTCATTTAGGATGTTTCTCCTAAATGAATTCTTACCTTGAGTGTTTTGCCTTAATCTTCACAAATTTAGCCCCAAAGTCATATCAATGAGCATTACAAGTCAAATTCAAAAAGAAAAGGAAATAGCTAAGTCATCTGTTTTCACTTTTGATGCCGCGCTGGTCTAGACAGGATGAATTTATTTTAACAGAGCTTTCGGCCAGTAGCCGTTGTGCCCTTGGAAGTGTAGTGTTTCAGTTGAGGACATGCTACTCTAGTGTTTTCATTGTTAAAAAGAGCTCTTTAGTCCTTTATAGGTATTTTTACTAATTTTTTATTAATAGAAATAACAACAGTATGAACTGTTGGTCCATTGTCATTTAAAATGACTTCATCTTTCTTAGTTGATTCATCATAAGCATTTTGGGTACATAGCACTGACAGAGTTAGGCTCTTTAAAGTAAAATTTAATCCCCTTGTTATGAAATATAAGTCATGTACAGTAAGGTGCACAAACATGCATAGCACAAGGAATTAAGATGATTGCCTGTGTGATCACCTCCAAGTCAAAGACAGATCCCAAAGCACCATTACACAGCTATGCACAGATAACTGCATTTATGGCCTAGCATGTGTGGCTCTCACTAGAAAGTACTTTCATTTGCAATTTTATTACACATATCTGTATCCTACATACTGTAGTTTTTGTTTGTTTAACTTTGACTTTTTTTTTGAGATGTATTGAGCTGTTTCCCTCAGCACTTCATTCATTTACATTGATACGGAGCATTTTCTTCGAATGAATATGCCGCAATTTATTTATCCATTTAATATTGATTGAAATTTGGATTGTTTCCAGGTTTGGCTAATACAAATGCTGCTTTTATGAACTTTCTTGTCCATGTTCACAAATTAGGGTAGATATAAATGGTAGTGAAATTGTTGAGTCACAAATTTGCATTTACTAGGTAATGCCAAATTTCTTTCATTTGTACTCATTTATACTCCATCAGTGTGTGTAAGTTCTCATTCTGGCTGTCACTAGTGTATTGCTATTGTTGGTCTTTAATTTTATCCTTTCTGATGGGTGTGTACTACTATCTTACTGTAATTTTAAATTGCATTTCTTTGATTACTGCCAGTGGGATCTACCCTCTTTTCATGTGTTTACAGGTCACATGGGGTTTTGGGAGGTTGTTTTTTTTCAGATTGCCCCAATTAAATCTCTTCCCCATTTTTTCTGCTGAGTTGTTTTCTTTTTTTTTTTTTTTTTTGGTACCGAGTATTGAACTCAGGGGCACTTGACCACTGAGCCACATCCCCAGCCCTATTTTGTGTTTTATGTAGAGACAGGATCTCACTGAGTTGCTTAGAGCCTCACTGTTGCTGAGGCTGGCTTTGAATTTGCAATTCTCCTGTCTCAGCCTCCCAAAGTGATGGGATTACAGGCGTGAGCCACCGCGCCCAGCTAAGTTGTCTTCTTTTATTGATATATAGGATTTCTTTATTTTGGATATGATTTATTTGACTTTTGTTTATATCACAAATTTTCCTAGCCTATATCTCATTTTTCACTTTCCTCATGGAGTCTTCTTGAAATAATTCTTAATTTTAGTTCAGTGCAATTTATTAATTTTTTCTTTAAGGATCATAGTTTTTGTTTGTTGTCCAAGAACAACTTATTTGAAAAAACATGAAAGCAGTGTCCTTTTATAGATAAGGAAATGAAGGTATAGAGGGCATGGTTTGCCAAACTTGAATCCACATATTTTGGTACCAAATTCTGCATTATTTTCATGACACCATACCAGTATCATTTTTTATGAACAATTATTTTTTATTTATTTTGGTCACTAATTTTTCCTTCTCATTTGATTTGATATAAAACTTTAATGATATAGAAGAACAGTTGGTGATACTCAGAGATAAGAAAAGCCCATAAATCTCCCACTTATTTTTTCATGACCTCAGCCTGAGGTGGAAGGATATTTTGCAAATATGTCCAATTTTGATGCTCATACAGCTTTTTCTCAGCTGATTAATAATCCCAGACCTCCTCTAGCTTCAATTTTACTTTATACACTTGAGACAAGGCAATATAGAGCAAAGGACAATTCAAGTTCATAGAGAGCAATTATATCAGCTGATAAGTTACCTTTTTAAGGTTTTGTTTTTGATTTAGAATAATAAAGTTATGAAGAAGGATACAGAAATAAGGCAAAAATCTAGCATATTTCCATTTGAATATGGGTCACCCCACATTTTCACAGGATTGTATACCTACAGATGATACCACCATTGCTGAATAAATATTTCACTATTAGGAACTCACTTATTAGAGAGTTACTGTAAATATTCTAATAACCTCCCAGAAATAGTTACAAAAAATCTTCAGTGGCCTCTCTGCTTGTTCACTGAGAGCAGATGCCTGGTACAAAACAACTCCTGTATATCCCTTACACTATTTTTTAGAACTTCTTGTTGTAACATAATTTGAAACTTGCTAAAGTTGCTACAGTACCTGGTTTTTCCAAGTACCCTTTACCCAGATTTGCCAGTATTTTACATAATGCTCTACTTGCTTTATCATTCTATCTATATTCTTATGCATATATATTTTTTCTGAAGCATATACATTGAAAATTTCATGCCTCTTTCCTCCTAAATACGTCATTGTGCATTTCCTATGATCAAAATCAGCATATTTAATGCAGATATAACAGAAATATCTAATAGATAGTTTGTATTCAAATTTTATCAATGGTCTCATAATATATTTTATAGTTTTTTTTTGTTTTCTCAATCTAGGATCTAAGCCAAATGTTGGCATAGTATTTATTTAGGTGTTATGTCTCTTTGGTCTCCATTAACCCAGAATAGTCCTGTTTTTGTATGCTTTTCTTAACTGTGTTTTGAAGAGGACAGTCATTATTTTGTAGAATGTCCCTGAACTGTGTTTGTCAAAGTTTTCACATGCTTAGATTTAGGTCATATATTTTGTCATGAAGACCACAGAAGTGATAGTATGCCATCCATTTTTTAAAATCAGTCTTAGAAGACACATAATATTGCTAATAGTAACTTTAATCATCTGGTGAGGTTGGTGTTGTCCAGTTTTCTCCACTGTGAAACCAGAAAATATCTGTGCCTCATCAGAGTTTGGCATATTTGTTTTAGTATCCACTGAAAATGTCCATCTTCATTTCTTCTATTTGTTAGTTGGCTTTCTACTGTAAGAAAGAGCTTTCCGTGTGCAGGTACGTATGTATGTCAGTATGAGCTCATTGGTTTTCATTTTCCTCAGTAGGTTATAATCCATTGCTATCATTATGTGTTTCAATGTTTAAATTGTCCACTGAGGGACCTTTTACAGCTGTCTCTTGTCTCCTTCTGTTCTAGTTCTTTGAATAAATCCTAACTTTGTGGTGCAATGAGATATTCCGGACTCAGATCCATTTTAAATCTGTTTGATTATTGGAATTAACTTTTTCTTTTCTTTTTAAGGATCTCTAGTTCTAGTTAGTGGAGAATGGTATTTAGAAAGTTAGATCTGGGTAGTAATTACACACCTGTATGCATTTATCAAAACTATTTATAGAAACCACATGCTAAAAAGGATGATTTTTCCTACTGTAGGGTATCATATAAAATACATAAGCATTGCAATAAGAAAAAAATTAACGTAAGTTGTACCACAAGTAATGTGCACGCTAAGCAATAAATAGATAGTCCATAGTCAACACCCACAGACCTTCCTTGTTGTCCCAAGTGCCAACCTGTCCTTTCACTCCAGCCTCTTGCAACCACTGATCTGTTTTCTTTTGCTATGTTTTGCCTTTTCCAGCTGCCTTATAAATGGGATCATGCTGTACATAGCCTTCTTTCCTTAATGTTATGCACGCATTAAGCTTCCTCCATGTAATTGCATACATTAGTATTTGTTTCTTTTTATTACTGAATAACATTCCATGATGGGTAGTGCAGTTTATTCATTCATCAATAGGAAGGCAATTGGGTTTTGGCAATTATGAATAAAACCACTAGAAACATATATAACAAGTTTTTAAATTTCTCTTGAGTAAACACCTAGGATGAGATTACTACTAGATCATATGGTGTGTTTAACCTTAAAAATTTTTTTTTTTTTTTAGTTGTTGATGGATCTTTATGTTATTCATTCATTATTTATATATGGTGCTGAGGATCGAACCCAGTGCCTCACGCATGCCAGGCAAGCGCTCTACCACTGAGCCACAGCCCTAGCCTCCAAAAATTTTTATATTTTATAAAGCATAAAAAGCCTTATGACTTCATAAAGTAAAAAAAAAACTTTGTAAATTAAAACTGCTAGACCTTTTACAGTAGCATTCTCACCAGCACCGAATAAGAGATATAGTTGCTCTACATCATTTCCAGCATGTGGTATTATTGTACTTTTTAAAAAATTTAGCTTTTCCAATAGGTATATAGTGGCATCTAGTTTCTGATTTTAATTTGTACTTCCTTGATGACTGATATTGAGCATCTTTTCATATAACATACATTTATTTAAAAAACAAAAATAGATTGGGTGCAGTGGTGCATGCCTGTAATCCCAGTGGCTCAGGAGGCTGAGGCAGGAGGACTGCAAGTTCAAGCCAGCCTCATCAACTAAGTGAAGCTCTAAGCAACTTAGACCCTGTCTCAAAAAAAATTGTTTTTTAAAAAAAGGGGTGCTGGGGATATGACTCACTGGTTAGGTGCCCCTAGGTTCAATCCCTGGTATTAAAAAAAAAAGGTAGAATTATATAACATATATCATTTGCAACCTAATTTTAATTTCCACTTACCATTGTGTCATACAAATTGTTCTACAGTGTAATCAATTACTTCATTTTAAGTCTAAGTTAGTGACTGGCTAGCAAATGTGTAAAACAGACGAGGAACCCTTTAACATAATGCCACTCTCCCTAATAAAAATAAATCTAGAGTTCATCTTTTGATGCTGGGAGAACATGTCCCTATCCCTTTCCCATTATTCTCTTTCCCTCTCAGCATAGCCCATAGGTTGTTATTTAGTAATACCCATTTCTCCATTTCCCTACCTCTTGTTCGTCTGTTGAGGCTTTGATTGAGTATGGAACTAGAAGAACAAACTGCCAAATAGTTCAGTCTTCAGTATCTTTTACCCATTTCTTCCAATTCTGCTCTCTCTGTTTTATCACCCTTCCCAGATGGAAAGCGTTCAGAAAGAGTCTACTCTCATCCATACCTGTGGGAGACTTCCCTAAACTGAGATCATAGCAGCTCTTTGACTCCCATGACTGCCACTGCCAACCCCCTGAGACTCACTGGACTGCTGAGAACTCAGTCACTGACTACCCTGCCTCATTGGTTCCTATTTTTTCAGAATTGTTAATGTTCCAGGAACATCCCACATGCTTCTGCTGGGGATAATTTTTGTCAGGTAATTTCTTCTAAATTTTTGCTTTGTATTTTCATGGCATTTTCTATTTAATTGGATAGGTTTTCTAGGCAAGGACCTGAAATCCAGTTAGCACAGATGTCCATTTGTGCTTTTCTTTCTCCCAGAAGGCTGAAGCATTATTTGGAGAAGGTCCCCACAAACACCTGGGCCTCAGGCCCCCCTCAGTGAATGACCTCTGATTCTGCTTGTGAAAAGCAAGTTGAGCTGCTTCTTGCCATGAACGTTCCTTCTCTCTTTGAAGTGAAAGCTTTATGGGAGGCAATTTTCTCCTGTAACCCACTCTTGTTGGTAGATACTTCCTTCTACTCTTGAATGGATTCCCCAAAGATTCTCTTGGCTTACACCCTCAACTCCACCCGGTCCTCTCCAGTTGTGTTTCTATTGTCCAGAGTAGGCATTTTCTTCCCTCTTTCGTGAGAAGATCTGATGAAGACAAGCTAATCCCCCATTTTATCTCTGTCTAACCCAAAGGCCCCAAGATCAAAAGATGTGCTGGGAATGAGCTAGGGTGACAGTAAGAGGCTCTTTTCTTTTAGTTAGTATTCTTTCTGGACTTCTTAGCTCTATACTCTCATGCCTTCATTATTTGTCATTGTACAACAAATTATTCCAAAATTTAGCCTCATAACACAATAAGCATCATCAGGAATATAGACTGACTCAGCTGGATAGTTCTGGCACAGGGCCTTGCCTAAGTGACAGTCACAATGTCAGCCAGGTCTGCAGTCTCAGAAGATTTGACTGGGGCCAAACATCACTCTGCTGCTAAAGTTTTGTGACATCATCTCCAGCACTCTTACCTATTGTTTCTCTTTATGATCGTGAATAGGGCTGACAAATCAGAATTGTCTAATAAGATTTTACAGAAAGACTGAAAAAGGAGGGCTAACAAAAAAATAATAGCAAATTTAGAAAATATAGCTAATGAAGTCATTTAGAGATTTTATCTTGTAGTCCACCCTGAGGTGGACTACATCCTTCCTAGCTGCCTCCCTGCACCTACTTGGACAAGGCTCTTGCTAACCTCAAGCAGTTGGGCCCACTTTCTTGGACCTTTGGATTCATTATCATATAGTCAAAACATAGAGTTCTTTTATCTACCCAGAGTCACTTCTACATCATTTTCTGCTTCAGGAATGGCCTCTTCTCATGAATGTACCAGGTAAGACACCCACTGTCCTTAAGAGGATACCCTGATTCCATACCCCAAGAACCGTGACTCTGTCCTTGTAAGCTTTAATGTGAAAACCACAGTGACTGAATATTCATTTAAGTGATACAGAAACTAGAAGTTGTTTTCTTAAACTACTACATGCTCAATTATTTTAATTTTGATGTGACTTTAGGTCAATCCAATCCATGCTGAGAGGATAAATTCCCAGGAAAAATCAGAAAATGACTATAACAAATAGTTTGACCAAAGGTTTATTCTACAAAGTTTCTCCTACTAGGATCAGCATTAAATTTAATATAGCACCCTTTCAAAAGTGACATGTAGATTCCAAGTTAATTTCCAGTCACATGGTTTAACTCTGGCTTTATTTCCCTTATTTGCACTTAGTATAAGAACTTTGAGAAGGGGTTGAAGGTTCTGGAGGGCAGTTTCTAATTGTGAGGTCCCCATTGCTGTGAAAAGAATCCCTTAGAATCTCTTTCCTCTGCAAAATACCTGTCATTCAAATTTTATAGTTTATGTACTTTAACTGTGTCAGTATTCTCTATATCTGGAATGACAAGAAGATTCCCTGGCAAGGTCCTGGAGTCTATACTGATGACATTGCATTCATGATGGACAAAGAAGCACTATGATGGATCAGATTTCTGCAGTTGGGTCTGGATGGTCTTATATTGCCTACATGTCACACGTAGGCTGTGCCAACCCAAAGAAAGAATATTGTCTAGTTGGTAGGTTCTGGTTTTGCACAAGTATTCTGACCATCAGTCTACCTAACCCAAAAGTGAAAGATACCAATCCCACTCTCGCCTGGTGGTGCATGCCTATAACCTCAGGGAGACTGGGAGGCAGGAGGATCATAAGTTTGATGCCAGCCTGGACAACTTACTGAGATCTTATCTGAAAATACAAAGGATTGGGTATGTATCTCAATGGTAGAGCACCCTTGGTTCAATCCTCAATACCATAAAAAATAAAATAATAAAACAAAAATACCCAATCTCAAGGATTTTTAGGAGAGAAATTTTTTTGTTTATTTGCTATCCCAGGCCACGGCAGGTAAGCTCAAATAATTCTTTTGAAAAGGAACAGGGGAAAATAAAACTTTTGTAGCCAAGTGTGGTGGTGCATGCCTGTAATCCCAGCACTTTGGGAGGCTGAGACAGGAGAATCATGAGTTCAAAGCCAGCCTCAGCAACAGCGAGGCACTAAGCAACTCAGTGAGACCCTGTCTCTACATAAAACACAAAATAGAGCTGGGGATGTGGCTCAGTGGTCGAGTGCCCCTGAGTTCAATCACCAGTCCCCCTGCCCCAAAAAAAAGAAAAGAAAATTTTCATTATTATGCCTTTTTTTAGTGTAAATTAAAATGCAGTTGCATTTAAAATGGAAAAGTTTTAAATCACTTGGCTAACTTGAGAAACTTGAAAGAATTCATGAAGTTACTACTAATATCCGAAAGCAAGCACTAATGTGAAGCAAACTGAGAAGAAACTCAAGAGGACAATAGTTGCTCTTAGAGCAAGGGGGAAAGGAAAAAAAAAACAACCTCATGATACGACTTTAAAAACATCACACCAAATATCTTAGGCATTCATGAGAACTAGTTCTGGAAGCCTGTGTAAAGAAAAGAGATATTCTTTTCCAGCACCCACATAGCTGTAGCTGTCCTCCCAGCAGTCTCCAGAGTTCACATAATTAGCCCCAAGATTTTCAAATGCTTTAGCTAAGTCTCTGGAGTGAAATATTTGCCATTTAAACATTCTTTTCTGCCTTTAGTCATGTCTCTTTAAATATCTTACTGGTTACTTTGTCAAATGATAGTTCTTACTGCTCTGTGGGATTGCCATTGTTTTTTTCCTCTTTTAGAATGAACATATACCTTCAGGGCAAAATGTGTTTCCAGAATTTAGAACATATTGTATTACTCAACTTGGGACTGATTTGTTGCTAAATTAAAGATCATTATGAAGTTGTATTTGGGGGACAGGAAGGAAAACATCTTTCTATACACTTAAAGATGAGAAGGAGTTACTAGTCATTAATCGCATGTTGAGTTTCTCTTCAGGTAACAGGCTAATATTTGAGTACTGAATTATAAAAAATATCATTATGCAGTTTTTGAATCCATAAATACTTGCTAAATTACTACCATTGTACAGGCAGTAGAAACTATAAAGATTAATAAGGTAGAATTCTCACCTTGGAGAACTCACAGCATCATGAAGAAGGTAAGCATACAAGTATAATTTCCTGTTCTGTGATAATTGAGTCATGTTGGGATTCTGACTAAACTGACACACCCCTCATTATCAAAGAAACATGGAGATAGAGACCTTTCAATGGAAAATAAAGAATTTGGGAAAGCTACAGGAGAAATGGAAAAGAGTTTGGGAGTTCATTTTTGGGAAACCAACAATCATGCTTTATATCTGCATATTATCTCACAGTGGATGAAAACTCTCTCTGTTGGGTTATTATAATCTCATTTTACTCATTAAGAAATAGAATCACTTAAGATTATATTACATTTCTTTAAAACCAAATAATAATTTTTAGAACCAAGACTCAATCTCAAATATTTGTACTCCAAGTTCAGATACAATATATATCCAAATTATTTGTCTGTATTTTAATCTAAGTATCTCTGATATATAGGAAGATCCTACAAGGTAGATACACAATTCAGTAACTCCATTTCCTAAAATTTTAAATATCTTTTCTTGAGCAAGAGAAATGGCTTCACAAAGTCATTACACAAAGTTGACCAACTATTGTCAAGTTCCACTGGAGAGAGGAAGATATAGAAATGTCAGAAAGATTAAATTAGAAATAAGCTGCTACATACTATAACAGGTTACTGATGGTAGCTGTGCAGTCTCTAACAGTATTGAAAACAAGATAAATTATCTGTTAGGGGAAGTTTGTAAACTTAGTTTTGCCTAATGCTCAGAGAATAGATCTAGTCATTTCAAAATCCCTACAGTTGTATAATTTAGGGGAAGCTACAGTGAAAACCACTTTTTTTTTTAATCCCAAGTGGAAGAAAACATTGAGTGTCTAAGTGGACAGTCAATAGTGCACAGAATGAATTCCAGTTTGTGTGAAACTTTTAAAATAGAGACATTTATCTCAAACTTCTGTTTGTTCATTAAATTCTGGAGTTGGAGACTTGTGACAAACAACCGACTCTTCTATGTTTTAACAGCCAGCCTTCCTCTGAGGAAAACAACTTTGAACTTCAAAGGCAAAAATAGAAAGGACTCAGATGTTAATTTTTCACTAGCATTTCTTATCATCGGGCATGCATTCATCTAGCACGTATAGCAAACCTACTATATTTAGAGAATGCACAAGATACCAGTGGGAATACAGAGAAGGATCAGGCACACACTTGTAATTGAGCCAAGTGCAGCAGTTTTATTGGGATAAGGTTTGATTCGCCAAATGGCAAAGCAATCTGTGTGATGAATTTGCAGTTCTAATTAAAACTCCCCAGAGTCAATTCTTTAAAGTCTTAGCCTAACTCATTTCCAGACAGCCCTATGGTTTTAAGGTGATTTGTACAGCTTCTGCAAAGACTGTAAAGAAAACTCTTGGTAATCATACATCTTACAAAATACAATGTGCAAATCAAACCAGAGAAAAAGCACTAAAGAAATGCTGAGGAAAGAAATCATAATATGCTCCAAACTATACACTGTTCCTGACACAAGCAGGCACCTGATACCTGTTGACTACAGAAAGGTGTCATGCCAGATGCTATGAAGCCCACCAAGGTTAGGAACACATGCTTCCTCTTCTCTGGAAGCTCATACCTCATGGAGCACAGGGACATAGAAATGACTGTTAATGAGACTGCCTGTGCCAGATCCCTTAACTACTCCCAGCTTGACTATAACCAAGGTCATGGGCACATTGTTAAAACCAGCCCCTGAACTTTACTCAGGTAATTTGTCTGTTCATCTTGCAATTGTCAACCTTGAACCTCCTCATATAGCAATGCTTCTCATTTCTGACAGCTGGTTTCTAGATTCACTAGAACTGCTAAACTTGGTGCCACCCCAGCAAACTTTTAGGAGAGATGGTATGGTGATTGGTTAAGAGCACAACTCTGAGTGATCTGGCTTATCTGGATTTGAAGTCTGCTTTCTATTTATTATGATCTCAGGCACCTGACATGACATTTTTTGTGTGCCTCAGTTTCCTGTTCTTTTGAATTAGGCTCATAATAGTATCTAACTCATAGAGTTATCATAAGAAATAAGTTAATATTTCCAAAGGTACCAAAGGTAGAAGTGGCCCTGGAGGATAGTTTCTATGGCAAACATTATTCTCAGTACTGTTTAAATAAATGTAGACAATGGGCCCAATAGGCACATAGCCCTACTATGTCCTAGGACACCACTAGCTGGCAAAGAGCACAGATAAAGAGGTAAAAGGGTAAAAATCTTTACTAAGAGTTAAATAAATTCTTTATTCAGAGTTCAGGAGGGGGCTGGCTCAGTGGTAGAGCGCTTGCCCAGCATGCGCAAGGCAGTGGGTTCGAACCTTAGCACCACATAATGATAACACAAACAAAGGCATGCTGTTCATCTACAACTATAAAAAAAAAATTAAAAAAAAAGAGTTCAGGAGGGCCAAAGCATGGTACCCAGGGAGCTGCATATGTAGTAGTAATTTTAAAAGATTAAAAAAATCCAAGTTGTGGAAGAACTTGAATGCCAAATGAGAAGCTTGTCATCTATTCTGTAGGGCATATGGCATCACAGAACTATAGAAGTGCTCTTAAAAACTGGTAGCAGTAGTAGGGAAGATGGTCAGGAGACTGAGATATGGTGTAGACAAGATACATTTTTACAAAAGTTGCCATCAGCTAGGCAAGCTGTATTAAGATATGAAACTAATGTGGTAACAATGTCAGTTACATCAGAAAAGAGATGAAACTAAGACAAAAGATTATTTGAAAGCAAATTAAGGAAAGTAATGTATAAAAAATTATTTTTACATTGATAGTATGTCAGACACATAAACAGTGCTTTGTAAACATGACCTCATTTAAATGGCACAACACTTGGGTTGGACAAATATTGGTACCTGTTTAATGTACATGGGGAAAAAAAAAAAAAAAAAAAACTCAGAGATTAGCCTGAGGTCAGAATTCTAGAATGTAGCACAGCAGGGATTCAACCCAAGTCAGTTTTGTTTCAAAGTCTGGTCTATTTTTCACTGATTAAATTAATGCAGAGGCTGAGAAAAGCAGGAGCTAAATGTGCTCCCAAATGCTCTTGCAGACAGAAAATGCATCAGTCTACAGGAGAAAAACTTTTAAGATATAATGCTTCATTTGCTTTGAGATTTAAATTTGATACCATTTTTGGAATGTGGCAGGATTTAGCAGGCAAGTGAAAATTCAGAGGCTGAATTAGGAGAGAAGAAAGGAAACACATATTTTGAAGTCATTTGCAGAAAGCTGAAAAAACTGAAAGGATAAGCTCTCCAAAAGAGAGCACAAAGAGAGGTGAGACAAGAAGAGGGTCAAGAAAAGCCCTTAGTAGCACCTCATCTAATGTAGAAGAGAAAGAAAAGTCTGTTAATGGTACTGAGATCGAAGGTTCAGAGAAAGGTGTCTAGGACTTCAAGGAAGAGAATTTCATCAGAACTAGTGGGTCAGATGCTGCTGAAATCAGAGAGGGTAAGGAAAGAGAAAAGACCAATGGGGTTGTGTTTAGGGAGGCCACTGGGTACCTTCAGGAGAACTGTTTAAGTTGAGTGGAAGACCTAGCTTTTGAAGTGGAGGCCTGGTATTAAAGATAGAAAAACAAATGGGATATTAAAATAGGAATGGGGAATATAGAACGTGTTTAGGTCAAGGAGAGGTTTTCAAGCCTGCAAAGGTGATTGAAATTTCATGGAAGGATGACTCCCTGCGGAGCAAGGCCTCAGTTTGGAAAGGATGAGATTAGGGCCTACTGAGTAGTTGCCCCTGGAGAGAGAGTACCTCTTTCTCTCTTCCAAGATCTAAGAAAATCCCTGCATAGTAAATGAAACGCATGGTGCATGATTTGTTTCTTCAATAAAGTAGAAGAAAATAACGATGTGCTGAAGTGCAGATACCACATGAGGCATCTCAGGGGCAGGAGAATAATCAGTCGAAGCCCCCTCTCTTTTACCCTTTCCTGCTACTACATTGTGGAATGACTGCAGACATTAGCTTCCTTTGTCTCCCTTTATTGGCTTGTTGATTGTTTTTACTGGCATCATGTATGAGATATACAATGTTTCCAGCAACTTAAAGTATTTTCATTTTCTCCTGGCACTTAAAAAATACATTTAGTATTTCATGAAAAAAGTAAAAACCAAACCCAAAGAAGATACAATTGTAACCAGTAAACTAACTAATTAAGACATAATGACAACTCAGCATAAAAATACTGAAAAATAGAGGGGCTGGGGTTGTGGCTCAGTGGTAGAGCGCTTGCCTTGCATGCGTGAGGCACTGGGTTCGATCCTCAGCACCACATAAAAATAAAAATAAAATAAAGATATTGTGTCCATCTACAACTAAAAAAAATATTAAAAAAAAAAAATACTGAAAAATAGAATATAAATGATTCATTTTTTGCAAATTCCTGATAATAATGGTTCCTTAATTAAGCTTTGTCTTACATGGCCCTTCCATTTTCCAAGCATTATTCTAGAAAACTGAGAATCATACTTTTAAGGATTGTTCCATACACTTTATTTGCCCTGTTTCAAGATAGAAACATCTTTGTATAGTGTAAGTAACAATAAAATTACTGTTGATAATAATCATAATGGAAACATTGCCAGCTCTCCCAAACTGTAAGTCAAGGACTAAACTTTAAAGGGAAGATCCTTTAATTTATGTAAAATGGAAAAATTCCAGCCTACCCTCTGCTAAGTACTCCTATTTCCCTATTTTTCTTGGGAGATGACTCAGAGTAATGAGCAGTCTCAGAACTTTCCTGGCTGAATGGTCGGTGTGTAGATGCTCTGGATCAGTTCTCAGCTCTCTGAGGAACACAGAACAGAGCTGAATCCAGTAGCTCTCTTTGCTGTTTTGGGGGGGGGGGCTTGTTTTTGTTTTTGTTTTTCTCTCCTAAAAGCTCAGGAGAAACAGGAGAGGGGATGTTGAAATTAAGCCTTCATGTGTGGTGCATTTCTAATGTGGCAGAAAGAACTGGTTAGAATAACATCTCTTTCATCCCAGGAGCGCAGACATTTTTGACCTACAGACAACTCTGCTATGCGCACAGGCATAGTATCAAACATAAGATTAAAGAAATGACAGAAGAGGCACTCGGTTATTCTTTTATTTAGTCTGCTTGATAGAAGCAGGGGATTAATCACATCTTACACTTTGCCTTTTATAAACATTTTCCCCTAAAGAAGAGGTCACCTTTCTTTTCTTTTCTTTTCCTTCCTTCCTTCCTTCCTTCCTTCCTTCCTTCCTTCCTTCCTTCCTTCCTTCCTTCCTTCCTTCCTTCTTTCTTTCTTTCTTTCTTTCTTTCTTTCTTTCTTTCTTTCTTTCTTTCTTTCACTGTTTACTAGGTGATGAACTGTGTTATTCATAGACTTATTTGTTTAATACCATCAACAACCCTGAAAGGTAGTTTTATTGTCTTGATTTCATAAATGAAGACACTATTTGGAAAGTAAGCAAATTTCCCAAGATCATCCAGTTAGGAAAAAAGTGGAATTGAATTTTGAACACAGGCACATAGATGCCAAGTCCATACTCATTCCAGTGAAAGAAGCCTGGCTCCCAAGGTCCCACAACCACACATAGTCACCTTCTACCTAGAAAAATATTATCTTTTCCCTTGATTTAAAAAAAAAATCTTGCCTTTAGGTACATTTAGGCTAAAAATCACTGAAAAGAGAGCTCCATAATTTGATTTCTAATTAATACATACCAATGTTACATATGTTCACTCTGGGTTATATTTTATAAAAATATAAACTACTCTTAAATAAATACTCATAATAAATAATGACCTTTGAAAACAGTTTAAAAATACACATATATACATAATTCAGTATACACAGAAGTTCAGATTCAGCTTCAGGAGTCAGTCAAAATTCTCTGTTGGGTTTCAGTTTCAGACTTAAATTTGACTTTTGACAGAAGAACTGAATCTCTACTTCATAATGTAATATCAGTGACAAGGTATGTTATTCAGATTAATATTCGAATAGTCTCTTTTAAATATGATTATAATACTTATATATTACAATAATTATATATAATGTGAATATAAATCATAATACCAATAAGCATTCTGGACAGTCCTTTGAGTAAAAATTTAATTTTATGCTTTGTTCACATTTTGTCAGTTGGAGGATAAATATATTTTTACTATTCTGAGAGTAAAATGCTACTAATAATTATTTGCAAAATTGTTAATTTTATGTACCAAAAATGTCTCTCAATTATTAAGAATTCTGTACTAGTTAAATAGAGGAACAGATTGATGGTTATTATGAAAATAGGTTCATAATCTTATGTCTGAGCTCCTTGGGACCACATATCTTTTGGAATTCAGAAATATTCACATTTTAGAAAGATAATAGATTGCATGTACTGTATGTATCAACACTCCAGGGTGAGAGGTGGGTTAACAAACACAGTAGGAAGCATTACTGTGCAGTTAAAGGAATGAATATTTCCACTAAGCCTAACATCAGGCAGACTCTGTGGCCAAATGAGTTATTAAAATGGTTTTTTTCCTCAGAGCTTTGGATCTTTAAATTGCAGATAAAGATCATGGACAGATGTAAAGGAAGGCATTTACTAGATAACTAAGAATAATAAAGGCATTATAAACAAACATTCATAAACATAAAAGTAATAATAAAAAGACAGAAAAATAAAGATAATGTAAAAATCATACCATAATGCTAAACTTACTCCCTGTCATCCTCTTGGGACTGGAGATTGAACCCAGTGGTGCTTTACCATTGAGTTACATTCTCAGGCCTTTTTTCTTTTTATTTATATGTATTTCTTTTATTCATTTTTTGCAGTGCTGGTGATTGAACCCAGGGTCTCACACATGCCAGGGAAGTGCTCTGTCATAGAGCTACATTCCTAGCCCCCTTTATTTTTATTTTTTTAAATTTGGGACAGTGTCTTGCTGTGTACCAAGGCTGGCCTCACATTTATGATCCTCCTGACTAGCTGGGATTACAGGTGTGAGCCAATAGGCTAATCTTAATATTTGTTTTGTAGACTGAGAATAGTATTTAATTTTTAGTTATTTAATTCTAGTTAAGCCTTTTTTCAGGAAGAAGTCCCCATTTAGGATTACTTTATATCTTGTGAAGATGAAGTAAGATAATTCTATATGAGAAGGATAAAGTCTTCAAAATGATATTCAGTAACATTCATTATGAAGACAAAGTATATGAAAGAAAGAAGGTAATCTTCCTGAGAGATAAGTTACTTAAAACATGCCTTGTACTCGCTACTGTCACTTTAAAGCAATAGACTTAAGAAGGCTATAAGTAGATTTGAAGGTGGCTCAGTGGTAGAGCACTTGCCATGCATGTGTGAGGCTCTGCATTCAATCCCAGCACCACAAAAAGAAAAACAAAAAGAAGATAACTTCTTAGAGTTTATATGTAAACATATATTATATATAAACATATAAAAACATATTATATATAAATATATATATACACATATATGCATTTTTTGTGATATTGAGGATCAAACCCATAATCTCATGCATGCTAGGCAAGTACTTTCCCACTGAACTACATCCCCAGCCCTGCTGAAATGTTTTCTGCTTTGCACAAAAAAGGAGAGTGATGTTATTTTATGTGCCATTTGAAAGGGGGCATTTCTCAACTCTCTAATAATATAATGTGGGATCTATAACACTTTGATAGGGCTGAGGATATAGCTCAGTGGTAGAACATATTATCAGCATGCATCAAGGCCCTGGGTTCAATCCACACTAAGCCTCCCAAGAAATATAAATAAATAAAACAATCTTAATCGTTACTTGTGCTAAGAAGTTATTGTTCCTGAACTGTAACTCAAACTTTGAAAATTTGCCTAATTTTTTATAATTGTACTCATTATACAGTTTTAAAAATTATGCTTCAGATGTAGATTTGTGCCCTAGAAACTGATTTCATGATGGTGATAATAGGATTTAGCTTTGTAAGATATTGATTTAAACACATGGCCTTTTGGCCAAAATACAGCAGTTTATATATGTGTATTATTATCTTACAGACAGAATCATGAAATTCACACTGGCTGAACCATTCTTTTGTTTCTACGCAGCTGTCTTTGCTGTCCAATTCAACTGTCTTAGATAGTCCAGTAGAAAATATAATTTTCAGATTTGGACTATAAAAACTGTGTAGTTATAGATTTAAACAGGTTTGCTGATGAAAAAATTTCAGTACTATATCTGTTTCAAAGATGTGATCATTGAGACTCAGAGAGTCCTAAATATTGCATTTAAACCTAAGTGTTCTACTTCAACTTTGATGTTCCTCTCACTCTAGTGATGTTTTAAAAACTTGAGTAAAGTCAGAAGGGAGAATTTGAAGTTTCACAGTGTTAACTTTTAATTTTAAAGCTTTTTCACAGCAAAGAAAACAATCAAGATTGTGAAGAGAGAGTCTACAGAATGGGAGAAAATCTTTGCCATCTGCACCTCAGATAGAGCATTAATCTCTAGGATATATAAAGAACTCAAAAAACTTAACACCAAAACAAAACAAAACAAAACAAACCCCAAACCCCAAATAACTCAATCAAGAAATGGGCTAAGGAACTGAACATGCACTTCACAGAAGAAGAAATACAAATGGTCAACAAATATGTGAAAAAAATGTTCAACATCTCTAGCAGAGAAATGTAAATTAAAATTACACTGAGATTCCATCTCACTCCACTCAGAATAGAAATTATCAAGAATATAAATAAAAATAAATGTTGGCGAGAATGTGGCGGTGGGACTGCAAATTAGTGCAACTACTATGGAGCAGTTCAGAGGTTCCTCAAAAAACTTGGTATGAAACCGCCATTTGATCCAGTTATCCCACTGCGCAGCATATACCCAAAGGATTTTAAATGACCGTACTATAATGATGTGGGCACATCAATGTTCATAGCAGCTCAATTCACAATAGCTAAGCTCTGATATCAACCTAGGTGCCTTTCAACAGATGAATGGATAAAGAAAATGTGGTACATATATACAATAGAATATTATTCAGCCATAAAGAAAAATGAAATTATGGCATTTGCTGGTAAATGAATGGAAATGGAGACTATCTTTCTAAGTGAAATAAGCCAATCCCCAAAAAACAAAGGCCAAATGTTCTTTCTCATGTGGATGCTAACCCACAATAATCAGTGGAGAGGGAAGAATTGGATTAGACAAAAAAGAATGTAAGGAAGGGAGGGAGGATGGGAATATGAAAGACAGTAGAATGAATCATATATGTTCATATATGAATATATGACCAGTGGAACTCCACATCATGTATAACCACAAGAATGGAATCCTAATTAGAATGTTATATTCCATGAATGTATAATTTGTCAAAATACATTCTATTGTCATATATATCAAAAAAAAAAAAAAAAAGATCTATGTACAGCCAGGTACAATAGCCCATGCCTGTAATCCCAGTAGTCTGGGAAGCTGAGGCAGGAGGACAGCAAGTTTAAAGCCAGCTTCAGCAAATTAGTGAAGCCCTAAGCAACTCAGCGAGACTCTGTCTCAAAATAAAACATAAAAAGGGATGGGGGATGTGGCTCAGTAGTAAAGTGCCCCTGAGTTCAATCCCCAGTATCAACCAACAAACAAACAAACAAACAAACAAACAAACTATATACAAATATTAGAACAAAGGAAAAATCATAATTATTGTGGCTTGCATGATAATAAACGTAGGAAAACATATATCAAAGCTGAATTGAATCAATACATTATATATCTACATTAATATTGTTTTTGTTTGTTTTTTTGTTTTGGTACCAATATTTGAATACAGGGGCACTGAAGCACTGAGCCATATCCTCAGCTCTTTTTTTGTATTTTATTTAGAGACAGTCTTACTGAGTTGCTTAGGCCCTCACTGAGTTGCTGAGGCTGGCTTTGAACGTGGCAATCCTCCTGCCTCATTCTCCCAAACCACCGCGCCCAGCTAATATTGTTTTGCTGAAACTACATTGTTAATGTTGATTAGTGGAAAGATGTGTTCATGGGTCTTATTCTATGTAATTCTTTTGACTTGCTGCCAATATCAATGTGGTTCTTCTTTTAATGTTGAATTATCATTTATATTTTGTTCTGACAATAATTTTAATGGTCACCTGTAAAACATAATCATGAGCATATATTTTAAAGTTTTAACATTGTAACTAGGTAACACCAATGGACTGACACAAGTAGAAAGACATAGACATTGTAGACTCTTGCTCTCGGATAATGAGCTGTCACATTTTCTCTTGAATTCAACAAGTCTGTACACCACAATGAATGTAATGATTCAATTTTCCTACCATTTCCCTCTATTTGAATTGCTGGGAAATGTTACTTGTGCAACAAAGCATGATGTCATTGGACTATTAACCCAATCATAAGCAGAATGCAAATGGAGAAAATAAAATCATGCAACACTATTCAGCTAAAAGATTCTTATCCTGATGGTTTAAAACATGCTTATTTTGTTTTACATTAACAATAAAAAACACACAAAATTTAAAAAAAAAACCAAACCAATCTGTTTGAACTTGCAGACTCCTGAAAAGACAAACATGGACACAAAGATAGGCCCCCTTACAAATTTGTAAGAGTGCTGTTAAAACAAACAAACGAAAAAACAAAACAACCTTCTGTTGTTAAATATGTTTCCCCAAACATATTTACCATATTAAAGTTTCTAAGAAATCCTTCCTATTTTGTTCAATTTAAACTAGAATGCCTTTTGGGTGAGTGCCTGTCTATTTGGGTGAGTGCCCATCTAAACAATACCCAAAATACGACAATCAATGCATCCAGAGAGAGCCACGTCATTTCAAAGACTAATTATATTGAAATATTGAACTGACAAATTGTTTGCAGCTTGAACTTTTACCTTCCCCCCACAGTTCAGTCTTCAAAGCGCCATGGAAATCAGTTGTCTGTTTAGACAGTACTAAGCACATAGCAATAATCTGTATTCAGTTTAACTCTTATTTTAAAGGAAAGAATGGTATCTTTTATTTTGAATATGGTCACAGTGCCTAGTGCAGTGTCTTACCTATTGTAAACATTGACTAAATGTTTGCTATTTGACTGCTGATGCAATTTCTCTAAGCCCCAACTGTAATCCACAAGTGTGATTTTGTTGATTATAACCAAGTCCACAGGGACTGAAACACATGAACACAAATGGCAAAGCCATTTGTAGTGTCAGGAACCTCTACCCTTTTGCTTTTGAATAAATAAGGATAAATATGTATGGTAGGGTATTTTTACTTATAAGTACAATAAACAGAATTAAATGAACTTGGGATAAAATTTTGGGGAGTGTGTGTGTCTGTGCATGTTTCTTTTGAGACTTCATGTTTTAAAAAGCTGTTTTCCTCTCCTTTGAGATTTTTACAAGTCCTTTTCAGTTGGGAAAAGCAGCTGCCTCTCATGGCACAAAGTTTGTAGAAAAGCCGCTGTGGATTTTGGCTTTGAGGATGTAGGCGTTATTGTGTATTTCTATAATTTTTTAGGGATATGTAACTTGCCTATAAAAATATGCCTGTGGGCTGAATCTTGGCAGCTAACATTTTAGTAGGAGAATATATTTAGTAATATCCAAATGTTTGAAAGAGTAACACATAGGTGTGCTATTTTTAAAAGCTGGGTGACAAAAACATTGGTTATTATTGCAACCTTTTGAATGTGTTTAGCCATAACTAAATATCAACTTGCAAGTTTATTTTTTAAAAAACATTTGAGAAGCAAGGATTTGGGTGAGCTCTTCACTGGCTCACCTCATCATGAAAAGTAAATAACTCAATTCCTTCATTTGAAAATTGGTGATGCTGAGCTAGAATTATGAAAATCTGACCTCTTTGAGTAGAGGGCACCCATGGCCTCTGCAATACTGACTTGAGTCAATACGTACTGACTGAGGTCAGTGGATTCAAATTTTGATAGGTAGCAGTGATTTGGGTTTCTTATTATGGTCTCTTTTCTATTAATTCATTTAGTTTAATAGATATATACATAGTATCTAGCATTTCCATTTTTGTTTTTAAAATATAAAATGACAGCTAAGAGATTGAGGGCATTATCTTTGTCTAACAGGTGATTTGAATGTAGAAAAGATGAAACAAACATTATAATCTAAGTCTTTTATTCAGAAATACTGCTTTTTATAGCTTATGGAAGAGGATACAAATAAATTAACTCACAGACTCTAAAAAAAAAAACAAATAATAAATGTTTTTGAAGTAGCTTGGTGTAATGGAAACCTTATTCATTGAATCTAAACTTTACCATTGTTCCCTGGCCTCATTTAGCCTTAATGACTTCATTTGCAAATGGGGATAATTATAGCTACTTTGTAGGGTTTATAAGAATTGGATAAATATAAATTGCTCTATGAATGGGGACCACATAATGAATGTTATTTTAACGGCCAAATCTCCATTGGAGTTTCACAGCTAGTAAGTGCTACCAGGAATACTCAATAAAGGACATGTTGGGTTGTTTAAAGTAGCCACAAAAGGCCTTGTCCTCCCAGAAGTGAGACCTGAGTTAGCATAGGTGAGGGGGTGTGGAAGGGAAGAATATTTGTGTGAGCAAAATCTTGGTTTAGAAGGAACTTTTCTTTAAACTTAATAGAACCTGAGATCCCTAAGTGCTAAAGCTACATGGGGATCATAAATCCAAAAATCTGCATTTTCTTGCTCAATGACACAGCATATTGTTAAAACAAAATTCAAGTTGGATATGATTATTATGACTAAAATTTCTTTTTGTTCAATTACAAGAAAGAGCTGAGGTGATACCTATTCCCAGGCTAAAGAAGGAAAATAGACTGCTACAAAACTCATGTGATTGGTCATATTTTCATGTTTTGAAAAATACACTGGTTCACGTTTCAATCACATGATAAGTTGCATACTGGACTTGGTGTTTTTGCAGACTTGAGCTCCTCTGACCCTGAACAGCAATTGGGACAGTGTACATTGGTATCCTCACTGTAAGTAGGAAATAGGCCCAGAGAGCCTAGCAGAGAGCCTAGCCAGGAGTGGAGCCTGGGTTTTGTTTGCCTTTAACTACACCATGTTACAAATCACACATTTACCTCATGTCATTGATTTTCTACTGCAGTTCTTAAATTTCAAAAGGGTAACTAAGGGAGGGTAAGGGACCAACAATGTGCAGGACGCTAGAACTTTTGTGGCAAAAATGGGAATAGATATTGCATGTAAACCCCTGGATTGAGGTAGAGACTAGACAAGGAGGAGACCACAGATCATCAGACAACCATGGCCTCGGATGATTGTCCAAAGTACTGTTAAATTCACCCACCTTTTGATTCCCAGCAAGACCCCAGAAACATATTCCCTATTTTCTCTTTTACCTGCAAGATTTCACAATTTTTGGCATAATTTGATATCATACTGATTTCTATGATATGCATATTTGAGATAAGGCAGCTGCTGAAACCCAGTCTTTCCTAGCAAGCCTTCTAGGGCTATTGCCAAGGATGCAGTGACTCCTAGCAACTCCACCCAGAGTAGACAGAGGTGACTTGCTGTGACTCTCTCTCATTGGTCACTCTTCAGGTCTATTTGGCTTTCTTATCATTTATGGTAAACTTTTTCCTTTTATCTTATACTGACAATAACATTCCCTATTCCCCCGTTGTAGTCCATATAGTGTTATCTGGTTTATCTGTCTGCCTCAGCTTGGATATAAGAACTTCATTACTCTTTACTTAAAGACTTGGGGAAAATCACTGAATTTGCAAACTTGTGTTTCTACTTCCAAGAGGAGAGTGAAGGTGGCTGGAGCCAGACCAGCCCTGTCGCTGGAGCTTTGGGATATTTTCTGGACTTCCCCTTTTGCTCTGAGTTACCAGGTTCATGCTTCATATGATTTAGGTAAGGTTGTCAATGACAAAGAATTTCAACCCTTTGCTCAAGAAAGCCCCAGCCTCCCAAGCCTGCTGGGTGCAATTGTAATAAAGTGTCCATCAATCCACAAAAGCTTTTAGACACCTGGGGAAAAAATCGAGAGTGGATTATAGAATTAGTTAAAGCTAACTTTACTTTATTATAAAGGAAATGCATGTTTATTGCACAAACTTTGGAAGATGTAAGCATTTTGACATGATCAATTGATAATAAAGCAAAAGCATCTCTTAACTGGTTTGGGGGCCACTATCCTTCCAACATCCTCTTTTCCCATTAAAGGGCAAATGTGACAAAGGGTACCCAAAGCTTTCTATTCCTTTTTCTCTTTTCAAAGCTCCATCTTACTTAGTGACAGATTTAGAATTTTACATAGAGGAACTTAGGTGCCACATTCTATTCTAAAGAGGATTAGAGCTGTGAATTTGTTACAGCACTTGATATAGACCAGTTAGAGATCAAAACTTCACTTTTTAGCATTGAAACACAATGTCCTTCACACCACAATTACGGCAAAGGAGTGTCCATGAGACTACTTGTTTATCTATTCAGTTAACAAGCATTAATTGGGCACCTTTTATGTACCGTGCTGTAAGATAGATCCTAAATGAAAGAGACACAAAAATGAAAACAAAAACAAAAATAAAACAAATTAAAAAGAAAGGTTCCTGACTGTCTGGAAATTTTAAATAATAAAAGAAGACTTTGTTTGACAGTTAGATCATTTTCTACTAAAAATAGTGCTGTGATGAAATCCCTGTGGTTGGATTCATTTACACATCTATAAATGTTTCTTTGGGATAAATTTTTTTTAAGAGTGTTTGTGAGGTGTCAGTTTGATGATCTTAGAACCTGTGAGAAAATAATCATGAGACTAGCCAGAATTTAATGGATCATTATCTGTAAAAGGCAGGCTATTCAAAAACTTAAAGCAAATGAAAGATCTCAGGAGTCAGACTTAAGGAAAACATTAAAATATCTCTAAAACCAAAGCAATATAAAATCCAGTGAAACGAGGCAGTTTCAAGAGTAAGTGTTACAGATTCTAACATGATTTGAAAATTAGGTAACAAAATGACTCAAATCTAAGGTCTTTGGCTAAATGACTGGCTTTTGTTTCAAATGCTGAAATCTCTGTTTGGGGCTGTATGCAGGCTCAATGTGCCACCATTTCTCTTTATTGTCATAAACCAGGATCCAGAGGTGGCTCTGTTATAACCCCTGGTCCTCACAAAGCTTTAGCAAGCTGAAAAGACACATCAGAAATTACCTGGGGAGGTCATCTTCCAAAAGTAATCTCTTTAGGTGAAAGAAGACTAATTGCCTCCTTTGTGACTAAGCATCTTTCAACTCTGCAAAGATTAACAAAGTTTTTCATGACGTTAACATATTTGTGTTAGGAAATCTGTGTGTGCTTAATATTTTGGATATTTTCGGCATTTGTAATTTGGATTATACTTGACAAGTGAGTTTTTAAACTCAAATTTAAACATATAGTGCTTCATAGACTTACACTTGTCATTTTTAGTTGAAATCTTATTGAGTTAATACACATATTGGAATAGTTATATACTCTTAAACTTCATTGTACTTAATGATTTATTTTATAATATTTGTGATTTATTTTGTACCAGTAGGGTTTAGTTTTTAGATCAGACAATTATAGTGTTGAAAAGAAAATCGATATCTTAAATTTGCAAATAGAATTTAAGATTTCAAAGGAGTTCATTTACCTGTAAAGGAGATCAAACATTAATCAGTGGCCCTTTAAATAGTATTATCAATATTTAATGAACTTCAAATAATATTAGTAAGATGAATTTAACACTATAATTCTAAACTACTATTTAAAATTGTAACTTTGACTAAAAAGCTTTTAAATCTTTCATATCTTTCTATTTTCTCTCTCTCTCATTTTATTGAATTTTAAGGAATCAAGCCAAAGGCATTTACTCTTACATATAAAGTTACAGGTTAAAAAAACACAAATTACTTAAGGATGCATAGAAGAAAATATAAAGTTGTATAATTTTCTTCAGCAAGGATATAAACACATGCTTTAGATATTCAGAGTTTCAAAGATTCAAAATGAATAATTTTCATATTATTCATTTTCAATAATATGAAAATTTCTAAATTTTCATATTGTGTGTGGGGGAATTGAGGTGAATTTATGAATAAACCACAAAACTAGCTAAAGTTTTGTGAAATAGTCCTCATAGGAGAGGCTCAAAGATGTGGGGAATTTAGAGAAGACTAGTAAGTGTCTAAACCAAGCTGGTGGGCTAAAACTGGCCTATAAATTGTAATTAGAGTCCTAATAAGCCTGTCCCTCTTTAAAGTAAGTAAAGAGGATTTTTTTAAAATTATCCTTCTTTTGTGGCCTATTAAATGCAGTATTTGAGAGCCTCTCAATATAGAAAAAGATAATCTGTGTATTATATGCTGAACAGAGGCTTTCTTCCCATTAGAGATAGGGTAAAGAAAAAAATTAGCTTAAACAACAGCAAGAAATCATAGACACTAGAAAACTATTTTAGATCTAAGATTTAATTATATAATTAATATCTTTGTTAAAAATAAAATGCATAGAGTATTATTTGTTGGTTAGTAGAGATGACTATTAAAAAGAAAATCATAGGGCAAAGGCAGAGGGAAGGGAAAGGAAGGGTCAATAAGTGGCCCTTGTGCTGAGCTGAATCTTAGGAAAAATGTTTAAAAAAAGTCAAAATAGACATTTAATTCTTCCTACTTCCCGTCCTGTCATCACACTCAGGTCCCAGGAATGTAGTTCCTGAGGACTCTCATTTTCATAATCTGCTCTGAACTACACTGGTCTTAACTCTAAACCATCTAGTCAATTTTTCTGCATCCCTCAGGGATTTGTTTTTTATTAAATAAAAATATGCTCACAAAGAAAGTACTTATTAAGTCATTAATGGGTACCCCTGTGCTAATGTTATCTTTACCCAAATATCACGTTTGTTTTATAATCAGATTTCCAGAATATTTGTAGCTTTACTCAAAGAAATGACTGTAACAGTAGAATTCAATAGAACTTTTTTAGTTCAGGTGGAGAAGAGCAGATTTTGAGGGATCTAAACACTCCATGCATATTCCTTCATTAAGCAAAAATTATAAAGCACTTCATATGTCACAGATACTGCTCCAGTCTTGAGGACAACAGAGAAGAACAAGATATACGTGTTGCTTTCTAATGGGATTTCAGTGGGATTTTGGGAAGACTCACTATAATTTCATATAGTGATAAGCACCTCAAAGCAAAACAGGATGTGGACACAGGTTGTGGAAGGACAGGACTGGGGTGTGCAGTGGTGGCTACTTTTTCGAGCTTGGGCTATCTTGCAACTCCTCTCTGAGAAGGTGACATTTGAGCTGAGAATCTGAGCAATATGGAGTTTGCTAGGTAAAGATCTGGGAGCAAAGACTATTCCAGGCAAATCCTCAAATCATGTTGGATAGCTTTTGCATGAATGCAGCTAAAGACACCAGCATTTCTTATGCAATTAATAATGGTCTCTCATCTAGAGGTTCCAGAAAACTCCAGGAAATTGAAATAAAATTTGATATCCTCTGTGATCTTTTTCTTCCTAGATTTCAACCTCTTAAAGTAGTTAGAATAGACATTCTCTGCTCATGTGAGGGTTTATCATGTATTCATTTTCCTTAGTTTTTAATGTTCATTCGATAAGTATTTATGAAGAATATACCATGTGCTAGGTGATATAGCAATGAGCCCAAAGACAAAAAAATCTACACCCATACAGAGATTGCATTTTAGTGAGAGAGAAATACAATAAAGAAAATACCTTATTTCATTAAGTCAAGAGGCATAACTTTCTACATTTTAACATCTTTTTTTTTTTTTGGTACTGGGGATTGAACTCAGGGGCACTTGACCACTGAGCCACATCCCCAGCCCTATTTTGTGTTTTATGTAGAGACAGGGTCTCACTGAGTTGCTTCGTGCCTCGCCATTGCTGAGGCTGGCTTTGAACTCGCGATTCTCCTGTCTCAGCCTCCCTAAGTGCTGGGATTACAAGCGTGAGCCACATGACTTGATACTACCTTACATTTGTAATTGGCAGCAACTGTTTTTATTTCCTTGGGACACAAAAATAATGCTACATCTTATAATCAAAGGTATCTTAGATTTGATGAATTATCATTAATAAGAAAGATAAGTGTATGATTAGATAGTGATAAGTGCAAAAGAGAAGAGTAAAGCAAGAAAAGGAATAGAAAGTGCTAATGATTTAAAGGGTGGTCTAGGATCTGATGTCACAATTTCACTTTATGAGTAGCAGAAGATTTTAAACAGTCTTGAAAGGAAAACCTTATTGGTATCTTTAAAGCCTCTTCTTCCTACAACCAGAATCATGAATATGAGTGCCTGATCCTTACCCATATGTGGTCAGCCACAATAAGACCAGGTAGTGCAGCCAGCCATTCTGTTAGTAGAGCCTGAATCAGTTTCAGTGAGTAAATTGTTTCTCTGCAGATCTTATGGGAAAAGTGTGAGAGTATAAGTATTTGGCTAAGTAATGCAGTCATATATTCCTTTAGGGAAATCAAATCTCACCAAAGCATTTCGATTTTTTTTTCCCCTGGAATATTGACATTCTGACTCCTGGAAGCAAAATCTCCAACCGGACCTAGTTCCTGTATGTGATAACTTCTTATGCCACTTCACATTAGTTATTTTCCTCCTGAGTTTCAAGGTGGATCACCAATTTTACTCCATATTTACTAAGTGATTGCAGATCTGGGTTCTCAGCCGTGAAGAATTTGATAATCTTCACTTTGTAGCCTCGCTCCTTTCTTCTTGGACATTGTGAATTCTCTTTGATCCATTTTCAACCATAGAAGTCTCTGCGATCTTTGTTCATGGAGGTTTACCAACCAATGCTAAGGCCCAAAAGCTCCATAATTAAAATTCTGCAATACCACAAACCACCTAGAAATAATCAGTACTTCGTAGAAAGCAATTGTCTTCAAAATTCATCGGTTGTTCACCCACAAGTAACCTTAGAAAATACCCCTAAAAAGGCTCAGAGTTCAGAGTCTTCGAAAATATTAATTACTTCACTAGGGTTGAATTAGAGGCAGAATTAGGTGGAAAATAATCACATTTTAAAAAATTATTTCCTGCTTTTTAAGTTAGAAATATAATTTCCATTCTAATGGAAAGAATTCTTACAGTATTTGCCTAAAACAGCACTTATTTTAAAGCTAAGTGCAAGTAATAATTCTTTTATATTTCCCAGTGAAAAATACCACTTTATGTTTCCAATTTACATCCTCTTGCCTTTTCTTGGATATCACATTATCTTCAGTGCTCATACTCATCTGGGTGTGCTTAAGAGTGTTTATATCAATATGTTTTCAACCAATTCAAGATTTTTAGAGAAGAATATATGCTTCCAATTTCATTAATAAAGATAAAGCACATGCTAATTGGGTCAATTAGTGAAGAAAGGCCTTTGGTCTCTGGACTCAATAAATAAATCGTATTGTATGCATTTCTTTATGTCTCTCTCTGCTTGGATTGTCAGGTACTTACAATGTCATGCTTGTCTTGCTAGCCCAAGCATTAGTATGCAGAGACTTGACATTCGGTAGATACTCAATAAATAAATCTTGAACTGGAGTCTCCAATGGGCCCTAAAAGCAGTTATGCCATGAATAAGCAAGAATAGGAATGATAGGAATGAAGATTAAAAATAAACTTGTAACTCCGGTCTATATTTGTCTAAGATATAATGTGCCCTAGCACCACATATAGGATTATGACTAAGGTACTTGTAAAGTTAATGCAGACCTCCTGGGCAGTAAGTAGCACATTTTATGAGCAACCGAGTGAGAGTAGAGGTTTTTGGCTGTTTTTTTTCTTGGTGGTGGTTGTTTGTAGTATCTGCAATTGAATAAACCAAACTGCCACATCTAACAATTTTCAGTGCTTATTATTATCTATGTAATGCCAAATATAGCAAGATTCCTAGAACACTGGATTCCTACAATGACTTTATTTTTTTCTTCTTGACAGTTGTGTGTGTGTGTGTGTGTGTGTGTATGTGTGTGTGTGCTTTTTCACATCATTACTTATCTATTTAAAGGAGAAAATATCTGAGAAAAATCACAGGGAGGACTGAATTTAGCCTGCACTGAATACAAATAGAAAACAAAAATGAACCAGTTTTGGTAGGGCATGTTTTACCTCACTTTCCAAACACTGGATCAATCTGTAACATTTAAAGCTTTTAACATGAAAGATGTTGCTCTCTCAAAATATGTAATGTGAATAGGAATAATAATGAAGTCATATAATTCATATATAGCCCTTTTGCATGTATCAGGTTTCCAGGTTCCATATTAATGTGTGTGGGCTAGTGTCATTCAGAATGCCTTTCTTTAAAATGTTAAACATCTATCTTCTATGCCTGAAGAATGATCTCAGGTATCAGAAAGAGAAGTCTCCTTTTCCAGCTATCTTCCTCTCATTAATCAGTCAGTTCTATAGCAATTTATTGAAGGCTTACTAAGTGTCCCTTACATTGGTTGGTACTAAAGTAAGACAAGACTTGTCTCCTTGGTGAGCAATAGAAGACTTAAGGGGCTGTGCAGTGGAAGCACACTGGACTGAGCGGTGTTACGGAGAAGCCACGGAAGGCTTCACATAAGTGGGAGGTGAAATCTGTGTGTAGGGGAAGTGGGAAGAGAACAGCTGTGGTCTGAACATTTGTGCCCCCCCCCCATCATTCTTATGTGGAAATCTTACCTCCCAAAGTGATGGTCTCAAAGTGATGGTCTTCAGGAAGTGATGATAAGATGGGGTGGACCTTCAGGAAAAGGATTAGAGCCTTCATAAAAGAGGCCTGAGGGAGCTGTCTTGGCCTCGTCACCCTGTGGGGAATAGCAAGAAGGCACCATCAAGACTCAGAAGCCAGCTCTCAGGCAACACTGTATCTGCTGAATGAATTGCAACTAAGCTCCTTCACATCAACTCCTGTTCTCCTTCCAAAAGAAAACCTACCTGACCAGTGCTATGTGCATTCCGTCCTTCTTCCCTTCTAGGGTTTTTGTTTAAATAGGTGTTTAAAAATGAAAACTACACTGAGATTCCATCTCACTTCAGTCAGAATGGCAATTATCAAGAATATAAGTAACAATAAATGTTGGCGAGGATGTGGGGAAAAAGGTACACTCATACATTGTTGGTGGGACTGCAAATTGGTACAACCACTATAGAAAGCAGTATGGAGATTCCTCAGAAAACTTGGAATGGAACCACCATTTGACCCAGTTATGCCACTCTTCCGTTTATAACCAAAGGACTTAAAGTCAGCGTACTACAGTGATGCAGCCACATCAATGTTTACAGAAGCTCAATTCACAATAGCTAAGCTATGGAACCAACCTAGGTGCCCTTCAACAGATAAATGGATAAAGAAAAGGTGGCATATATACACAGTGGAATATTATTCATCCATAAAGCAGAATAAAATTATGGTATTTGCTGGTAAATGTAGAATCGGAGAATTTAATGCTAAGTGAAATAAGCCAGTTTCAAAAAAACGAAGGCCGAATGTTCTCTCTGGTATGTGGATGCTAACACACAACAAGGGAGGATAGGGAGGGGAAGAATAGAAATCCATTGGATTAGACAAAGGGGAATGAAGGGAATGGAGGGGGAGGGGAATAGGAAAGACAATTAATCAGACATAACTTTCCTATCCCTGTATAAGTGACCAGGGTAACTCCACATTATGTACAACCACAAGAATAAGATCCTAATTAGAATAAGTTATAGTCCATGTATGTACAATATGTCAAAATACACTCTAATGCTATGTATATCTAAAAGGAACAAATAATATAAAATGAAAAACTTCACAAGGAAAAAAAAGCAGGAAAATCTTAAAAACAAAAATATAGGTGTTTAAACATTAAGTGAAAGGATAATGATTATAACACCCTTCATTAAGACTACTATGTGCCATGCATTTCACATATATTTGGTAGCATTTAATCATCTGTCTTCTGCTAGGTGTTATTTATGATCATTTTGTGTATAACAAAACAGATCTAAGAGCATATAGGTGGGATCAGAATTTGCAGATAGGTCTATCTAACCTAAAACGATTTTATAAGTTCTTTCCTTTATACAACTCGGTAAAAAAAAGAAAGAAAGAAAGAAAGAAAGAAAGAAAGAAAGAAAGAAAGAAAGAAAGAAAGAAAGAATAAGAAGAAAGGAAGAAAAAAAAGAAATCAGCCAGCTAGCCAACCATTTCTGGGATCAGATGGGCCTTGCTCATATTTGTATATGGTATCCTCTTGTAAAATGCACAAAATTCTGCTCCAGCTCCCCAAATATGAGGAATGCATGTATGTATTAGCTTTATACCATTTATGTGGGAACTAAAACCAAACAAAAGAGCCAAGGCAAGCAATCTCTGAGCATCCCTCTGGAGTTTTAAGAGCATTGCTTCCCCAAATGAATGGGAGCAAGATTCAGTTGCAAATTTATATAAATCACCTCCTGATTTCCTAGTTGATCAATGTTTCTCTTACTGGATATGCACCTTCTTGTAGAAGACTTATTATCTGAACAAAGCATTAATACATCAGATACCTGCACATTGTTTTAAAGAAACTTGCAAAACATTTTATAAAACAGGAGAAGATTTTTAGAATCTTCTCCACTTTTATATATTTTCATGAAAAAAATTAGTAGTTGAAGGACAGCATGCATGTTAAATATATATGGTAAAAAATACATATGTGTGTGTGTGTGTGTGTGTGTGTTAAGAGTCCAGTGATGTAAACTGAGTCCACCTCAAGAGTCACTTGTGAAGTTCATTAAACATATATTCTGGGTCCCACCCTCAAGGATTTTGATTTAGCACTTTTCCAGGGCCATGAAGTTGCACATTTACATGCAACCAGGAGATTCTGAAGAAATTTTTGAAAAATACTGTTCTGGACTATGATGACAATGATGATGGGGAGGGGGAGAGGGAAGGGGAGGAGGAGCGGAAGGAGGAGGGGGTGGAGGAGGAGCAGCAGCAGCAGCAGGAGGAGGAGAAGTGGGAGTAGGGGGAGGAAGGGGAGTAGGGGGAGGAGGGAGAGGGTGAGGGGGAGGAGGAGAGGGAGGGGGAGGAGGAGAGGGAGGAGAAGGAAGAGGAGGGAGGGTGGAGGAGGAGGGGGAACAGGAGGAGGAGGAATATGTGACTGGCTTTCTAATTTTTCCAGTTTTGAGAATCAGAACCAAACATCTAGTTTTAAGAAAAAGGATTCTAGTTGCTGCTTAAGGATGCTATAAATACTTTGTAAAATTTCCAAAATATTTTTTCTTACTGAATTTCAGTCACTTACTGAATTCCAGTCACTAAAAGATATGCAAATGGCAGATACCCAGTGCTATTAATTAAGGATTGTGATGACACCATCAAAATCTAATTTATTAGGAATTAAGTGGCATTGTTCTATAAATCCTTCAAAAAGAACTTGAAGCAGGACTCCTATGGAGCAGATCAAGAAAGGGCGAGAAGGTTTGCTACTGTCAACCAGCACACAAGTCCCACCAATCAGAATGACAAAGCTGGCTTTTCATGCCTTCATGTCTTCCAACTTTGTCGAGCTCAGATTCCTGAGCTCTGGGGTCTATGGTTCCCAGGTTAAGAAATCCTGGACTAGCCTGTTGAGGTAGTTTTGGAACCAGCTCATCATCCAGGTATTTGCTGTTCTCTCAGGATAAGAACTCTACCCTGAAGGATACTGGCCAATTTCAGGGATTCTGTGGAAAGATTCCTTAGTTACACAAAGGCTACTGGGAGTGTAAGCACAAGAAGAGAATGTCATACTTGATGAGCAACCTGAGGCCTGGGTAAGATACTATTCTCTTACACATATAAGCTCACTTAATTTCAATTAACATCACCATTAGCCTACATTTTAGAGATGTGGCACAGAGAAATTAAGCAACCCTCCCCAAATTACATAGCCAGTAAGTAGTAAGTCTTAGTTTCAAATAAAAGCCATCTGACCTTCAAGCCCCAAATACCTCACGTCCAAGGGGATCACATGAGAAACTTTTTGTGCTCACAAGACACAAAAGAGTACCTTCTGATACTTCTCGGAGGCCAGTGTAGCACTGGAGTACACAGGACGGTGGAGGAGTTAAAGAATGATGTATGACACTATGAGATAAGTTTTTAAAAAAACTTTTGGGGCTGGGATTGTTGCCTCGCATGCATGAGGCCCTGGGTTCAATCCTCAGCACCACATACAAAGCAATAAAGACATTGTGTCCATCAACAACTAAAAAAATATTAAAAAAAAAAACAAACAAAACTTTTGGACACTGTGAAACATATTTGAAAGGAAAATGTATATCCATAACAGCTAGAATAGAGCATGTAGTAGAGAGAAGGAAGAAGCATGCATGCAACTTTCTTCTATTTTTCAACATCAGTTTCTAAATGAAGAAGAGATGATGATAAAGGAGTACATTTTCAATTAAAAGCAGCGCTATTCAAGATCAACATGATGCATGTTCTGTAATAGTAAAAAACATTATACAACTGTGATATCTTATTTATAGAGAGCTTAATGTACTAGGAAGAATTTGTTTCATGCTGCTTCAATTCAAATCATAATTCTATAAAACATTTCGTTAGGTAGGCAATAAAGAGACTATAATAAGCCAGGCACGGTGGCACATGCCTGTAATCCCAGCAGCTCTGGAGGCTGAAGCAGGAGGATCACAATTTCAAAGCCAGCCTTAGCAAAAGCAAGGTGCTAAACAATTCAGTGAGACCCTGTCCCTGAGTTCAATCCCCAGTACAACCCCTCTCCGAAAGGCTCTAATACGTCACCAAAATGTTTTCTGTGATCATATCATTGAATACTGCCACCCAAGTTCTTTCTATGGCATTGCCCTGTTTTATCTTATTCAGAACACTTGGTACTACCTGCAATTAATTTGTGTATTTATTTGTTTTTTAGTTACAATCTCTATTAGAATGCAATCTCCCCGTGACCCATCTGGTTTACCACTGAGTATCCATTGCCCGCATCTGTGCCTGTAGTGTCATAGGACCTTGTTGCAAATTTGTTCAAGGGATCAATGATTAAGGAAGTAAAAACACTTGCATTATCTCTTTTAAAAAGTTTTAGTGGAGTCTGACCTAGTGGCACTTGCTGGTAATCACAGTGACTTGGGAGGCTAAAGCAGGAAGATCATAAGTTCAAAACTAAGCTTAGTTACTTAGTGATATTCTATCTCAAAATAAAATATGGTATGGAAGATGTAGCTCAGTGGTAGAGCACTCCTGGGTTAAATCCCCAGTTTCACAAAAACAAATAAAACAAAATTGTCTATATTTATGTTTTAGATCTGGTGGTAGAAGAATAATAGCAGCATCTGACAAAGTGACTTCATTATTTGGATTTCTAGTTACTACTCTGTATATATTTTTTTAAATGCTCATAAACATAGTAGGTCCTCTTCATCCACTGGTTCTATATTCATGGACTTAACTAATTTTGCATCAGAAATATTAGAGAAAAAAATTTACATCTGTATTAAATATGTACAGATTTTTTTGTCATTATTCCCTAAACAATATAGCATAACAACAATTTACGTAGCATTTACATTGAATTAGGTAGTATAAGTAATCTAGAGATGACTAAATTTACAGGGGGATATGTACAGGTTATATGAAAATGCTATTCCATTCTACATAAGGGACTTAAGAGCATCCATAGATTTTGGTATCCACAAAGGGGAGGGGGTGTCTTAGAAAAAATCCCTCAAGGACACTGAGGAACAACTGTGTAGATATTCTGTATAAATATAAATACATATTGCATATAAAATCTAATATTTATTGTGTGTGTGCTTACTTTGTGCCAGGTATGTTACATTAACTCATGTAATGCAGCAACACCATCATGAGTTAGGACAGTATTTTTTATCCTCTTCTTTTTTTATTTATTTTTTGTTAGTTATAGATGGACACAATGCCTTTATTTTGTTTATTTATTTATATGTAGATGCTGAGGATCGAACCCAGTGCCTCGCTCATGTGTGGCAAGTGCTTTATCACTGAACCACAACCCCAGCCCCCTCTTCTTTTTATAGATGTTGAGATTGAAGCCCAGGAAGGTAGGGCAACTTAATTGTGTTTTCCAGCAAGAAAGTGATGAGATTTGACCATAAGACATCTTACTCCAGACTCTGTAGTCTCAATAATCCACCATATTTTACTGCTTTTCTAGTATACACTGTATTACACACAGATATGGGTGGATTTGGGGGTACAGACATGGTAGAAATCATTATATAGTTAGACAATAATTTTTAAAACTTCTGTGATGATCCTGGCATTTTATTAGATCTCTAATTTTACAAATTTTGGGCAAACACTTGTCTAAATGTACATGTGACCTCCTTTGTGTCATGAAGGGGAAAATGGTAGCTTTATAGAGGGGTAACAAGCCCACACTCTGACGTGGAGACCAGAATTAAACTACCAGTGAGAAGAAGACAGACATCATGTGTTGTGGAAGGAACATCTTGAGATGGACATGACCTAGATCTAATGACCCTAAACCAGATGACTCTAATTGTAAAGAAATGTTAAACAAACATAAGTGGAGGAATAGTCCATGAAACAGCTGTCTGTAAAACAAAACCACCAGGGTCCTGATCAACAAACACAGCCTGAAGAGCTGTTTCAGAATAAAGTAGAATGAAGATAAATGGCAACTAAATTCAATGCATGAGCCTAGACCCAACTCTGTACTAAGAAGGAAAATACCACAAAGTTCACTGTTGAATAAATTGACAAAAATGGAACATGAATTCCAGAGTACACTACAACACTCTAGAATGGTGAATTTCCTTATTTTGTTAACTATTTTGTGGTTATATAAAGGGTTTCATTGTTCTTAAGAACCACACATGAAAGTGTAGGGGAAGATGCATGCCACCCACTCTTAAATGGATCAAAAAATAAAAGCAAATTTTTAAAAAATTGGTGAGCCTGTACAGAATGTATATGGAGTTTTCTGTCATTCTTGCAATGTTTTCTGAAAATTTAAAATTATTTCAAAATCAAAGTTTAGGGGCTGGGATTGTGGCTCAGTGGTGGAGCGCTTGCCTCGCATGCGTGGGGCCTTGGGTTCGATCCTCAGCACCACATACAAAGTAATAAAATGGGGACATTGTGTCCATCTACAACTAAAAAAAAAATAAAAATAAAATCAAAGTTTAAATTTAGAAAAGGTAAAATGATAGATACCTTCAAAACAGAAAGAAGGGAAAGGTGCTTCAAAGAGTCCTTGAGTTTATTACCTGATGTAATGGACTTACATGGGCTAGGAAAGAGACTGCGGCTCAAGACTACCTCATCTGGGCTTCACGTCTAGTAACCTCATAGGTTTGATATGTGGTTTTGTTATCATGACTCAGTCATTGGGATCACAATGGTTGTCACTAATTATGCCCACTTAACATTAGAACTTTATTTTTCACTTGCAAAACAGCTACCTTTCATGCTTGTTGAGTGTCCTGTACTCCTTAAACATTCTCTGATACTTAACTGCTCAAACTGTGAGCAGTTTCCTCAGTGGTCTGGGGAAAAGATTAACAGGCTACTGAGTGTCAGACCCAGAGAGAGTTGTGGCATTTACTCATCCCTACCTTCAGAAATTAAGTAACTTAAGTAATAGGACAAAATTATACACTAGTATAAAAGGCAAAGAATGGGTTTGGGAGGTGGAGAATAAGTGAGAAGTAGAATGCATATTTATTACATTGTCATCTAATTGTTACTTTGAAACTTTGGCTTACTTTAGCATATGGCACATATGGATTGCTAAAAAGTATCACAATTGGTGAAGCAAGAGTTTGTTTCTTCCTTATTTGCTACTCTGATGTTCAAGAGTTCATAGTGGATTTTTTTTGTTTGTTTTTGTTTTTGATGGTTTTTCTTTTTTTTTTAATCACAAAAGCATGGAATATAATTTGCTCTGATTCAAGCCCTAGTACTTCCCCACTTCCCTGCTTCTCTCTGCCCCTGCTCCCTGCCCTCTACTGATCTCTCTGCCATTTATAGGTGTTGCTGTTTTTTTTTTTAATACTGAGGTCACAGGTGCCACAATATATCAGCACTTAAATTTATGTGATGGTGACCATTAATGATAAATAGAATTTTTAAAATTTTGTCCCTTAATTAGTCACAAATGATGAAAAAATACAGTACAATTCATTAAAATGCATGTTAAGAAATTGGCTGGCTGGGTGTAGTGGTACACATCTATAGTTCTAGCTACTTGGGCAGCTGAGGCAAGAGGATCATTTGAAGCCAGCCTGGGTAACAGGGAGACATTGTCTCAAAAACTAAACAAAAAGAAAAAAGGAAAGTGTTTGTTTGTTTTAATGTTAGTGATTCTAGTACCTGATGAGCAATCCTGCTGTTGATAGAGCTTCAGCAAGGCAAAACATGATTCTGTTATTATTTATAGACCTAGAAATAGGAAATTACTTCTAGAGCTTTTAAATTGAATAAGGCATTAACATGGTTTATTTCTAATGTTGATAGATGGAAGAAAGTAAGGTGCTTCTCTAAGAACTTAGAAAGTAGAACGTAAGATTACTTTCTTAACACTAAAAAATGAATGATATTACTCTTATGCATATAAGAGTAAACCAAGAGAGAGTGCTGGTAGGACTGAATAAAGACTTTTTGGGGGGGGGTGGATATGCAAAACAAACCTCAATCAGGGTGTTTAGAGTATTATTTAAGGAAAAAGTGAATGGCTGTGATTATAATTAAGAAAGTCAAAATACAAACAACTATGTAAACACAATGAATAAAGACAGGCCAAGCAGGTCAAGCCTTAAAAACAGGAGCCCAAGGAGTAATGATGTGGCTACTTAGTTAAGAAAGACGGTACCCTCTGGAGGGCAGGTGCCTCCTCAGCCTCACCCAGGCCTGGATGAAATGCCAAGACTGGCTTCCTTCCTTTCTGCATTTCTTTTCCCCACCAAGCTCTCTTCTGCATCCTGCTACTTAAAGAGGGAAAACACGATGAGCAAGTGAATTAGAGTGGTCCATTCACAAGTGGACTTCTCAGGCCGAGGGAAGACTTCATCACTGTTTCACACAGGAATCTTCTGAGTGCAGTTAGCAATATTAGGCTCTTGCTCCATCGTGCCATGGCTGACTCTAAAACCAGACACCAGTTTCTGGAAAGCGATGGTCATGTCAAAGTGCTGCTAGATTAAAGGAACTGCACCCCACACACTTTCCTTAAATGAGAGCTCTCTCATGTAATTCTCAGACTGTAATCATTGCAAAAGCCATCATTCTGCTAATTAACAATAATTAATTTCACAACCCTAGTTCTACAACCTACTGCTCTTCATATTGTTTCAAAATACAAACCTACAGCAACTCCAGCATGACATCAGCAGGCCAAGCAGTGCCTCCCAAGGCCTCTACCCTCTGCTTTCTCAAAATTGAGTGGACAGAGCTAAAGTGAGATGGAGATGTAAGGGGCCTGGGGCCAGGGGTGTGTGCTGAGGACAGGATCCAGGCAGTTTAAGCACTGTTTTTCCAAATTGTAGGCCAGAGGGCCTTAGAAGCATGCAGCAGACCACCAGGTAGCACAGACTGAAGGGAGTAAACGCTTGCCCTTCCCCACTCAGGGGGAGACACATCTGTCTCAGCTGCTGTAAACACCACTCCAGGGTCATGCTCCCAACTACTATTTTCCCCAATCTCATAATCTTCACAATCCCTTGGTTTGCTCTCTAAGCATACTATCATTCAAGGGATGAGGCTAACTCATGGCAGGATAATATAATTCAACTAACATCTATGGAATGCCCCCTACATGCCAGGAACTATACTTCATTTAATCATCTCATGTAATCCACCCAAGTGCCGAAGAGTTAGTGGTTATGAAATATACATGCATTGTGTTATACATGTATATATGTGTTATATATACAGTCATAGAATACTTAATATACATAAATATGCATATATAAGAATTTAGATGAGAAAATGGAGGTCTTTGAAGGTTAAATAATACAGGTCAAAAGTCACCCAGCCCACCAGGAACAGTGGAGCACATCCGTAATCCCAGCTACTTGGGAGGGAGAGGCAGGAGGATCCTAAATTTGAGGCCAGCCTGGGCAATGTAATGAGATCCTATCTCAAAATTTAAAAAATTAAAAGGATGGGGGGTATAGCTCAGTGGTAAAATGCTCCTGGGTTCAATCCCCAGTACCTGGCCCCTTCCCAAACATCACCCGGCTTGTAGGTAGAACAGGATTGAAATTTATATCTGTCTATCTTCATGTTCTTTCCCACCACATATACTAAAAGGACTGACTTAGGAAAATGTCTAGCCAATTAGTGCTCGTCTTACCTCAGATCCAGACCACTGTCTAAGAAGGTTGTCTTAGAGGGGCAAGAATCCCTGAGGAATTGCAGGAATGAAATAGTTCTTCTTATCTACCTTCAGAGATTGGCCTCTTCTGCCTGCCCCCCTCATCCTCACCATCCTCACCATCATCATCATCATGGCAGAATGTTCGAGCAGGGCAAACACAATTTTGCATAAGTTGCTCTCTTTAATTTTTATTTCCATATTGACTTTTACCTTCTGAGCATCTTTATACTTAATGTCATATTGTTCTAAACATGGCAGATAGGATTCATCTACCTCCTTTCAAATGTTCACAATTCTGGATACCATTCACAATTTTAGAATTCCATTTTACTTCAGAGGAAAGCACTCCATGGACAAAACTGCAGTGTCTTAAAACAGCAAACAGAACTCTTGCTGAAGAATTCAAAAGTCCAGGAGAACACAGACCATATTTTGTACCCTATAAAGGTTCTTGAACAAGCTGGCATTCAAGAAATACTAAATAATATACCCATTAAACTTAAATTACCATTCAACATTTCAGGCTAATTTTATACCTTCATGGAATGGATTTCATTTTCCTAACAGTACAAAGAAAATTATTTAAACTGCTTCTTGTAGATTGGGCTTTATAAAATCCTACAGCCTCCTCCCACACTCTAACCCTGCCCAGGGATATTTTTAAAATGTGAATAGTGTTATGATTGTTATTCTCATTTTTTAATAAGAAAATGAAATCAAAGAGACAGTGATTTTTCCAAGGTGACACAGGATTACAGATCAATTACTTGGCCCTTGGTTAGTCAACTGTACTGTTATGTCCCTACTCTATTTCCTAGAGAAATAGATTTTCACTCACCCTCCACATCATTGCTAAAGATATGAAGTTATTCAAGACAGCATGAGAAGGCATTTTGCATTAGTAGTAGTCAAACCGTATAATTTCTAAGGTTTCCTATGAATCTGAAATCACTTCAGGGAGAAAGCACTCTATAAAACCAGATAAATCTATAAAATATATAAACATAATATGTAATAATTATTCAGTTTTAATATCTTTTAAAAGTGCTACCTATGTGTGATAAAATACATGAACACTGTAGAATGTGGTACACACAAAATAAGGGCAGATGTCCTACTTATTTGGTGACCATTCAGCCTGCTTCTCTCACCCTTCTTAGAGAATGATTTCTTTCCTATCACTCTAGACATCAATTCTAGATGGGAACATGCATGTTCTTGAATGGTCCATGGCCACAAAAGATAGTCACAGTGAGGGTGTGCGGGTCAGTGTGGGCTATGATAGTACCTACATTCTTTTCTTTGTTGGGGGTTGGGTAACCAGGGTTTGAACTCAGCGACAGTCAACTACTGAGCCACATCTCCAGCCCTATGTTGTATTTTATTTAGAGACAGGGCTCACTGAATTGCTTAGTGCCTCACTTTTGCTGAGGCTGGCTTTGAACTTGTGATCCTCCTGCCTCAGCCTCCCCAGCTGCTGGAATTGCAGGCATGTGCCATCATGCTTGGCTAGTATCTACATTCTTGGCCACAGTATTTGGTGCAGGAGCAGGCAAGTGTCCCAAGCTGGGTCAATCAGAATCCTCTCCTGAAATTTTGCTAGTTCTAGATAAGAAGGAAGAATTTTCATCTTAGATACCGTGAAGATGTGAGTGTAGAACCTGCTGCTAGAGGCCATATGTCCACAGGCCGAAAAAGGCAAGCCCACTGTGAAGGAGGCAGAAAAGTAGGCAAGAATGTTGAAGGCATTTTAGGCCAGCCTCCTGGTGCCCTTTCTACATTTGCATATATATTCTAATAACCTCCCTTTATTTATGCTAGCTCAAATAGAGTTTGAAACACTTCTGATTAATACAAAAACAATGGCCTCGTTTTAATTATTATCAAATGTTGACTACTTGTCCAGAGAAGAAAAATTATAGTGTCCCTACAAACCAATTCTGACATATGTGGGCTTTCATATTGCCAAAGACACCCTCCTCCTCCATGGGCTAGTCTGAATGGAAATTTTAACTCTTTAGACTAACAATAGCTCCTATAATGCAGAAGATCAAATGCTTTACAGGGTACTTACCTGCACCACTCACTTACTTGATTACTAATTGTTGTATGTTCTTATAATTCCCCTATTGCATATCAATTTCTATATAGATATGTGTGTTTAGCACATATGTGTCAAAGCTACACATCTAACAAATCAAACAGGGGAGATCTGAATCCAGATCTTCCCAGTTGGAAAGCCTACCCGTTCATGCTTACTTCTGTTTCCCATTACAGTATCAGTTGAAAGAAGGGGCAATGTGACATGTGTCCACTTATTTGCAATCTCTACTGTACCTTCTTGAAGGTGGTGCATGTACACATGCTTATAAGTTGTTGCATGAGAACTAACTCATTGATATTCATCACAGTTTCATGCTATTATAATATTTAATCCTATATAAAATATTTTTGGATGTATACTTATATTGAGTTTATAAGAAAGGGCTTCAACCCTGATCAATAACAAAATTGATTTATAACTTATCCTTGGAAGTATATTATATTTTAAAAATGACAGATGCAAAAGTATTTCCTCTTAGCACTGTAATCCTTGGAAGCATAACTTGTTTAAATTACAATGAAATTTAAGATGACATTTGATTGTGGTTGTGATAATCTCTGTAGATGGGTGTTCAACATCCTTTCCATTATCACTCTAATGTGCCTGCCTATTCTGCAGAGGCTGGAAAATCTCCCAGACTCCTTGCAGCTGGGTCCCAGAATTGATGTAGAACAAGCCCACAAGAGGTGTTTGTGTGAGAGAAAACCCCATTTCTGTTGCTTCAGCTGGTAAGCAGTGTGGAGGTGCTGGCCTTTCCTGTGGAAGCCTGCATGAAACAACCCCAGTGTCTATTCACTAGCCTCATGGGTGTTGAAGGCAGGAGGTAGGGCATCAGTTTTGCTGATAAGGACATTAATGAGTATGAAGTGGTTCTGAAGCCTGCAGCTATGGCAATAGCCTCCTGATGATGAGAGTGGTAATGTACGTCTTGGGCCTGGAGAAGAGGCGATGGCTACCTTGGGTTTCCAGTTCTGTGGCATGGCTTCGTGAGTTGTCCTTAAACTTGACCTCAGTTCTGTTTCTTTAGCCATTTCAATAGTTCTTAAGCCATTTAATACCCATGACAAGTCTTTCCTGCTTAAACTAGCTTGAGTAGATTTTATTCTCAGCAAATGAACCCTGACCAATATAGAAATGAAATGAATAATAGTCATCTATAGACAAAAATTAAATGGATAGAGACACAGTGTTGTCAATCAATACAATGATCAAAGTGACTCATGAGCCTCACTAAAAGGAATGGATTTACACTGTAAGTGCAGATGGACACTCTATTTATCACCTAATGAACTCTAAAGAGAGGGTCAAATACTGCATGCAAATGGAACATTGCCTGAAATAAAGTATTGATCTGGAGCTGAAAATTTGTTGTACTTCCTTTGCTAGTATTATTTAAAAGTGATATTAGGCATGATTAAGTAGAAGTGAGAAAGAGTGAAATGAGTAATTGAATGTCATGAAAAATATTTATGAATAAAAACTTTTCTAAGATATGCTAATTATATGGAATCCTACTGATTCTATTTAGTCATGAGAAATCTTAAGCAAAGATTGGGGTGCTTGGAAACCCCTCAAGAAGGGTGACCCCAAAAAACAAATTGGGAAAAGTATTTAAGAGTATAAAATTTTTCAAAAAGCCTCCCTGAAAAGCTTTGCTTGGACGTCTAAAATTTCACACAGGATATAAGTGTAAATTTTACCTTGGAACCATGTAATCAGAGCTAAATAATTTATTGTTAGGGATTTTGAACTTTTACAAGAAAAAATTGTCCAAATGTAAAATATGATGATAATCTATTTTGAAGGCTATTTTCTTTGATCAGTACTTTGCAGCCACTATATCAACTTTCACAATCCTTTAGCTAAAATAGCTAAAAGAAGTCACAGAGCACCACCTGAGCTCCCAGCTTATGTCATCATAAACAGATTGGCAATGTAGAACCCCTATTTAAAAAGAGCTGACATGATCCTACAGTATATTCACTGAATACGACACACAAAAACCATGATGTAATGTTCCCAATATATGTGGGGTTGATCAAACCCATATTGGAAACTCACATCTAGACTGAGGTTTCATAGTTTTAAACGATATGAAGAAAGTAGGATGAGTATGGAGCACAGCACAAACAGTGATTAAAGAGCTTGAAAATAGCGTGGAAAGATGGGAGGGAACTGGTTTTATTTACCCTTAAGAAGGATCTTAATGTGTAATAGTATTCTAGGCTAAATAAATAAATAAATAAAAACATGTAGAAGTCCTAACTTCCCAGACAGTAACAGCATAGAATTAAATAAAAACATAGGTTTGCAACAACAATCTATTAAGTGAGAACTGGTTTTATTGTTTGATTCCAAAATACCTAGCCAGATCAGCTGAGAGCATCTCGGCACTGTGAAAGCACTGGGAGAAAGGGATTGGCTGAGTGACAGAACCTCTGTGGTGTCTATGGATTGCTGAATTAATATTTAAATATCTCACTATAGGAAGTAATACTCCAACTGTTATTTGTAATAGGGAAACCTATTAATGGGGGGATTTCAGTATACTGTACCAGTTGCAGACATTTTCAGAAGTAGAATAACTCATTCTCATAGGCATTCAGCTAGCTGTATTAACAAGTTATAGCAAGTTTTATGAATAATTGTACAGGACATACTTAACATGTACTGGCAGATTTAAATCTTTAGTAGTAACACTTGGTCTGTAAAGTGAGGCTGCAACAGGAGAAAAACAAACTATTGGTTTTTGATTGATCCCTCTCCACTTTTTGTGAGGCATCTACCTTGCCACAGTCTCAAAGAAGAATCTTGATCATCAGGCTGACTTCGAAAATAACAGGCTTGGATAGATTAAAGATGGCAAAACAGCACTGTTTCTTTTGAAAACCTAAAATATATTGAGAATTAAATGAGGGTCTTAAGTTGCTTGTCCCTCCCATTGCAAGCAAAACAAAACAAAACAAAATGCAAGAAACAAGAAACAAATTTTATATATATATATATATTTTTATATATATAAATATATATATATATATATATATAAAATTGATTACCAGAACAATGCCTTAGGTTGAATCACCCTGATGACCACATATGTCAAAAGAAAGACCCAGTGGTTTGCTACAGAATCACAATTCCTTGAGGGAAGGTATGAGTGGAATTGAAGAGAGTAGAAAAGTGATATGACTAGAGAAGCTCTGGATGTTTGGGGAAATTATATATTACCCCAATGCTTTAACCTTGCCTCCTGAAGAGTCTTAGAACTACAAGTTAAGAAGTGTGGGGGCTGGGAAGTCAGCTCAGGGGTAGAGTGCCTACCAAGCACTGAGACCCTGGGTTCAATGCCTAGCACTGCAAAAAAAAAAAAAAAAAGGAAAGGAAAGGAAAGGAAATAGAAGCAGTGTGAAGAAATGTCTTCTTATCCGAAATGAAGAATAGAATGGATAATTACCCAATGATCTTGAAATGCTTCCAGGATTCTGTTTGGATAGCAGGCAAAATGAAACTTTCATGTCTTCCCTATAGTAGTAATATGTGACTTTTTTGCTGCCCTATGGGGCTTGTTTTGGGCAACAGATTTCCTCCCCAGCTCCTTGGGATTCCATTAGGACTGTCAATCAGAAAGCTCTACCTGTCTCATGATAAGCCTGAGCATCAGAGAATCCCATCCCCTAAGCATAGTATTAGTCCCTGGTGACTGTGGCTCCAAGTTGGACCTTGGAGGTTAATATGACTTTTTCCAAGTATAGGGCATTTCTCCTACTAGTACCACTGGATACCAAGGCCATGTAAACATGGAATTGTGGAAGGTCACATCTCCTGGCACCAGGAAAGAGCCTGCAAGAGAATGAAGCCAATACAGAATACAGATAAGAGATGCAAAGTGAAGAATAATCCTGAGAGCAATGTTTAAGCCATATCCAGCAATGACAAAAGTCAAACCAATCTCCAGACATTTTCGTTTAAGTGAGCCAATATGCTTCCATGTGTGTACATGCACATATGCAGGTGCACACACATCAGCTATGTAGATTTATATTTATGTCACTTGTTAAAAAATGAGTTCTATCACACCCATTTTACAGACTGGAAAACAAAAGCACAATGATGGTTAAAGTCTGTGGTGAACATCACGCGAAAAATCCCACTATAGTAATCAGTTTTCTATCACTTAACAAAATACCTGAGGGAGTTAACTTATAAAGCAAAAAGGTTTATGTTGTCTCACAGTTTTGGAAGTTCCAGTTCATGATCAAGTGGTCCCTTTACTATTATAGTCTTATTTTTTGGATGTAAACACTTTGGAGTTTGTGAGAGCTTTTCTATGCAGGGGAGGGGGCAGGGTCTTCCAGTCAGATATACCAATGTTCTAGAACCAGGTGACAGTGGCTATGAGACTTGGGTGGAAGAGGGCAGGGAGACACCAAGCTTCACTTGGTATTAGTTTTCTCATCTGTAATAAAAGGAATCATAATAGCCCCTGCCTCATAAAACTATTGTAAGGATTAAATGGATGTATATGATCGGTTGTTATAAACTCTATGCATACAGTGGGTAGCCCAAGTTTCTCCTGTTTTCTGTAGATTGTAAATAAGAACATTACAAACAAGACTTAGAGGAGGATAAAGTGCTGGGGGAAGAAGCTGCATTTCAGAACAGTGAGTCCCACCCCCAAATGTTTACAGATATTTTTGCTTAAAAAATAATTCTTGACATTCATTAAAACTATTCCTTAAAAATAAATTCTAAAGCAGGCCAGGTAAAGTGGTACACACCTATAGTAACAGCAGCTTGGGAAGCTGAGGCAGGAGGATTGCAAGTTAAAGACCACCTGCAACTCAGAAAGTCCCCATCTCAGAATAAAAAATAAATTAAAAGGGGTGAGCATGCAGCTCAGTGGTAGAGTGCTCTCGGATTCAATCCAAAATAAAATAAAATAAAATAAAATAAATTTCTACTTACAGTCTCAAGTATGTACATAATAATACAACAAGGGAGATTTCTAAAAGTCAATAATTCTGATTGTATTTTGCATTATGTCTTCTGACTCCCTTCTTGATTTCCTAATCGTAGGTCCTAACACTTCCATCCAATCCTGATCCAAGTGAGATCCCAGGGAAGAAGTGATCTACTTCTTTTCCTTTATCTTCTTTTCTCATTCATTTGCCTATTTATGCTCAGATTATTTCTTCACTTTCCTCTGCCTTGTTCCTCGTGCAAAAGGCTACATTGCCCAGGCTCCCTTACCAACCAGCTTCCAGTTGGTACAATTGTAGATAACTGGACAGAAGAGGAAGAAAATGAGGGCATTTCTGCCCTCTCTGGGGTGAATTCCCCCATAGTGAGAGCATCTCTCTCCTGGCCCACCTCCCTCTAGACAGCCACTGCTCCTGGACTCTGGTAACACCACCAGTCCTTCTGGTATAGTAGACCTGCTCTTCTTTATTCCAGGGTTTCATGCTTATTTGCCTTTTTTGGCTTTCCTAAAATCTTTTCAAATAAATTTTTTAAGTCCCTATAATTAAATTTCTTCTACTAAACTTTCTGGCATGGGTCTGTTTTTCTTACCAGACAGTGACTGATGGAATATTTTAAACCCTCTGTACTCTTCTTCATCTCTTTCCATATTGCTACCAGGGTTTGTTTTCTAAAACACAGTCACCTTCTTGTGACCTTGTTACTGACCTATTCACAAACCCCTTTAGTGGCTCTTCATCTTATACAGGAGCGAAGCTCCTCAGCACGATGGACTGTTTTTTAACGACCTGTCTCTTTATCCATGCCAGTGGCATCTCTGGTTTCTCAGCGTTCCCTAACACCGAGTTGCTTTTATTGGCCACCCACACACACATGCTGCACGTACACAACCACTCCCACACAAACATCCTGCTGCTCCCCCTCTCTGATCTTTGTCGCATCATTTCCTTCTTACCTATCTAATTCTGGTTGACTTGAACTCTCCTTCAAAACTCCGCTCAAGGTTGTTTCCTCTAGAGAGTTTCTGTGAAAACCCAGGCTGGGCTTCCTCTGGGCTTCTGTTGCAGCTTGTGCCTTCGTCCATGACTGCAGTTACCATATTTTATTATCACATACTACGGATGAATCTCTTTCACCTAGATGTGGTGCCTCAAGAGCTCTGCCTATGCCTTCTTGGTTGATATATGTTTTTATATTTTCTAGAAAGAAATATTGGTAAAAGTTAACTGGACTGTAGCCCCATGTATCCTGGCAGCTCAAATTAGGAATCAGTGAGTCATTTTTTTTTTTTTTTTTTTTTGGTACTGGGGATTGAACTCAGGGCACTCGACCACTGAGCCACATCCACACCCCTATTTTGTGTTTTATGTAGAGACAGAGTCTCACTGAGTTGCTTAGCACCTCGCCGTTGCTGAGGCTGGCTTTGAACTCAGGATTCTCCTGTCTCAGCCTCCCTAAGTGTTGGGATTATAAGCGTGAGCCACCATGCCTGGCTCAGTGAGTCATTCTTAATTTCCTTCTCCTGTACCTCTATATTCAATTGGTCAACAAGCCCTAGTTAATTTACCTCAGACATTTCTCTGATATCTTTATCCTTCTGGCTCACCCTATAGACACTACTTCAATCTTCTCAGTGTTTTTAAGCTTCCTTTGATCATGACCTATAGTGAGAAATATGTTTAGCATTATGACTCAAGAAATGTATTCCATAGTCCAAAATTTTAATAAAACCACTTTTATATAAGATGCACACAATCTGCAAAATACAACAGAGTATATTCAAGGTTTAAAACCAAAATTTATCTATTTTGTCTCTTTTTAAATTCTTTTCAGGTAATAAACCCTAAATTCTATGTAATGACTTCAACGCTATCATGATTTATATCCAAATGATGGTACTTATGTTGAAAGATAATACTCCTGCAATTGAACATGCTACATTTTAAGCAAATCCACTTTGTTCATTTTGAATATTATATATATTTATCATAGAAATGAATTTATTAAAAATTCAAATTGTCCAGACAGCTTATGCATAATATATAAATGTATCAAATTGGAGATTTATGAAAATTAACCCTTATAAGGAGCTTCGATATTTTCTTTTCCATTCAAGTCTAGTTTTTCTAAATGTAGGTTATGACTCACTGAGTCATTCCAAGATTCACTAACGAGTTGTGCCACATAGTTTGAAACCACTGTTTGGGAATGATCACTTGCTTGAATTATTGCAATTACTTCCCCCTTTGCCACCTTGTCTCCAGTCTGGCTTCCACTCAGCTACCTTTGTAAACAGATCTAACTATGTCACTTTCCTTTTAGGGAAAAAAAGTCCTAGGGTTCTGACTCATTGCCTATAGGATGGAATCCATATTTCTGAGCATCTCAGGTCCCCCAGGACCATTCCCAGTTTAACATTTCACTTCACCCACTGCCTCCCTGGCTCCCCCACACCTGCCTTTCCCCTCATTTAACTGATTCTTTTTGTCTCCTTCCTTTCACCATTTCTGTTCCTCCATTTGACATTGCCTTTCCCTCCTTATGGGTCTGGCAGTCCTTCATTCTTTCAAGGCTCAAGTATCAATGCCATGATTTCTTTATATCTTCCTCACCTACTCCCCCACCACTGAGAGACTAGCAGATTAGCTGCTGCCTCATTTGTGTTCCCATTTGACAATTTGGCATTTATCATAGTTGCTTTATATGCATTGGAATAGGTGCCTGTGTCACCTGGCTGACTATGAGCCTCTTGAGGCAGAGACTTGGCACTATTAAAAGGGATAATGACTATAATGCACTTTTTTCATATTTAATTTGTTTGTTCTATTTAGGCTTACATGATAACAGAGTGCAATTTGATTCATTGTACATAGAGGATAACGTATCAATTCTCTAGTTGTAAGTTGTATAAAATCACAACATTTATGCAGTCATACATAAAGTCAGGGATGATGACTATCATATTCCACCACCTTTACTGTCCCCATGCCTCCTCCCTCCTTACACCTCTGTGAACAGAGTTCCACCATTGTTCCCATGACCTTCCCCACATTATGGATCAGCATCCAGTTATCAACGAGTACATTCGGCATTTGGTTTTCTGAGATTGGCTTACTTCACTTAGCATGATATTCTCC
>CM053403.1:76482206-76518042 GCA_028644305.1 Xerus rutilus | reverse complement strand
CAATTTTGTTTATTTTTTCAAAGAACCAGCTCTTTGTTTTGTCAATTTTTTGAATTGTTTCTTTTGTTTTAATTTCATTGATTTCAGCCCTGATTTTGATTATTTACTGTCTTCTACTTCTTTTGGTGTTAATTTGTTCTTCCTTTTCTAAGGCTTTGAAACAAAGAGTCAATTCATTTATTTGTTGACTTTTACTTCTTCTAATGACTTAGCTTAGTGCTATGAACTTTCCTCTTAGCACTGCCTTCATGGTATCCCAGAGATTTTGAGATGTTGTATTGGAGTTTTCATTTGCCTCTAAGAATTTTTTTTATCTCTTCCTTGATGTCTTCTGTTATCCATGCATCATTCAATAGCATATTATTTAGTTTCCAGGTGATGGAGTAGTTTCTGTTTTCTAATCTGTCATTGATTTGTAATTTTATTCCATTGTGCTCAGATAGGATGCAGGGTAGAATCTCTATTTTTTTGTATTTGCTAAGACTGGCTTTGTGACATAACATATGATCTATTTTGGAATAGCCATCAAAAAAGGACTTAAGAGGCATATTTCTCCTTAAAAACCAGCAAATGAACAGACCAACAGAGGAACAATAAATGTGAGGAAGTTTGCTTACTAACAACAGATTGTCAATCAAATATCAGGCCCAGGTTTCATTAGGTGTCAAAATAATACAAAACAACAGCTGTAGTGACACAGCAAGGCTAGGACCCTACTCTAAATATCTTCTTTCTTTCACTTGGGGAATGAAGGGCGACAGGCACTGAGCTTCAGATGATAACTTTTTAGTTTCATTTTAACAAGTAGAGGGAAAGACAATTCAGATTTACCCAATACCTATTATATCGTAGGAACTCAATATACATATTTTGTGTAATCCTCATGTCTCCTAATCAATCATGTAAATACTTCCTGAGTACTTCCTATGTGCCTCATTTTGCACTAGGCACTTGGGAAATAGTGACAGAGAGGATGGGTGCAATCTCTTTCCTAACGGAGCTGCCAGTTTGGCCTACTGATGGCCTACATTTCTTCCACTCTAACACACTTGAGGGATATAGCACAGTATCATCAGTACCAGGGGATCATTGTGTAGTGATTTTTAACTCAGGTGAAGGGAGGATGAAGAAGGTTTTTGGTGTTAATTGACAAAGCATCTTGAGTGATTATGATTATTCCCCTTGAACATGAATAAGGACATTGATTCAGAAAAAGTAAGATACACACACACACACACACACACACTATGATGGGGAAGACTTTTTTTTTTTTTTTGAGCAAGCTGGTGGGGTACCCACAGTGGAGTTGGGTGGAGGTCAAGGACAACTTTCTGGAGGAAGTGACATCGAATAAGAACATTTCATGGAGCACATTTCATCAAAGATGGCTGAGATATGATAATGGGCAGATCAGCTTGGATCATTTAAGTTTGAGGTATCCAAGGGGGGAATGTTTCAGATACAGTCACATACATAGGTCTAGAGCTCTAGAAAGAGGCCTGAAAAAGAGAAAAAAAGCTGCAAATGGTTCCAGGGAACATGGCATAGGTAAAATCACCCCAAGAGGATGTGTTTAGTTGCAAGAGACCAGGCTTAATAAGGAACTTTGAGGAATACCAGCATTTAAAGGACTAGAGGAAGAAAAAGAGGCAGCAGAGGAGAATATCAGGTTAACTTCCATTTGACAGGTAAGAAAACTGGGTTTTATATTCTATACCTTGTCAAAGTCTATTTGGCTGAGTTGAGGCAGAACTGGACTTAACCTCTAACAGGAGCCTGGTTTCCAAATCACTTGTTTCTTTTGTATACAACTGTGGTGGTACAAAGAGGTGTGACCTCAGTTGCCTAAGCATTTCCTCATTGGAATTTCTCTTCCCAGACACTAATCACAGACCATCTTCCCAAACCACAGTTTCCCTTCCCTGGCTCTCTGGTCTAGATGCTAATGATCATAGGATAAGGCAACCAAAGAAGGAAGCAAAGAGACTTATCTGACCTTGAATTAGCCTATCAACTAATTCCAAACATCCCTTGATCTCTAATTTACATGGTAAATCACTCAATTTTTTAGGTTCTCTATATGTTTAATGGGGAGAAAAGTTATCTGCCATCACTCAATTGCCTGAACTAGAAGTGAAGTGCTGTATTGAGTTTAATCATTAAACAACTTTATAAGAGGTTGTTATAAACACAAGGCAATGAGAATATTAGTTTAAGTCACTGGGTTTTTCCTGAGCAGTCTCTCTTACATGAGGACACTGTAAACATGCCACCTGACACCTACCATGCTTAAGCAGGACTTGATTTATTGTAGTTAACAGGATAGTAGGGATAAATGAAGGCCTTTGTCTTCCTGGTGTAATATGACATAAGCCTGCAAGGTCCCCAGCCCAACGTTACATCCTGTCCAAACACAACATCAAATAGTGAAGAGGCTTTGGAATCAGACTGCCTGGTTCACATTCTCTCATGTGGTGGATGGATACCTTGATCTTAGATTCTATTTCTTTGTCTAAGATGGACAGAATAGTATTTGCCCCACCCAGCTATTGAGAGAATTAAATGAGATCCTGTGTGACAAAGCACTCAGCATGCTGCCTAGAACAGGACAGTCAATAATCATCTGTTATCACCATCTTTTTTTGTGTGCTTAGCTTTACTTAGGGGTAGAGTGGGGCACCACCTTTGGAGAACTGGGTACTAAGATTTCCTTGTAATGACCCTGAACCTGGGAGTAAGAGTGAGGAGAGCAGGTGAGGCTAATGTCAGAATTTCTCTTTTTCCAAGAGGCGAAACGTATAATGCACAATATTCTCTAGGGTTTGTCCTTAAGTGTTCTAAAGAGCAAGTGACAAGAGTCCTGAAGACAGGTCTCTGGCAGGGAACACTGGGATCACGTTGGTCAATACTGAGAAATGGAATCCCCGATAAGATGTTGAGAAATCATCCAGTCCTGCACATTGCTGGGACTTCTCACCATTTACCACATGTTTTCCTGGATTTGACGCGAGCTCATGCTAAAATAAGGACAGCAGTTAAATACGACTCCCCACCTCCTGAATTTTGCAAATCCATCTAACCGCAGGGCTATCTCTAAAAGAAATTAGTTGTGCTTCCCCAAATGCTCATCTAGGAGAGCAACGTTTGACGACCAGGGCCTGGATTCTGTGTACCCAAGTGAATAGTTCTAATAAGAACGCCAGACAGTACCTGCCCCTTTGCCTGAAATCTTGAAATGCCTTACTGGGACAGGAGCCAGTGCACGAGCCCATGGCCCAGTGTAGCCTCTTGGAAAAAGAAAGGGGTAGAAGCAGATTTAGGAGAGGAAGCAAGCCAGCCCTGCAGACGCAACCGTTGCATTTTGGGTCTCTTCTTTCTTCTGACGTAATGCTAGTTTCCTGCTTTGGCACTGCAGTGTGCAGTTCGCTAGCTGCGAAGTCTGGAGGTCAACCGACAGAACACCGAGATAATCACTAGCGCTATCTTGCAGTTTATTTTCCACGAACACACTTTAACCGGTCCAATAACCCCGCCCCCCAATTCCACTTGGGGCTTTTCAGGAGGCATTGTTCTCCCCTCCCCCCAGGAAGGCCGCCTTTACGCACAGGCAGCACCAGGAAACGGTGTTGGCTAGAGGCGCAAATGGAGGGTTGGGGTGGAGGTCCTGTTCAAATCTTCAGACTCGGGCTTTTGTGAGATTTCCAAATGCGTTGCTTTATTTCAAGCAAAATTATTGTCGAAGTGGTAGCGTTTCCTCCTACTCTCCAGAAACCGATGTAGGAAATGGATAAAAGCCGCTACGAGAACGTGCAAGGAGGCACTCCCACGCCCAACACCCCCAGAGCTGGGACAAGTGGCGACCGCTCAGCCACCTCACGCGCGCAGAGCAGCCTCGCAGCCACCGCTGCCACCGCCCAGCCGAGTCGGGGGAGACTCCCAAGGGCTCTTTAAATACGATCTATAAATACTACGGGTGCTCAAAGCGCGCGTCACAGCACATCCAGCTTCCGATTGGTCAGCGTAACCTCACTTATTTGCATAGTCGATTGCACAACTGGGCGGTGACCTTCGCCTGATGCTTTTGCTCCGCGGCCCCTCCTCCTCAGCAGGCGCCGGGCGGGGACCGGCGGGCAGTGTTCAGAGTCCAACGTTTTAAATCGGCGCTCCTCTTGGACGCCCACTGCCTCTCAGAAGGATGTTTTGACCAGCTCAGGGTCCGCGCGTCTAAACTGGGTCTTTTTGCTTTCTATAAAAAGGAAAGAGAAAGTTTCAAGGGTTGCTCCGGAGCAAACGTTCTGGGTGACTCTCACAGGCTGAATATAAAACCACGTGAGACCTGAACATGAGTAGAGCCCTGTCCAATGACTTGCGACTTGGGGTGTTCAAAAAAGGCTTTTGTATGATCGCTAGTAAGATCAAATTAACTGGAAAGCGAAACAAGGAGGGTTCAAAAATTCAAGATGTTATGATGTCTCCTGCTTTAAACCTACATTTAAAAAAGCACTAAGTAGCCAATATGAAGCGGCAATACGGAAACTTTTTTCACTGTGGTCTATCCCGTAGCAGTTGATCATGTTCAGCTCATTAACTCCGACCCGAGTTGGTTCACTCTGGGTGAGTGGCGGCAAGGTCAAAGAGGAAGAAAAGACCAGGCTTTTTTTTAAGGGCAGCAACCCTATAGTAGTAACTGAGGTCTGTGAAGTATAAAGACACAGAGGATTCTGTTGAAAGGGGGTACCATTGATTACGTGTAGAATGTGCAGATATTGTAACATATTAACATTTAGTTGTTACAAAATCATTTATCTTTTCAGAATGTACACTGAGAATGGGGACTGTTTCTGCAGTTTGCTCAGCATTCACTGTAGCAGTCGATTCTTCGCTTTTGAGTGGGATAGTGACTTTTAGTTCTTTCACTTTGCTTTAGAATGTTCTGCCTTACAACGCACACGGCACATCATAAAGCCTTTTTGTAGCGATACCAATGGTTGATTGTTAGAATATGTTGGTGTCTAGTCGATCCGCAGTAAATAGTGGAACAAATCAGACAAATATATTTATCTAGAAGAGACTAGCATTGCTAAAAACAAAGACCTTATTATTATTTATTAATGTTCTACTTTGACATCCTTTCCCGCCTGAATAAAATTCACTTCATTCAAATGTTCTCATTATTTGAAGACAATTCCTTATTCTTTTTAATTTTTTTTTTAGTTGTTGATAGATCTTTATTTTGTTCATGTATTATTTATATGTGGTGCTGAGGATCGAACCCAGTGCCTCACGCATGCTAGGAAAGTGCTCTACCACTTAGCTACAGTCCCAGCCCAACAATTCCTTATTCTGTATGAAGTTGGATGCCGGCAAATATGCTATTCTAAAAGCTTTGTAAAAAGACCTTTGGATTTTAACAAAAGAGCTCCCCCTGCTGTCGAATGCTTTATGTGAGTAGCACTCCTGAAAAGTATGGAACACCTGGATTAGGCCTATTGCAAAAGTGGAAGAAGTTCTAACCCAGGTGTCAGGCTTGCTAGACAAGAGCTCTACCACTGAGCTACATTCCCAAATTTTAAGTCACCATTTTAATTGTTATTGCTAAGTAGTTGTGATCCTTCAGTTGTGAATACTACTTTACCGATCTTTCTTATTTCCATAGCCATACAAACCAGTTTATGCTTCAAAACCAATCCTGATTATATCAAAGATGGACTTGTTTTGTAGTTATTATTCTCTGCATTGACTATAGCAGTGTAAAAAAAAGGCTTGATGGTCAAAATACTTTTCCCGATAATTTTCTATTGTGCAGCTGAATCACTAAAATCTACTGATTCAAACTGAGACTACTTGCACTGGTCTTACATCAGCCTTTCTTTACCTTCTCAGCTTGTTTAACTGTGCCTTAATAAGTGCATCTAATTTCCCAGAATTATGAATAAATATACCTGCAATCATTGTTATCTTGGAAATTGTCTTATTTTTCTTTTTCTAATTGTTACATTTCTTTGTTGCCATATTCATATACTCAGATGAAATATTTTTTAAAAAACAGTCTAAGGTAGCCGGGCGCGGTGGCTCACGCTTATAATCCCAGCACTTTGGGAGGCTGAGACAGGAGAGTCGTGAGTTCAAAGCCAGCCTCAGCAACAGCGAGGCGCTAAGCAACTCAGTGAGACCCTGTCTCTACATAAAACACAAAATAGGGCTGGGGATGTGGCTCAGTGGTCGAGTGCCTCTGAGTTCAATACCTGGTACCAAAAAAAAAAAAACAACAGTCTAAAAACTGCACATTTGGGCTGCCACTTCTATTGGTTTCTCATTTTTCAGAACTGTTCATCTTAAGGAGGAAAGAGCTATGTTCAGAGGTGGGCTGCTGGTACAGCTCTGAGTCACTAGGAGGTAACAGGATAACTGGTAACCACAAATAAAGAGATGAAGTGTGTGTGCATCTCCACTGTGAATGCCAATGGGGGTATTTCAGCTGCATTTTTAATGGTAATCATTTTACCTTCCTTTATATAAACATACAGATAATGATCATAACTAATTCTGTGGTGTCCATTTTCTTAGGTGTAGAGACAGACATGGAAATACAGTCTGCTGTTACATGGGATAATGTATGTAGCAAAAGCTCAGCACCCTCAAGGGCTGGGAGGAGACTCTTGCCCTTGTGTTAGCCTAGGGTACAAAGTCTGGCATTTTACAGAAGTGTCAAGTGCTCCTGCGGCTCCATGAACTGTGGGCCTTGTTATAGCCTGAATTGTGTCCCCATTCCTAGAAGTTAAAAAATTTCAAGGCTTAGGGGCAGGTTGGATTGATGACAAAAGCTTATGACTTGGCCTGGCTTCACGTTCATTCCTATGTTGAAATCCTGCTCCCAACCCTGTACCTTACAGTGTGACTATTCACAGATAGGACCTTCACAGAAAATTAAGGTTAAATGAGGTCCTTAGGTTGGGTCCTAATCCAATATGGCTGGTGCTTTTTTAAGAAGAGTGTAAGAAATGGATGTGTGTACTGAGGAAAGACCATATGAGGACACAGTGAGAAGACCGCCATCTGCAGGCCTAGGAAAGCAGCCTTGCGAGAAAGTAAATCTGCTGACACCTTGATTTGGCCTTGTAACATCTAGATCTATGAATGAAATTCCATTGTTTAGGCCATCCAGTCTGTGGTACTTTGTTATTGTAGTTCTAGTATATTAATATAGTCCCCTACTTCCCAGTTAATGGTGCAGAAACCATCTTTCATATGTGTGGTGATAAGGGGCCCACTCCTCAAGTCAGTTCTAAAAGTGGAAAAGATGCTGATGCCATTAGAATATGCTTGGTGATGTGTCTGCCCCCCTTTTAAAAAATTTAGCAATTACAAATTGTCCTATGTATAGATGTTCACATTTTTATTGTGCACACATAGTAGGTAAAAAATTTCAAGGCTTAGGGGCAGGTTAGATTTATGACAAAAGGCTTATGAATTGGCTCAGCTTCACAGAAATTATATCTGCACCTACCAAAATTGTGGAGTAACTAGTAAATTAATTTGCAGTAGATTGTGGTGCTGGCTTCCCGGGTCCACTGACTGAGATGGCCTCTGACTCTGCTACCACTATCCTTTTATTTTTAATGATATGGAGATTATATTATGTAGGGGACATGAATATAATAGTATGCACATTCACTTTTAGCAAAAGTATGAAGTCCATACTTGCTAAACCTAGATATTCTTTCTATATTGATACATGACTTGAATTTTGTCTATGTTATCTACTAAGGTACTCATGAATTTTGTTTAAAATTCTCAACCACTTTTGTTTTCATAAAAATGAGTTTACAACAAAATCCAGTTTTTTTTTTTTTTTTTGCAATTACTCTATCAAAATTATACTTGCTCAAACACATCTTCTTTTAGGTAATTTTTTAATAGAATAGACAGCCCAAAGAACATAATTGGTAGAGGAACTACCATTTGATGGGATTTTAGCATGTATCAGGGACCACAGGACAGTATCTTGCAATCCTTAATCTTATAAGGGAAGCACTACTGCTATCTTTCAGTTTATAAATGAAGTAACTGGTCCCTTAGAAAGGCCACAAAACTTACTCAGAGTTAGTTTCAAATCCAAATCCATATGATTCCATGTCAAATCCTCAGAAAGTAGAGAATATTACAAATATATAAAGTCAGAAACAAAAGTCATAATATTAACTACTTTATATGATATATAAAAATGTATCAGAAAAATACTTTGCAAATTACATATCAAAAAATTTTAGTTCCATATATTTGAATGGCATGAATAAAAATATACTATGATCAAAGACATTTTAGACATAATAGGTGAAAAAAAAATTTTACTGTAGAATTGGATAATATTAGAGGGAGCCATACACACTTGTGGTAATCATTATGAATTTATGTGGTTATTATAATAATCTTCCAAGAAATAGCAAAAAAAAAAGTGTCTTCAGCAGGAAATTTTCTGTTTTGCATGATGGAGCCATTTGGTTTATCACTGGGTTTAGATGGGAATAGTAAGAAACTCCTGACATCACTGGATACACAGTCTTGTGTCATGTATTGTCACCATCATCACTCTAGAGTTTTCTGAGTTGCTATTTATTTCAGATAGATTTTTAAAACGGCTAAGTATTTTTAGGGTTTTTTTTTAATGCTCTAGATTATTACTTATCCACCTTAAAGAAAATAAAAGCCTAAAAGACCTTGCTAGCAAAAGACTCCCTAAATATGGTATAAAGCCATTGGAATGATGAAATATAAGATTATTTTTTAAATGAACTCAGAATAGATTATTGGTTTAAGGAATAATAAGTGAAATTTGTATGCATTTATTTACTAATACATATGTATAAATAGTGTAGTTTAAACTTTTTGAGGGGAGCTACTTTATTTTTGTCTCTTTATCCTTGTCAAATGCCTGGCTACAATAGACATGCATGCATTTATTTAATGTTTGAGTGTCTTCTATGGACCAGGCCTGGTTCTGCTCCAAGCACTAGACATTAGAGTGGAAAAGCACATTTTTATCTTTATGGAGCTTATGTGTTACTAGGTAGAGACAGAGAAGTCAAAAAGGAAGGGGAAAAATGGAACCATGAAGAGGGTAACAAAAATTGCAAAAGTTGTAGAGTCAATAATTCAGAGCTCTCAATTAGGTCACAGAATTTTTGAAATAGGTTCTGGTAGTAAATCCACTTGGAGGAAAGGAAAGGCTTGAAATAAAGTTTAGGAGGTGGTATAATTACTGGGAATAAGGTAAAGTTATGAGTCTGGGACTGAAGATTCACTGAAGGAAGATAAAAGGATTATTGGAGAGAAGGCTTCAAGTTGAGTGGGACACCACGTGGATGTTGCAGCTTTTGAATATGGTGATAGAAGCAGAGTGAAGACGACAGTGAGCTGTGTGCTGCCATCTTCAAGGGAGGTTATGAAGCCATTGAAGTGATCATCAATGACGACAAGGATGGGCAGATGCTCCAGAGTTGGATGGAATTACTTCATAGGAGCTTGAGATTTGCAGATGGAAAGGAAAGCAATGGTCTAGAAATGGCAGTTCACTAAAGCTAGGGTCAAAAGTAGAAGGAGATGAGAAGATGGTAGGGGAAGTGACTTTAGGAACACTTGAATGGGAGGGAAACATCTCTTTTCTGAACCAATGAATATTGAACCCTTATTGAGGCAGTTATTCTGAATATTTTTGGATTGGATGAACTTTTAAAGTCCTTTTAAGTTTAGGCTAATTTAAAGCAATGCATTCCAGTTTCCTTTGTCTATACTTTCACTTTTACTTTAATATATGTATAAGGATAAAAGTTAAAAGCAGAATAGAGAATTTTGAGTTTAAAATTATGAGTTGCAAGAGAAAATATTTTTTTATATGCTAGTATTTTTAATTTATTAGAATGCATACTCCTTTTATAGTAAAGGAAAACAAAGTAGGTATTTTATGATAGCATCTGAAAATCACATCACCAAAAAATTAAAATGAGTGCCCTGAACTACTTCCCTGTTAGGAAGGAAATCAATACTTTTTTTTTTTTTTTTTTTTTTAAAGACTGTTCTGCCATCAAAACCCCCGCCCAAATGGGCAGTCGAGACTACATTTTTTTCCTTAGATCTGAGCAGCAGCTCCTTCCTGTGTGTAAAGCACTGGGCTCTGAAGACTCCCAGGTCTTGCTCCAGCTCTAGTAGATATTTCCCCATATTTAGGAAGTGCATATAAAGGTCTTGGGGGAAAACCAGAGCTTTCTGTTTGTCATTTTCAAAAGTAATAGGCTAACTCATACATTATACCCAAGAGTTTTACTAAATCTTTGGGCAAAGGATTCAATACGGAAAAGTGCTTCCTCTTGGGGCATATCAGCTATAAAAACATGTCTACAAAAATGAGCACTTACTTTGTGCAAGACACTGTACAAAGACACTGTACAAAAAAAATTTCCTAAATTTCCTAAATTTAAAATACTCATTTCATTCTCATAATTCCTCTTGGAGTTAGGTATTCTTAAGATCAAATTTATTGGCAAAGAAACTGAGACAGAGATAAGTAACCCAAGATTGTGCAGCTATTAAGTCCTGGAACTGGGACATGAACTCATGTCTGCCACAAACCAGGGCCTGTGCTATAAATTGTTAGGCAAGCTGTACTGCCTCTATTTCAGTTATTTAATAGATAATTTCATTTTTCATGTGTTTGGTAGTTGATTGTCACTGGAATTGGATATTTATCCTACAGAGCTTTAGAGAAACATTTTCAGGGTGGAAGCAGCTTCAAATTTCTATAAAAGATCATCTCAAACCATTATAGAGTGATAACAATAAATGATATTTATAGCATAGTGAATGCAACTAATGATGTTGTTTTATGTGATTTGAATCCAGAGGCATTAAGAATACTAATGAGTCTATTTTTAAAAAAGAAGAAAGAAAAATAAGCCTATGAGGGATCCTGACAGGAAAAGGACAGCACATTCAGTTAAGATTTTTAAAGAGAAGTGTTTATCAAAAGGATTCTTATAGAGCTATGGGTGAATTAAGGGATCCTACAGGGATGTTGAGGCATTCAGGGGTCAGTGATAGTGGGAAGCTCTTGCTTTCCTAGATCTGAGAGAAGCAGAGACATGGTGTTACAAGAACTGGTGAGAGGGGGCTGGGGCTGGGGCTCAGTGGTAGAGCGCTTGCCTAGCATGCGTGAGGCACTGGGTTCGATCCTCAGCACCACATATAAATAATAAATGAATAAAACAAAGATCCATCAACAACCAGAAAAAAGAACTGGTGAGAGTAGAAACTTGGAAGAGGACTCCATCAAGTACCCTGGTTGGCAAAGGACTCAGCCATTTTCACAACAGACACTCTGAGGGCATGTAACTGGGAGACGTTGTCACTCCAACCAGAAGCCAGAGGGCAAGCAATTGGGGTGGGAGTAAGATGATTTTGACCAAGGGGTCAAGCTCCAAAGACACAGAGTGGAGAGAATAGATCTGAAGGTCAATTAAGAAAAACAGCCCATTATCTGTCAAAGCCAGATGTAGGGTAGTAATTTAGAGCCAGATAAGTTACTTAGTAGGAAAAAAGCTATATCCAATAAATGCCAAATGGCAATACCCTAGGAAAAAACTGAGATGTATAGTAGATTATTTTAGGTTTGAACTATAGTGAAAGGCACTTTAATACATAAATTACCAATTTGCAGGTCTATTAGGATTTTATGCCTTCCTTTTGTTTCCATTAAAGCAAGTTAAGAGTTTCTACTTTGATACTTTAAAAATATTTTATTGGAAATGATTTTAGATTTATGGAAAAGTTGCAAAAATAAGATAGAGTTTCCTTATACCCTTCACCAGGTTTCCTCTAATGATAATGACTTGTAATAAGCATAGTATAATGCTCAAAATCAGGAAACAACTTTTGGTAAATGCTATTCACTAAACTTACTTGTTTTGTCATTTTCCTACTAAAGTTTTAGGAATTTTGTTTTGTTTTAGGATCCCATACTTTATGAGGAACTTGTCTCTTTAGTCTCCTCCAAGTTGTGGCATCTCCTCATTCTTTCCTTGTCTTTAGTGACCTTGACACCTGTGATGGATAAGTTATTCTGTAGAAAATCTCCCCATTTGAATTTGTCTGGTATTTTCTCAAGAATAGATTGAGCTTCTGCATTTTTAAAAATAAGAATTAAAAACTGTCTTTTTCTGCATATCATTACAGGAGTCACATGATATGGCACACCTTATCATTAGTGATCTCACCTTTGATCACTTGGTTAAGATGTGTGTTTTGGGTTTCTCTAATATGTAACCACTACTTTACCCTGTGTATCCATAGGAAGATTGGACTTTGATTCTTGATTGTTTAGTGATGACTTAAAACAGGGAAGGAAGAAAACTTCCTGCCATGCAACATTCTATACTTAAATACTTAAAATGTATTCTATTCTTTAAATAACAGAGCCAAGCTTACACAACCAGTAAGTGACAGGGTAAGAGCCAGAATTCTGGCCCTCTGGTTTCCAGCCTATTGTCAGTTCAGCTCAGCTTATTATATCAAACAATATGACTTTTATTCTAACATGATCTCTGCAAGGAAAGCTTGCAACTCCTATTTGCCTTTCAATCCCTAGCACCTGGCTTGTGACAAGTTAGAGTTTATGATGAACCAGGAATAAAAAGACACTTTGTTCTACTGAAAGAAAAGTATTCTGTGATAAGTGTAAGGTTATTATTCCCATTTTTTTTTAAAGGTAAAACTGCTTTACACTTCACCAGGTTTCCTCTAATGATAATGACTTATAATAACCATAGTATAATGCTCAAAATCAGGAAACAACTTTTGGTAAATGCTATTCACTAAACTTATTTGTTTTGTCATTTTCCTACTAAAGTTTTAGGAGTTTTGTTTTGTTTTAGGATGCTCAAAGGTAAAACCTCAGAAAACAGTTTTCATGATTTGGCTAAGGCTAAAAAGCTAGACCTGTGGGTTTTTTTTCCCTCCATATGTTTCCAAAAACAGATTTTCAGAAGGATTTACAAATCTAATCATATGATTTGTGACAACAGAACTCAACATTCAAATTTGTTTAATACGACAACATTGTTTCACTAGTTTTCAAGTGTTTGCAATGTGTTAGAATTTATATAGTTTTAAAAGTGTTAGCTCACTCTAAGGTACTAATTTAAAACTGTGGCCCATTTCCAAAACTCATTTAAGAAACCAAGTGGTTAATTAAACCTTCAATCAGACAATCTGAATGCTTTTTAATAGCCATGCTGTGGTTTAGGCAAAAATGTTGGAGGAGCATCTTTCGAAAATGTTGTGTCACAATTTTGGGACCAAGCCAAAGATCATTTACTACAGATAAATGATGATAAAATAAATAGCTACAATAATGACAGCAGTTTCTAAGCTATTTAGATGAAGAATTTGTCAATTAAATCGTAGGGAATATCTTCTGAATATGGGTTCAATTTGGGTGCACATGGAAAATGGTGCAGTATCTAAATTATATTCTTATTGGCATAGATTCTGTGTAATATTGCCCAAGTGACTAAGGATCAGAAGACTAAACAGATACAAACATTAGCTATGTGAGTACGTATTACCTTCAATGAAAAGAAATTTTGAAATAATGTTAGTCTTTGAATTAAGATTTTTTATAATAAAAAACAAGAATCAAACCTCAAACGAAGAGGTTTAATTACTGATATTTTTTCAAAAGAGATTTTAATTCCCACCCTCCCTTCGTCTGATTCCAGTTCCCTAGAGGCAAGCATTGTTAGTCCCCACCCCCACCTTTTTTTAGTTCACCCAGCATTTACTGTCACTTATCTAAATAACCCTCATACTGCTATTTCTTGATTTTTGGACAGAGGTGTTATTATTACTTACTGACTTCCTACTGTGGAGATGAGATATAGCTCACTTACAGCCATATAAGCTCCCTCTAGTTCTCCTCTTCTATCATATTACTATGTTTTTTTATTTGTTCTAATCAGCTATACATGACATTAGAAAGCTCTTCGATTCATTGTACACAACATATCATTGTTTTTAACCATAAGTTTTGGTAAGATGATATTCAGTTTTCCCCCTAAATTTTTTCCCCCAGGATCCCACACTGAATTGAAGGCTGCTTACTGTCCTCTAGCTATAGAGTTGCTGTTTGAAAAGACCGATGACATTCTGAATTCTGATCCTTTACGTGTGACCTGCATTATTTCTTTTTTAAAATACTATTCTTATTTGTTCTTCTTAGATATACATGACAGTAGACTGTATTTTGACAATATTATACATACATGGAATATAACTTATTCTAATTAGAATCCCATTCTTATGGTTGAACATCATGTGGAGTTTCACTGGTTGTATATTCATATATGAACATAGGAAAGTTATGTAGAATTCATTCTACTGTCTTTCCTATTCTCATTCCCTCTCCTTTCCCTTCATTCCCCTTTGTCTAATCCAATGAACTTCTGTTCTTCCCTCCCCCCACCCTTACTGTGTGTTAGCATCTGCCTATCAGAGAGAACATTCAGCCTTTGGTTTTTTAAGATTGGCTTATTTCACTTAGCATGATAGCCTTAACTGGATTATTTTCTGCATGAAAGCTTTCAAGACAATCCTTTCATCCCAGTGAAATTTTAGAAATTATGGATTTTTCCCTTTATTGAAGAGATACTTGATAAGCTCCTTTGATAACATGTTATCTTTAGGTCCAGGAAGTTTCCTTCAATTTTTAAAAATCTTCTAATTCAGTTTTCTGTTTTCTCCCATTTGGAGACTACCATTCATGATATTCTTGTCAGTGTCTATAGGTTGTTTTTCTTGGGCTGATCAGTTTCCCCTAAAAGGAATTCTTTGGAGTTAAAAGCCAGGCTGCCAGTGTTTTAAGAGCCCAATAAAGGAAAATGGCTGTAAGGTTTCACCATTCAGTATGTGGATGCTGATATCAACTAAAAGCAGAAGGCTCAAGTTTAGAGACCATCTCTCTGTTTGAACTTCAACAAAGAATGAATTTCTCATCATCCAGGAAAGAAGGAAAGATAACCACTTGGTTGTCCATGGTCAGGAAGGGAAATGGGAGTCAGGAGTCTTCCTGTAGACTTCTACCAGTTCCACTATTTTTATTTACACTTTTGTCTCCATTTTCAGGGTTTCGGGTGCCTTCAATTCCAGAACTCCTCCAGGACCCTGTCTGTGAGTATTTCCCCACTGCGCACTCTGAGGTTTGCTAAGTCAGTTACCACATACTCATTTGCTTTCAACCATCTAAGTATTTCCATGCATCTGTCTCCATTCCCATTTCATCTCTTCTAGTGTTTCACTTTGTAAGACTTTTATTGTCATTTGAGTGTGATTTAGGGAGGGAATTTAGGTGAAAAATTTACTACATTTACTCTATCTTTAATTATTACAAGGCTAAATGTAATATTTTTAATGTGCATAAGAGACTAAGAAATTTTATCAGTTGCATGAAATTCAACAAAATGTTTGGATGAGAATCTTTGCCTTCTGTTATCTTATTTTTCTTGTAAATATGCATTTTATAGTTGAAGGACTACATACCTTTACCATTGCTTAGCATATTTTGGTGATAAAAACATGAAATAAAAAATTGAAAGTTAAAAACTCTCAGTTTAAAAGAACAATTGTTATAAGAAGTGAAAATACAGCTTTCTTTACAGGAAGATGGAAGAGGTGCACTGCTCCCTTCTTTTCTACTGAGCACAACTAAAGATCCTCATATTATATGTGAAATAAATATAAGACAACTCTGAAGGGTGGAGAGCAGCAAGCAGACTGGCTAGGGATCTTCCAATCTGAGAGGCAGCATTCTAGTGAGTTCTCTGAGTTTCCTTTTTGTTCCTCTCACCTGAAAAACTGAATATCCCAAAATGTTAACTGTCATCAACATAAAAAACAAAACAAATAAAAATCCAGCAAAAGGCAGCTCTCTGGCTTATAAAGAGACCGTTTATAAGAGACAGCTTATAAAGGCAAAATTCACCCTACTATAACCAAATGCCACGGAAAAAGTGGGCCCCCACACACCCCTACCAGCAAAGGCCAAGCAGGGGAACTCAGCCTTCCAGTCCCCAGAGGCTGGCACTTTGATCCCAGTGGTGTCAATGAAGAACATGTGGGAGATCTATACTTCAACCTCCATCAGGCAGTAAGGGGTTATCTACCCCTAGCTACTGAGTTGGTGTCAGAGGACATTTAGAGTCAGGACACTCACTACAACCCAGCAGTAATGAGACCACTCCATCAGTGAGAGCCAGAATGCCTACCCTGCCCAGCAATCACGAGAAGGCCCTCACTCTTGAAAATAGAATATATCAAAACCCATGAGACAGCTAAAGCAGTGCCAAGGGGAGAAATTTATAGTACTAATGCATACATTAGGAAAGAGAAAATGTATCAGATCAATAATATAAATGCCCACCCTGAGAACTCAAAGAAGAGAAAAATAAACCCAAAGCAAGCAGAAGGTAGGAAATAGAAAAGATCAGAAATTCAGGAACAGAAAAGCAACAGAGAAAAATCAATGAAGCAAAAACGGGTTCTTCAGAAAGGCCCACATATTTGACAAACTTTTAGTAAGACCAAAAAGAAAAAAAGATACAAATTATCAAGATCAGGAATAAAATAGGAAATGTCATTACAGGCCCTGAAGACATCAAAAGGATAAGAGAATACTATGAATAGTTTTTCACATACAAATTTGAGAACTCAGAGGAAATGGATGAATTCCTCAAAAACAAACTATTAAAACTCACTCCAATAAAATAATTTGAATATCTAATACTTTCAAGAAATTTGATTCATAATTTTATAAACTCTCAAATTTCCAGTCCCAGATGGTTTCACTGGAGAATTCTATGAAATGTTGAAAGAATTAAACACCAATTCTACCTAATATCTCCCCCCAAATAGAAGAGGGACTATGCTCTAATTCATTTTATGCATGTGGTATGACATCGACACCCAAACTGGACAAAGATACATACACAAAAATAAAACTACAGACTTGTATTCCTTATAAATACAGTGCAAAATTCCTTAAAAATATATATTATCTAATAATATATAAAAACAGTTGTATGCTATGACCAAGTATGTTTATCTCAGAGATGCAAGCTTGATTTAATATTCATTTAAAAAAAATAAAACCTATCATATTAACAAGCTATAAAAGGAAAAGACATATCATTATATCAATTGATAAAGAAATTTACAAATTCAACAGCCATTCATGATAAAAATATAATTAATTTATTTATTCTAATTAGGTATGTATGACAGCAGGATGCATTTTGATTCATTGTACACAAATGCAGCACAACTTTTCATTTCTCTGGCTGTACATGATGTAGCATTGTACCACATGTGCAATCATACATACACCTAGAGTAATGATGTTTATCTCATTCCACCATCATTCCTGCCCCCATGCTCCTTCCTCCTCCCCTTCCTCCCCTTTGTTGAAAATTTCTCCATTCTTTCTTTGCCCCCTCCCCCATTATGGATCAGCATCCACTTATTAGAGAGAACATTCAGCCTTTGGTTTTCAGGGATTGGCTTACTTCACTTAGCATGATATTCTCCAACTCCATCTATTTACCTGCCATAATTTTATTGTCTTTTAATGATGAGTAGTATTCCATTGTGTATATATACCACAGTTTCTTTATCCATTCATCTGTTGAGGGGCATCTAGGTTGCTTCCACAGTTTAGCAATTGTGAATTGTGCTGCTATAAACATTGAAGTGGCTGTGTTATTGTAGTATGCTGTTTTTTGAAAATTTTTATTTATTTATTTTTAGTTGTAGATGGTGTTTTAAGATGGTGTTTTTATAGACTGAGGAGTGGGATAGCTGGGTCAAATGGTGGTTCCATTCCAAGTTTTCTAAGGAATCTCCGTACTGCTTTCCAGATTGGTTGCACCAATTTGCAGTCCCACCAAGAATGTATGAGTGTGCCTTTTCCCTCACATCCTCACCAACACTTACTATTGTTTGTATTCTTGATAACTGCCATTATAACTGGAGTAAGATGAAATCTTAGTTTTGAATTGCATTTCTGTAATTACTAGGGATGTTGAACATTTTTTTCATAGATTTGCTGATTGATTGTATATCTTCTTCTGAGAAGTGTCTGTTCAGCTCCTTAGCCTGTTTATTGATTGGGTTGTTTGCTTTTTGGTGTTGAATTTTTTGAGTTCTTTATATATCTTGGAGATCAGTTCTCTATCTGATGTGCGTGTGGCAAAAATTCATTCCCAAAATGTAGGCTCTCTCCTCACCTCATTGATTGTTTCTTTTGCTGAGAAAAAGCTTTTTAGTTTGAATCTATCCTATTTATTGATTCTTGATTTTATTTCTTGCACTTTAGGTATCTTGAAACTTCAACTTTTTAAGGAGCATATGTACAAAATGTACACCTAGCGTTATATTTAATGGGTGATAGACTCCATGATTTCTTAGAATAGGGAATAAGGCAAGTAAGCCCAACCTCACTTCTCTTATGAAACATAGTACAATAAGATGGGAAAAGGAAATAAAAGGTATAGATATTGGAAAGAAATAAAACTATCCCTATTTACAGATGACACGATTGTCTATATATAAAATCCCAAGCACTCTAAAAAGTTTCCTAGAACTAATAAGTTCAGCAAGATCACAAGATGCAAGATAAACAGATAAAAGTCAATTGCATTTACATACTAGCAATAAACTTATTAGATACCAAAACAAAAATACAAAATCAAATACTTAGATGAAAATCCAAAAATACATGTACAAGACATGTATACTGAAGATTGCATATGCTGATGAAAGCAATCAAAGACATAAATAAAGGACATACATACCATAATCATGCTTGGAAAGACCCAAAACAAAATACATGAACTCTATCCAAATTGATGCATGGTTCTAACATAATTCCTGTAACAATTCTGAGATTTCTTGTAGCTATATACAAGATTCCAAAATCTATATGGAAAGGCAAAGACATAAGAACAGCTAAAATAACTTTGAAAAAGAATCAAGTGGGAGGAATTAATCTACCTTATTTCAAGACTTACTTTATACCTACAGTAATCAAAATTGTGTGAAGAGTTGGTGGAGGGATAGACAAGCCTGAGGAACTCAACAGGGAACCCAGAAATTGCCATACACAAATATGTCTAACTGACTTTGATAGAGGGGCAAATATCAATTTAATGAAGAAAAATAGCCTTTTCAACAAATGGTGCTGGAGCAATTAAACATTGACAGGCAAAAAATCCCCTTGACCTAAATATCAAACTTTGTACAAACATTAACTCAAAATTTGAGTTAAATGTAACACTTTCAGGGAAAGCATTAATGTTAAGGGGAAGTTGTAACACTTTCAGGGAGAAAAAAATCACAGAAAAGTCTTTGGGATCTAGAGTGAGGTGGAAAGTTCTTAGTCTTGACACTCAAGGCATGGTCCATGGTCCGTAAAAGGAAAAATTGCTGTCAGATCATGTCAAAATTAAAAACATTTGCTCTGTGAAAGACTGTTAAGAAAATGGTATCACTCAATGTGATAAAACTACACAATTGTCAGAATGGCCAAAATAAATATAGATGACACTTTTATTTGGAGAAAAATGCAGAGTAACTGGATCACTCATGTACTGCTGATGGGAATGTCAATTGCTGTAATTACTTTGGAGGACAATATAGGAATTTCTTACAAAAATAAACACACAGCCACCATTCAAAATGGTCATTGCTTATGTTCAGGCATTGCTAAGGAACAAGATTTATGTTCACACAAAACCTACAGGTGAATGTTGATAGCACTTTTTTGGGGGATAGGTACTGAGAATTGAATGCAGGGGCTTAACCACTGAGCTATATCCCCAGCCCTCTTTATTTTATTTTGAGACAGGGTCTTGCTAAGTTGCTTAGGACCTTGCTAAGTTGCTGAGGCTAGCCTCCAATTTGTGATCCTCCTGTCTCAGCCTCCCAAGTTGCTGGGCTTACAAGCATGTGCCACCATGCCTGGCTGTTGATAGCACTTTTATTTGAAACAGCACCAAACTACAAACAACTCACAGGTTGCCCTTCCACAGGTGAGTGGTTAAATCCAATATGTGATAAATCAACATCTATGCCATGGAATACCAGTCAGCAATGAAAAGGAACCATTGACACACTCAAACTGGATGAGTGAAAAAAAGGCAATTTCTAAAGAATTACATACCATATGATTCCATTTATATAGAATTCCTGAAGTGACATAACTACAAAATGGAGAATAGATTAGTGATTGTCAGGCTAAGGGGATGGAAAGAAGGACCATAAGTGGAGTCCTCATGGTTATGGAAATGTGCTTTATCTTGACCATAGCAATGTCAATATCCTGGTTGTGATATTGCACTATAATTTTATAAGATGTTACTAGTGAAAGAAACTGTTAAAGGGTCTGTTTGATAATCTTTGTATTATTATTTTTACAGCTGCATATGAATCTACATATGTGTCCAAATAAAAAGCATTAGTTTTTACAAAAAATGAAATCATGTCCTTTACCTTGCAACCCCACACTCTCTGCAGTTTCACTGCCATTTATCTTTTTGGTGAATTTTGTTCTAAAAGGTATCAGGACAAAATCCAGATTTTGATATAAAGATTCCTTAACCTTTTTCAGACTATGCTATACCTATTTATCTGAAATGTTCACTATTATTTTCATTCAGTAATATGTCCTAGATACCTTTCCAGGTCTCTCTGACTATAGAGTGGACCACTGTAGGGAAATTTGGACACAGAGACAGTCGTGCTCAGAAGTCAAGGTGAGTACAAGGGATTGGAGGGATGCAGCTACAAACCAAAGAATGCCAAAGATTGCCAGCCAGTTTCTAGAAGCTAGGAGGAAGCAAGGAAGTATTCTCTTATAGGTTTGAAATGGAGCCCTGCAAACACCTTAATTTTAGACTTCTAGCTTCCAGAACTGTGAAACCATGCATTTCTCTCCTAAGCCACTCAGTTTGTGGTTCTTTGTTACTTGAATTTTAGAAAACTAATACCATGCTGTTCCAAATTTTTGTTACAAACTGATACAATGAATATTCTTACACACACAACTTTACCCACTTGTACTGTTTCTGTAGGATGGGCGAATTATAGTGTATTATATGATACATGATCCATTTACTTTTATTGGCATTATTTAAAAATGTGAAACCAGGAGAAATTTCATCTTTTATGGGAATTAGGGCCGGAGCTACGGATTCCTGATGAAGCCTCTCTCCCATACAGCAGTTTTTGTACTACCGAGACATTTGAATCTCAGTTATGTGTGAATGAGAAATTGTTACTGAAGGTTAACATCAACATCTTAGAATATTCTAAGATGTACTACTCATTCTTTGGATTCAATAGTAGAGACCAAAAAAACAGAGGATGTCTAATGTCTGAAGACTTCCAAGCTGGTCTTGAAGCAATCTTAGGCCTAATTGTTGTCAGAGGTTGGTCCTCTCTCTTTCCAGCCTGAACTTGCTTTGTTCTTTCCCTTGTCCTGTGACCATTCTCATTTCCCATTCTTACTGTACGGAAAATGGAGTCTGCCAGGTGGTCTCACCTGGATGTCTGGGAAGTGATGCCTAGGATGTATTCTGTGAGTCAGGAACATGGCGCATGCACACTCTTACGTAACCTGTGATCATGCTTGGCATGCTGCCTCTTTGTTGCCATCTCATATATAAATTGATGGAGACTTTTCACTGTGTGGATTGCCTACCCATAGACTAAAGGCAGGTCAGATCTCCCTCCAGTCAGGCTGCCAAAATTGCCAGTCCACCTGCCTGGGATATGGCATTGCGGAATACTCCTTTCTTCTCTATGCACGCACACACGCACACACACCAAAAACAAAACACTCGCAACCATCATTTACAGAAGTAGTTAATCAAATATGCATGTCTTCCACAAAATTTTTGTTGTAAGACTGGAATTTTAGGCATTAGTGAACAAAGAAAGTGTTCGGAAACATGAGTGACTAATTTGATGTTCTTAAAATCAGACAGCAGGGGCTGGGATTGTAGCTCAGCGGTAGAGCGCTTGCCTCGCATGCGTGAGGCCCTGGGTTCGATCCTCAGCACCACATACAAAGCAATAAAATAAAGACATTGTGTCCATCTACAACTAAAAAAAAAAAATTAAAAAAAAAAAAATCAGACAGCAAAAGAGCCTGTTCGGCATGACATTTCCTATCGTCCCTCCATTTCTGAGCTCCTGGGCTGTGCAAATGTAGGTTGGGGACAGCCCCACTCTTCAGGCACCTGTGACCTTTTTGCTCAGCAAAAAAATATCAGGAAACAGGAAAGAAAAAGGTGATTAAACACAGAGAAGGCGGGTGGACAAGGGACTGAGCAAATACATGTCAACTAAGTCTCTATTCTCCCATTGTCCTTTGAAAATACAGTTAGCAATGGTAAGAAAATTCTTACAGAAAAAGCCATGAAAAGATGTTGAAGTCACCTTCAAAAAAGGCCTCACATCTTTCCTTTCCTTTCCTCCCAGTCAACTTCTCTCTTCTCAGAGTTCCCCATTTGCTTTGTTTTTCTGTTTTAGGTTTCTTTGCTGCTGACAACATAAACCAGGGATTTAGTACGGTCTTGGAGGACTTTGGAATTCAGCTAACGCACAGCTGTTTTGCTTCTCTTGGCCTTTTCTCTCCTCCCTGTCATCTTTTCTTTTAGGTTTAGACATGTGATTTTTTAAAAAATTAGCCAAATATCTATATTTTACAATCCAATTGAAAACATGATTCTCCTTTGTCTTTTATTAAAGAACTGGCATACTTGAGGGCTCTAGGATTCTAGCCTCACCATTCTGTTAAGTATTAAGACAGACGATTGTTGTACTGTTTCAAACGGGTGGCTGTGCTAGTTTTTCCCAGATCATCTTCCTCTGCACACTTCAGGAAGGAAAACACAGAACCACCCTTTAGGATACTCTCCTGAGAAGTACTCCTTAAGCTCAGAATAACCCCAAACAAGCAAAACCTTTATGTTTAGCAGAGAGTGGGTGTGGAGAAGAAACTGTTGAAAAAGACACAGAACATTGGGCTCTTAGAAATTCTGCGCTTCCAGTGTCTCTCGGAGCTGTTTACCAAGGGAAAGGATGGTAGAAAATGTACCCGTTACAAGGGTTGTTTGAATCTCTAAATTTGACTTCAGTTTCTAAGGTGAATAACCTATGTAAACAAAACTAAAATTACCTCAGGTTTCTTGTGGCAGTATTTTTTCCCCTCCTGCCTGTGGTTGGTGCTCCAGTTTGGGTCAAGCTTCTGGGTAAAACACCAGGTGTGAAGACAGCAAGGACTTCCTGAGCTTTATAGTCTCAGATTAGTCAACTTGCAACACCTATGTGGAAATCAACCTTCATCTGAGAAAACAAAACATATTTTGGATAGTTGGTAATTGATCTTTTTTTGAAAGACATCAGTCCCATGGAACATTAGATTGTATTCACCATAATATCCCCATATTTACAACCGTCTATCATAAATACCCTAATTTTTTGCCTTTGTCATTATTTCACTTTCAACCTATCAAAAAACAAATTTATCATTCTTTGCCAAATTGATTGATTCATTGAGGGGAAAACTGAGTGCTTTCTTTGTGCCAGGTACTGAGCCAGGTGCTGGGACAAGAGGTGAATGAAGCAGATCATGTCCTAGACTTTATTGGGCTTACATTCCAACAGGTGGGACCAGAAATTAAATAATAATTAATGATGATATAATTACAATCAAGATAAGTGCTATGAAGGAGATGTACAAGTTTCATGAGTGAGTTTAACTGGGGGATCTGACTTAATTGGAAGAGTTAGGAAAATATCTTTGAAGAAGTAGTGTCTTAGCTAAGCTCTAGAGTGCTTACACACTACCCTACTGAGGTGTATCCAGCGGAGGAGTCTGTGGAGAAGTCCTAAGTTGTTGGTTTTTTTTTTTTTTTTTTTTTTTTTAGTACTGAGAACTGAACTCAGGGGTACTTGACCACTGAGCCACATCCCCAGCCCTATTTTGTGTTTTATATAGAGACAGGGTCTCACTGAGTTGCTTAGTGCCTCGCCCTTGCTGAGGCTGGCTTTGAACTTGGGATTCTCCGGTCTCAGCCTCCCAAAGTGCAGGGATTACAGGTGTGCGCCACCATACCCTGCTGAGAAGTCCTAAACTGTAAGGAAAAATGACATGTTAAAGAAAGTGAAAAAAAGAAAAAAAGGTGTGTGTGGGGGGAACACTGAGGTGGCTGAAGCAGAGAATTAGGAGAGAGAGGCACAAAATTTAGCTTGGCGTAGCAGACAAGGATTTGAGCATGAAAGGCTTTGAGCCATCTGAAAAGTTGGAATTTTATTCTAAAGCAATTGAAAGATTTGAGCAAGAGAATGATATGTCATCAAATTTAACTTTACAAAGAATAAAATAAAAGAATTCTGGCTTCTATGAGGAAAATGAAGGAAGACTCAATTATTTTTATTCATCTAGCACACTTTTTTGGTCCCAATTCTAGTAACAGAACCCCTCTGCTTGCGGTGAACCCTCTGCCATATGATTTGAGTAGAGTTCACTCTCTCTTATCACCCCTCACAGGAGCGGGCACTAAACCCAATGTTTTTGTTTTTGTTTTCCTTTAGTACTGGGGATCAAATCCAAGGTCTCCCATATGCTAGGCAAGTACTTCACCTCTGAGGTATACATTCCTGGTCCCATAACTCAGTTCTAACCAATCAGAGTTTCTGTTTTCCTGGACTTAGTGTTTGGTATAGGGTTAGGAAAAATGACCCATGTTAGACTAATCAACACCCTTTTAGGACTTCTGCATAAATTCTCAGGGAAGAGGTGATCCCTGTCCCACTAGGATTGCTAGCCATAAGGACCTGGCAGTTCAGCAAGGAAAAAATCAATAATCCTCTCTGTCATTTGGCAGAGTCACCTGAGAATAAAACCAACACACAGAGAAGTACAGCTAAGAGATGGTGAGAAAAATGGATTCCTGAATAAATTAGGCAAATGCAAAGATCTAGACATGGCTGGTTCACTCTTTCTTGGTTATATGAATACATTTCCTTGTTTAAAATAAATAAATCTAGTTTGAATTTCTGTCATTTGCAATCAGAATCTAGACAATACTAGGAGAACAGATGCAGAAGACTGATTGGTGAGGCTATTATTGTCTGCAGGTGAAAGGTGAGAAAGGCTCGTGAGGGAGGTGGAGAGAGGCCAATGCATTTGAAATGTATTCAGAAGATACAACTGGAAGGACTGGGCAACCGATTAGATTTGAGAATGAGGGGGAAATGTGAGCACCCTCTATTTTTCTGCTTGAATATCTAAGGATACCATTCACTAAAATAGGAGATACTCAAGGAAAAGAAGTTTGGGAGACAGTGGTGAAAAGAGATTTTTTTCAATTTGGGTCATATTGAGTTTGGGATTCCTGAAAGATGTATGTCTGTCTATGACAGTATCATTCTACTAATCACTTAGACTTAAGATCATTGTCTTCTTTGACCTACCTCTTACTATCATTCATACAAATCCATGGCCTATATTCTTTTTTTTTTTTTTTTTTTTAGTTGTAGATGAACACAATACCTTTATTTGTTGTATGTGGTGCTGAAGATGGAACCCAGTGCCCCACACATGCGAGGCAAGCACTCAACTGATGAGCCACAACCCCAGCCCCCATGGCCTATATTCTTTTAAATCAACTTTCTTGAAACATAATATGTAATACTGAAATGTCTAAACTTTACATGTACAGTACAATGAGTTGTGGATGCCCACACCTGTGTCACTGATACAACCAAGATACAGAACATTTCCATCACCTGTGAAGTTCCTTTGTTCTCCTTCCCCATATCTCCCCTGCTTCTTCAACCCCTAGTCCCAAGCACACACCAGTTTTTATTGCTGTAGATAAAACTTTCTTTTCCTAGTTTTTTTCCCTTCTGTAGATAGGAGCATGCAGTCTGTTTTCTTCTGTGTTTGGATTCTTTTGTTCATCCAGCATGATGTTTTTGAGATTCACTCATTTTACTGCTGAGTTATTTTGTGGTCTGGGTGTGTCATGATATTTGATCACTCTCTGTTAATGGATATTTGAATTGTTTCCAGTTTGTGGCTTTTGGAAATAAGCTGCAATATTCTCACCACATACAAGACTTTGTGTGGACATATGTTTTTATTTTTCTAGAGTAAGTACCTAGGAGTTGGATTACTAGGTCATATGGTAAGAGTATGTTTATTTAACTTGAAAGAAAATGCCAAATTATTTCCTAAAGTGGCTGTACCTCCAGCAATGTGTGAGAGACGAAGCTGCTTCCATATTCTTGTCAACACTTGTTAATTTTTTTTTTAATTTAAGCCATCCTAATGCATGTGGAAGCTGTATCTTATTGTGGCTTAATTTGCATTTTCCTGATAACTAATCACATTTGGCATTTTGGAAGGTGCTTATCTGCTATTTGTATGTATTATTTGAAGAAGAATCTTTCAGGTCCTTTCTTAGTCTTTTATAATGCCTTTTTACTTTAAAAATAATTATAGGCTCACAGTAAATTACATGAAAGTACAAAGGGTCTCATATATCTTCACCTAACTTTCTAAGGATGACATATTATGTAGCTGTAGTGCAGTCTCAAAACCAGGACATCTTCATTGGTTGTACTATTAACAGACTTCACTCAGTTTTTATGTTTGACAGAATCAGGATTTATTTCATTTATGTGGATGTTTGAAAGTATCTATATAGTTCCATGTCATTTTATCCCAGGCATAAATTGTGTGCCCACCACAAGATACAGAAGTGTTCTGTCATTACAAAGGAACTCCTTCCTATTGTATTCACTCATCCCACCCTGTCCTTTGACCTTGTCTTTTAGCAACCAGTAATCTATTCTCTCTATATATAGTTTTGTTGTTTTGAGAATACTATGCAAATAGAATTATGTAATATATAGCCTTTCAAGAATGGCTTTTTACTCAGCCCAATTTCCTTGAGATTCACTCAAGTTTTGTCTATGAAGAGCTCCTCTCTATTGCTGAGGATATGCCACAATTGTAACCTTCTTCCACTGAAGGACATTTGGAATATTTCTAGAGCTTGGCTATTTATAAAGTGGCTGTGAACATTCATGGGCAGGTTGTTGTGGGAACGTTGGCTTTCATTTATTTTGGATAAATGCCCAAGCATATGACAGCTGGGTAATATGCTAAGTGTATGTTTGACTTCATAAGAAATTACCAAACTATTTTTCAGAATGGCTTTACCAGTTTACTTTCCCATCAGAAATTTATAAGAAATTCAGTTTCTCTACATTCTTGCCCGTGTTTGGTATTGTCACTTAAAAAACTTTAAGTTTTTAAAAAAGCTGCTTTAAAGGATGTGTGGCAATATTGCTTGTGTTCTTAATTGGGATGTTTGTCTTCTTATTGACTTGTAAGAGTTCTTTACACATCCTGAATATACATCATTTATGAGGCATATGCTTTTCAAACACTTTCCCCAATTAATGGCTTGCCTGTTTTCTTAACATCTCTTAAAGAGCAAATATTTTCAATTTTGATAAAACCCGTTTCATCAATTTTAAAATTCTCTTTTTTGTGATTTTTGTGTCATTTCTAAGAACATTTGCTTAAACCAAGGTAAAAAATATTCTATTTTTTCTTAGAGGCTTATAGTTCTTGCTTTTATCTATAGTCTATGATCCATTTTGAGTTATTTTTTAGATGCACTATAGAGTAAAGGTTGAGGGTTGTGTATTTTCCATGTAGATGTCCAATTGTTCCAGTGCCATGTGGAAAAAATATCCTTTCTGCATAGAATCATCTTGGGAACTTTGTCAAAATTAATTGGTTTATATATGGAAAGGTTGATTTCTAGACTTCATATTCTTCTCTTGATTTGTATATCTATGCTCATGCCAATCTCACATCATCTTCATTACTTTAGTCTTATAGTATGTCTTCAAATCACATAGCATTAAATTATAACTTTTTTGTTTTGTTTTCCAAAACAGTCTTGGACTTTCTAGTTACTTTGCATTTCTATGCAAGTCAATTAAACTTTGTATTAATTACACTGAATCTGCAGATCAATTTGGGGAGATTTGCCACCCAACAACATCATATTTTCCAATCTGTGAACATTACATATCTCTACATTTATTTAGATTTGCTTTAATTTTTCTGTATCATTTTATAGTTTTCATATGAGTCTTTCACAGTCTTTGTGAAATAAATTCTTCAGTATTTCACATATTTAATGCTATTGTAAATATTATTTTAAAATTTCAAGTTCCACATTTTCTATTGCTTGTACATAACAATTGACTTGCACACACATTTTGTAACATCACTAAGCTCACTTAATATTTTTTTGGTAAAATTATTTAGATTTTCCATATAGGCAAGAAAGGAAAGGTTTTTTAACTATAAATTAGTTTCACTAATATAGTTATGCCTATTCAGATTTTCTGTTTCTTCTTGAATCAGTTTTGGTAATATAAATTTTTCAATGAATTTATCTATATTATCTAAGTTCTTTACTGCTAAATGTTTTGTGAAATTCTCCCTTATTATCTTTTTAATGTCTGTAGGGCTGTTGTGATATCTCCTGTTTTCTTTCTGATACTACTATCTGTGTTCTCTATTTCTTATTTGATGAACCTAGCAGGAATTTCATAAATTTTATTATTATTTTTCAAATAATATTTTTTCCTAATTAGTTGTTATTTTATTGACTCTTCCATCTTGTTTTTTTCTCTTTACTATTCCTTTCCATTTTTGTGGTTTTTATTGCTCCTTTGTTTATGAGGTGGGAAGCAAAAACATCTTGGATCTTTTATCTATTTATAAATTTAAAGCTATATGTTTCTCTCTAAGCACACAATCTAATCAATTACTCAGTCATTCCAATTTGTATCTCTTAAGTAGATTTCTAGTGTGTTGGCATCTCTGCATCTTCATCACTACTACTACCCTGGAAATATAAACAAAAAATGACTCATAGCTCTCCCTCTTGTGGTGACTGAGGGATTTTGTGATTGCATTATTGTGACACATGACCTAATGGTCATTGCAGTAGGAGAAGGAAAAAGATGGAGGAGGCCGATCAGTTTTTAACTATCTTGGTTCAGAATTAATAATGGTTATTTTTCTCACTATGCATTGCTCTGAACTAATCCCCTCATCCCAATCTAACTGCAAAGTGTAAGGTAAAAAACAGCCCTTTTGTAATTAATTTTCACATCCCCTCTCTAAAAGCCCAAGGCAGTTCCTGCCCCAGGGGGTTCCGCTCTGGAATCTTCCACCTGGGAAACAAAGCCTAACCGCTCAGGTTAGCAGATCAAAAAAAAGACCGCTACTGCTTATCTGCCCCCAATTTTAAAGTGACCAATCCCTAGCTCGCCATGAGGTTTTGTAGTGGGCTCTATAAAATCCCTCCCGCGCGTCCCCTCTTTCTCTTTTTTCCTCTTTTGTTCGCCTGGGCGCCCACTCCCCTGAATAAAGGATCTCCTGGCTGTACAGAGGTGTTCGTGTCTGGCTGGCCGCTACCCTAACACAAAGTAGTGCAGTAAATATGGGAGAAGATGTGTTTGTTGGGCTCTAACAATCATTAATACAAACACCCTTTTATAGATGAAACAACAATATCTTAGTTGATGAGTATCTAGGCTCTGGTTTCTTTTCGCAAATAATGCTGCACTACACATCCTTACGCACATAGGTATCTGAGAGGCTACAGGATGGTCATAGAGATATTCTCTGTTTAAATCTGGAGGACAAAACTAGCACTAGTCAGTGTCTATATCAGGAGAAGAGATTGTCTGTTAGTGTAAGGAAGAAAATTGTAATAATGCAAAATAGTGAAGGCCTAGGTGAGGAAGTAGGCTTCTTATCAAAGAAGGTATTTCAGTGGGGGTGGGGGTGATTTTCTCACAAAGAATATTATTCACAAATGGGAGAAAATTCAAAGATTTTATGATCTTTAGAACTTTATAAGATCAGTATATCTTGTTATGTCCTTGCAAAATGTGTTCTCTTAGCAACAAGAATGACTCAGAGTCAGGAACCACAATACATTAATTACTTTTGATAAGTTAATGAAAACTCTGTATAATTTAATAATAACCCTGTATAATGTCACCTTAGATAAAATCCAAATAATACAGATTTTCGGGCTGGGGTTGTGGCTCAGTGGTGAAGCACTTATCTTGCATGTATGAGGCACTGGGTTTGATTCCCAGCACCACATATAATAAGTAAAGGCATTGCATTTATCTACAACTAAAAAAGTGTTTTAAAATAATATAGGTTTTTCTCTTCTAGGCCCCTTAATTGCTCCAATCATAGATTTTTTTTTCGATTTCTTTGAGAAAGACTGTGTGATAAGATTTTTTTCTGTCCTTTTATCAGGTTGAAGTATTTTAGCATGGAGTGTAGGATTGAATTCTTTGTCTTGTGAATTAGAGGAATGAAATCCACAGATGCAAGAGTTAGAGCAAAGTAGCAGGATTTATTAGAGTAATAGAAAGAAAGAGAGGAGAACTTCCAAAGAGGAAGGGTCCCAAGAGAAGATACCCAAGAGTGGCTATTTATCTAGGGGTTTACATGGATCTAGAATTAAAAGAGCTAGTCCTCCACCCAATCTTGGGTAAGGCATTCAGTGTCCACAAGCTTTTCAGAGACTCTTTAGTTTAATCAGGTTGCTGTGCCCTGCCTTTTTTACTTGGGGGTCCAAGTACAAGACAGCAGATGTCTCACTATCAGTTTTTTCTGTTTACACAGGAGTCCCTCTGACCTTGATGAGGCCTGACTTGTGTCTGGAATTTCTCAGCCCTGCTGAATAGAAACATGACCTTGAAGGAGTCCAACTTTCCTCTCCATTCATTTTAACCCTTTCTTCTGCCTCTATTTCTTATCATAACCAAGAAAGTCTTTAAAAATAATTTGAGTTTATAGTGCTTTAGATGCCATTAAGCGTAGGTGACATCATAAGACAAATGCTGGGGTGATCATTTCTTTGGAATGACCCCTTATACACAGCCTCTAGAAATCAAGGACTATGGTGGGACTATGTAGTCATATTTATACCAAAAGAATCTATTTGACTGAAACAGGAATGACCATCCAAATCAATGGGAAACTGTCCATTGGTGGTGCTCAATGAAGTCAGTTCACTTTCTCAGGACTTTGCACTGAAGATGCAGAAATGCAGTTAGATGGCAGAGGGAATTAGAAATGAAAGTTAGACAAGGCAGCCATTTACAGATATCTGTCTTGGACAATGTAACTAAAGAACTTGACTAAGGAAGTTGGTCTTTAGCAAGGAAAGTGGAACTGTGGCACAGAAAGGAGCACAGACAGTCCTTGGGATCCCAGAGACAGAGGAGCAGCTTCAGAGCTTGTTTTTCCAACTATCAGCCTCGTGTGAAGGTGGAAATTAGTTTCTTTCTATGGCGGTATGCACTATTCAATACACCTGAAATTTATGTTTGATTCCTTTTTTTAAATTACCTTTTTATTTTGAAATAGTTTTAAATTTACAGGAAAGTTGCCAACCTAGTATAGAAAATTCGTCCTTCTCCCTCATCCTACCCGCCCCCCATTATTGATGTGCAAATTTCCACACAACTTTTGTCAAAACTAAGAAAGCAACATGGTATTATTAAGGAAACTCCAAACTTTATCTGGATTCCACCAGTTTTTCTATTAATGTCCTCTTTCTTCTTCAGGATCCAATCCTCCAAGATCCACTACAGACATTATAGTCACTTGCCACTTCATCTCTTTTGGTCTGCAACAGTCTCCAGCTTTTTTTGTTTTCATGGCCTTGACTATATTTTATAGATTATCTCTCACAGATTATCAGATTATTTTGTTCTCATGATTAGTCAGAGACTGAGTTGTTCTCATGATTAGACTGAGACTGAGTTTGGGGGAAGAAGATCACAGAGGTAAAGTGCAATCTTTAGAACTAAAGCATCTGATATCTATATAACATCACTGGTAACGTGAACCGTTATCACCTGGATAAGGTAAGATTTGGCAGATTCCTTTACTAGGAAGTTTTTTTTTTTCTTTTCCTATATTATTCTTTGGAAGTGAGTCACTAAATGTTGGCCACTGTATTAATCAGGATTGCCCAGAGACGCAGACACAAATACACACACACACACACACTTATTTATTTAAAAAAATTTTTTTGGTACCAGGGATTGAACTCAGGGGCACTCGATCACTGAGCCACATCCTCAGCCCTATTTTGTGTTTTATGTAGAGACAGGGTCTCACTGAGTTGCTTAGCGTCTCATCATTCCTGAGGCTGGCTTTGAACTCGCGATTCTTCTGTCTATGCCTCCCAAAGAGCTGGGATTACAGGCATGGGCCACCGTGCCTGACAACACACACATTTATTATAAGTAATTGGCTCACATGTTTATAGAGGCTGGTAAGTCTCGAGATCTGCAGGATAGTGAGCAAGAAGGAGACCCAGGGAACCGAGGTGTTGTTCCAGGCTGAAGGCTGGCAGCTCTAGACCAGGGACAGAGGACATTTTCAGTTTGAATCTAAAGGCAGGAAAAAACTGAAGTCATAGTGCAAAGGCAGACAGGCAGGCAGGATGAACTCTCTCCTACTCAAGGAAGTATCAGTTTTCTGTTCTGTTAGGCCTTCTCTGATTGGGTGAGGCCTACCACATTAGGGAGAACAAGCTATTTTACTCAGTGTACAGATTCAAATGTTGATCTCATACAAAAACATCCTTACAGAAACAGCCAAAATAACATTTGACTAAACATAGAGACACCCTGTAGTCCAGTCGGCACATAAAATTAATCATCACACCCACCCAAAGGTCAAAGGAGGGGGTTAAACTCTACCTTCTGGAGAGGCATATTCACAAATGTTATTTGGAATTCTTCCATAAGAAAGATTTGTTTCTTTATCCCATTAAGTAGCTTTTTATCCTTCACAACCAAACAAATATATCCTAAAATAGGACTAAAAATGTTGAAGAGGATGAATATTCCTTCATATGATTTTATTTTATTTTATGTTTTTGGTACCAGGGATTGAACTCAGGGGTGCTTACCCACTGAGTGACATCTCCAGCCCTTTTTATTTTTTTTTTTAGAGACAGGATCTCGCTGAGTTGCTTAGGGCCTCGCTAAGTTGCTGAGGCTGGCTTTGAACTTCCAATCTTCCTGCCTCAGTCTCCTGAGCTGCTGCCAATTTTAATTTAAATTGAAGCAACACACTTTTGTTTTCAATTCAGAGACTTCCCTCTTTCCTGTAGATACCAATGTCTCTTGGGATGGACTCTGGGTAAGCCAGGCCTCCCACTGTGGTACTTAGGTTCCCTCCAGTGCTTCATATGTTCACTGCGTGCCTACCAGGTGCCCAGATCATGCTTGTTCTTGAGAATATGATGTTCAAAAGAAGTCTCTGCATTCAAAGAATTTATAAGCAAAGCCATAACTAGGAAATGTGGGTTGAATCCCACGTCACTGCTTACTCTGATCTTAGGCAGGTTTGTTAAAAATTCTTTGAGCTTCAGTTTCCTCATTTGTCCAACAGAATATAATAATAGTAAGAATAGAATGGCCCTTCCACAGGTTTTTATAGTAACTAAATAAAATAATGCTTGTGAAGGAGAAGGCAGTTTTCACATTGCTATACAAAGGCTAGTTATTATTTTCAGTAACAACTTATTGATAAAGGCAAGAATAAATGTTATTATCCCTAACTTTTCTAGCTCCAGAAATTAAAGTCCAAAATGATTAAATTCCTTGTGTGACTCACACAGCCTGTTATAAGGTGGTGCTCAGTTCAGATCTTGGCATTCTGTTACTTCCGCACCACAGCACAGCAAGAATTTTACACACTCCTAAAGAGCAGCCTTTCTCTTTTTAAGAATATTCTGGGACATATCAAAAAGGCTATAATATGAGATAATAAAAAATAAAAGCTTTGTTTTGCATGTATCCTGGCAGCTTTAGGAGAACATGTTTTTCTGGACATGTTTGGAAATGGATCCTAGTTTTTGATTCTTATCCTGATCCTCCAGGCTTTGGGGGGAACTCTTTGAGAGATTAACATTGAGATTCAGGAAAATATAATGTCATTTTATTTTTCAAATCCTTAGGGTGTTGAGAGTTTTTGGCCTTATTTCCCAGTCTGCCCTTTCATTGTAGGTATTATTTTTGGATGTATAATATTCATATTTCATTTTGTTGAAAAAGAGATTTCATTTAATGTCAATAAATATGTATGACTGTTGGGAGGTTAAAAAAAAAACCATCCAAGCTGTGAGTGCTGGCAAGGATTATAGAGCTCAGTATAGTAAAATAGCATGCAGGAATTATGTCATTGACCTCCTCTACAAAAACCTCATAATTGAGAAGAAAATGGGGATCATCTTCTGCTGAAATTCATTATGGAAACATTTTCAAAAGCAGATTGGAAACAGATGATAAAATTAAAAGGACACAGTTTATTTTATTTGGAAAATCATATTCCCTTGTGGGAGATCTAGGTAAACAAATTTCAGAATTTGGGCTCTGTTCAAGATTCCCTGACTCTTTGGGTGGCTTGAAAAAAATGACATAAATTCGCTATCCATGTGAATTACAATAATGATAGTTCATGACACTGTACTTGGCACTCAGGTGTAATTATTAATGGCTAGTGTTTATTGCATAATCGCTATGTGTCAGACATATCCTCAGCACTTTCCTAAGTGTTACTGCATACTCTGGTGAGTGTGCTGCATTCTTTCTGTTTCATAGATGAAGGGATTGTGGTAGGAATACTCAGTGTATAATAATAATCTGTTCACGCATTGGTCTTTTTCTGTGAACCTGAATTTGTGAGAGTAGGGATTAAATCCTCATAATAACTATTTCCCAACCTTAGCATAGACTCTGGATCACAGTGGGAACTCCATAAACCTGATATAATCTGTGCTTTAGGAAGTCATGATGTCTAGGGTGAAAATGTGGAAAGAGATGAGACTATTTCAATTGTGTAGACAAAATCAAATAATTTAAAGGTGAGAAGACATGACATATAAATAATTAGTATGTGATTGAAGATTTTAACTAAAAGCAACACTATAAGTGATCACTATAGGAATTATTTAAGATGTTGATGGGTTAAAAAACATGTATATTAATTAACACAAGTTCTGTTGAGTGCAGAAGCTTCAAACAGTGAATGAAGAAGAAACATGGTAAACAGTAAGAAGATGATATAAACTGCATCAAGGTATTTTGGGCATGCATCCTATTGGATACCTACCTGTACCTATGGCAGGCATTGCTAATCAATAACAGAAATTCCTTGATGAGCATGGATTTGACCTGGAAATCTTCCTCAATTCAATGCTGCTGGTGCTCACAAACAACAGATTAGAGTAGGCCTAAGTTGAAAACTGCCATTCTTGGTTTATTGTATGGGACTTTTCAAACCTAGGTATAGGAGAGAGATCATTGCATGTCAGGGATAACAAAATTTGGCATCACATATGTGGGGTGATATTCTTAAAAATACGTTTTATTTGAAATGAATTTTAAATATACACAATGGAATATTACTCTGCAATAAAAGAGAATAAAATTATGGCATTTGCAGGTAAATGGATGGAGTTGGAGAATATCATGCTAAGCAAAGTAAGGCAATCCCAAAAAACCAAATGCTGAATGTTCTCTCTGATAAGTGGATGCTGATCCATAATGGAGGAAGGGACACAGGAAGAATGGAGGAACT
>CM053403.1:76367923-76482106 GCA_028644305.1 Xerus rutilus | reverse complement strand
GGAAACCTTACTGCAAGGAATCTTGCCAACAAGATAAAACAAAGGAATCTATTATTCTCATGTTTCCTTCCACAATTTCCCTTTTGATGCATTCAAGGATCCTCAACATGGAATTTCCTCTTATAATTATTTCTAAATTCACTTGGGTTGACCTAGTCACCAAGCAAATTGAGTATATTTTTGTATGAATACATGTGAATTTTGGAGGTGAAGTCAGGCACATCTTCATCCTGGCAATGAATATACTCCTTTTTCCTTGTTAAAAAAAATACCCTGAACTTCTGGCAGTTTTCTTTAGGCTCCATTTACCCACAGTCAATAATCTTAACTTACTTTCCTGTTTTATCTGATGTCTTTGTTGTCCTGATATTCCTTAATAAATATCATAAACTGTTTGGGTGTTGACCAGAGTTAAATTTTAAGTTAAGATTGATACATTTATTTTTGCATAAAATTTCATTTATTAGCACAATTAGTGGGTATATTTTTAAATCATTGTTTTGTCTATTTTGTAAAATTATTACGTTTTCAATAATGCTATTCTTTGTGAAAATTTACTTTCTAAAAATTAAGTTGTTATGTCCTCTTGAAAAAAATCAAACATACTTCTGTAGTAATGTTTTATTTTGATATAATTTTAAACTTGTAGAAAAGTTGTAAAGATTACACAAAGACTCTCTGTACTTTGCAGAGATTCAGCAATGGTGTATGTTTTTCTCCATTTGCTGTTTTGTTTTGTCTACCCTTTACTCTTATATGTGTGTTTGCCTTTCTATCTACATACATATGTAGGCATTTTTCTGAAATATTTGAGAGAAAGTTGTAGCCATCGTGCTTTTTTCATCATCCTTTTTCACTCTTTTCCTCAAGGCCTCATTGTTATAAAAATTTAAAAATATATCTAGGGTCAAATGGACTCTTTTGGGAATTTTAAATTTATTCATGTTCTGTGCATAAATGATTTATTGTTGTATATTGCTGCTGAGTAGTAATATGTTATATGGATGTATTACAGTTTGCTGATTGACTCATTGGTAAACATTGAAATTGCCATTTCAGTTTTTGACAATAATGGGTATGTATAGAGTTGCTATACATACTCATATACAGCTTTTTCATTTTTTATTTGTTCTTTTTAGATAGAGAATGTGTTTTTAATAATTAATTAATTAATTTTATTAATAATTAAATAAATAAAATTCATCAATACATAAAAAAGAAAGGACCTGATGTACTTATCATGTATTTGTTTCAGGAACATTTAAATTTAAACAAGGAACATATTCATCTTACAATCAATGAATTTCTGATGGTGAGTGTTGGCATCAAGAATTCAGGCAGTTGTTCTCATGGATTCTTAAAATCTCCAATGTGATTAGTCTTCTTTACCTCCTAAAAGGTCATCACATGACAATACCCAAATCAAGCCCTAACACAAAGTGTCTATGTCAGTCTTCATCAAATCTTAGTGCTTAGGTCATAAATTATGGGCGTAAACTTGCAATACTTGTTTGTCTGATTGGCCACTGGAAACTAGTGTAATTGGTGAATTGAAGACCCACTTCTGCCAAGTTGAAATTGTGATTAGCAATCAAAATCACTGCTTGTAAACTTAGATTAAATAATGGTAAGAATTAGGAAAGCTATCGTGAGCTTGAGTCACATATGTATATCTAAATGTCACTCAAGCTTGCCTTCTCATGGAAAAACTCATATACATAAGCACATATACAAGTGTACATTTTTTAATAGAATGTATTTTGACATACATACACGGAGCATAACTTATTCTAATTAGGTTTTGTGGTTGTACATGATGTGGAGTGTCACGGGTCTTGTATTCATATATGAACATAGGAAAGTTATGTCTGATTCATTCTACTGTCTTTCCTATTCCCATCCTTCCTCCCTTCCCTTCATTTCCCTTTGTCTAATCCAATGAACTTCTATTCTTCCTTCCCTACCTCTTACTGTGTGTTAGTATCCACATAACAGACAGAACATTTGGCCTTTGGTTTTTTGGGACTGGCTTATTTCACTTAGCATAATAGTCTCCAGTTTCATCTATTTACAGGCAAATGCCATAATTTCATTTTTATTTATGGTTGAGTAATATTCCATTGTGTATATAGACCACATTTTCCTTATTTATTCATTTGTTGAAGGGCACCTAGGTTGGCTCCATAGCCTGGCTATTGTGAATTGAGCTGCTACAAATATTGATGTGGCTGTGTCATTGCTAATTTGAAGTCCTTTGGATATAAACCAAAGAGCAGGATTACTGGGTCAAATGGTAGTTCCATTTCAAGTTTTCTGAGGAATCTCCATATCATATATAGCTTTTATGTGAATGTAACTCTGCGTTTCTCCAGTATAAATAACTAGGAGTGGGATTACAGGATCGTATGGTTAGTATGTATTTAGATCTGTAAGAAACTACTCAACTGTGTCCCCAAGCAGCTTTACCTTTTTACATAATAACCACTAGCAATTATGAGAGTTCCAGTTGCTCTGCATCCTTGCCAGCATTTGATATTGTCATCTTCCAAAATAATTTCAGCCCTTCTAATAAATGTGTAGTGGTACACATTGTGGTTTTGTGTTTTCCAGTGAGTGATGTTAAGCATTTTTCATGTCTGTTCGCCATCTATATACTATCTTTGATAAAAATGTTAATTAAAATCCTTTACTCATATTTAAATTGTATTGTTCATTTTCTCATTGGTTATTAAGAGACTTTTTCAATATTTAAGCCCCCTTTTTATATGTGATTTGCAAATATATTATCCAAGCCTAAGTTATTAATTTTGATGCAGTCCAATTTATCATTTTTTTCTTTTATGGGTTCTGCTTTTGGTGTTATGTTTAAGAAAGCTTTGCCAAATGCAAACTGTGAAGGTTTTAACTTGTTTTCTTCTAAAAGTTTTATGATTCTAACTGTGGAACCATGAACCATTTTCAGTCAATTTTTATAGCATGTATTAGGTTAATATACTTTTTTATCTGAATATCAAATTATTTCAAAACTCCTAGCTGAGAAAACTGCCCTTGCTCCATTGAATAACTATATCTTTTGTTAAAAATAATTGGTCACATTGTGTGAATCTATTTTTGGACTTTTAAATTACTTTCCAATGCTCTGTGTATCTAAATATTATAGTTTTGTTTAAATGTGTACTATGAATCCTCCAACTTCATTTTTGTTTTTAAATAATTGTTCTGGCTATTCTATCTCCTTTATATTCCCATAAATTTTAGATTCAGTTTGTCTTTGTCAACAAAAATCCTGCTGTGATTTAATTGGAATCTCATTAAATCTGTAAACAAGCTTAAGGAGAAATGACATGTTAATTATACTGAGTCTTTCAACCCATAAATGTGGTTTGTCTTTCTCTGTCTTTAGGTCTTCTTTGATTTATTCATAAGCATTTCTATTCTTATTATTTCTCTTCTGTCTGGAAAACTTTATTTGGTACTTTGTGAGAGTCATTCTGATGCCGGTGTATTCTCTCAGTCTTTCTTCATCCAAGAATGTCTTTATTTAGCCTAAATTTCTGAAGAATATTTTGAGTGCATATAGAATTCTGAGTTGGAAGCTATTTTCTTTCAGCAGTTTAAAAGTGTTTCACTGCCTTTCTGCTCTCATGTTCTCTGATGAGAAACATAAAATCTTGAGAGTCATCATTCCCTTTTGTATCATGTATTATTTTTCTCTGCTTTCAGGATATTTCCTTTTGTTGTTGGTATTCAATCATTTATGGTATTATCTGGGTGTAGATTTCTTTGAATTTATTCTGTTTGGGCTTTACTGAACCTTTTGAAAATGTGAGTTTATGTCTTTTGCCAACTTCGGGAATTTTTACCTATTTATTTCTTCAAGTGTCTTTCTGTGTGATTATCTTTTCTCCTCTTGGAACTCCAGTGACACAGATGTTAGACCTATAATATTGACCTGTAGGTCCCTTAGGCTCAAATTTAAAAAAAAAAAAACTTTTTAATCTTTGTTGTTCAGATCTATCTTCATTTAGTGAGTCATTTTGAACGCCATGTTATAGGACTCCAGATCTTATCAAATCCTATGGGAAATTTTTGTTTGTTGTTTTGGCAGGAAATTGATAAGTTAAGGTTTAGGTTACAAGTTGCTACTCTGCCTTCTGTTGACTACAGTTGCAATGTCCTGTGTGTGACATGCACTGACCAGTCCAGGACTTGGGCTGTGGTCCATAGATTAGTTCTCAATGCCCTCTGTGGATTGTTTAGAGCGTGACCCAGGCATGTACAGTAAAACATGAGCCCAGTAGTTCACACATACTTCTATGGGATCACTTTCTTGAGCTTCCTTTTTGTCATGACTCCCTCAGGCACCCCTTCCTGGTGTTCTGAATAGATAGCCATTGCTTTCATTTCCCTAGTCTGGTAAGCACTTTCCACAACTGTGTCTGCTAAAGGGACCAAGTGGATAGAAGGATAGAGAGAAAAGAGCAATGCTGTTCCCCTCACACTCTTGGAACCTCTGGTCAGAGAGAAGGATTTACCACCCTGTGAGTTTAAAGCACTTACCCAGCTATAGCAGCTTCTGTGCCACTGTAGGAATGCCTGAAGGCTGGGAAAGAGAGAAAATCCCAGCAGATTTCCTCCACTAACTCTGACCCATAGGAGACCCTTTTCTTGGTCTTTAGAAAAGAGAGGGCTCTTTTCTAACAATTTGCCCTTGGTATGTTCTTCTGGGTGTTAGATTGCCTTTGAGTCCAAGCTGGGAGACCCCAGACTAAAAAGGAAAACCCATGCCATTCCGCTGGTTCTTAGAGAGCTATTGGCCTCCCCATTCTACCTGCTACCATTTCCCCCCAAATTCCTTAGATAGTTGCTCCATGCATCCTCTTTTAGTTCCATTCGTGGAAGAGACAGGGTGGGGTATTGTTGTGGTTTGGATCTGGAATGTCCCCCAAAGTCTCATGTGCTCAGAGATGGGGCTTTTGGGAAATGATTGGATCATGAGGGTCTGGCCACATGATGGATATATCTACCCATAGTCCATGAGGAACCAAAAACGGTTTGTCTTCTATGCACCCCTCCCCGTCTTTCTCTCCCTCTGCTTTCAGGCTGTCAGGAGCTAAGCAGCTTTTCTCTACCACACTCTTCTGCCATGATGTTCCTGCCTCTTCTCAGGCCCAAAGCAATGGAGCCAGCAGACCATGGACTAAATCTGAAATCATAGACCAAAATAAATCTTTCCTCCTCTAATTGTTCTTGTTAGGAATTTTTTCATAGTGATGAAAAGCTGAATAACACAAGTATGCTTTCTCCATCTTAATTGGAACCCAGAAAATGCTCCTTGGCTTTTTTGGGGCTGGGATTGTAGCTCAGTGGTAGAGCGCTTGCCTTGCATGCGTGAGACACTGGGTTCGATCCTCAGTACCACATAAAAATAAATAAATAAAATAAAGATATAACAAACTTTCACTTGCTTTAAAAAAAAAAAGAATGCTCTTTGGCTCTTAAATACTTCAGTATATATTTCTTAAGATGAAGAACTTTGTCTTACATAACCACACCAGTAATGATCAAAATCAAGAAACTTGACATTTTCATAATACTATGATATGACTTGCAGTCCATTTGATCATTCCAGTACGTTCCTTTGTAGTTATTATTTTCCCTGCTCAAGATCTAACCAAGGACATATATTGCATGTATTTGTCATGTCTCTTTAGACTTTTTTCATATGGTACAGTTCCTTAGCCTGCTTTTGTCTTTCATGATCTTGACATTTAAAAAGCATAGTATTTTTTTAAGTATATTATTTTTCTAGAAAATAACAATTTTTTAGAATATCCTTCTATTTGTGTCTAGTATTTCCTGATTAGATTCAGCTTATGTGTTTTTGTAGAAATACCACATATGAGATGTGGTGGTCTTCTCAGGATTGCACAACAGGAGAAATGTGGTGTCTGTCCATTACTGGGCATATTATCTTTGACCATTTTGCTGAAATGTTGCTTAATAGTTTTCTCTACTATTAAGTACTATTTCTATGAGTTTCTTAATGGCTGAAGTTTGAATATTATGAGGAAAACCCTAGGCTAGTGCTGTCCTATAGAACACTCTGTTGGAATGTTCAGTTCTGCACTGTCCCTTAGGGTAGCCATTGGCACTTGTGGCCCTCAAACACTTGAAATGAGGTTAGTGTGATGGAGGAAATTCAAGGGGTATAATTTGAATTGAAAAATTTTATAGAACACTCTGTTCCAGCATTTCCTGAAGAGTGAAAGATACAATGAAAACATTTTACCTTGCCTACCCAAAATGTTCTGAGGGAAAAAAGGACTCCATGGTCAAGTAAGTTAGGGATGAATTCATAGGGCATGTCTTAGGATACATAGTATCATATGCTGCTATCATGGGATCTATACATATTTGTTTTTTAATTTTTTCTAGTGCTAGCTGTAGGTAAAATTGTCAGCCAATTGCTCTGTGTCCCTAAATAGTTCCTTAGTTTTTGAAAATGACTTACTAATCAGCATAGACAACTCGGTGGCAGTACTGGGATTTATACTTGTATTAGTCAGCTGACCTTCGAAGTTGAGGTATTTATGGTACACTAGAAATAGTAATGGAGAAAAGAGTGCTGAAGTTCAGGTTGCCTCATGAGACTTTGTCTCAGGTTGATAAATGCAAGAGTTCTTTGCAGAAATGTTACTTAGACTGTGGATTCCTTTCACCAATGCAATACCAGAAAGTATTTAGCATTCACAGAATGTGGTCATCTCAGTATTTCTAAAGGAATTAATATTAATGGTTTTTGTCAACTTACAGAATAGCTATCTGAAGAGTGTGTGTTTCCTCTATCTTTCTCTTTCTCTTTTTCTTTCTCTCTCTCCTTCCTTCCTTCCTCCTTCCCTTTCTCCTCTTGCTCCCCCTCCTCTTCCTTCTTCTTCTTTCTTTCTCTCTCTTTCTCTTTTTTTCTATTTAAATGATAGAATTCTCAGCATAGAGTACTGGCTTATATCTTACTCAAAGTCATTCAAAGAGAGTATTCTCATATATAAGGAATTTAAATGCCTCAAAATCACATACACATTCAATTACTAAAGGGAATATGGGATGGTTAGAAAGTATAAAAGAAGAAGGGGAGAGAAAGAAGAATAATTTGCAGAGACAAAGAAGTCTTAAACCAGAGACTATAGTCCACAGTTTGTTGATGTAAATTAGAAAGAGAGTAAGCTATGTTCTTTTACTTACAGCTCTTTGATGAACCAGGGTTAGAGAAATTTTACTCCTATAACCATAACTATTATTTTGACTGGCTTGTCTCATGGTTAAGAGCTGTAGTTTGAAGAATTCTCAAGGAAAGGAACTTCATCTAGTTGATGAGTTCAGAATCCAGATAAGATCTCAAAAGTGGTTATTCATTGTTGCTGAAGCTATAATTCTTGAAAGTAATTGAGTTTAAAAGAAGAAATTTGGGGGAGAATGATTTCATCCTCCACAAAACAGACTGTATTTTTTTAAAGGTACCCAGTGGAAGCTGTGACCCATGAATGCCCCAGTAAGACATTACAGATGGCTGTTTCCATGTGCTATTTGGCATATGTTCAGGAAAACCATGAGAGGAAAATTGACTTTAAAATGCTTATATTTTAAGATATCTGCTGTGATACTTTATAAAGATTCATTTCTTGCCAAATATAACATTCAGTTACCAAGTGGAAGTGTAAAAGTTCATATTTTCATAAAAACCTTAGCAATGAGTTTAAGAGGGTTATTTCATTTTTTCCACTCTTCAGTGCCTACTTAGTTTACCACTAGAGGGCATTGTTGGCAGTGATATCAGGAGAAAGCGAACTGGAGCAATTTGCCAAGAAATTTTTTTGAGGTCTTTTTCAATGTTTATTTCAGCCAGTAAATAAAAATGTAAATTTAAAATCTACTTTATTTACTGTTTTTCTCTTATATTTTTATGCACCTCAAATACTTAACTTCTAGACTTTTCTTAGTGCATTAGTAAAAGATAAAAATCATTGTAAAACGTGGTTCCAGTTTTCTCACTAGATGCTAAACTAGAATCTGTCAATTTTTCCCCTTGGAATATTATATACTTTTTGCACATCCTGTTTTGGAATTTTATGGAGTACCTGGAGACTCACTATGTTGTATTTCCCTAACAGTGAAACAATTTTATTTTCAAAATCATGTCTTTCCTGATTTTTGTCAGAGGATTTTGGTGTGACAAGGGACCTTTAGGTTATTCAGTTCAGCTATTTATAAAGAACCTTTTTTGCACACTGATGAAAGTCTGTCTAAACATAAGATAAGATAAGCTCTTTGCATTTTGGGACAACTACATTATTTATTGGAAAGTTCATGGGAAGGTAAGTTTGCCTCTTGGTATTTATTATAGTAGGCAAAATCTTTCAGTTGCAAACAGTGGAAACCAAATCATGTTTGTTCATATAAAAAAAAAAAAGAGGGTGGTGGTGGAACATGTTGTGAGGAAACCGAGGTCTCATGGGCTGTAGCTAACTGGACACTAGATATCTGTTAGGACTCCACCTCTTTTAGTTAGTCGCATTTGCTTCTCTCTCTTCATTTCTCTTCACATATTAGTATTTTCTGCTTCTTGCATCCCCATGGCAAAATATGCCTTTTGAATGAGTAAAAATGACAAAAGGCCTTTTGTTGACTAAGTTATTCCAGCATTGTATAAAGCCAGCTACCTCTGGATGGGGCAATGTGTGATATGATCAGTGGTCCCCATGGTCTTGGGTCCACTCCCACATCGCTGTCCTGGTGATATAGGCCTCCTGGTTGGATATTTTGTTGTGTGGATTTCCAGGCCTGTGGATGAGGCACTACATAAGCCCCTGATAATGTTGCTGGCTAAGGCTGTGCAGGCAGGAAGAGAAAACAATTGCCTGCATATGTATTTGTCTCTGTGAGAATGAATGGCTTTCTTTCCCAGTTTGGAAGGATTCAATTTACTCAAACTTGCTAAATGGCTGGTTGATTTTATGAAGAAATAGTGCCATATTGGGGTTTCAATGTTGTTACCACAAAATATTTAGAGATGGCACATTGTTAAGTGGGGCATTGGCAAGTGGAGTCCATGCCATTGGGCTTGCCTGTAATCTTCATCTCGGCCACCATGTTAGATTCATGTGTCCATCATAGCTATCATGGAAGCCATGAGAAAATATTAACTGAAGGGCAAATGGTTGAGTCATTTTGCTTTCTTGGTTGTTCAGTGCTTATTCTATTTAAGCTACTTTCGGTGGCTATCCACATGGGATAACCAAGCTTCACTTATCTACATGCCTCTTCCTCAGATTCCTTGTTTCTGATCTGCTAGTTCTTATCCTTCTATCTCCCTGACCAGACAACTAAGCCATTGGCCACTTTCTTGGAATGTATGTATGTTCTCATTTGGGTCATTTCTCTTTCTCCCCAAAGAAGATGACTGGTTTTAATCTCATAGCTCTGCCACAGGGAATATTTCCTCTTTACTATCTTTTCCTGAATTTAGTTATAATGAAACCATTGTATATTTTTTCCTTGCATTCACAATACTGAGCCAATCCATCTATAAACCAAAATTGGACTTTTTACTTTTCTTTCATCTGGTCATATCGGACCTCCCCCCACTCCCACCTACATATGACCACAGGTGCAAGGGTGGGAGGCACTAGGACAACTGTGCTTAATGGTATGGAGTTTCGGTTCCCTACTCATGCAATTTCCATGTCTTCCATTTCTGTTTAGTCTCATCCCAGACATATCATTACTATCTCATAATTACTACTGATGGGGCTTTCTAATTGAGTGGATCTTACAGAATCCAGTGCATGACAGACATTTCTGATGGACTGAATCCTATAGCCAATTGTTCTATCATTTCTAAGACCCAAACACACCAAAAAGAAGAATTATTATTCAAAGAAAATATAATTCTCTGCTGTTGATGGCATGATTTTGCTCCAGTATCTCAGAGGCCTGAGTTGTGATTTTCCTACTAGAGCTTTCTAAAAATTCATTTCATTTGTGCCCACCATGTGACACCTCTAAAATCATGGGGATCTGTTGTATTATAAGTGTCCAGTGACAGAGGTGATTTCCTTGTGGCCTGGCACTGCTTTGGTCTCATTCGAAGGTGGATGCTTTCCATATCACCTGATGTATGGGCTGTAGAAATATTACTGGGCATGGGATGTATTGCCTCCAGAGCTCACTGAAGCCAGCTTCTTGTGAACTTCCTTCTTTGTGGTAGGAGATGGAAATGCAAAGCATAATAATTTGCCTTTTACTTTGGTGGCAATATTTCTATACACCACTGACCTAGTGGATTCCCCCAAAACTCCACTGAAATGGCTAGTTATGAATCTTCATAGATTTTATCTCCCACCTCTTGAAATGAAAGTCTATGATAATAAGAAATGCATATTTTGTCTTTGTTTCCAGTACCTGACATAGAGCTTCTGAAACTCTTGGAATTTCCTGAATAACAAGAGTGATAGAAACTTTTCTAAAAATCATTTATAAAAATTACTTTACAGCCATATGTGAGTTTATGCTATGGAGCCCTATATATCTATGGGATGCTGGATATCTTCAGAATGGGGGCTAGTTACGAGAGGAGCTAACCATGTGAATAGAGAGTTGGGATGTTCAGCTCTACCCCTTAACCTCTGGGATGTGAGAGGAGCTAGAGATTGAGTAATCACAAATGGCCAATGATTTAATTAATCAAGCTTATGTAATAGAACCTCCATAGAAACCTCTAGCCAACAGGGATCTGGAGAGCTTCTGAGGTGGTGGAAACATTGGGGTACTGGGAGGTTGACATACCCAGAAGAGGATATGGACATTGCTTTCCTTTCCCTCACCTTGCCTTAGGAATTGCTTCCATTTGGCCATTCCTGGGTCACATCCTTTGTAATAAATCAGTAATAGTAAGTGAAAAATTTTCCTAAGTTCTAGAAATCATTCTAGCAAATTATCAAACTGCAATAGGAAGTCATGGGAATCCTGTTTGTAGACAAATTGGACAGAAGTGTGGGGGACCTGGGGACCCAATAATAATGTCTGGCACCTGAAGTAAGAGCAGTCTTGTGGGACTGAGTCATTAAACCTGTGGAATCTGATGCTATTGCCAAATAGTTAGGACCAGAATTGAACTGAATTTTTGGTGTCTGGAGAGTTGGAGAAATCACTGGTATGAAGAAAGACTGCCACATCTCTGGTGTAGAAGTGAGTAAAAACCTCACAAAATGTCTTACCAAGATCTTCAGCAGACCATCCTGCATTTGTCATGGCTGGAAAGTAATCTTCATGAATGACAAAAGAGGTTTCTATCACTCCTGTTATTCAGAAAATTCCAAGAGTTTTAGAAGCTCTATGTCATGCATGATAAGCATGATGTCATGTGTGTGATATTCTGTGGGATATACAGGTGCTCCAGATCATTTTGAACTATATTGTTACCAAGGGCAGGGGGATATTGTGACCAAGGACAAATATACAAATGAATATTATTGTCTGTCTCAGTGAAAGCCAAGTATTCTTTTCTATTAGGTATGGAAAAGAATGCATTTGCCAAGTCAATGACCATCTTACACATATCTGAGGCTTTTTTAAAAAAATATTTTTTGTCACATATGGACATGAGAGCTTTATTTTATTTTTATGTGGTGCTGAGGATTGCAGTGCCTCCCACGTGCTATACAAGTGCTCTACCACTGAGCTACAGCCCCAGCCCATCTGAGGCTTTATTAACTTCTTCTAACATAGCAGCTGTGATTCAGGTACTATTGGTCAAGCCTGCACAAATCTGCAGTCATTCTCAAGATCTATTTAGTTTCTGAGTCAGACTGAACTAATCAAATGGACAGGAAACATTCAGATCTTTGATGGTAGCCTGGCCTTAATCATTCTTCCTAGAATACAACATTGTTTTTGATTTATTTATTTCTTCTTGTCAGGGAAGAAGAAGGCAATTTCAGATGTTTCCACCATAAAATTTCCCACAATAATAGCTCCTCTTCCACAAATAAGAAACCCAATGTGAGAATTAGTCCAACTGTGAAGTCTGTAAGTTCCAATTATGCACTTGTGAACTGGGAAAAGATCACTTGGCAGGACTGCAGGCCCAGTGGCTCAGCTGTGAACCTGATTTTAGGTAGGTTCCATTTGCTGCTATGGTCCTCCATGGACTCTCACTAACAAGGGAAGCCGTGATGAAATCTAAAGGTATATACGTGGTCAACTCAGGTGCTGGTTCTCATAGTCCTTGAAATGTTTATTATTGCCCTTATCCCATGTTACAGTCACTTGAATAAATGGTTGTGTATCCATGTTTGAAGACAGACTGGGGAAATCATTATGGTCTATATTTTCTATGGTGTTGTACATTCTTCCTCCTAGGAACCTAGATGCTATGATTTGGATATGCAGTATCCCCCAAAGGTCCTCTGAATGCAGAGATATCCAGAGGTTAAATGATTATATTATGAGAACTGTAACCTAATCAGTCCATCCTACTCTGGACTGACTGGGTAGTAACTAGAGGCAGGTGGGGCATGGCTGGAGGAGGTGGGTCACTGGAGGCATGTCCTGGACGGGTATATCTTTCTTGTGTTCCCTTCTCCACCCTCTTTCACTGCTTTCTGATCCAACTATGAGCTGAACAGGCTTCCTCTGATAGGCCCTTCCATCATGATGTTCTACCTGACCTTGGGCCCAGAACAGTGGAATTAGCTGGCTGTGGTCTGAGACCTCTGAAACTGGGCCCCAAATAAATTTTTCCTCCTTCAAGTTGTTCTTGTCAGGTATTTTGGTCAAAGCCATGCAAAAACTATGTTGGGAGCGGTGTTTTAATAATTACTCAGAGGCAGATTGTCTTTGAATGCAAGCATATATTTGATAACACCAATTGTCAAATACAAATAGTTAACTTAATTCACATTAATTAAACACAGAAAATACATCACACAATCCCAGGGTAACCATGAACATCAAAGTACCTCTGATGCCACACAACTTCTCTTAGCCAAAGAGCAAACGTTGTTGTCTGGTGGTTCTCTCCAGCCTATGGTTGGACATCAGGGAATGGTGGAGTAGATCCAAGGACAGACAGACAGCAAGGCGGCCAGTCTCACTGATGTCCTCAGAGCAAAGCTCTCCAATGTGGCAGGACAAGAGGTTTAAATACATTTCCAAGTTGGTGTTCATTAGTCATGTCCTTGATATTTTATTGTACTAAATGGTTGCTCTCTGTCTCTAGATGATGGTCCTTATCAATTACATCCAGGCATTACCAAGCATGCCTGTGGCTGGTGCTCCTTACATAGATATTGCTAAGCATTCCTGTGGCTCATGTTCCTTATAAGCTGACTAAAATAGGAATTGGTATCAGGAGTACTGTGACTAACCTGGTGCCATATGGTCAAGAAAAATCTGGAGCTGGCTTGCAGAGGGATTTTGAAATATTTAGAGATACAAGTTGGAAAAGCTTGTAAGTGGAGTTTAATGAGTGATTCTTGTGGGAGCTCAGACAACCAGAATGCTGATATGCAGACCATGCTCAGGAGATTTCAGAGGGAAAGGAGGACTCTATTAGGAATTGGATTAGAGGTCTCCCTTTATATTATGGCAAAGAATTTGTCTACATTTTCCCCATGTCCTGAGGCTCTATGTGAGGCTGAATTTAAAGGTGATGGACTAATCAATCTGTTGAAGGAAATTTCAAGACAGCACAGCATTTAGTCGGTGGTACAGATATTGCTGGCAGCATTTAGCCAGGTTTACTCTGAGATTTGAGAGCAGGAAACAGCTAAAGAATTTTAAAAACTTACAATTTGACCAAAGAAGTGCTTGTAAAGTTTGGACCAAGGAAGGTGTGCTTGTTGAAATGATTATAGCCTCTGAAGAAACTCTAAGTACCTTACACAGAGAGAATAGGAAAGAGACCTCAAGGGCATCTCAGGAATTTGCAAGACCACACCCACCATAGGCTTAAGGGTGCAGAAGAGAAAAATCTTTTGAGAAGAGAGAATGGCACCCTACATGCACAAAAGGCCTATAAAGTTGTTTCACCATACTGAACCATGCAGGCACTCAGAGGCTACTACTGCAAGTCCTGCTTTCAGGAGTCCCAAGTATTATGTGACCCAGCAGCAGACATTGGCATCATCCAAATGGTGCTGGTTATGCAAAAATACAAAAAACTAAAGTTAAGGAGTCATAGAGGCTTCCACCAAGATTTCAAAGGAAGGACTGGGAGGCCAGGTAAAGTGTAGCAGAGTCAGAGGCTCTGTGGACTACCTCCAAGAGGGCCATGCATAAAGCTATAAAGATGAATCCAAAGCTGGAATGGAGACCCGGAGACTTAGGAGATGCAGTAACATGGATTGCCTGCCAAGAAAAGCTGCTGGCTGTGGAGAGAGCCAGGCTGAAAGAGGGCCCATGTATACTGCAGGGCCAAGGGGGTGGGACTGCTCAAGCCCCTTGGAGAGGACATCTCCCCACCATGTGTCCAAGATGCTGTGCACAGAGTTAAGGAACCTGGATGGGTTTTGGTTTTGTTTTGGCTCCATCCCTTCTTTCAGTGCCCCTAGTCTGCCATTTTGGAATGGGAATGCTTACTAATATACAATGGGAATGCCATTGTATATTAGATATATGTACTTGCTTTTGATTTTTTTCAGGGACTTACAGTCAAGAGTTTGCCTTGGGTTTTGTTAGGTTAAGCGAGACAAATGCAGAATGCAGATGGCTGCCTTTGCCGAGGCAGACTGAAGCGGTAAGCAGCGTGCATGCACAGAACGTACCAACATGGCTGCCACGAGCCGCATGCACAGAGGGACACGGAACATCCAGTATGGACGCCATCATGTTTCCCAGCTCATCCCGGAAGGACTCTGACCTCAGCAGGATCCCCTGACCAATCTCAGAGGACACTGGACTCTAGATCACCTCCTCTTCCTAACCTAGGCCCTTCCCTTCCTGCCTTAAGTCTTCCTTTTATGGGCAGGGCCCTTTAAGTTTTCTATGTCTGGTGGTGGCGGTGGGGGGTGTGGCCCTGGAGCGTCCTTTCCAAAATAAAGCCTGTCCAGCGGTTCTGCTTTACTTGTTTTTGGTTATCTGGCTTTACAAGTTTCAGAGGAGACTTTTGACTTGGGAAATGCTAAAACTGTTAAGAATATGGGACTCTTGGGGCTGGGATTGTGGCTCAGTGGTAGAGCGCTTGCCTTGCATTTGTGAGGCACTGGGTTCGATCCTCAGCACCATATAAAAATAAATAAAATGAAGGTATTGTGTCCATCTACAACTAAAAAAACAAAAAAATTAAAAAAAAAAGAATATGGGACTCTTGGAGATGAACTAAATGCATTTGCATTGTGAGATGGACATGAGTTTTGGGGGGCCAGGGATCGAATGTTATGGTTTGGATGAGGTTTCCTCCCAAAGCTCCTGTTAGTGCAGGATTATTCAGAGGTAAAATGATTAGATTATGAGAGCTATAATCTAATCAGTCCATCCTATTTTGAATGGACTGACTGAGTGGTAACTGGAGGCAGGTGGGGCAGGGCTGGAGGAGGTGGGTCACTGGGGGCATGTTCTGGAAGGGTATATCTTTCCTGTGTCCCCTTCTCCACCCTTTGTTTTCTAACCTTGCCACAGTAGCTTTCCTCCATTGGGCCCTTTCACCATGAGGTTCTGCCTGACCGTGGGCCAAGAACAATGGAATTAGCTGTCTGTGGACTGAGACCTCTGAAACTGTGAGCCCAAATAAATTTTTCTTCCTCTAGATTGTTCTTGGGTATTTTGGTCACAGTGACACAAAATCTAAGGAAAATACTGGATATTTCTTTAATCAATGGGTCTGGATTTGGAAGTTTGGCTCAGCTAAGGAACTGAGCAAGGGGTTGTGACTTCTTTTGGGATGATTGTGCTTATCCTCCTGCTTGTCTTTTCTTGAGTTTTTGAAATTTTCAATATTAAGTATCACTCATGTGGGCTGCACATCTGTTTCCCTAAGGGGCACTGTGCAATTAATCATCTTCACAATGCTTTGTACTTCAATCTCCTTCAACTGTTCCTCTGGCTTTGCTGGACCTTATGTTAATTGTGTCCTACTGACTTCTGGTGGTTTAGTATCACAACATGGCCTCTATTGCTCTGGGACCTCATCATCTCCATGGATATTAGTGCATCAAACTCAGCAATTGCTCTCCTACTGACATTCCTTGCTTTCAGAGGAGAGCCATCCCTGAACTTCTTAGTGGTGCATGACTGATGGCATTGAATGTTTATCCTCTGAACCCTCTCATGGGTCAAAATCATCTGGTAGGCCTTCTAAGATTAAATTTGTCCATCCTAGCATGCCAACTTCCTTCCATCACTTTATTTCTTTATCTATTACTTGTCAGGTCAACTTAGGCAATTCTGCTTTGCTGAAAGTTAGATATCTAGTTTCCCAGGCTTCTAAGAACCAGCAGCAAATTTGATTCCTCCTGTTAGGTCCTTGTTTAGGTGATAAAACTTGTGTTCTGAGAGCATACTCCAAAGTTACTAAACTCGTGTTTATCCAGGCTTACAGTTTAGCTCCCTTGATCAGGTACCCTCAAAATACACTCCTAGTGAGACTTCTCTGAATTCTTTCAAAACATGCTGGATAGTTCTTAAAATTCTTTAGGTATATGGTTTCTTCCCTTAATAGCCCCAGTACATCCTCAGCTGGGTTATTTTTGGATTTAATTCTACTTAGTAGCCCAGCATCTGAGAGAGGAGCTACTAGTATAATAAAGTATAATAATGGCCATGTTAGGGATAGACTTCTGAAATCTTCCAGTGCAGTGGAAGTGCTAGATTTTACGACAAGAGTAGATTACCTCTTTAAGCACAGAGGACCCAGAGAGTTATAGATTCAGTATCTTCAAGGTCATCCATCCAGATGTTCCTATCCACTAGGGCCATTAACTTCACACAGACTTGTTTTATGGATTCACATATTTCTGGAGCTCTGTGACCCCTAAAATCAGATCTTTAGGCTACACTTAATTTTGTTTGCTCTCTTCCTCTACAGACAATAGAGTCTTCTATGAACTACCACTAACACCTTTTGACTCTCCAAATTAGCCATGAGTTGCTTATAAACAGTTCTCAGTCACTCATTATTCTCAGGGTATCAATCCAACTTATCAGTAGTCAGGTAACTCTACTTTCTTTATAGGCATTCTTCTTAATTTTCAAAGTCCCATATGACCTTTCCCACAATAGTATTCTCTTCCAGTGGAATATTTTCCAAAGTTGCTACCAGTGAACATTATGGAATATTATAGCAGTTAAATTGCCATGTCCTACAGTTTATCCATGTTCCACCTATTAGCCAGAAAGGAATCCTCTTCACCTGCAAAGTAATGGGTGAGTCAGTCCCAAATCTCCATCTTGGGGTTCCTTGGACCATTCTTTGCACCACTTATGTTAGTCTAGGTCCTCCTAAATGAAGACCAAAAGATGGGATTAAATGTAAAAGGGTACATTTAATGAGGTAAACATGTAAATGAGGGTAAACATCATTGTGCGAGATAAGGTTCAGCAAATTATTTCTGTTAAGGGCAAGATAGTATTTCAGGCTTTGTGGGTCATGTATAGTTACATCAATTTATACATTTATGTATAGTTATATAAATTCTGCTGTTTTCCTCTCATGATTTAAAAATGTCAAAACACAGGTAGTAACAAAATTGGCTGCACACTCGATTTGACCTGTAGGCTATTTTACCAACCTCTGGTTGAAAACAAAAAAAAGTGTGGTAAGTATGGGGAAAGGCAGGAAGAGGACTCAGAATGCAGTCCCACCCTGAGGGCAAGTGGAGGAGAACACGATGGAAGGTTGAATGGAGTGAGGGAATATTGCTGCACAATCTAGGAAAGGTCTGGTAAGGTTTTCAAGGATTCCTTGAGCTGAACCCAGCTGCTAAGAGTACTTCCTTCTCTCTCCGGAATAGGATTGTATAACATGCTCATCTTTGGTAGTGACACCCTGACAGAGAGGGATTTTGTGTAAACAGGTTGGAGGTCTTAGAGCCATGTACTCTATGCCACAGAGCCTGCTTTGTCTCCGATTCATAGCACTATAAAGTTTTCCTACAATTAGCAAGTGCATGGCTATGTTTAGCCCCATACTTCATTTTATCTTAATTTTTATTCACATTTAATAAGATGTAATTGACAAATAAGAAATTGTACATATACACATCATAGTGTATAATGCAATGTTGTGGTGTGTGTATAGATTGTGAAATGACTACTACAATCAAACTAAATAACATAGCCATCATCTCACATTGTTATCTTTTCTTTTTTGTGGTGAGAACATTTAAGTTCTATTCTTATAACAATTTTCAAATATATAGTATTGAAAATAGTTCTATACTGTACAATAGATATCTAGAACTCATTTATGTATTGTACAGTATAGAACTATACAATACAACTTTTTCTTTCAACTCACCTGTGTTCCTATAATTAGTTTGTCCTTATAAGTGGCATATGATTGAACATCTTTTTATTTTCTTTAATCCAGTTTATAATATCTGAATGTCTAATTGAAGTATTTAACTCACTCATATTTAATGTAATTATTGGTATGGTGTGGTGCAAGTCTAAGAACTTATTATTTTTTTAAAAATTCCTGTTTTAGGGCCAGGAGAGGTGGCACACGCCTGTAATCCCAGCAGCTTGGGAGGCTAAGACAGGAGGATCAGGAGTTCAAAGCCAGCCTCAGAAAAAGTGATGCGCTAAGCAACTCAGTGAGACCCTGTCTCTAAATAAAATACAAAATAAGGTTGGGAATGTGGCTCAGTGGTTGAGTGCCCCTGAGTTCAATCCCTGGCACCAAAAACAAAAACAAAAAAAATCCCTGTCTTCTTTGGGATGAATCATATATTTTTCAGTATTTTAATTTTCTCCTTTATTGGCTTTTTAGTTATTTCTTTTTGTATTTATTTTCATTGTTAGTTTAGCATAGAATTGCTCAATCTTTAGTTTATACCTAATGTTCCTCTAATTTATAAATGTCTCTTTGCTATTGTCATTTTTTATTTCTACACATTGGACACTGTACAACATGTTATTTTTAATTTTTTTCATTTTAAATAGTCAGTGGTTTTCTAAAAATTTTTAAAAGAACTGAACTTTTATATTAGCCCATGTATTTGCCATTTCTGGACATTTGCATTCTTTTAAAAAATTTCACACTTTTATTTGGGATCATTTTCCTTTAATCTAAAGAATTTCTTTTAGCATTTTTGTAGTTCATGTGTACTAGTGATAAATTCTTTCATCTTTGCTATATTTGAAAATGTTTTATTTCATATTTTCTGAAAAATATTTTCACTAGCTAAAGAATTCTAGGTTTGCAGTTTTCCTTTAACTTTTTCTCAGTACATTCAAGTTGTCACTTCATTGTTCTTTGTCTTCTACCATTTCTTATAATTGTTTCCTGGAGGATAGTGTATCTTTTATTCTCTAACTCTCTTAAAGATTTTCTTTCATTTTTAGGCTCAAGTGGTTAACAATGGTATTATTAGGAGTTTTTTTCCTTAGTCTTTATATTTGTTCTATTTGGGGTTCACTGAGCTTCTTGAATATACAGGTTATATATTTTATCTCTTTTGAAAAACTCACAGACATCATCTCTTCAAATATGTTTTCCCCCCATTACTTTTCTCTTATTTCTCAAGAACTCAAATTGCAAATATGTTAGATCATTTAACAGTCTTATCTTTTTCTTTTCTTTTTTTCTTTAAGTTCCCTTTTCAGTATATGTTTCAGTTCAAATAATTTATTTTGAGCTGCCCTTGAATTTATTCAATCCAAGATACCTTAGTTTCATATACTGTGTCATTCTAAAAATTTTATTTGATTCTGTCTACAGATTCCATTTCTTTGTTTCAATTCTTCACATTTTCTTCCATTTTATTCATATTTTTATATATTTCATTTAGTATATTTATAGTAGTTATTTCATTAAATCTATGAATTCCAACCTGTGGATCATCTATAGGTCTGCTTCTACTATTTTGTTGATTACAAGTCACATTTACCTACTTCATTTCCTGCTTCATTTCCACATTTACCTGCTTCATTGTTTTTTTTTTTTTAATTATCTTTTTTTAAAAAAAATATGCTAGGCATTGTGTAAAAGACCTATAGGTAACAAAATAGGGTAGGGAAGACTTTCCTTCTTCCAGGCAGAAGACTGGGGGGATAATCACTTCAGTCCTATTGAGGTGGGATGGGGAATGGGATACAATTTCAGATTGCTTTGGTTCCCATCTGGTTTCCAATACATTGAGGATGATATTAGTCTTGTGTTTACTGCAGCTGTTCCTTTTTCTGACTCTGGGATGAAATTACTATAAACCATGGAGATCTCCTTCTACCTGTCCAACCTTATACCCAGCTGCACCTACTGTCCAGAACTTATCAAGTCTTCAGAGTGAAGACTGATTGGTGGGAAGACAGGTTATGCTTCTGGAGGATCCTCTGGATTCCATTATATCACTCATGCTTGTGTGGCTATGACAAACTCTCCTCAGAAGATGAAACCCTCTCTGAAGCTGAGCTGAATCATTTGCCCTTTCCAATCTCAGCATATACCACCAAGGAGGAGGAGGAGAAAAAGTCCTCCCTGTCTTGAGGTTAAGTTCTTTAGATTTTCTGTCTATTGAAAAAAATTTTAGCTTACCTATTTTTTTTTACCCTACTTGTTACAGTCTATCACAGCTTTTTATATCATAACCTAAAATGTAACTCATCTAATTATCTGTAATTTATATGAGAATCATGCAAATTATATGTTATCTTCTTTATTTTACAGATTAAAAGGACCACTTGCTTAATGTCATCCCACTGGTAAGTAACTGAGTTGGAATTTTGGTGCAGGCTGAACTTTCCATGACTCCAGAATGCATGACCACCTCCCTCCCTAAAAGCCCCCTTTTACTTTTTCCATTATAAATGTGTTGCTGCCAGGTGATTCAGGAAAAAAAATGTTTTGTGGTCATGTCAATCCAAGAAATACCGTAGGCTATTTCCTCCTCTTTAAGATTCATAATATCTATCAACATGTTAAAAGTCTAATAGAAAAAACTTGTTTATTAGAATGTTTCTAAACTTCTTTGCCCTCAGGATTTTCCCCCACTTCAGCAAATATAATCCATTAACACTCCATACAACTAGAGTTATATGGAGTTCATATTATACAAAACAGCTCTACATTATTCTGTCCCCCAGATTCTGCTGGTTATGTCATCCCAAAAGGTCATTTCTGCATTATTTAATAGCAGCTCTCCAAAGCATTTGACAAAAGACTACAGTGCTGAATTTTATTATATTACTCCCTATAGAAGAAACATGCATTTTACTAAATATTTAGAAAAAATATGCTTACCAAAATACAAAGAAAAAAATGAGAGAAATGGTAAATTTAAATGAGAATAAACATTAGCATAATATTATTTGTATTTCACAATATTTTTTTACCAGAATTATGAAATTATTTGCTCCACTCATACTAGAAATGAATAATTTTGTGGCATATAAATGTACTATCTTAGCAGTGATTATCAAAATGACACAGAAGTTCAACAATTGAGAAACTTCATAGGGTAGCTACAAAGGGCACCAATGTACTTCATTGATGTTTGTACCTGGATTTGACTGTCAAGGTTAAAATAAAACCTATATAACATGTATTTTGTAGAGAATGTGTTAGAATATGTTTGTTTGGTTAAGACTCATGAAGTAACACTCAAACTGCTCTCCAATGGATCTTCTGGATTTCTACCAAATTCCAGAGTAAACAGATATCCACGCTCCTCTTTGAGACAGGAGTGTTTTGTGTGGTTCGATAGCATCATGTTCATGATCTGCTGAATGGTAAAGTTCAGTGCATCGAGCCCAGTGTACCAAGGAGTTCCTGTGTCCCGGAACATGAAGAGATGCTTCATCATCCTGAATATCAGATGGTTGCTTAGTAACATGTGACTACACTTGACCAAGAAGCCTCATTACTATTTCTTCCCAACATGGCAAAAATAAACGCTGACCAGCAGTTCCTGTTAGAGGGAAAAACCAAAATAACTTCTACTCAGAAACGGTCACCCTTTGCAAGCGCACAATTACAGTTTCATCAGTTATCTTGGCCAATCTTGTTTCATCTATACCCTCTTTCACTTCACATCATCCTCAAACTCTCTACCTACAGCTGGATTATTTTAAGGCAAGTTCTGAATATCACTTCAGAATAATCCTCTATGGATTTTTGATTACTACCTCCATACAAACTAATAAAAAACAAATCTATTATTTTGGAAATATTTTAGGTTTACAGAAAAATGAAGGTGTCTGTATAGAGGAAGGGCTGTCAACTTTAACACCTGTTTTCTCCTGTTCCTTGAACCCTCAAGGAGTGAAAGCAGTTCAGATCTAAAGTTCTAGAAAATGGAAAAATTTTGTTTATGTGTACAGCTCGTAGTGTAGAGGGTTCTGGGTGCAAGAGGGTCTGAGGTATTTGGTTTGTAAGTGCCAAGAGGAACTAATGTTTAATTATTAATTCTACACAAGAAAATCTGAATTAATCTTGACAAACTGAGGATGATGGCTTGTAAGGGTGGCATTTCGTTTTACTTCAATGCTCTAGCAGTGTAACTTAAGTGTGGGATCTGAATTGAGAACCATGAAGCACTGAGAGATGATATACCTCAACTTTCCAAGAAGAGTGATTTTCCTGTTGAATCACTGATAGGGAGTGACAAGACTAGAGATAGAATCTATATCTCTGAACTGTGGACTCAGTGTTCTCACCACCAAACATAGAAGTCATCCTGTTTTTTGGGGGTCCTTCAGCATTGAGTCAGGAGACACAAAAGCTTCATTCGATAATCTGTAGGGACACAGGATTGTCTTATTTAAGAAACAGGGAAGCTCATTTAATTAGCAACTAACTTTGCTTCATGGAAAGTATTCTGCATCCTTTGGTCAGAAGAAAGTTTGTGTTTTGGTGAGGGCCCTTAGATTACTCCTTACAGGATTCAGTCACACAGGATGAAAAGACTGTGGAGTACCTTTTTTAAAAGCTAAGAAAAAAAAGTTGACTGAAATAAAAATTTTGTCTTATTACATCCTTATAACAAAATAAGGATGTTCTACAAGTTATCTTAACACTCCACATTATGTCTACTGTTTCTATGAGCAGCCTTAGCATATCAGGGGCTGGAAAGCTTGAGATTTACAGTTGGGACTCTCTTTGTTATTGCTAGTTACCCTCATCAGGGCTGCAGGCAGCTGTGACTTTCAGCAGTGGTCCCAACCACTGACCTTCCTGACCTCTGTACCAAAACTAGAGGGGAAAACCAAAAGCTAGTAGTCCTCCAACCCACAGAAGTTTTGCTCCCAACTTTCCCAAAAGTTTTGAAAACATCTCATTCTAGCTACTGTTTTTTTCTTTTTGAAATGTATACAGCAGCATCTACTTTTCTGATTAAACTCTGATTACAAAATATGTAAATAGAATATTTATATCTCAAATTAAGAAGTGGAACCAGTTTATATCTTAGATGGAAAGATATTGGAAAGGTATAAAGGAAGTTATAAAGCAGAATAAAGATTCATATTTTTATTTAAAAATGAAAAAATATAGATAAGTCATAACTGTTAACATTTTGCTTTATCTTTTTAACCTTAAAGACAAAACAAAGTCTAATTTCTCCATCCACCTCCTATTTCTCATTCTCATTTTCTTTCTCCAGAATATTCACTACATTAAATTTGTTTATATTCTTCCAATTCCCATTTTACAAATAAATAATAATAGTTTATGCACCTCAAAATAGTATTATGTGTACATATTCTCCACCTTGCAACTATATCTAGTTCAATTGCTGCAACTGCTGCTTCAAGATTGTTATTGTGTTCATATGTTATCCACCAATGGGAATTTATATTTTTTTCTTTTTTGTCTTTGTACCAGGGATTGAACCCAGGGGCCCTTAACCACTAAGCCACATCCCATATCCCCAGCCCTTTTTTATTTAGAGACAGGGTCTCGCTGAATTGCTTATGGCCTTGATAAGATGCTATGGCTGGCTGTGAACTCATGATCCTCCTGCCTCAGCCTCCTGAGCCACTGAGATTACAGGTTTGTACCACTGTGCTGGGATCTTGTTGTTTCTAAAGCTGCTTAAGCCTTGAATTTTAGAGACACTAAGTTAATGTATATTGGGGCTGGGGTGGTGGCTCTGTGGTAGAGCACCTGCCTGGCATGTGTGAAGCACTGGGTTTGATTCTCAGCACTGCATATAAATAAATAAAAATAAAAGTCCATTGATGGGGCTGGGGTTATGGCGCAGTGGTAGCGTGCTCGCCTAGCACGCGGGAGGCACTAGGTTCGATCCTCAGCACCACATAAAAATAAAATAAAGATCTTGTGTCCACCTACAACTAAAAAATAAATATTTAAAAAAAAAGTCCATTGATAACTAAAAATTTTTTTAAAGATAATATATATTAAATACAATCTTCTCATTCCTTGTTTTTCCTTATAAGACACATGTTTAAAGTTATATGGTCTTATGCTCTAAAATCTGAGAAAGTCTTATCCTAAATGATTGAACAAAAGAGATCATTTGGATCTATAGTAATTAGAGAAATGCAAATCAAAACTACTCTAAGATTTTATCTCACTCCACTCAGAATGGCAGTTATCACAAATACAAGCAACAATAAGTGCTGGTGAGGATGTGGGGAAAAAGGCACACTCATACATTGCTGGTAGGACTGCAAATTAGTGCACCCAATTTGGAAAGCAGTATGGAGATTCCTTAGAAAACTTGGAATGGAACCACCATTTGACCCAGCTATCCCACTCCTTGGTCTATACCCTAAAGACTTAAAAACAGCAAACTACAGTAATGCAGCCACTTCAATGTTTATAGCAGCACAATTCACAATTGCTAAACTGTGGAAGCAACCTAGATGCCCTTCAATAGATGAATGGATAAAGAAACTGTGGTATATATACACAATGGAATATTACTTATCATTAAAAGGGAATAAAATCATGGCATTTGCAGGTAAATGGATGGAGTTGGAGAATATCATGCTAAGTGAAGTAAGCCAATCCTCAAAAAGCAAAGACTGAATGTTTTCCCTGATTAGTGGATGTTGATCCACTATGGGGGTGTTGGGGTGAGGAGCATGGGAGAAACAGAGGAACTTTGAATAGGGCAAAGGGGAGGGAGAGGAAGGAAGGGGGCCCAGGGGTAGGAAAGATGGTGGAATGAGATGGACATCACTACCCTAGGTACATGTATGAAGACATGAATGGTGTGACTATACCTTGTTTACAACCAGAGAAATAAAAATTTTTGCTCCATATGTGTACTGTGAACTGAAATACATTCTGCTGTTTAAAAAAAATGAAAAGAAAATTTGTCTTATGAAAAAAAAAGGAGATTGTTTGGGCTCTTATAGTATCAGACATTTACCAAATTCTTCATCCCTTTTGACTCTGAAGTCATAGAGCTAGAAAGGAATCATCAACATTAATAATTATTTGGGGGTTCCTGGCTTTTAACTTGTGCCATTGCAATATTTGCTTTTATGGTACTTTCTTGGGCCCACATTTTAAAAAATAGCAGTATGAAGCTCTTTGCCTCCTTTGGATTCTATTCATCTATACATGTTGCTTAGCCTCAATGTCAATTTATTGCTCCCTGACAAATTCCCTGGCAGTCCAGAAATTGATGATGAGGCACAGTACTTAACAAGTGATTGTCCAGTGGAATTTTTAACAAGAGTAGTTAGTTGCTAACTTGATGGCATGTCTCATACACAGAGAGATGCCTTTGCAGATATAAAAAATGCTCATCTTGATTGCAATTCCAATAGGGATGAAAATGAGTCATAGTAGTCAATTAGTTTATGTGGAGATGAGTCAGTAGAACCAAAACATTTCGCAAATGCATGGCAGATATCCAAATGCTCTGGCTTGAGCTCCTGAGATATGACATTTTGGAAAATTGGAAGAAAATTGCCATATCTTACTATATTCCCATGGAAGGTGTTTATCAGCTGCCTAGAGATATTTTCATTTTTGCACATACTGCTCCCTAAACTTGGAACACTCCCTCTAATGCCACCACCTGTGACTGGCAAATTACTCATCGTTCAAGACTCATCTCAGACCTGAAGTGTTTTCTGATGCACAATTGCTCACTGAGCCCCACAGCAACAGGTTTCCACTGTTGTTAGACCATCTATCATGTGACCTCACCATTTACCTCTGCCTACATTTATCTTCATCCTCACTGTCTTGGATAGACACCTTACCTTGCCTTATGATCTTAGCAGATGACACATAGTAGGGCTCAATTCATTTTTATTTCCTTGTTAAGTTAGGGTTTTTCTGTTTATATTGGTACTATGAAATGCTATTTATAACAAATTAATAGTTACTAGTGTTTTATACATGTGAGACACTGAATTAAGTGCTGTAGTTGTAGCTCATTTAATTTTCCCAACACTATCCAGAAGGCAAATACATATACTCCCAAGCTTATGATGGAGTTACATCCCAATAAACCTATCATAAATTGAAAATACTGTAAGTTGAAGATGCATTTAATATACCTAATCTATTGAACATAAGAGCACAGCAACACAGAATACTGTAGAAGTATAGATTGCTTACTTTTGTGATCATGTGGCTGCCTGGGAACTATGGCTTGCTGAATTGAGCAGCTTCTTAAAAGGGTATCATAACACATACAGTTAATCCAGGAAAAATTTCAAAGACCAAATTCAAAATACAATTTATACTGAATATGTATCATTTATGTAATATCATAAAGTAAAACTATGGTAAATTGGGGACTATCTGTATTATTATAATTCCTTCTACGCATACAGAAACTGAAGCATAGAAAGGTTAAGTGTGTCACTCAGCTTTTCATCATTGTGACCAAAATACCTGACAAGAATAACTTAGAAGAGAAAAAGTTTATTTTGTGTAGTTTTAGAGTTCTCAGTCCATGGTGGGCCAGATTCAATTGCTCTGGGCTTGAGGTAAGGCAGAATATCAAGGTGGAAGGGTGTGGTGGAAAGATGTCAGCTCACAGCAGCCAGGAAGCATAGAGAGAGTGCAGGGAGCTTGGGACAAGATGTGATCCCCAGCTCCTCTGATGGCCCACCTCCTCCAGCCATGCCCCACCTGCCTACAGTTACCACCCAGTTAGTCCATTCAAATTATGAATCCATCAAATGGATTAATCTGCCAATGAGGTTATAGAACTCATGATCTAATCATTTCACCTTTGAACATTGCTGTATTTCCCAACACATGAGCTTTTCAGGGGTCAATTCAAGATACAAATCATAACATTAAGTTACTTATCCTAAGTCACACAGCTTTTCAGTGGTGGAGTTAGGAACTGTCCTCAAGCAGTCTAATATCAGAGATTGCATAATTAAGCACTGTGCTACATGGCCTCTAAATTTTCATTTGGAAGAGAATCTAAAGCAATTTTAATGGCACATAATAAATAATTTTATGTAGAAAGTTAAAAATTATAGTCACTAAAAGATAATGACTCAGTATTAGCTTGAAAGCTCTACTTGAATGAGTTAGAGCTATACTTTGCCTAGAGGGAAGTCTATGATCCATATTTAAGAAAGCCAAAGAGTAGTTACGTAATATGACTCCTTGTGAAAAATAAAAAAAAACATCAAAGGCTCATAGAGGTTGGCACTCTTCCTTTTGTATCTTGCCCCTGCTTACACAATACGTGCCTACAAACCAGGCTGTTAAGTGCCAGCTATGGCATAGAAGGGGATTAAAGTGAGGAGGTGAGTTTATTAATTTTTCTTTTTTGCATCACTTCATTGGTTTCAGTGGCAACATATCACTCTTTTATTATTTAAATGTTTTTTAAAATATTTTTTAGTTATAGGCGAACACAATACTTTATTTTCATTTATTTATTATTTTCATGTGGTGCTGAGGATTGAACCCAGTGCCTCACCCATGCTAGGCAAGCACTCTACCACTAAGCCACAACCCCGGCCCTCTTCTATTATTTAAAGAGGAATTTAAAAATGAAAAATTTGTTAAAGATTAAGAAATGAAATTTTAGTGAGAAAGCACAAGGCTGTTTTGGAGACTTCATCTACAGGCAGGCCTTAGTATGGAACCATTAGGGTCTTCCCAGAGTTAAGTTTCACCAGGCAAGCACTAAGTTCTAGGGCAAAGTCTTATCCTTACTACCCTATTCTACCCCCAGCATATGGGTTCTTGCACAACACTCTGATGACCAAGGTTGGGGTGTTGCTACCGAAGATAGTCCCTTGACCACCTAGAATGAAGCTAAGTTGAGTTGTGCAGCCATAAATGATCCACACAATCTCTGCAGTGAACCAAGGTCCATGCTGGAGCTAATAGTGATGCAAGCCAAGACTCAAATCAGATGCTCTTGGCTGCAAGTCTGGTCTCTGCTTAGTGAAGGAGCAGTTTAGAGCCCCATCTGTAAGCATCAACCTAGCAACAGCTGTCTTGCTTGAAGGTGGGGGACAGGTGGTGGAGCCAGACCTTTGGCCACCATAGCTGAAGCTACTCTGGGTCACACATAAGTCTCATTGCCACAGAGAGTCTGCATAGACTTAGGAGGGCAGGTGTGCCCCAGGCCCACTCCAAGTCTGGAACTGATGTAGCCCAAATTCAAGCCTGACCCACCAGAGGACATGAGTCTGTGTAACGCCAGGGTTTTAATCAGCTTTTTCATCACTGTGACCAAAAGACCTAACAAGATAAATTTTAGAGAAGGAAAAGTTTATTTGGTAACTCATGGTTTCAGAGGTCTCAGTCCATAGACAGCTGACTCCACTGCTCTGGACCCAAGGTGAGGCAGAACATCATGGCAGAAGGGTGTGGAGGAGGAAAGCAGTTCAGGACATGAAACCAGGAAGCAAAGAGAGAGTTCTGCTCACCAGGGACCAAATATATACCCCAAAGGCATGCCCACCCCCCACAGTGATTTACCTCCTCCATCTACACCCTACCTGCCTAAAGTTACCACCTAGTTAATCCCTGTCAGTGGGTTAATCTGATTAGCCTATAACTCTTATAATCTAATCATTTCACCTCAGAACCTTCTCGCATTGTCTCACACATGAGCTTCTGGGGGACACCTAAGATCCAGACCATACACAGAGTAAAATCTAAGGCTCAGTCAATGAGCTCTGAATAGGTGGGTACTGGACCTTCTGTTTCTACCATATGCTAGGTCTCACACTGGTGGGCCCAGCGCTAAGCTTTACAATAAAGCTCTGTGCTAACTTTTGTGCCCTGTGCCCCAGCAGGTAGAGTCTTGCTCCCTGCTCTGTCACCTGAGGTTGGGGTCAGCCACATGGCTTGATGCAATTCCAGCAGTTTGCAGATATTGGCCTGGGGGCAGGGGTTTAAGAGCTTTACCCTGCACTGGTTTTTACTGTGGCAGGCCTGGTTCTGAGTTTCAAGTCTAAGACCTGGACTTAATCCTCTTCCCCTGCCCCAAGTGATGGAATCTCTCTCCTCACTGGGCTGCTTGGATTGAGGGAGGGGCAAATGTGGACACTGCTATTCTGCCTTCTTTGGTATGTCTTTTCTCTATACTAAAATCAGGCTCTGTGGTCTCTCACCTGATTTCCTTAGCTCCTGTGAAGATGGTTTTGTGTGAACTGTTCAATTTGGTGGGCCTCTAGATGATCACTGGAGGATCTTATTCAGCTGCCATCTTGCTCCCATAACCATATTTATGAATATTTTCTTCAGTGCTGAGACAGAAACTAGGGCCTCACACATGCTAGACACACACTACACCATTGAACTACATCCCCAGCCTTCATACTTAGTATTTTTTAATTGGATACCAGACACAGTGAATTTTACCTGATTGGATATTGTATATTTTTATATTACTTTTTCTTGAGTCTTTTTCTGGTTTGCAGTTAAGTTGCTTGGAAAGAGTTTGATCCTTTTGAGGCTTGCTTTAAAACCTTGTTAGGTGGGACCAGAGCAGCATTTAGGCCCAAATTGTGGCAGTTCTCTTCTGCCCTAACTCCTTAAGTATTAGGAGGTTTTCTACACCCTAGCTGATGAGAACACAAACTACTCCCAGCCCTGTGTGGGTCCCAGGGATTGTCCTGCCTGTTTTTTTCAGGTGGTCTTTTGCTTGGCCTTGGGTATAATAGCAGCCTCCTCCCCATGGAGCTCTCTTCTCTGTGCTCTTTGCTGTGACTTCTAGCTGCTCTGGCTTCTCCCAATTCTCAACTCCATCTCCTCAAATCATGGAGGCTGCTGGGCTTTGGTTGAGCTCTCTCTCCATGGGCTGAGGCCTGGAAACTGGGCAGTAAGCTAGGGTAGCTATAGAGCTCATCTTGAGTGTTTCCCTTCATGGAGGGATCACTGTCCAGCACTGCATGTTCAATGTCTAAAGACTATTGTTGCATGTATTTTGTTAATTTTGTTTTAGTTGTTTAAGGTGGAAGGGTAAGCCTAGTTCTGTTATTCCCTCATGGTCAGAGGTGGATCCCCATACTTCCATATTGTTCTTTGAATCACTAAGGGTCTTGACTTCTCGACGAGAGACAATGCCCTGCACATAGAAGACAGTCAAACATTATCTGTTTGACCCACCACATGAGTGAATAACTGGTCTATACAACTTTACTATAAAGTTCCAGTATAATTCTTCATTGCTCAGACTAGATAATTAGTAAAACTTCAAGAAATATACTTAGATCTATACAAGTTTAGGTTAAAATCCCTGCCCTACTATTTGGTAAGTATTTGATGCTCACCTTTCTCTTCTGAGGATAACGTGAGCCTTGCAGGAGTGGCATGAGAAATAAGAGATGGCACATGGTAAACTCTCAGTGGAATGGTAGCTCTTGCTATATTTTTGGTATGCTGAAATAGTGACCTTGTTTTGACACAGGATTTTATAATTCCTGTGCTTTCCATATATGGATCTTATAAAATCTGATTGATACACTATACCACAAATAACTATCCTGGCTTAACATATAGCCCCCAGATTCTTATGGAAGAAAAACCTCAGGCTAAATTTTATGTATTTGGAGGGTTGGGAACAGTTTTGCTTGTATGGGGGGCCCTAGACTACCATGCTCTATTCCTGGCCTTGAAGAAAAACATCCAGGTTTGCATGATAGACTTTGTCTCTCAAGTTTTTACTTGCTCCTTCACTCTAGCTGTGTATGGGAAAAGCTGTTTTTCACAGACTCCCCTTGTACCCACCTTTGGTGATATAAGACCTAAAATTAATATTAGGTGATGCTTTGACATCTGGTACAATGGGAAGTTGACTGACCCCTCCCTATTCAGTTCTCATAGAAAAGGGCCCCAAGCCAAATGAAACTCTGTATTGAGGGAACCAGGCCCAGTTCCTGCTTATCCCTGAGTAGTAGGTTTCAGTTCTCTGCCAGCCCAAGGAATGATTTGAAGGAGCCAATCATCCCCCTGTGGGAACTAGGGGGTGTCTCATCTTCTTGATATTACAAATCTGGCCCCCGATGAACCTGCACTTTTGCTTTGTTCCTGAGTGCAAACCCTGTGTGGCCCCAAATCATGTGCTATGTTCTCTTGCCCTCGGCTGTATGTCTGTGACTAATGAACTGCTGTTGGTCTCTTGAGCCCAATTCCTAATACTGGGTGTCCCTAATCCCTAATGCTGCATGCTTGACCCTAGGGGGCACCTCTCCCTCACCAACAGCATTGATAAGAGGCCATTCAAACCTACTTACATCTCCCACCTGCAGGTCCTCTCTCCTCTTTTCCACCTGCACAGACTCTCTCCATCTTTCCCTTCTAGGGTTGGTACCTCCACATTCACTCTGCTAAACAAAAAGCTTAGGCCAAAGGGTCTGAAAGGGGAGGAAAGGGCAGGGAGAAAGAAGGTACTTAAAAGTGTATCTGCTAGATGAATGGATAAATTGTAGTATATATACACAATGAAATGCTACTCAGCAATAAAGAAGAATGGCTTTATGACATTTGCTGGTAAATGGATGGATCTGGAGACTATAACACTGAGTGAAATAAGCCAATCCCAAAAAACCAAAGGCTGAATGTTTTCTATGATATATGGATGCTAACCCGCAACAAGGTGGGGAGGGAAGAATAGAAGTTCAGTGGAGTAGACAAAGGGGAAAAAAGGGAAGGGAGGAGAATAGGAAAAGGAAAGACAGTAGAATGAATCTGACATAACTTTCCTATGTACATATATGAATACATCACAATGAATCTCACCATCGTATGCATCCATGAGACTGGGATCCTAAGTAGAATAAGATATACTCCATATTTGTATAAGTATGTCCATATAGACTCTACTCTCATGTATAACTAAAAAGAACACATAAAAAAAGTGTACCTGCTAATCTTTTGAAAACTATGGCAGTATAAAGACAGGTTCCTACAAGAGATCAGGAGGGGAACGAGGAGCCAAACCCAGCGCCTCCTGCTCTGGCTCTGAGCTCCAGCTTTCCCACAGGAGGGAGAGGATATCAAATGTGTGGCAGACAGGCTCTTCCTCCTCTTCATTCTCTTCTTCCCTTCCTCCTCACCCTGGTGGGGGAGGAGTCTTTCAGCCTGATGATACACCTATTATGCCGCGAGAGGTTGACAACACAGGAAAGGAAAGAAAGGCTCGCTTGTCTGATAGCCTCTCTGGTTAAAGATGTCAGAATCCACTATTACCTCCCAAAACAGAACCAGGAGCATCAGTCTGGTTGGGTCAGAGGAGTAGTAGGTAGGAAGGAAGAGCAGAGTCTTTGGGTGAGAAGAGGGAGAGAAAAAAATATCAAGAAAGCACGTGTCCTGCTGAAACTGGCGTGTTGTGGGGAGGTAATATATAAATTCCATTGTAGACTTAAATACTAAGAATATAATTGTTTTAGTCAGCCTTTTCGCCGCTGTGACTAAAGGACCTGATGGGAACAATTGTAGAGGAAAAGTTTATTTGGGGACTCACGGTTTCAGAGGTCTCAATCCGTAGACAGCAGCCTCTATTCCTTAGGGCTCAAGGTGAGGCAGGATATCATGGTGGAAGAGTGTGGCAGAGGGAAGCTGCTCACACAATGATCAGAAAGGAGAGAGAGACTCCACTCTCCAGATACAGAATATACACTCCAAAGCCACGCCCCCAGCGAACCACCTCCCCCGCTGCACCCCACCTGCCTCTGGTTACCACTCAGTTAATCCCAGCAGGGATGAATTCCCTGATTAGGTTAATGCTGTAAGCCAATCTTTTCTCCTCCAAACCTTCTTGCATTGTTCCACACATGAGCTTTTTGGGGACACCACATATAAACCATAATAATAATTAAATTTAAAAATATACATATGATGTTAATATCATTAAAATAAAAATATACACATAATGTGGCTTCTGTCTGCAGTGTATTTGCCCAGAATATCACCAGAATTAGACACATTTTATTGAGTAAGTTAATTTCTGTTACAAAGAGAATCCTAAGCGAATCTAGACATTTTTCAAAGACAGTTGAACTGAAAACTTCCTGCTAGGTATTAACAAGGGTGGGTGCTTTTGCTGTTAGAGACTTCTGGCATGTTACTTAACCTCTCTTGAGTCCCATCTGTAAAATCGGTGGTGTCACAGTACCTGACTCATAAAGGTTCTTGTGAAAAGGAAATGACAGAATTAATGTAAAGCACTAACTTCAATTCTTAGTGCATATTAACTACTAAAATATTAACTGTTAAAACACTATGGTATTTTTATTTCTGACTGTTCAAAGGGAGTGTTTACAGACTTTGGATGCTAAGAGTATTTAAATTTGTAAGATACTTGCTATGGTCTGCATATACCCCTCAAATATCATGTGCTGGGAGCTTAATTCCCAATTCATGTTGATGGTATTTGCAGGTTGAGCCATTAGAAGGCAATTAGGATTAGATAAGGTCATCTGGGTGGGATCCCCACTGTGGGACTGGTGGCTTTATAGGAAACAGAAAACAGACTTGAGTTGACACACATTTGTTGTTTGATGCCCTCCACCATGTTATGAGGTGGCATGAGGCCCTCAATAGATGCCAAGCAGATGTTGGAAACATGCTCTTCTACTTCCCAGTCTCCAGAACCATGTGTCAGATAAACTTCTATTCTTTATAAGTTATCCAGTCTCAGGTATTTTGTTTCTGCAACAGAAAATAGAAGAAGACAACACTAAAAATGTTAAACAGTCCACCACTGGGCCATCATTTGAGTGACAGCTTGAATCAGTGCAGGAGGCAGACCTTTATAGCTAGACTATCTCTGAGCCCATGTAGGTTATTTGTGTCTTCTGGCCCAAGGAGCATGGTAGTAGTGCAGCATGTAGGATAGTCCTGTGGGTAACATGGTCTGTGGAGCTAAATTGCCTGTATTCTAATACCAGTCCTGCCACTTAGTAGCTGTGCAACTGCCTTGTGTCTCAGTTTCCTCATCTGTAAAATGAGGAAAACACCACTGCCTACTGCAAAGGGTGGTTTTGAGGATAAAGGGGGACAGTGAATGTACTGTGTACCTGACATGTAGTGAGCACTCCCATAATGCCTTGATGAACATTGTTTGAATAGAAGTCTACATGAAGGAAATCAATACAAAATGCTAATAAGGCATGAGACTGGGAGCTCCCACTCCTATTATGTGAAAAACTTTCTGTTAAAATGGGCTGGGGGCTGGGGTTGTGGCTCAGTGGTGGAGCGCTTGCCTCGCACGTGTGAGGTACTGGGTTCGATCCTCAGCATCACATAAAAATAAATAAAGATATTGTGTCCATCTACAATTAATAAAAAAGAATTAATAAAAAAGAATGAGCTGGATGCTTAAACAGTTAATATGTATTAAGTATTATTTGCAAGGCACTATGCTAAACATTTTACTTATTTTAACATTTCATCTTCATAATAATGCTGTATGATGGGTACTGCTTTCTTCTCATTTTGTAGATGAGGACAAAGAAGTTTAGCATCATGAGTCCAAGCAGTAGGTAGGACACACTATGTTAAAGGGCCACATGCATGAGGCTTGGGGTATAGAGCTCCCTTACCATAAGATTCACAGTCTCTGTGCTGGGATATAGATCAAAAGGGACCAGCAGGTCTGGGAGGGGAACTGGGCCTGCTAAGCCTTTATAAATTCATGTACTTGTTAGCAGAGGGGGACAGATGTGTGGTGGTGAGGAGACTCTATGGCACATTTCTCTTCACCAAGAAGCCAATGCCTCCAGGAGCCATCTCGCTGATCCTATTAGCAGAAGGGACCCCAGATGAATGCTTTCCCCAACCTTGGGTTCCTGGCATTAGGGTGAACTGAAAACAGAAAGGGAGAGGGGTAGAACTGGTGCTTCCTGGAGTGACATGCTTCTCAGTGTAATGCTGAAGTCAGACAGAGATGGCTTGTTTCTGTCCAGAAAAATCCATCCTACCACTAACAATAAACCTGTTTCTAGAATTCAGTTACATAGAGAAGGACACAGGGACCATTTTAAACTGTCTTCAGGTACCAAGTTAACCTAAGAGTAGCTGCTTTATACATACTTGTTGAAAAGAACAAATGTAATGCTATCCAGCTGAAGACACGAAAGAAAAAATAATAGGAAGTTTATGGTGCGTGTGTTGGGGTGAGGTGCGAGTGGAGGAGAAGGAAAGGGGTTGGTCAGGATAGGTGATCTGAGATGGAAATTGGTGGGGCACCAATCTTGCCTACCTCCAATTTCTCTTAAGCAGGCCCTGAAAATGCTGTGCAGGAAGACCTCTTGTGATCCTTTGGCACGTGTGTTGTGTAACATTAAACTTTGCGAGAGTGCGTCCAGAAGTACTGTCTCCTTCATCTTTAAAACATTTTCCTTTTTATTCAGCAGCTGCCTTATTGCAAGGTGAGTGCCCATCAGTCAAGTAGACATTAAGTGGCTTCTTACATAAATACAGAGTTCTGAGTTTGCAAGGGTCTCTGAAAAGCCTTCTATTCCTTATAAGTTCTTTGAAGTTTTCCTCTGGCTTTTGCCAAGATGGAATTTTTTCCTGTGCAAATTAGCTTCATAACCACAAAGTTGGGATAAAAGATAATGCCCAAAATTCATTGCTGGAGTGATCCCCTGGAGGATTGTCACCAGGTAACATGGTTGGGATTATTGTCCTTGTTTAGAATAGACCCCTTAAGAAATGTTTTTATTGATTTTAAAATGTCCATAATAAAATTAGGAGGATATATATGTATGAAGCATACATATATATGAATTGAAAATAATAAATATCATTTGTAATTACAAAACTGTATTAACTTCCTTTAACAATTTTTGTTTAGATATTTTTGTATCTTTATCTTTGTCTCTCTATTGATGTACCTGTTGTGGTCTAGGACCATAACAATATTTTGAGATATTAACTATTTTATTGTAAATTTTATCAAAGTATAAAATACACAAAGACAAGTGCACTAATCACAAGTGAACTCAGCTGCTTTTATAAGTCAAACACAGCTGTGTGTCTAATATCCAGCCCCAAACACAGAGCATTACCAGATCTGGTATGTATGGCCTGTACTTTCTTCGCTTAAGCATCTTGGGTTTTCCACCTTCATACCTTGGAAAGGGCGGTCTCCCAGGTCATGGAGAAAAAGAACTTTACTTTTTGACAGAGATCCAAGAATAAGAGACTTGAAAGAATGTGAATTAATTTGAGCCAATTTTCCTAATTCCGAGTCTAGACAAAGGATTCTGGGGGTTGGGGGAGGGGAGAAGAGAAGAGAAGCAAGTAAATGGAGCATAAATATTATTGGGTCTCCCAGAAGAGGCACTGGTCCTGCTTTGAGTTCAGAAACTCTGTGAGAGAAACTGGTATGAATTTTGATCTGCATGGAAATATTTCCAGATCCAATAGCTTCTTTTCAATACAGTGGCAGTCTAAACCATCATTCAGCTCAGCCAAAGTAGCTCCCACGCTCCAGTTCTTGGTATGCCTTCCTACTATGTACATCTCAGACATGCAGATGTTTTTGAAGAAGATGGGGCTTGGTCCTTATAATCAGAAACATGCCTGTAGGTGTCTGTCCTGCCAAGGCCATGGTTCTTAAAATTGTATGTGTATCGGAATTACCTTGGAATCTTATCAAATTTGCAGATTCTAGTGCCCACTACTGTCTTAACCAAGCCTGGAAATCTCAATGCTGACCAACTCCCCAACCAGTCTGGCATCCACTGGAGGGTAGTATTTGGAAATCGCTCTCCTATGGCGCGTGAACTATACTACCTCATGAGGAAGAAGATTCAGCGCAGTGCTGTCCAAGGGACCCAGTGTAGCCCATCCAGGAGCTGTTGATGGGAGGGGAGAAATGCAGGGGAGAAGCTCTTTTGCTCTCTTTTGACCAGACCAGACCGTTTTATGTAAGTGTGCTTGCATAAAGGATCCCAAGGTCAGGAAGGGTTGCACATCATTTTATATGCCACAATGTCAACCATTTTCTACCAAATTGTTTCTTCTATCATCTGTCTTATCAGCAGAGATCTTTATGTGAGGAGAAGGGCACCCTAGGGAAGAGCTTTGCAGGCCAGAGTCCTCTCCTCATGCCCCAAGGAGGGTCACCACACAGCTGCAATGCCATTGGTCTGTTCTTACTAGCACCATGCCAGTATCTACAGGTCTTCTGAGGCTCCTGAGAGATACTGTCAGGAATCAGATTATGTCCTTTTGATTAGATGTCCCCTGAGCCTGGCTGTGGAGGCTTGTAGAGCTCAGTTCTCAATTATTAAAAGCATTAAAAGGGTGCAGAGAATATTTACAATAGGGAGAAAAAGGCCTTTAAAAGCCAAAGATGTAACAGACAAACATATACGTTTTTTACCCCTTAGATGGGCTAAAGTGTGAGCTCCAAAGTGTAATGATCCATTAGGATGACATTTAAACCATTTATCAGTCACATTTAGAATATGTACTGCTAAAGCCTGCACCTGCCACCACTAATGACTGCGCAGGTGTTCTTGTTAAGGGCAACCACAGACTCTAATGAAGGTAGAGTTGAGGCTCAATGTTTGCCAATGGAAACAAATGCAAAAACATGGAGAAAGGAGAAACAGGATGAAGCAAACGGAGAATTTAAACCCCCCATCCTCCAAAAAAGAAAACCCTCCAAATGTTATACTAGAGGAGAAATTAGAGAGGATACAGGAGAATTTCAGGAACCAGATGATTTTCATTCAAAATATGGGACTACTGGGCAGCATTGATAGTATGATGGTGAACATAGTTGCCTTCCAAAATCTGAGACCAAAAACAAAAAATAAAGCTGTTATTACTCTAGTATTTTAAAATTCTGGTTACTGAAGGGTAACTATAGGGTAAGGTGCTGTCTTAATTTTGTGCTGCTACAGCTGAAAACCTGTGATGGAGTAATTTACAATAAACAGAAATGTATTTGCTCACAGATCTGGGGACTAGAATGTTCAGGATTGAGGTGCCAGCATCTTTAGGACCTTCTTGCTGTGTCGTTACATGGTGGAAGGTAAGAAAATGAGAGGGCAAGGGTAAACCTGTTCCTGAAGGAGCTTCTCATAATTGTATTAATCTTCATGATGATAGAACCTGTGTCACCTAAACATCCCTGTGCCCAACCTCCCTACACTGTGGTACTGGGAATTGAGTTTCCAACACATTAATTCTGGGGATACATTCAGACCATAGCAGATGGGAAGTATTCTGACCTTTCAACTGGATTCCAGCTCAAGGCTAGGAAAATCAGAATTGTGTTAGTTTTTATTTGTTTATTAAACTTATTGAAAGAAAGACTTCTTATTGAGATCTATCTTACATACATAAAAGTGAACAATCATAAATGAAATTTTTACCATGTGAACTTGTCATTTTTACAAAGTGAACTGGAGCTGAAGGAATGGAACCTTAGCATTTCTTTAGAAAGTCCACTTGTATCTCCCAGTCACTGCCTCCCACACAGGACACCATTATTCTACCCACCAACACTGGGATAGTTTTGTCGACTTTTGCGAGCAGTGTATATTCCTTTGTCCTTGGCTTCTTTTGAGCTCCACCGTGTCTGTGAGATTCAGCTAATGTTTATATGTAGTTGTTCATTTTTATTGCTTTATAATGGTATTCCATCATAAGGACATGCCAGAGACTGTCTATTCTGTTGTCACACCATTTAGGTTATTTCCAATTACTTGCTATAACAAAAATAATGCTGCTATGAATTCATCTATATGTAAAAATAATTTTTATCTCTTACATTATTATAAAAAATCAACTTATTATTTAAAATAAAGTGTTGAATATATGATAAAATATTTCCTTGGAATTAAAATTTACTCCTTACCATTACTATTTTCTGTAACAATAAACTATTATTAGCATATCTGTTATCAGTGGTTCATCACAATCTCATTTACTTTATGAATAGTGAGAGAAATGCACAAACGTGATCAGAGAACGGAGAAAGTATTAAAAATCAAGAAGATTACATTTATGGGTGGAGCTCCTCTGTTAAGAAGATAAATTTGTCAAGTTGTTTTCTTCATTTGGTTAGTCTATAATCTGATCTTTTCATATTAAGAAATCCTTAAACCAATTCATATTTTATGACCCCATCTTAGAGTTTCATTCAAAGCTGCTGCTTCTCCATGAATGTGTTCTAATAATTGTCTTGTCTTAAGAACATGATGGATTAGTATTAGCTCACAGCAGCTCTCTCATCTTACAATGTTCAGGCCATCTCTGTGTAACAGTTAGGATCAAATTCAGCTCCACATTACAAAATGGCAATATGAAATTTTAAAAAAGTGACTTAAACATATTAGAAGTGTACTTCTCTTAAGAAATCTAGAGCTATGTGATAACTTTAAAATAATATCAAAGATCCAAGCTTTTTATTTCTTATCTATCATCCTAAGCATGTAGCTTTCATTTCTGTGGCCATCCTCTGGTTTGATATGGTTGATAGTAATTGAACTGATAGTATGTCCATGTTACAAACCAGAAACAGAAAGGAAGGACAAAAAAGAGCATGTCACACTCCTTATCTAGAAAGGTTTCCTTAAAAAGCTACGTTTTATATCTCGCTTGCCAAAATTTCAGGGAAATATACCCTCCCCATATAAAATGGAACTATGTTAAAAAGGAGGGGGCAAAGATATTTGGGTAGAGCTAGTGTGTTAGTTGGCTTTTTGTCACTGTGACCAAATAACTGACAAGACCAACTTAGAGGAGGAAAAGTTTATTTTGGTTCATGGTTTCCGAGATTTAGGCCATGGTCGGCCTGACTCCATTACTATGAGGCATTGTGAGGCAGCACATCATGGTGGAAGGGTAGCAGTAGAATGGAGCTCAGCCCATGGTAGTTGGGAAGCAGAGAGAAAGAGGGGGAAGAGGCTGCATGGAGGACGAACCCCTCTAGTGTATGCTCTCAGTGATCCCCTCCTCCAGCCATACCCTACTGGCCTACAATTACTACCCAGTCAGCCCATTCAAACTTGGATGGAGCAATTAGGTTACGGCTCTCATAATCTATAATCATTTCACTTCTGAATATTGCTGTATTAGCACAGGAGCTTTTGGGGGACACCTTATGTTCAAACCACAGCATGTAGGCATTAAAAGTGTTTGCCACACATTTCAAGATTGCAAAAATGCTGTATTTTGCTCAGAGGTGGTGGGCCAACTGCTAGGTAGCAATGTGATAAGATAACAGTGAAGGATACATAGGACTGTCGTTATAAAATTGTACCTGTGAAATGCCAGGCATTAGACTCACTTGACTTAGCACAGGAACTCCAGATTATTCCATTAGGAGCACTTAGTACATGCTTTTTCAAAATATAAAAGATAAGGGAAAATGAATTTATTTTTAGTTTTATCAGGAGCATGAAAAAACTTGGTGTTTTTGTTTGTAAGTTGATTTTGTTCTTGCCAGTGAGGCAAAAAAAATGATAGAATTTCTTATGAAGATTTCCATTTATAAAGAAAAGAACATGTATCTGGCTGAATTGCTATTAAATGTGGCCCTTCTTGAAGGCAGGAGAATAAACTAGATCATATTTTAATGGATTTTTAAAACTTGTAATAGAAAATAAATCTTATTCTAAATATCTCTTACTAGATTTTTTAAAATATTTACCATATGATTATTATATTGCTACTGACATTATAATGTTTTCACATTTTTAAAATTTTTAAACATCTACATTTATTGTAAATATAATTTCCATTGTTTATGTATCCAGAAAAGGATTTCTGAATATTCTCTAAAGTGACTTGAACTCTGTACTGATAATTTCTTAAATAATTTGCTTGGTATATTTGTAATAGTTATAATGGTAACAACAAATAAGAAACTGATAAAGTCACATTAGCTTAATAACTAACTTAAATAAAATGGTCATTTTTTTGGAACAATCTCCAAAATCAGGGAATAGTATTACTCACTCCAGTTTTGTGGTTGGGCACTGATCCCACTGTGGAATCAAAGCTTTCACTGAATATTTAACAAAATGGCGCACAGTTGTAAGGAAAAATATTTACCAGTCAATGTAAAATAGTTAAACAATTGCACATGCTCTTCTTTTGTGTGGTTTGTACCCAAAATAACTTCGTTTACAAAAAAAAAGAAAGAAAGTAAATAAACCTAAGGCAAACAACATTTTTATCCATTTAATACTACCATTAGTTCGGTTTTCTCAAAAATTTGGAAGGCAAGAATAGTGTAACTCTATTTCATCAAGCATCTGTCATACACTAATTTTATACAGTTATACAAATATTTGGATTGTTTTGCATAGGAAAATGTGTTTTGGGCAGAGAATGCAGTGTAATAGTAGAGCAGCTGCCTAGCATGTGTGTGTGTTTGCTCTCTCCAATTTTACAGATAAGGCAATGAAGTATAAAGTGGTTAAAAACTGACACATGGAGTTGGGGTGAATGGGAAGAATTGAGGGCTCTGGACTACATTTCTAAGGATTTTCCCAGTTCTGATCTCCTTGGATTCTTCGTTTATATAGCTATTAAGACCCTGTTGAGCATGCTAGGTGGGCAGTGCTCTCGACTGGAAACTAGAAATGCAACCCTGGATAACTTAGAATGGAATATGGCTCTCAGTGTTCATGTTGGACTGATTTACAGAAATGATTAAAAAATTCCAAGATTTTCAGGGCTAATCTAATGAGTAGCCAAGATGCAGCTACTACCAATGGCCAGACACATCTAAGGCCATTGTCACCATACCATGGAAGTTTCCCAAGCTAGTATAACATATTCCCTCTATATGCAGCCTCAGACTCTTAGACAGCCAATGGATGGGCTTCAAGAGATTCATGAAGCTCCTGAAATCAGATCAAAAGTTTGAATATAGGTGATGTGAACTTTTTTTTTTATCTGATGGGAAACCCAAAGCTTTTGTGTGGAGAAATGTTACCTTATGTTTTATCCTAGAAATTTGTCAGTGAGGAGAAAGTGAGACGGTAAAGATATCTTGAAGGGAAAGTGGGGTGGACAGCAAGTTTATTTTAACATATGAAGGGGCCTAGAGCATCTTTGACTTCAGGAGAAGGAGGCAACAGAGAGGGAAAAACTGAAGTCCTAGAAGAAGAAACAATAGAGCATTTTCCTAGTGGAGATTAGCAAGGATAAAACTGCTGGTAGAATATAGTAGGAGCAACCCGTTCCTCTGAGATTAGAGTGGAGGGAGAAGATAGAGAATGATGAGCCAGAAAAGAGAAAAGTTCAAAGATAAGTTGCTGCTTAGAAGTAAGGATTCAGTATAAGACACAAAGACAAACCCACATAAATACAGTTATCTAATACTAGATAAAGGTGCCAAAAAAATACACTGGAGAAAAGATAGCCTCTTCAACAAATGATGCTGGGAGAACTGAAAATCCATATGCAAACTAAACTCCTTTCTCTTACCATGCACAAAACTCAACTCAAAGTGGATCAAGGGCCTAGGAATTAGACCAGAGACCCTGTGCCTAATAGAGAAAAAAGTAGGCCCAAAATTTGCTTCATCACATCGGATTAGACGCTGATTTCCTTAACAAGACTCCTAAAGTGCAAGAAATAAAATCAAGAATCAATAAATAGGATGGATTCAAACTAAAAAGCTTCTTCTCTGCAAAAGAAACAATCAATAAAGTGAACAGAACCTACATTCTGGCAACAAATTTTTGCCCCATGCCAATCAGATAGAGCACTAATCTCCAGGATATATAAAGAACTCAAAAAACTTAACACCAAAAAAAACCAACCCAATGGTTATATGGTTTGGGCAGTGCACACGTGAGAGGATGCTCTCTTAGTGTAGACTTCTGTATTTTATCATTTTCTGGCAGATGGCAGTAAAGCATCTTGTTTTCATTAAATCAGTCTGCTGCAACTTTCCAACAGATGAAAGTAAAGTTTCTTGAAGGGGGGAGTCTTCCTGAATTTGTTAAAAGTGCTGAATGGTCTGGCATTAGCCATGGGTGTAGTGGGTTGTTGGAGCCATGGGAAGACTTGGAGAGGCTGTCTGATCTTGTTCCGCAGTTAAAAAGACCAGTGCTCTGTCTGCTTAACACACCTACAGGCTTCTGCCTTAGCTCCCGCAAAACTGTCCTATGTTGTGCTGCCCTTTTCAAGCACCAAGGATGATTGAAACTGAGTCCCATTCTTCCTTCAGCCTCAAATCCTTCCCTGACTTCCATGCTTGCTTTGCCCCTATGCTACAGTCTTTTGATGGCACTTTACTACTCCTGAGACACTACCTTGTACTATTGCACTTTCAGATATGTCTTTATCGTCCTTAAATGATTCAGAATCTGCAGATAACAGCTGGGTTAGCTGAGCCCTGAGGTGCTATTGGTCCATGTGCATCAACCACGGGACGAAGAGCCCCTACCTTACAGGTAGGCCTGTCTCTTACTACTCAAAGATCTAAAGTTTGTGACATTCTTAACAATCAAGAATTGAAGTACTTTTTTCCACAAGGCTCTACAGGGCCTGGTCTACCACTTGCCTGTCTGATCTGACACTTTCAATTCTCTTCCTCTACTCACAAGTTCCAGTCGTACTGTTCCTTACACACGCTTCCTGGGCCTCCCACTCGTCTTTGAGCTATTGATGATGCTATTGCTACTGATGATACTCTTTCCCCTCCATTTTCCCTCATGGCTTGTTCCCTCTTTTTCTTCAGTATTGGCTGACATGTCACCCTTTTGGTGACACCTTCCTTGGTCTTTCTATCTATTTATTTATTTTAATATATATATTTTTAGTTGTTGATGTATCTTTATTTTATTCATTTATTATTTACTCGTGCTGCTGAAGATCGAACCTAGTGCCTCACGCTGAACCCAGTGCCTCTACCACTGAGCCACAGCCCTAACCCCTTGGCCATTCTATTTAAATCACAGTTAACCTACTCCAGCAGTCTTCTATCACCCCCTTTTGTTTTAATTTCCAACATTTCACCACCTTCTAACATGCTGCGTTACTGTTTTTACTTACTTTGTTCATTGTTAGTCTCCATTGCTGAATACCAGATCCATGAAGTCAGAGATTTTTGTCTGTGTCCTGCCTCTGGACCCAATCAAAGATCTCCCAGCATTGGGAACAGTCCCTGTGACATAATGGGCAAATCATTCTAGATTGGATTCATGGCTTACAAATAGTTTCATATACTACTTTTCTGGATCACATGTATAATGACCAAAGTATTTTCGAAACCACAATTTGATACATGGGTTCAGACACTTTCAAGTCAACTTCCAGATTTCTATGTAGCTTGCAACATAGAGTTTGGGCACAAACACTATAATTTTTTGGAGAAATTTTGATGTTTTAATGACAACAGAACAGTGATTTGAAATCAGGATGGTTCTGTAAAATCTAGAACTTTTCACTGCTAAATTAAGCCTGGTAGACAATAGATTAAATGCCAAAAGAAACCTTTAAATCCTTAAAAGGGATATCTCTTGTTATAGTAGAGAGATTTTTGAGCAGTGGGAGTTTTCAGGACTTCCTTCAAATTAAAACTTAAATACCAAAAAAGTTACTTAATAAGTCAGTGGGTACATACTTAGGTCACTGAAATAGATTATCACATCACCTCCTCTCTACATATACATTATATATATCTTCACCTGTCATTGATGTGTGCGTGTAGTCTCCCAGCATATATATGATGATGTATTATAATATATATGATTTCATATATATGTGACAAAAAATTAATTCCTCTAGGTTTCCATTTAGAGACACTCAGTGAAGCAATAATTTTCTCTGAAACCCAACTTCTTTGGCAGCATTTTTTCCTGGAAAAAAGATCTAATTCTGGATGATTGGGTGGAAGTGAACCAAGTTGGAAGATTGTTCAGAATAAGTATGAGAATAAAATGGATACAAAAAACAAAGAAGTGATTCCTCATTTTCTATTTCAAACTGCAGGCTTTAAAATTATTGTCTTCAGTATGTACACATCTGACAGTCACAAGATAAGTTGATTAATTAGCTGAGATCGACAAGAGTGGACAGAAGGTAACATATTGAGACCAAAAGGCATCACATGTGGATCCTAGAACCACAGCAGTTTCAATAGTCTCCATCAGTTTCAATTTTACATTTTCCAGTAATTCCATTTTTAATAGTTGTCTGAGATAACACTAAAGTTCTAAGACAGTCAATTTGCTTTCATGAGAAAGACAGAAATTAACCCCCAAGATTAACACAAAACAGGGAGCTATTCAGTACTTATCCATTGACCCATTGTGCTGTCGGTAATGATTTGGAATAATCTCTTTTCCTTTTGAACAAAATCGGTTACATTTGAATAGCTCCTTTGATAATTAATGTTTCCAAGTGAGAAATCCAAGAGTTGGAGACAAATGTCTCCTCTTAAAACAAAATAAGAGGAAATGGCATAATTGCATTTTCACTTTTCTGGAGGCAGATCCTCTCCTGCCTAAACAAGCACAGAGTGTTCGAGGGAGCTCCTCCTGCCCTCCTTGTGCCTGGTTGGGTGACTGTCTGCATCTTGCCTCAAGTGAGGAGGCCCGGGCTTAGGAACAGCTGTTCACAATTAAATTAATTATCATTTGTCAACAGCATTCTGAAGCCCTGAAATTCTGTGTTGGCAGAAAAGAATGCTGCTAGGCCAGTGTGCTTCAGAACGCCTGCTCACTTAGTCACCCGTCCAGTTTGGCATAGCATCTCTAAGGTGAACGCCATCAAAGCAGGGACAAAGGCTTGTGAACCACAGCCACACAACCTTGACTCTTTTCCTTTTAACTCCAGGGTGTTTGTTCATCAGTTGTTTGAGAATTCCCCCCGACCCTTGGATTTTGACATGCTACATAAAGGGGCAAACATCAGAAAATAAAATGGGTATCAGACATATCAGTGTAGGTCTCTAGGAATGAATGGCTAAAGCTTAGGTTCTTTGGGTAGAAAAACTCATGAATATGAATGCTAGCCTTTAACTCCTTGGTTAAAACACATCTCTCTGATGCAGTGTGAAAGGCTACATGTGACTCAGAGGACCATAAGAAGAGCTTTAACTTACTGACTCATCTTTAAGGTTGTATCTTTTTATGCAAATTCAAGTTCAGTGGATTTTCCTGAAACTTGCCAGATAATTGAAAAAAAAAATACCTATTACATATGTTTCATTTCTCTGGATAGTTACTTTTGAACTTTTCTTCTGTAAATTATAAAAAAAAATAGAAGTTGAGAATAGAAGATATAAATTTAGAAAATATCCATACTTTATCCACTTAGTTTTCAATAAAGTCAAATTCTTCTCTCTAAATATTTTTACTTGAAAAATATTCATTAGCAATTTTAGACACCAAATAAACAATTTCACATATAGAACACTTTGCACAAATATGTTTCTGAAGCATTTATAATAAGAAACATCCAGGAAATAATTTAGATATCCCATCAGCAAAAGGATAAATAAGTTATGAGGCATTTGATCTAATGACAGTTCTGAGTATTTGAAGCAATATGTATTATCACTTACGACGAAATTATAAAAGAGAAAACACAATCATACCTTTGAAAAACCAAAAGAAGCAAGAAACAAGGTGTTGTGGTTTGAATATGGGTTGTACCCCCAAAGCTCCTGTGTTAATGCAGGGGTATTCAGAAGTAAAGTGATTATATTAAGAGAGCTGTGACCTAATCAGGCCATCTTATCTTGGATGGACTGACTGGGTGGTAAATGTAGGCAGATGGGGTGTGGCTTGAGGAAGTGGGTCACTAGAGTGACCTGGAAGGGTCCATCTTCCCTGTGGGCTCTCTCCACCCCACTTGCCTGCTTCTTGGCTGCCATTAGTTTTTCCTTGGCTGGGATTCCTCAGCTGGGGTGGGCCCATCCCCACGATGTGTTGCCTCACCTTGTGCCCAGAGAAAGAGACCTGACAGTCTATGGATTGAAACCTCTGAAACTGTGAGTCCCAAAGAAACTTTTCCCTCCTCTAATTCATTCTTGTCAGGTATTTTGGTCACAGCAGGGCAAAGCTGATTAAAACACGAGGATATAAAGCGTGGATGTACTGATTTCAAATGTTCTTTGTGTAGCTTTCAAAATCTTTATAATGTGCCTATATATTTATTGTTTTAATTTGAAGGAACAGATTAGACAGATTTATTTCGATACCAAAGAGAGATTGTGCAAACTTTACTGATAAAATCTAAAGGAAACCAGAAAGTTTAGTTTCTTTTTAAACTGTTGAAGGTTAAGTACAGAAACGGTTTAACAAATATCCTTTTGCACTCTCTGCTCCCCTAGCCCCCAAACTGTTCAACATAGAAGGTTTTGAATAAGCCTATAATGTGTCATTTATTTTTAACATTGTTCTTTATTTTTCTCTAATCCTTCCCTTTTTAAGAGTAAGAAATAAGCAAATAAATCCATAGTTAGCAAAGGAACACTATGAATAAAGACATATAAATAAACCTATAATGGGTTTTTGTTTTGTTTATTTGTTTAGTTGTTTTCACCAGTTGCAAAAGAACTAGCAAAAATTCTATTTGGCAAGTTCAAAGTGATTTACTTACATTCCTAAGTTTCCTAACATAAGTGAAGTTTGCAATACCTCCTTCGAGGATATCATTTTGAAACACTCAGCAAATTTGAACAAGTTTCCTATTTTTTACTTGCCTATAATCAAAATTAACAAGTCTATTATCTACAGGGAATGGGTCAGTTCATAAAAGTCAGAACTGAAGAGCTGGGCATGTGGCTCAGTGGTAAAGCCCTTGCCCAGCATGCTGGAGGCCCTGGGTTTGATCTCCAACAGGGCAACAAGCAAAATGAAAGTTAGAAGTGAAGCATTTAAACTACTATAGAAAAAGGAAACCTTATTTTATAGAGATGTGAAAGGGAACTGGAAACATGAAAGTCACTCGTCAAACTTTTGCAAAGAGCTTAATTTCAGATGAAAGCCATGCTTTCTCTTTGCTATAGCACTATTATACTATTTTGCTTTTTCTTCTAAGGATATAGGGTCATCGATATCTCCTAATGCTTAAAGAGCAAACCCAGTTCAATACGGACCTTAACCAGTATTAGTGAATATTCTGTGAACCTTAATAAAATGCTGAGTAGATTAGTGCTTCCCTAACTTTGATGTGCACATTAACCACCCAGGAACAGAATTAAAATGTGGATTCTAATTAGTAGGTCTGGGGTAGGTCTTAAAATGAAGGATTTCTAACAGGCTTCCAGCTGATAAATGCAATTGCTTATGGACTCATCTCTGATTAGTTTACTCCAGGGTACCAGTAGTCAAAGTCACATGCCTTTATGAAAGAGAAATGGAGTAGACAATTGGCCAAGGTGAACCTCAAGGCACTTGCCAGATGTAAGTGAAAAAGCTGCCATTGAGCTCTGACTGCTGCTATTAGGAATCCTCAATGTCACCTGCAGATAAAACAAGAACTAAAGAGTCTAGTTCAGTGGCTGGTTAAGAGCTGGTGCTTTAATCAGTGCCTTTTCCTCTCCTTTCCATAAAACAACTGCCAAATGCCACCATTAGGGAACATGACCAAATAACATTTCAGACCCTAAGAAATTGGCAACCTCTTCCTTTTGCTTAGAAATTTGGGTTCTAAACACCTAGGTACCATTTTATACTGATGAAGTTAAATGCTGATTAGAGAATGGGGCCATGGGTAGAACGAACGGTGCCGAAGATATCACTTTCAGAATTTAAAATCTATGCTACTTTTGAAAAAGGAATAAAGAAATTTAGCCAAAAACACCTGAAAGATAATTTTTCTTAAAGAAAAGTAATAGGAAAGTCTACAGTGATGATGGGGGTTCTCGTGGGAGTGGGTTAGAATGGAACCATGAAGCTTAGGAAATCAGGCTGAGAAGGAAGGTTGATGGAGCATTATGCGTTAATGCAAAGTCCCTGAGAAGTTCCTAGACATGCAAATTCTCCCCCAAAAACTCAGAACAGAACAAAACATTCAGTTCTGTTGTTTGCTAACTTCTGTTGTTCTAGGGCAATGTGTGTTTGACATATCCGGTCTTATGAAGGAAAACACTCCAGGGTGTTGAGGATTCATGTATTGTTTACCAGATGAAACGTGCTACACACGGAAAGGACAACATGCAGAAGGTCATGGAGAACTCAGCAGAAGGTCATTAGTGACCAGGGAGACTCAGCTCCCTGAACAATCAACAATCCCCAGAGCTACTGGGAGAGAAAATGAGGTGGGGGAGAGGGGCAGGTTACAAGCCAAACGTTTTCTTTTTCCTTAGAATTTTAAAGTAAGGTTACCCTGGCAAGTTGGAGTCCTTAGAAACGTTTTGGAAGTTATACTTAATTTACATAAAAATAAGGTGCTAATGGAGAGAGTGCAAATAAATACCAAAAGGAGAGATTAGGAATCCATGGGAAGATGTGTCTTTTGGAGTTCACTTTAGATATCAAAACTTAAGGAGTAGGAGTCATTGTAGGAACCTGAACAGTGATGTGAGCTAGAGCTAGGTGGAGCAGGTTTTTATTCTGGCAAAACTAATAGGACAAGGTTAGAGAAGCAAATGGGTCAATCTTAACACATTTTTCAAAAGTCTTCTTAAGAGTAAAATATCTCCTCATGCTCCACTAAGCTTACCTGAAAACTTTGCATATAGAATAGTGATTCAAGCCAAATTTTTAATTTAGGTTCATACCTCCAGTCTTCCTCCTGAATAACTCTTTTTAATTCCTGAGACAACTCTAATACTGGTCTTGAAGATCAGGAACAGGTTCTTGTTCCCCAGTGTTGAAGACCAAACACCTGAAAGATGCCAAGGCAAGCATAGAGAACAAGTTTTATATAAAAAAGGGATAGAGACAGAATTCCCTGAAGAGAAGGGGCCCCAGAGCTGGGTATCTGTGGGAGGAGGTGCATCATGCTCTTTTATAGATCCCAGAACCTCTCCTTTTAATTATTATCTTCCCTTTTCTTCCCCATATATGTGACCAAGGGCAGGGACACAGAGGTTAATTGTTAGCAACCCAGAGTGCTCAGGAGCATGATGAGAGATTAACAGCCCATTGTTCTGTCTTTGATAACCAGTTGTCATCCTCCCTTGACACCCATCATTCATTACCTACAGTGACCTTAGTCCTTGCCTGTTTGCTGAGGAATGTGACTTATCTTGTCCAGTAGGCCAGGAGGGCTGCAAGTGAATTGCTTTTTGGCAAAGAAAGCATGTGGGAGTCAGCACAGTGGGCCCATTTTATAGAATTATTCTCTTAGTCTTGTGTTCCTAGCATTCTCATCTCTCTCTCCTCTTACAACTCCTTGAACATGGTGATTTTTCTATAGTATATTTTTTTTCCCATTTTAAAAAATTTTTTTATTCTTTTTAGTTATGCATAACAGTAGAATGTATTTTGACATATTATACATACATGGAGTATAACTTCCCATTCTTGTGGTTGTACATGATGTAGAGTTTCACTGGTTGTGTATTCATATATGAACATAGGAAAGTTATGTCTGATTTATTCTACTGTCCTTCCTCTTCTCATCCTCCTTCCTTTCCCTTCATTCTCCTTTGTCTGTCTAATCCAATGAACTTCTATTCTTCCCTCCTCTACTTGTTGTGTGTTAGCATCTGCATATCAGAGAGAACATTCAGCCTTTGGTTTTTTGGGATTGGCTTATTTTACTTAGCATGATAGTCTCCAGTTCCATCCATTTACTGACAAATGCCATAATTTCATTCATCTTTATGTCTGAGTGATATTCCATTGTGTATATATATCACTTTTAAAAAAATTCATTTATCTTTTGTATGGAACCTAGGTTGGTTCCATAGCTTAGCTATTGTGAATTGAGCTGCTATAAACATTGATGTATCCGCATCACTATAGTATGCTCATTTTAAGTCCTTTGGGTATATGCCGAGGAGTGGGATAACTGGTTCCATTCCAAGTTTTCTGAGGAATCTCCATACTGCTTTCCAGAGTAGTTGCACCAATTTGCAGTCCCACCAGCAATGTATGAGCTATAGCATATTTTCTTAATGGAGTTTATACAATATGTAATTTAGTAACTGGTGAACACAAGTGACATTGTAAAGGTACCTACTTAAGGCTGAATTTTTTTTTTTTTTTTTGGTGGGGGGACCTGCCACTCAAACCATGACTGATTTGAGAATTTTATATTTTCTTCATCCTAATAGTAGACAATAGGCTAACAGCAACAATAGACATTTACTTTGAAGCCAAAGCTAGATGTAATCCAACACTATATATCACTATATTTGGTCAATGTAACTACACATGAATAGCTAGAAATGTTTGAATACATACTTTATTCTCATTTATTCAAATTTTGTTGCTGTTTATGATTTTGTTTTGCAGTACTGAAGATTGATCCCAGAGCACCCTACAACTGAGCTATATCCTCTGCCCTTTTGTTTTGAAACAAGGTTTTACAAAGTTGCAGAGGCTGGCTTTGAATTTGTGGTCCTCCTGTCTCAGCCTCTCAAGTCACTGGCATTACAGGTGTGTGCCACAGCACCTGGCCTTTTTTTTTTTTTTTTTTTTTTTTTTTATGGGAGGAGGGTTGTTTTAAAGCATGTATTATGAAAACAAGTTTAGAAAAATTTATTTATGTTTTAGAAAAGTAACCATTATAGTGGAACAAATTTTATCTCCATCTCTTACTAGCCAATTGATAGCCCCATTTCAATGGAGAGTGAGAAATCATTTCCCTTCTATAACTCATGGAAGCAAGTTCAAACACTAGGCCCAGAGCACAATGCTCACGATTTGGCCCAATCTACCTTCCTAGCCTCATCTCCTTATCCCTCCTCTGTTATTCTATATTCTACACACACCAATATACATTTCTCAAAATCCCCAGTACATTCCATGTGTTTGCTGCATGTCCTGATCAGCTCTTTCTTTTCTGTTTTAGCATGAAAGATTTATTTTACCCGTCTCTCAAAAATCAGCTGTCACCTTTCTGCAATTTTTCATTCTCCAGAGAACGTACAGAATTTGGTTTAACTTTATTGTAGTATTTCTATGATTCTTTAAATATTTGGTTGCAAGTATGTTTCCCATAAGTCTATGATTTCCACAAAGGCACAAACCATACATTATTTTTATTCCAGCGCTTACTAGAATACTCAAAAAATACGTGGTGATAAAAATGCATGAGGAAAAATAAACTTATAAAACTAAACAGACAACTACACACATTTCATAGCATATCCAGAGAATCTAGAGGGATTTAGTGATTTGAGGAGATAAATATAGTGTACCTAAATAGATAGTACAAGAGGTAACCAAGGCAATTTATAATCTCTACAGCCAACTGTTGCTTTAGAGAAACATTTGTTTCCTTTTCTGCAATTAAACTTCCAATATGTCCCCAAATAAAGAAGAGGCCATAATTTCTTGCCTATTCTGTTGTGATACTTGGAAACATCAGGATTCAGTGGGACCACCAACTCACTTTGGGGATTTATTTTATTTTCCTAGTTTGGAGCAGACATTCCCAAGTTTACAAAAGCAAGATCAAGTTGAAAGGTGGTTCGTATTTACTGGAAAATTTACATATAATAGTGATTTTAAGACAAAATTCTTTGACAGGCCTATGATGGGGTCGTGAGGTCTGTGTTCTCCCCCTGTGAAACTGGGTTCTGTAACTACTTGACTATTGGGACACAGTAGAGTGATACTGTTAGTCCCTGCATCCAGACCCAAAGGAACAAGTTGCTTCCACTTCTTGTTTCTCAGGATGTTCACTCTTGGAACCAAGGTACTGAGGGTGAGGAAGCCCAGCTGCCCTAGGGGGAGGATGATGTGGATATGAACGTGCTGTCGGAATATTATACAAATGAGCCTCCCTGGGAGAGGGTGTCTTCCTCACCTCACACCTACCCACCCACCCACCCCTGAGCCCATGGTTCCCGTGACTGTTTTGAGCATAGCAGGCAGTATAGGACGTGAACTTGAAAAACGTCCTATGGGAGTTATGCTCCTGGTTTGCTTTAGTTAGCTTTTTTGCTGCTGCAACTAAAAGTCCCAAACCAAAACAATTGTAGAGGAGGAAAAGTTTGTGGGCTCACAGTTTCAAAAGTCTCAGTCCATAGACATCTAGCTCCATCCCTTGGGGCTCAAGGTGAGGCTAAACATCATGGCAGAAGTGTGTGGCAGAGGGAAGTGGCTCACATGGTGATCGGAGAGCACACTCACTCCACTCACCACACACAAATGACCCCTAATGACTCACCTCCTTTAGCCAACGCCTTAACCAATTTCAGTCACCACTCAGTTAATTCCATCAGGGATTAATTCACTGATTGGGTTAAGGTTCTCAAAACCCAATCATTTCTCCTCTAGACCTTCCTGCATTGTCTCACACATGAGCTTTTGGGGGATACCTTATATCCAAACCATAACATGGTTACTATATTCCTCTTCTAAATCTGAACTCAAATTATTCATTGACTAATATAAAATACAATGTGTGATGTAGATCAACATTGGGAGATTTGTTACTGACCTTTGCGATCTGTTGATATTGATTCCAGTCCATTAGAGATCAGGAACAGGTCCTTGTTTCCTGGTGTTGAAGATTAAGCACCAAAAAACCCCCGATGAGGCAAGCATAGAGAGCAAGTTTTATTTAAGAAAATGATACAGACTTTTCCAAAGAGAAGGGTGGCTTTGGAGCCAAAAGCCTGTGGGAGGGGCTGGGTCTTGCTCTTTTATAGACCCTAAACCCCCCCTTATTATTGTCTTCCCTTTCTTCTCCAGGTATGTGACTGAAAGCGCAAAGGAGCACAAACTGTGAAGTTAATCTTAGCAACCCCAGTGCCCAGGAGCACAGTCGCAGAGGTTAAGAACACAATGTTCTTTCCTTGAGAACTGGTCACCCTCTTCTCAACCCCCATCATTCATTACCTACACTGACTGGTGGACATTTGCCCCTGCCTCAGTTTGCTGAGGAACATGGCATATCCTGGCCACTTAGGCCAGGTGGAGCTGCAGGCAGATTGCATTTTTTGGCAAGGAGAGCATGTGAGGGGCAGCACAGTGGGCCCATTTTATAGAATTATTATCTTAACCTCTTGTTCCCACTATTCTCATCTATCCCATTACAATATTAAAGCAAAATTTGGCTATCTAGTGATGTATTTACCTGTTATTTAGAGAAATCATTTCTCCTTTTTTTCAGGACCAGAATACAGAGACTTATGTAACCTACTTAGGACAGATGATCCTGTTCATACAGTTCCAGAAGTTTTATATTTTCTTATAGCATCATAAAACTTAAATGAAAGACGATAATCTCAAGTGATTCAACATACTGACAATATCATTAGCTTAAATGATATAAAATATTAGGAAAGTAAAACTTCAAAAATATAGCAAGCCAGGCATAGAGGCGCATGCCTGTAATCCCAGCGGCTTGGGAGGTTGAGGCAGGAGGATCTTGAGTTCAAAGCCAGCATCAGCAACAACGAGACACCAAGCAAATCAGTGAGACCTTGCCTCTAAATAAAACACAAAATAGGGCTGGGATGTGGCTCAGTGTCTGAGTACCCCTGAGTTCAATCTCCAGTACCATAAAATAAATAACAAAATTATTTTATAAAAATATGAATATATTATGACTACTTCTGCTATGATTTGGATGTGGTCTTTGTGCCCTCAGGGGCTTATGTGTTGGTGCTTTGGTGCTTAGTGCAGCCAGGTTAAGAGATGGCATGTACCTGAAGATGTGGGGCTTGGTACAATGTCCTTAGGTCACTGGGGCACTCACTGTCTTTGGAAAAGATTAAGGTCATTATCATGGAACATTGAGTTAGATCTCACAAGAGTGCATTATGAAAGTCTAAATCTTGAATGTTCGTTGCCTTCTTGTTTTAAAATGTGATGTCTTCCTCTCGCATACATTCCTGTCATTGTGACACCATCTGCCATGAAGCCCTCTCCAGGGGACCCTATGGGAGGGTCTTAGATGTTCAGCCTCAAAACTATGAGCTAAAAAAAATCTCTTTATAAAAAAGTTAACCTGTTTGTTCTAGTAACAGAAAATGGACTAATACAATATCTACATCGATACATGTCAAGTTAGCACTTTAATAAACAGATAATTGGTGACCACTTGCATTATTTAAGTCCAAAGTCATATTGGTTTTCTCCCTTCCCCCAGCTTTATTAAGGTATAACTGATGAATAAAATTGTATATATTTACAATATACTACTTGATATTCTGATATATACATACATTGTGAAATGATTGAATAAAGTTAATGTCTACCACTTCATGTATTTTTTTTTTTTTTGGTGGTGAGGACATTTAAGGTCTACTCTCTCTGTAATTTTCAAAACATACAATACCTGTTAATTACTGTCACCATGCAGTTATAAAAAATTTGTGGAACTTATTCATCCTGTTTAACTGAAACTTTGTACCCTTGACTAATAACTCCCTCAATGCCATTATTATTACTAAAAATTTAAAACTTTCTCAGTTAAATACTAATGTCACCTGTCCTGGGACTTGAAAAGAAGTGGCAGGAATAGTACTGCCTGAGAGAACTGAAGCCCTGATACTCCGAAAAATTGGATTCCTCTTCATAGTTAATTGACAATTAACCAAATACACCCTACACAAGAACAGTGTTTACTCTTTCATAATTCCTTTCACTGTCTCCTGCCAAAGCTATAATGCATGCATGTGTGGTTTTGAGGGGCAGGGTGCTTAAAATGTTCACCTCTCCTGGGTTATGTAGCAATAGGTAAAAGTTCTCATCTCTTTTTCATTGTAATCTATTTACTTCATTTATCTGTAGATTAGTTTATTTTCTTAAAGTGAATGTTATTTAACAATGATTATTCAAATGTTAATGAAAAAATTTCCACAATTCCTATAAGGTATTTTTTATTTTTTGGTACCAGGGGATTGAACCCAGGTACCACTCAACCACTGAGCTATATCCCAACCCTCTTTATTTTTTATTTTGAGACAGGATCTTGCTAAGTTGCTTAGGACCTCACTTAGTTGCTGAGGCTGGCCTTAAATTTATGATCCTCCTGCCTCAGTCTCCCAAGCCACTGGGATTACAGACATGCATCACTGTGCTGGGCTTTAAGATGTTTGTAAATAGGTGCTGCTTGTAAACTGTAAAGGGTACTAATAAAGTGGCAAAGCTCACTGCTATCCAAGACGGCTCAAACTTAAAAATCAATCTTATAACTTCCATTCATAGAAAGTTAGCAAAATAAAATGCTCCAAACACACATTCTTTATAGTCCCTGAATAGTCTGGCCTGCATTTGACATTTAGGCAACTAATGAAGCGGAGGTGGTCTCTTTTCTCCAACCCACACCCTCCGAGAGAGACCAGCAGTCCCTGAATGAGAAGAAAGTTGGGGCCTTGGGATGGAATGCTCTGTGGTGAGTTACTGACAAGAAATCTACCATGAGTCCCAGTGCTCAGCATTTACCCTTGTCTCTCTTGCAAGGGCAAAAGGTTATACAGATTTCTAAGAGCATGCTTCACAAAAGTAAGCAATACTTAAGTGTACCATAGTTAGTTTTGACCACCAATAGAGGAAATACTTGTGTAGAAGAGCTGAGATAATTTTATTGATGAAGCATCAATGAATCAAAGATACACAGATGAAAATTTTCCTGAAACAAAACAGTCGTCAAATACAACCATCTTCAAAACAACATGTTTTGAGCTGAAACATGTTTTGGATCTAGAAAACTGCTGATCACAGGAGGGAAATAATTGAAAACACCTGAACTTTCCATCCCACTTATGTCATGTGTTTCTATTACAAATCTTTGCGGGAACTAGGTTGGGAGGAAAGTCTGTTAGGGGTGAATGAGATCCCTTATTGGCCATAGTCGCCAGAACCCTTTTTGTTGTATGTTTATATTCGAATGTGAACATAATAATCATCACAAATGGAGACAGCTGGAAGAAATTATAAGCCATAAAACAAGTTAACTTTTATTGTACATTCTTACATTCTCTGCCTGTCTTTTCAAAACATGGCTACCCAATTTCTATGGTAACCATGAAAAAGAATTACTACATAAGTTAACCAACAGGCGATTCAAAGATAACACTTAATAGCACAAAGAAGCATACAGGGTGATTTACAGTATCCCCAAAATGTACAATTCTATCCCTGAATGTCCAAAGAATGAATAGAGAATGTGATCTGTATGGCTCAGCAACTAAAAAATATTCTGCATCGGGCTGGAACTGTGGCTCAGTGGTAGAGCGCTTGCCTCGCATGCGTGAGTCACTGGGTTCGATCCTCAGCAACACATAAAAATAAATAAATAAAATAAAGATACTGCATCCATCTACAACTAAAAATAAAAAATAAAAAAATATTCTGCATCATCACACTGGTACTTATGTGACTAAACTGTATATGACAAATTATTTTGTCAAGCAACGGATGTCTTCTTAGATGCTTTAGATTGGAATATGATTTCTTTTCTCATCTTGGAAATGCTAGTCGGATTTTATTAGAAGCTCTTTAAAACCCCGGTTTAATTATTTTAAAATGTTCAATTCAATGGCATTAAGTACATTCACAATGTTGGGCAACCATCACCACTACCCGTGTCCAGGATTTTTTTATTTTTATCATCCCAATGTACACATGATACACTAACTTCCCACTCTTCCTGCTGCCCCAAGCCCCTGGCAAACTGTATCATGCTTCTCATCTCTATGAATTTCTTATTAAGATAAGTAAAAGCACATAACATTTGTGATTTTGTGTCTAGTTTATTTCATTTAGCATAAAGTTTTCAAGATTTATCCATGTTGTAGTATGTATTAAAATTTCATTCTTTTTTAAGTTTGAATAACATTCCTTGCAATATATCCCACATTTCAAAAAGTCCGCTCACCTGAATATGGACACGGGTTGGTTTTACCTTGTGTTTATTATGAATAATACTCTACAAACAGTATTTAGTCAAGTGTATTTGTTGGAATCCCTTGACGTGCCTTTTTAAGTCAGTCATTTTTTAGTTCTTGATATTTGTATATAATAAACAAAAAAACTCAATGAGTTTCTATTCATGGTCACAACTGATAAAGTTTTGGGTCATTTCACTCTTTATTTTTTAAAGCAGATATTGGGGGGAAAATCTTCACTCTCTCTTCCTTCTCATATCCCAAGATAGCATGCACTCCATCTTCCTGTATATACTATACAAATACACATAAATCAACTAAAACAGGGATATCTTCTTAGAATAGGAAGTAATCATACCTTCTGTCTATATATAAAATTAATAATGGGAATATTCCATTATTTTTTCAACTTATACAATATCAATAGGCACAGAATAAGATAGCTATAGAATAAGGAACAATAATGGTTGAAAAAAGATAGTTCCATCCCATTATTTAATTAAAATATTTTTTGTTCCTTTGGCATTTCCTATTTTGTGGGATTTTGTAGCTCATATTATAAGATGGAAGGTGACACTATTTTGGCTGAATTTGAGATAACTGTAGAAAGGCTTAAAAGTTTCAATTTGCTATTCCATAGAAGTTTCACTCATTGTTTCTAATAATTAGAAAGCTGAATTAAGCCACACTTCAAGGAGATAGTTTCAAATTGTATAGAATGACTGGCCACAAGATTCATAATTCCAGATACACATACACATTGGAAAATGCACCTGTAGAAATAGCAGAAGTTAGATCTAACAGTTGGATAGGATATAAAAGACTAAAAACACATGGTAAGCTTTATGTGATTTAAAAAAATAAAGACTATTCTGGTTTTGCTTCTGATCAATGATCTTGTTCTCAACTGCTTGGAAAAATACACTGACTACCTTTACCTCCTTCTTTAAGAAAGGATTACATTTCATATCTTTTCTAAAATAAACCATTTTCTTGCTTGCTGCTGGCTACCAGCATGATGAAGACTGGCTGTGACATGCCAGGTATCCTTTGTTCTCTAGACTTGTATCTTAGTGTCCTGAACAAAAATAAAATAATAAAATAAAATGCCAACATGGTGAAATGCATTTCAGAATGGAAGCATACTGCAATTATTATAGCACTGTAAAGTTCAGATGTGTAGAGTCTTTCCATTCACATTAATCTTAAATTTCAGACCTGGAATTAGCAGATCTTTAGCATATAATGGATGCAGGACAATTACAGCAGAGAGGAAATTGTTTCTGTGACATCTCAACTTTTGCCAAGGTAGAAGGATTTTTTTTTCCCTCTTGATAACTCAACTCTGTAACGTGTACTTGTTTAGGTTATAGTTTTGTAATGGTTAATGATATGTGGGGCTTTTTCACTCCTAAGCAACTTGGCTGTTTCATTAGCTGGTCATGAATACTGTTTGTTTCTGATCTTTAATATGAAGATCAAAATGGTTCTGAGGTAACCAGTTTAAGCAACTCATTTCTTTTTTTGGTATCAGGGATTGAACCCAGGAGCACTTAACCACTGAGCCACATGCCCAGCCCTATTTTGTATTTTATGTAGAGACAGAGTCTCACTGAGTTGCACAGGGCCTCACCAAGTTGCTGAGGCTGGCTATGAACTCACGATCCTCCTGCGTCAGCCTCCTGAGCTGCTGGGATTACAGGTGTGCGCAACGTGCCCAGCAGCAACCCGTGTTCGTGTTTTTCATTTCCATCTTGGTGGTATACTTGAGTAGTACCTAATCAGCTTTTCCTTGAAAAAATCTAAGTAAAATGTACCCCAAACTTGGAGAAACCAAGTAACACACTTAAAAGTATAATAGAGAAAAAGAAGACTTTGTTTTCCTGGGTGCAGTTGACTTGAGGCCTCTGTAGAAGTCTTAGCAGGAGGCCTCACACCTGAGATGCTTGTGTTCTGTTCCTCCTCTACAGAAGTGGAACTGGCAACATTTGCTCCTGCGCATAGTGTTCTTTAAACTATGGAATGTCTTTCAACAGCACAGTGAGGAGCCTGGACTGCAGGACTCTTTCATCTTCCCATAAAATCAAACCATGACATAGTAAGGGTGAACCTGGGAAGACAAGAACAAGGGAGGCAAAAAACTTTGAAAGAAGATGCTTGCAGAAAACAAATATTGATGATATTCCATGTGACTAAAGAATTTTGAACATTGATACATCACTTTGGGGACTGAGAGGAGTAAAAATATTATTACTGCATAGGTTGAAGCTAAATGTTACAAAGTATAGATAGAAACAGCAGAAAATGTAAACATTAGACTTCCAAAATTCCTTTAGCAAGGCATCATCTTGGGCTGCTAAATTCTGTCTCCTCACTCATAAAACCTGGGCCCAGGAGAAATTGTTATGAAAAGTTCTTGTCGAGGTCCCCAGGAAGAGTTCTTGGATGGTTAAAAGAACATCCTAGGTTTGGATTGCCTAATATGGACCATTCAGAACAGTAAAGATGCTTGATTATGGTTCAGTTCACCAAAGGACTCCATCATCACCAATACTTCATTAGGAGTGCCTAACACAATGTATAGGAATTCCTCATGTGTATAAGTTTGTTATGAATTTAATATCCTGTATTAGCAAGGTGTGGTACTTTCTATAGGTTTTAAGCAATTGCAGACTCTTGAGGACAGAGCTGTTGGTGTATAACAAGACCCATTTCTTTTCCTTCTTTCTTTTTTATTCTCTATCCTAAAATCCTCAGTGTCTCCCAGTGAGTCTGAGTGTTCCTATGGCGGGTGGCAGCCCCATAGGATAATTTCCTGGCTTTTCCAGTGTTCTCTAATTTGTGGAAAGTATTTTTATTTTCCCTACAACATTCTGTGACATCACCCACTCACACTGCCCATTAGTCACACAATAGAACTCCCACACATTCTGAGCAAAGTACTGAGTAAAGAAAGCATTTCAGAGCTATGACTCTGACTACAGTGTGTTTTTAATCAATTGTTGCATAGAAACATGATTAGCAAAGACCCCTGAGATTGAACTTTGATTTGCCTGTGTTTGTCTCAGTAATTGGCATTCTGTTAAATTAGCAATTTTGGAAGTAAGACCTAAATATTTTTTGCAGTATAGAGCAGGCTTTAAATTCGCATAGCGGCCGACTCTTTTCATGATGAAAATGATTTTCTAGGCCCACTTCTAAGTGTCTGGTGTTTTCTGCCTTCAGATAAGTTGGAAGTGGGGCCATAAAACAATCTTTAAACTTAACTGGCAGAATGGTGTGTAAGAACATCAGCTTTAGGCTGAGATTCTAGCCTTCATTGTGCTATTTATACTATATAAGTGGCGTTAGGTAAATTACTTAATCTCTCTAAGCTAAAGGTTCTTCAGTCATAGACTGGAGATCGGGTCAGAACTGCCTAACCTCATAGGCACAAATGAGATAATGTGAAAGCAGTGACATTGTGTACGAGTGTACAGCACTACAAGTTGCCAAGGAGTGCTCGTGAATACCAACGAGAACTGAAGCAGCGATGGCTTCGTCTCTGAACAGACATGCCAGTCTCAGGAGCTGAATGCAATTGATAAGTAAGTCATTGATGGACAGCTAAAACGGATTTAAAAAGTTTGCTCCTGGAGAACCTTCAGAACTATTCTGAGGGCACACTGATGGTCCATCCTAAAGATACTTACTTGGCAGAGTGGGGTGGAGACTCTGAGAAGACAAAAGGTATCTAAAAATGCCTAGAACTTTTCAAAACAGAGAGGATTTTAAAAAAGCAATCAAATATAGCAAAGAATTTGCCGCAGAGAGAATCAAAGAACATATCTGTGACCACCACAGTTAAGCAAAGTAATAACTGAGGAAGACTAAGAAAGGCTAAACACTTTGCCAAAAATATATTATTCAATATCAAATTAGATGATTCAGAACACTTTTTTTCTCAACCCAAACAAATGCTTGGTTTTGTTTATAATAAAATGTCCCCTTTTCAATTCATCTGCAAGTTCACTATTCAGTAGGATATGCTTCTGGCTAGAGGGAGTGAAGGGTGACTGGATTATAGAAGTGCTGGTTGCTACTTTTGCATTCCAACTGCACCCTACTAAGGGTTGTGGCAACTGGAGGAAATGAATACCAGTGGAAACAGAATTCAGGATCTTTGGGAGCAGAAATTATATCACTGGGAGACAAGGCTGGATTCTCCAGCTTTTTGGAGTTTAAATACTTTGAGTAATTTAGTTTTGGTTTTGTGGTTAGTTACTGATTAATTTTAATAACTTGTCTCTTTGTCCTTAAGTGGAATTGTTGCAATGTTCCTTTACAAGCCCAATGCCCTTTAAGAAACATAAAAGAAGAAATCTTTGAGTAGGGAGTTTTATGGGTTAGATATGAGGAGTCTCCCCAAAAGCTCATGTGTGAGACAAGGCAAAAATGTTCAGATGTGACATGATTTGGTTATAAGAGCCTTAATATACTCAGTGGATTAAACCACCAACATGGATTAACTGGGTGGTAAACAGAGACAGGATGTGGCTGGATGAAATAGGTGATGGGGGGTGTGCTTTGGGGGTTTGTATTTTGGCCCTGGTGAGTGAAGCTTGCTCTCTGCTTCCTGGCAGTCATAAACGGAGCTGCTTTCCTGTACCACATTCTTCCACCATGATGTCTGATCTCACTTCGCCCAGAGCTATAGAGTCGGCTGACTATGGACTGAACCTCTGAAACTGAGCAAAAATAAACTTTTTCTCCTCTAAATTGTTCTTATCAGGTCTTGTGGTCACAGTGATGAAAAAGCTGATTATAACAGGGATGTTGTGGCCATTACATCTTTAGGAAGTTGAAAGTTCAAGGATTTGATGCTATAGGAGTGAGGACAGTGAGCTTGTATGAGTAGGTGACCTTCAGAAGAACATGAGGACTAGGGAAAATCTAGGGAGGGACAGATGAAGACAGTTGAACAATTCAGCAATCAGAGAAAATCTGAAAAGTTGGTACATACAGGAAGGTGGCCAGAGGGACACAAGAGGCCATCAGTTATGTGGAGAAGTAAAATCAAGTCAATATTAACAAGCTAGGGTTTGGGTAGCAATAGTTTCAATCTTAAACCAAGGAATAATCCAAAAGTCAGAGAAAAAGAGCAGGAAAACCATAACTCAGTCATGAATATGTCCTAGGGAAGGACACTGAGCACAAGGAATCCTTGACTGAAAAATCACCTTGTCAACAGCTTTTGGGGGAAGAATATGAACACAATCACTTAAAAAACAGAAAACTGCATTTGTTGGGATCTTCCCTGATTATTTAGTAGTTGATATCATCATGAAAAAGTTGAGGTAACATAGGAAGTGACTGATTAAGTGGCATTAGGTCAATTGGCAACTGAGTAGAGGCAGAGCTCCTTGGCTGCTTCTTAACACCATGTAAAAAATATGCAACTACAGAGCCTCGGCCGTGTCTTAGGCAGAATAGCATCTGTTACACAATTATGAGTCTGTTGATCATAGGAACTAAAATGCATTGGTATGGTTACAGAGTTGTTATTGAGTATTAGAAGTGACTCTGGATTTCGGTGCTCATTGTGTATCCACCAACAGGGATAGAATGAGGGTCTGAGGCAGAAGAGGTGACATGTCCCTGCTTCCCATTCTTAGAAAGTTTGTCTTTCAACAAGAGGATAAAAACACATGTCCCCAAAAGTCATGTAAGTATTTAACAGAAAATTAGTGACTACCGGATAAATAAGAACAATCCATGTTCTGTTGACTTTTTAAAGATATTTCTGCAAATTATTTGTCTTCTTATTTTTCTGCAGAGAAAGCAAATTTGCAATACCATTACTTACCTTTAAAGTTTGAGTTGGTTGTTTATTGCTTTTGTAACTTAGATTTCCTTTTTTTCTTGGTTCCTGAAAATTGAAAATTGGGAGGGAAAGACAGAAGTTCAGTCCACTATTCCAAGCACTGGCATTTCACATTAAAATAAATCCTAAAATAAGCTAACAGCATAGGAGTTTTCTTTCATATGAAGAAGAAATCAATGTTTTGAGAACCATATTTAAAGGAGACGTGAACTAAGTAGCTTGAAAACTACTTAAAAAATATAATTTATTATTAAGTCCAAGTTTTCAGTGAATCATTTTAAACTCATTCTAAAATATACTTCAAGACATAATTAATGAAAATCTTGAGGGAAAAATATCCATCTGGAAGTATATACAGATATATAGATATCTATCTGTATCTATTTATCTATCTATATATATAGAGAGAAAGATATTTATATGTAGATATGAATATCTAGATGTTTTCCTATATATTTATGTATTATAAAATATAGATATACATTTTTTATATATTATATATTTTATATAGATAGATATTTTATATATGTACATATATATCTATAAACAAGAGGTTTGTAGCATAATCTGACCAGCCTATAAAATTCCTCAAATGTTTTCTACACTTAGACCTACCAGAATAGCAAAGTAGCTAAGGAGGGGAGGTAGAGGAATCTGGCTGACTTAGAAGGGATCCATAAAGAAATAAATGGACAGAGGGGATGCTGTCTTAGCTGCCATTTTGGTCACTCCACACTGGTGAGAAAAGTGACAAATGTAGTGGCCTTCCTCACTACCATATATAGTGATCCTTGAGTATCCATGAAGGATTGGTTCCAATTCCCTTCTCCCCATCCCCAGAGATGCTCAAGTCCCTTATATAAAATGATATAGCATTTGCATATAACCAACATACATCTTCTTGTATACTTAATCCTCTCTAGATTGCTCATAAAATACTTAATAATGTGCAAATGCTATGTAAATAATACTTATAATTTGTTGTTTAGGGAATAACGACAAGAAAAATGCCTGTACGTGTTCAATAGAGATGCATTTTTTTCTGAATATTTTTTATCTACTGATGGTCAGATCTTTGGATGTTGAAACTACAGATATTATTTTACTTAAGCAGAGATTAAAGGTCATTTTGTATAAATATAATTTTCACAGCTGGGAGTAGTGGCACATGCCTATAATTATAGCTACTTAGGAGGCTGAGGCAGGAGGATTCCAAGTTCCAGGCCAGTTTAGTCAACTTAGCAAGATCCTGTCTCAAAATAAAATAGAAAGGATTTGGGATGTGACTCAGTGATAGAATGTCCATTGGTTCAGTTCAGTCCCTAGTATGTATGTATCTTTATATATATATATCTCATATATATACATACACACACGAAGTTTTTACACATAAAACTAGTATATCAAACTGAAATAGTGCTTAATCGAATAACCATAATTTCAAATTACTTCTAAACCAGAGATGAGATGTTATATTATTCCTATAAAATAAAAGACAAGAAAGCAAAATAATATTCTAAGTACAGATAACAATGAGCTACTTTGGAAAAACAAAACAAAACAGGACTAGCTTCTCAGCACTCTCAACCCTTTCTTTTTCTATGCAAACTTGGTATTATCAAGTAAAATTGTCAGGATTTGATTACAGAGAAGGATCATCCAGAACCTGGATGTGAAAATGTGATCTGCAAAGAAGATTAACAATAACTCAAGTGTTTCTGGTTGACAGTCATTTTCTCAGCCCCTAATAGTTTTCTTTTCTTTTTTTTTTTTAAATACTTTTTAGTTGTAGATGGACACAATACCTTTATTTATTTATTTTATGTGGTGCTGAGGATCGAACCCAGTGCCTCACATGTGCTAGGCAAGTGCTCTACCACTGAGCCACAACCCCAGCCCTCCTAATAGGTTTCTGAATCTAATGAATCAGGGTTCTGTTTGGTACATCACAATATAAACTTTCTGAATAGTAAGTTATGTACCTGGAATATAAACAGGATTCTAAGATATTTTCCTTACCTAGGCAGTGGTTAGCTATAGAAAGAGTACATCACATCTTGTCTTTCAACACAATTTGTTGGCATGAAATAGACCTTATAAATATTTTATGTATGTCCTTCCAGATTGACTAGCCTGAGGATGAGGGTTTTGAATTGCACCCTGAAATCATGTTCCTCAAGAAAAAAAGTGCTGTAGAGCTGATAACATTTATTTAAAATTCTCATCTATAAGTTCTTGAAGTTTAATGATAGGATTATCGGTAGTCGTGCTATTTATCTATTTAAATTTCAATGAATGATGGCAATTTATTAGGTAGTTTGAGCCTGAAACATTTAGCACTTAGTTAATTTAATCTCAGTATTCTGACTTCCTGAAATAGTATTTTTTAATTGTGTGAGGCAATGGATAATTAATGCATATATTTCCATAAATGAGGTTATAATCTTTCATAACTAAAGGGCAATTTAAAGTACTCATTTTGTAACACTGAAATTTTTTTTTAAAAAATTTGGTCATGACATCACCTCATTATTTTGTTATTAAGACTACTACCTTGGAATTCTTTATCAGGTTGTTAAAGAAACATTTCAGCCATAAAAGGAAATACATAAATGATGTTCTCACTTGTCTGTTCTTTAAAAAAATAGTCCAGTAGAGATATAATGATGTTTAATATAAATTGTCTGAAAGCAACAGAAGAAGAAAGCTGTTATCCTCAAATATAAGAGGTAACAAAATTTTCCTTCACATGGAAGTTTCACATTATCAAATAATAGTACCTAATTTTTGGTACCATTATTTGATAATGGAACATGGACAGAACTCATTGGCATTTTGCAATGTTCCCTCAAGTTATTATTTTCTATTCAATTTGAGAGTTAGTAGTCTAAACAATTATCCTTTTCTGTTCCACAGAATAGGCAGATTTTTTTGTTTTGTTAAAAAAATTTCTATATGTTGATTCATACAATTTCTAGTTATTGACTAATATTGCCATATATGTAAAGATAATATTGGCTAATACTTGCCAAGTCATAGAAATATGATATTAGACATTCCAAATTACTCTTCTGAAACAAATTTAAACAATGAAATATAAACAGGGATGAACAGAACAGATACTGATCTGAAGACAAAGAAAATTTATATCAAACCTGTATTGGAAGTCATTTCTTTTTTCTTTTTTTTATTCTTTATTTTTCTTTCTTTCTTTCTTTTTTTTTTTTTTTTTTTTTGTTGTTGTACTGGGGATTGAACCCACGGTGCTTTACCACTGAGCTAGGCTGCTAAGGCTGAGCTTGAGCTTGTGATCCTCCCGCCTCAGCTTCCCAAGTAGCTTGGATTACAGGCGAGGGCCATTACACCTGGCTAGAAGCAGTTTCATATGGAAAAAAATACTTTGATCTCAAGACAGAAAGCCCAGATCTATTGAACTGTAATGAATAATTGTCCATAGTCCAATTTAAATAAATTTTCATAAATGTTATCTTAATACAGAGCTTACACTGATGAGATTTTTCTGCATTCCATTCCTATATTAGCTTATCTATGTTCTAGTTTCACTGATTTTCTAACAGTTTGGCTTTTATAATGTGGCTCTGTAACTCTCAGAAACAAAGAGAAATTATTGTAACTATTATTACAATAACATCTGGAGAGAGAGAGTACTACTGTAGAGTCCCCAGTTAAAACAAATCCCGCTGCATTGTACAACATGGACCACAGATGACAGGTGAAAAAAGTGCGAATAAAGTGCGTTCAATAATGAACTCTAATGTCTGTCAAATACTATTTTCAGACTAATTTCTACCATAACCTAAAGTACAGAAGGAGACTGACAAAGTTGTCCAAGATCTGCAAGCTCATCTCTATAAGAAAGCATGTTTTTTAGTCTAGGAACAAACTGACAATACAGACCAAACACATCACCTTGTGAAAGGGCCCAGTCCTTCCCCAGCATGGTTCTTTCATGCTGCACTCAGTGCCTGGCTTTTGTGTTCAACTAGCTGCAGGTGCACACTTTTCTACCAAAATGTCTTGTCTATCTTTTCAAATTTTATTATAAAAAATTTCAAACATACAGAAAATATCAAGGAATAATATAATCATATCTGCATACTTAATAGATTCAATCATTAATATTTTGCCATATTCACATTATATGTCTGTGCTCACATCACCAACCCATTAGTAAGTAGGTAAAAATTTCTGTATGAATCTCCTAAGAACAACCAACATGCAATTAACACATCTACCAAAACAACGACTCGATCTCTCACACTCATTTTATATTTAAATTTACCTAATTGTCTTAAAAAATGTCTGTTTTAATTGTGATTTTTGCTTTCTTTTTAACCAGGAGCTTATTAAGTGAAACTAAATCTTAAGTGGCAGCAATGTTGTGTGGGCCATCTGGCTCAGATACAATGATCCAGCTTAACAATGGCTGAAACAAGATTGTTTCTCTCTCATTTAACAGCCTGGAGATGTGCCAAAACAGGGCACTTAAGGTGGCTCTTCTGTCCTCAACACATGGCTTTATCTCTGAATTGAAAGACGACAGCTCCAGCCCCTACTATCATGCCACAGAGGAAACACAGAGGAGCTAGTACTCCAAGAACATGCTCCAGATGTTGCATACAAAATTTCTGTCTACATTCCATTGTATAGAATGTTGACAAATGGTTCTGCTAGCTGCACAGAGGTGAGAAAACAGTTCATTCTTGGTGTCCATGTGTCCAGATTTTCCTTGGCCTCTGGGTCCTGTGCCTAAATGAACAGTGGTTTAGAGGCACCAATCAGCCATGTCTACCACAAGGTGTTCCTGGAAATAGCAGAACTACATGACAAACTATATTAAAATGAACTCCTAACACACTGTAATGCAATAATAGACTTATTCTATTTTTCTCCTACACTAAGTAAGTTTCATATCATTAATGTTTGTTTTGAGTTAATTGTATTTTTTTTAGGGTTTCTCTTTTCTTGTGAGGGTATAAGCTATTAGTGCTTGTTAACAATGCGTTATTCTTTTTCTATTTTTTCTTTTTTGTCATCAAAAATTTGAAAATAAATTTTAATTTAAGTATAACACACATGCAAGAAGATTCACAAATCATGACTGCACGGCATTATGAAAATAGTGACACGCATTTGTAAATACTACTCAGATCAGGAAATGGAGCACTGTCAGTATTCTAGAAGCACTGTCTGGGTACCTTTCAAATACCCCTTCTTTTTCACAGAGATGAATACTATTCTGGTCTCTGACACCATGATTCAGTTTTGTATGTTTCTGAATTTCATTTTGGGATTACCTAATATACATTCCTTTCAGTTTGACATCTGGTATTCAAAATTATGTTCATGAAATTCTTGACGTTCTTGCATGTAGCAATAGTTCATTCATTTTCATTATGTTTATATAATTTATAATTTATCCATTTTACTGTTGATGAACAATTGGACTGCTTCTAGTTTTGTGTATTGCAAATACAATTGCTGTGACCATTATTATGTCTTTTGGCATTGTGTTCTTCTCATCCATTTTTGGGGGGGGGGTGTCATCTGCTAAATCTCATGGACTTTCTCTCCAGAAAAAAAAATCCTGTAGGCACACAGTTCTTTATGAAATTTAACATGGACTTCTGGAGGAATACATTCACAGATCCCAAGTTAATACCATCAACTCAAAAAGCCTTATTTAAGCCGGGTGCAGTGGCACAAGCCTGTAATCCCAGTACTTAGGGAGGCTGAGACAGGAGAATCTCGAGTTCAAAGCCAGCCTCAGCAACGGCAAGGTGCTAAGCAACTCAGTGTGACCCTATCTCTACATAAAACACAAAATAGGGCTGGGGATGTGGCTCAGTGGTCGAGTGCCCCTGAGTTCAATCTCCAGTACCAAAAAAAAAAAAAAAAGCCTTATTTATAGGACTAAACAAATTTATGCTAGAAAATGAATCAGAATCTGGGACTAATACTGGAGTGGTTTTGGAAAAGATGGATACTTTTTGCATGGCATAACTTGTAGTATGCATTTTTCCTGCCTGATGAAAAAACAAAGTATATTTTTCTCCAAGCTTTAAGAATCCTACATACTCATGCTGGTCGCGCTGTTCTTTTGATCCATTGGTTAGTTTAATAGATACTTATCAGGAGCTGTGGAAGACACTGAGATAGAATAAATGTGATTGGTTTACAATACTTTAAGAGCCGTGCTTGAAGATCTGAATCTGAAGGTTTTTAATCCTTATCAAATACACAAACTCACATTCCTTGCTCTCCAATGGAATAAATAGCCTTTTGATTTACCTGTGGCTGGATCAGGCCTGGCTGACTGAGACCTGGGCTGTCTATCCAAGTTGCTTCCAGTAGTGCACGTGTCATAAGGGTCAATTAGGGGACAGTAAGGATGTGCAGGAACACAGGGACTATGGCCCCAAGGACTTTGATTGGGGAAAAGGCTTGGTGGGATTTCATTTTCTCTGAAAAAGAAAATTACAAATTTAACCCAAAAGGTACCTTATGCCGTGGTAATAGTATTGATGATGCAAGTAAAGTGAAAACATGTTTCAAAACCAAGAAAACATGGCTTTTCTGGACTTTTTGGGTAGAACATTTATTATACAATCAGAAATATTTATCTACAAATGAATGACATTCCGCACCTCTGTTCACAGTTAACTCTTGATCCAAGATTAAATGCCTAAGTGATACACCTCTCTATCCACCTAAGCACTGCTAAAGACCTGGGGACAATCTCATCTCTTCACCTGAGGCAGCATCCTTGCCCTGAATAACCGCGCAAAGGAAAAATGAAGCGGCCTGGGTCTCAATGTGAAGACCGTCAGCCTTCATTGCTCCAAGTCTAAAACCGCTCACTCTGTTTTTATGATTCTGATATGGTTCCTATTTACAAGAGTTTCTTAACCACGGTTGACATTTACTTATTCATCACCTATCTGTCACCCAGTCATTCCCATGTGCTAGTTACTAATTGTGGGAGGCACCCAATAAAACAAACAAAACAAAACATCCTTTACCTCTTAATAAAAAGTGGAGCTTGTTCCACCAGACATGTTGAGGTATCTCCCTTAGGTTGATCTTCATTTTCTTTAGTTCCTGTAGCTGCAGATGTTGTCCATCGAAAAATGTGCTTTCTGAATGTTGGAGTTACTACTGAACGTCTGTCAAATTCAATGTCAGTCTCTAATTTTTCCCACGCTTGCTTCCAGTGAATAGGAGTGTACCAAGCAATAGCCTAACGAAAATGATTCATCAATAGCAAATGTTATTGGAATGATATATTTTTAATGTCACAGACTCATTGCAGTATAATTTATTTTTTAAAATAAAGTTTATTGTGTATATTTGAGGATTAGAGCATAAGGTTATGGGATACATATAGATAGTAAAATGGTTATCATCAGAGAGCAAATTAAGTATCATTTCATTAGGTGCTTTTTCTATGACAACAGCAACTAAATTTCACTTATTTAATACATTTTGTCCCATCATACCATAATACTTAAATATAGTATATAATTACAATATAATTAATATGTAATATGATTATAATGATATAATTACAGTATTATTTTATATAAGTTCCAAATTATTGTTTCCAACCTATTTTAATGCACTTGTGTCAAATTCATTTAAATATTTTTAGAATTGAAAACTTTGAACTTAATGGGTTAACAAAAATTACATTACAAATACAGGTTTACTGTAGTCCTCATGTTGTACATTAAATCTCTTGACTTGTTCATCCTATACATTTGCTACTTTATATTCTTTGATTTATCTCCCCATCTCTGCCCTTGGTAACTAGAATCCATCCATATGTGGCAAATGACAGGATCCCTCACCCCTTTTTAAAGGCTGAATAATATTCCTCTCTCTCTCTCTCTCTCTCTCTCTCTGTGTGTGTGTGTGTATCACATTTTCTTTATCTATTTGTTAATGGACATTTGTTTCCATATCTTAGTATTATGAATAGTTCTGCAATAGAGTGTGGATATCTTATAAAGTGGTGATTGCATGTCCTTTGGGTATATATCTGGAAGAGAGATTGCTGGGTCATGTGGTCATATGGTAGTCTGTTTTTAATTTCTTAAGGTGCCTCCACACTATTTTCCGTAGTGGTCATAATGGTGCCAATCTACATTTCCACCAGCTGTGTAGTAGGTTTCCCTTTTCTCTATGCCTTTATCAACATTAATCTCTTGCTTTTTGATAACAGTCATCTTTACAGGTAGAAGGTAGTATCTTATAGTGGTTATTAGTTGCATGTCCCTGATGGTTAGTGATGTGGAGCACCTTTCATAAATCTGTTGTGCACTTTTATGTCTTCTTTGGAGAAATGTCTTTTTAGATAGTTTGCTCATTTTTAACTGTATTATTTGCTTTTTTGCTATTGAGTTGTGATAGTTCTTTATAAATTTTGACTATTAACCTCTTATTACATTATGACTTACAAATATATTTTCCCAATCTGTAAGCTGCCATTGTAATTTTTCATTGTTTCCTTTGCTGTGCAGAAGCTTTTTAGTTTTCCATGGTCCCATTTATTTATTTTTGCTTCTGTAGCCTGAGCTTTTGGTGTGATATCCAAAAGCTCATTGCCAAGTCAATGTCCAGGATCTCTCCTCATATGTTCTCTTCTAGGAGTTTTATGGTTTCAGGTCTTACATTAAGGTATTTTATCCATGTGAGATGATCTTTGCATATGCCATAAAATAAGATGTAACATAATTTAAAAATCAAACTAATGTCATTTACCTACTGTGTGTGGATTAGTGAATTATTTATTGAGGGATCTAGTGAGACATCTGTTTTTACTTGCCTGTTCTGCATAATCTCAATCAGGTTAGCCACTGACTATCTTGGACTGTGTTCTCACATATAAAATGAGAAGAGTGGTAGCAGGGCATCGCTTTACAAGAGTATTTGAAATTCAGTTAAGCTACTGAATTTCATAACTATAAAGAACTGTGCAAAAAGTAGTTGAAATATTCATAAATTAAAATTTTAAACATGTACAACATTATATATATATCCATATTTTGAGATGGGGAAATAGGTAGTAAAACTAAAGACATGGGGAAGAACACATGTTTTCCAGGCTAGAATCCTAAGTGAGATTTAGGAAGCATGAGCACTAAAGCTGGAGTTTGCTTCAGTTTCCTGAAGCATCGGGACAATGAATATGTGCAAAAATTATTCAGGAAAATCCTGCATAGTGACCAACAATTATATCTTTATTCAGCATGAGAAAATTAAGCACCAAAGTGTACCCTAATGTTCTACTTGTTCTTGTTATCTGTTTTCAGTTTATAAAATTACAGGTTTCTGCATTATGCTGTTAGCATTGAAAAAGCCTCTGGTTGGGCTCAGTGGTGGAGTGCTTGCCTTGCACGTGTGAGGCATTGGGTTCTATAAACAGCACCACATACAAATAACTTAAAAATATAAAGATACTGTGTCCATCTACAACTAAAAATATTTTTTAAAAAGCCTCTAGTTGGCTTGACAAATTAAATGGACATAAAGAGAACGTCAAGCAAATTGGGTAAGGCTAAGAAAAATGAAGGACATGAAATCTTTTTTAAAAGTTTCATTTTCATTAACAGCAGCAAGAAAATCCCACAGTTGCTACAGATCATCAGTTTGGGATCCTCTTGTTGCAGTAGCTGAGGCACAGAAATTTATTTTGCAAATACATTTGTGATCATTTTAGTTGATCTTTCTTAATTACATTCCATGTGTTTTCTAGGCAAGAGTGATATTTTATTTCTCCCTGAGTTGTAAAGACTTAAAAATATTTGATGAATATAATGATATTGTGACAAAATTTAAACTCCCCTCTTGAATGTTGGTCATAGGAATATTGTAAGGCTATTTTCAGTACTACATAAAAATTCTTAGGGGTTGGTATTGTGGCTCAGTGGTAGAGCACTTGCATCGCATGTGTGAGGCATTGGGTTTGATCCTCAGCACCACATACAAACAAATGCATACAATAAAGGTCCATCAATTTAAAAAAACTCTTAAAAGATGTGATTTTTTAAAAAATTCTGTCATTTTACTGATCATGTAACCTGCAGCAAGACATTTAACTTTCCAAGTCCCATTTCCCTCCTTTGTAAAATACTTTTCTTCCTTTCTTTTCTTTTTTTTTTTTGGTACTAGGGATTGAACTCAGCGGTACTCGATGCCTGAGCCACATCCCCAGCCCTATTTTGTGTTTTATGTAGAGACAGGGTCTCACTGAGTTGCTTAGCGCCTCCCTGTTGCTGAGGCTGGCTTTGAACTCGCGATTCTCCTGTCTCAGCCTCCCAAAGTGCTGGGATTACAGGTGTGTGCCACCACACCCGGCTGTAAAATACTTGAATATTACTGAGAATCAATAAGATCGTGCATCTATAAAGAGGCCTTCAGTGAGCTCTCAATGCCCAAGAGGGGTGTGTTCCACATCTGGATCTCCAATGCAGAAATGGACTGGGAAAATACCACTGAACAAACCTAAGACATTTATTAGTTTGTTGGCATACAGTGCAGAGGCTATAAATCTTGTGGGACAACAGCAAGCCTGGTGGAAAAAGTCTAGCCACAGATTCAGACTCTCAGTGATTATATCTTATCTTCCAGATAAGAAAAAACAATCTCTTATTTTACAGATGAGAAAATAGAATAACAATTGCATAATTAATTCGTGAAAGAGCAAAACTAAAATTTATTTTTATACTACACCCTAAGGTTTGTAGTTAATATGGAATATTAACCGTCATCATGTCAGTGACAAGATAACTCAAAAAGTAGTCTAAACCATATTTTATTTAGGTTTCTTTTTAAGAATGACTTCTAATGTAATTTCTCTCTTTAAAATAGTATTATGCAAGTCCAGAAACATGTTTAGGTCTGTATAAGTGTCTTTTGTTGTAGACAGAAGACGGCTGGCTCTGTGACTTTCCCCAAAGATATGGATTATTTTCTATACACAAATACATACATATATATATATATAAAGAAAGAGAGAGAGAGAGAAACAAGATATATATATATATATAAAACTAGAAACATTATATATATATGTATATACACACACACATATATGTATACACACATATGTAGTTAGACAACTAGGGGAAAAAAGAACATTGTATTTATGTTAGGGTTTCAAATTGATTTAAAATCACATTTCAGCCAGTTTGGTGGGAATATTTTCTAGTTGAATTAAATACTACTTATTGCTTTACCATGGTGGCATATTCCAATGGGCTGTGACTCTGGGGGGAAAAATGTTGAGCTGAGGTCTGAAGGGAAGGAAGGATTTAATAGGTAAAAAGGGAGGAAAAGAATGTATGGAGGAGCAAGAGCATGTGCAAAGGCTCTGTGGCTTGAAGAAGTGGTTGAGTGCTGGAAAATGAAAGTAATGAAAGACAGTGGTTGTAACAGATGGCACAAGGAGCATGGGAGAGGGCAGTCAGGGAGGTGCAATGGGGCAAGATCCCTCTCAGATTAAGGGCAGCTGGGCAAACTCCCTCTCACAGACTCAGAACAAGTGTTTCTTGTTGCCAACACTTTTCCTGACACTCCTTTGCATAGTTGACATCTGTGACCTGGGCTGTCATGCTCTGTGCACATATTTCTCTTCAAGTACTGTTTCATGGCATTGCAATTATTTCTGGCTACATTCAATTTCTGCTAAAAGACTATGTGTCTCCTAAGGAAAAGAACTCCATAACATGTAGTTCTACATAAAATGCCAGCCAAATAGCAAATATATGTAAATCTCTTCAATATAAATCAATCAGGTTCAGTCTTTCATTAGCAAATAGAATTACTACATGTGAAGTAGTTCAAACCAGCAGGTAAAAGAGTCTAAGGACAAATTTGGTGGCAGGTAATGACAATTTATAAGGTGCACATTCCAGGAGCTCAGGGACGTGGTCTGCCTGGTTTAGCACTCATTACCTGGACCAGTGCACACATGAAGCAGAAGCCACAAACCTGTTTACAAAGTGGATAAATGTGAGGAAAGTTCTGAGCCGTGAATGCCTTCATACTAATCTGGGCTGTGCTAATGATTTCTCATGAGACTGAGGAAATAACTTAGCTTGCATAACTTTTTCTTCCCAACTTGTGAAAATTATCATCAGTGTATAAAATTCAGTTTGAACCCATAAAGGGACTTAGAGTGGACTGAGTCAAGTCTGCTAAATGACATCTGGTGAGTGTTCTCCCCATCTAATAAAAACTGATCTCACAGAAAGACATAAAATGGCTCTTAATAAATTAGCCAAGAATTCTGAAGGGAAAGTCAAGCAAGGAAGAAGCTAGAGATTCTGATCCACACATTGTGTGGGTCAGTAGTTATGAGCCACCATGAGACCAAGGATAAGAAAAAAGGCACATATTTAAGAAAACTCTAAATAACCATTTTGAAAAAGGAATAACTTTGTTGTCATAAAAAGATACCTTTGAACTTTATTAGTGTGTCAATGGATATATATTTATGATGCTTTTATAGAAGGGAAAAATAGAATGACAATATAAATTGTCAAGTATTGGAAGCAAATTACACAAAGCTATTTATAATACACTTAATTTTAGAGTGGATAAGGTATAGTTATTTCAAATTAAGACTAAGTTTTTATTAGAATATTGGTCCCTTGGAAGCAGATGCCATTTCTTTAAGTTATATTCCCAGCACTTAGTATAGCCCTAAGAATAAAGAAGCTCCATAAATATCAGAAAAAATGAATGAATGGAAGAGGCTTAGGTAGTGCCCTCCTTAGCCCTGCTCAGCAAGCTAATATCACAAATTAAATCTTTCCTGGACTCTCAAATTTGAAGTAGCTTCATAGAAATATGGGATATAAAAATTATTTTTTGCCAGATTGCAAGCAGTTCTTTGGCACTTGGACACTGGAAAGAGGGTGCTGTTGGATTGCCTGATGTGTTATGGTATTTAATGATGAGTCTCTTCAAGCTTTTCATGATGGAAAAATAGCCGATTAAGCTAAGAGAAGCAGGGGACATAAAGAGAGCTATCCAGTTCGCTAAAAACTATTGTTACAAACCAGACACTGACTTCCCCGTTGGGTTTGCACAGGATCGTCGTACACTCTGGACTTGTTCTAAATTTGTTTTGTTCTTCCCAAAGAAAGTCTGATGGTGGATGATGCTTGGCTTCAGATGTTGCTGCCCACACCTGCAAGAAAACAGTGACAAATGCCACTGAGCTCAGCATAGTCCTGTGAAGGTCATAGGGTTATTGTGACTTAATCTGTTTCAACAGGTGAGACTGTAGTACTGTTTATTTTTGAGAGATGAGGTCTTGCTATGTTGTCCAGGCTGGCCTCAAATTTCTGGGCTCAGGTGATCCTCCCACCTCAGCCTCCCAAGTAGCTGAGAATACAGGTGTGTGCATGCCACTGTGCTTGGCTTTAGTTGAGGCTTTAAAATATAATGACACTGAAATATTTAATGCCAAGCTGTGTACCACCAAACAGCTACTGCATATGATTTAAAGGAAAGCACAGGAAAGAAGAGGAATCTTCCAGCATCATCTATAATTACCTGTTTGTCTTCTATGGACATTGCTATTTAGTTTAGGGAACTTGGGAACTCCACTTTAATAGTTAAATGATTTTTTAAAAAGATGATATGCACTAAATTGAAGAAATTTGTGAAAATTTAATTATGGGTATAAATTTTTATCCAGAAGATAGACCAAGTGGCACAATTAACTAACAACAACAAAATCACTTTTTATGGACAGATCTGGGGAAGATGCCACCACTGGTGCTAAGCAACAGGCTGATGAAGCCAATGAACATTATCTCTGCAATTCCAGTTCATAGTATTCCTATCACATACTCACCGTCACTGTGGAATTGGCCTGCATTACAATATTTGGAAGGAATCGGTACAAAGAAACTGCTTGGCCCTTCACATTCTGCTGGAGAATATGATCTCCAATCTCCAGTTCTTTGTCAAGGGAAGAGTTAAGGAGCCTCACAAACAAACCCTTGACATGTACTTCAGCTATTTCAATGTCTCCAAGAGAACTAGAAAAATAAAACACAAAGATTATAAAAGTGCCTTCTGATATGTCTTTGGCTCACTTTCAGAACTGAAAAATGAACTCGCTTTGGAAGTTGCCCCTAAACTGTACATTCTATTGGGCATGTTCTACATAGAAATCGTGTATTTTGTAACCTAAGAAAAATGGCTTGATGTCTTATTTCTGTTTCTTTATTGACACAATAAAATGATCTGTTTCACACAAGACAATTAAAGGAAACCTAAAATGTGCTCTAAGAGTCAGGGTATGAATGCCCACAGGAAAGTGATTATAACTTTTAAAAATTTCTTCCTGCTCAACTCAAAACCATTGTGATATGAAATTCTGAAGAGTAGATCAAGAGAAAGTTAAAACTTTTAGTTTACTTCTGTTAAAGTGACTGTGAAGATGAATAGCAATTGCTTTAATTCAGCTTTTTCATTGCTGTGACCAAAAGACCTGACAAGAACAACTTAGAAGAGGACAAGTAACTGACGCATGGTTTCATTGGTTCAGTCCACGACTGGCCAGCTCCATACCTCTAGGCCCAAGATGAGGCAGAACATGATGGCAGAGGAAAGCAGATCAAGACACTGCAACCAGGAAGCAGAGAGAGAGCTCCACCAGGGGCAAAATATAAACCCCAAAGTCACACCCCCAGAAACTTATTTCCTCACACCCTATCTGCCTGCAGTTACCACCCAATTAATCCATATTAGTGGATGAATCTATCAATCAGGTTACAACTCTCATAATCTAATCATATCACTTCTGAACATTCCTGCATTGTCTCACACATGAAATTTTGGGGGATGCCTCATATTACAACGATGTGATTAAAACAATTTTGGCAAGTGGATACATTAGACAAACATAAGGTGGTGCTTTTTACGCTCTAATTTGTGTTGAGGACTTAGTATGTTCCAGGCATCAGCCTATTTCAGAGTGTGGGTCACAGCCTATTAGCAGGTTATGAAATCACTTGGATGGCTTAGGACCAGCATCTTCAAAATAAAATATATCTCTACCAATAATATTTACCAGTACTACTAAGTACTAGGCACTGGGAAAAATACATTTGCATCTGTCTATCACTATCTCCATTTTTATATCTCTCTTTTTCCACAATTTATTTTTCACAAAACATACATATTTCTACAGATTACTTATTGAAAGTCATAGAAAAAAAGTGAAGAACGCTTTATTATGTCATTTAAGTCTTACCAAGTAAGACATGTACTCTTTTTAGTCCCACTTTATAGATCAGGAAACAGGTTTAGAGAGATTAACTCTTCATGTTAAAGGTCATTCAATAAAAATTAGTGCTTGCCCTTCTGCCTCACTCAGCTAGTAAGATCTCAAATAGGTCTCATCCAATCACTCAACTTGTTTAAAATCCTGTACACACCCTGGTGGGTGAGCACTGCTAGAAAACATCCTCCCATGCTCCTTGCCTACACACTACACATAAATTGTTGCTACCAAAAAATTATTGGTTTTAAATTACACCTGGGCCCCTAGCTTCTCCCTTCATGATGAACAGCAAGTTGTCTTCTTCATGAGCTGAGCCAGTGCCTTTTGCCACCCTGTCAACCATGTCCATATCCCTGCCCATATCTCCATTCTCCTTCCCAGCAAATAATCTTACTAAGAAAATACATCTGTGAGAGAAAACTGCCTTTTCCTGCTTCCAAGTGAGCAGCAGGTTCATCTATGACTGTGTGTACCTTTCCCTGTTCCAGACCACTCTGTGCAACAGAAGAAGGACCCTTCTCCTACTCCAAGTGAAGCCCTCTGGTGATTGCCTCCTCCACGCTTCAGCCTCTCCACCCATTCGTTATCCTGTAACACCAACCTCTCCCTTTAGACTGCTTCTTTTTCTCAAATACATACATATTCTTAAAGTGCTACCACCTTAAAAAAGAAAAAACAAAACAAAGCAATCCTCCTCCAGCTTACACGTCGTATTGTTCTCCTAATCCTGCTTGTGCAAAGACTATGTCATAAATACCTCACTTCTTATTCACTACTCAATCACCACTGCCTATGTCTGCTACAGATGCCAATGACCAATGGCCTTCACAGTTGGTAAGTTAAGTGGTATCTGTCCAGTCTTTCTCTTTATGTCTTTGAAGTATTTGCTTCTGCCGGATAGACCCTACTTTTTGAATGTGTCCCCTTTGTTTTGCATCTGTGATCTGTTTTCTCCTTTTCAGATTTCTCTTCAGGACACTGAAGGTACCTCTGAACTCATCAGGTTGGCTTGTTGTGAATCTACTCTTTCAATTAAAAAACTCTTTAAGAGAACTGTATCATTTCCACATTGGCCATACCTGAACTTCCATGGCTTTCCCTCTCTTATCCTTCAGGCTTTATCCATGACTAAGTTCTGTGCATTCTGCCTCTTTGGTTTCCTCTGTGAACATTCCTTTCTCTCTACCTGTATAGCTGCCATCTTTATTTGGCTCTTATCATCTGTGTGACATCATGGCATCATCCTAACTGTTTTCTCCAGTCCATCCTGCTCCTAACCATTCTGTTTTCCTTCCAGAGCAGTCTTCAGATGATGCACACCCAACATTGCATTTCCTGTTGGAAATCCTGTACTATTTCACCATTTTCTTCCAGATAAAAAGCAAACTTCACAACATGGAAACAAGGCCCTACCTAGTCTGTCAGCCTCTTTAATCTTTTTTTTCCTTTCCTCTTACTCATGCTTAAGCTGCAATAAGAAAAAATTCCTTGTAAGTACATAATGTGTACTGTGCATGCTCATAGTATATACTTCACTATTTACACAAATGCTCTTCCCTCTCATCCATATCTTGACACCTCAAATTTTGGGCTTCTTAATTTTTTTTTCAATATCATAAGTGCAAAATGATATCTGTTTTGTTGCCCAGTTTTCCTCTTTGGTGAGTATCTATTTAGATCATTTTGTTTACCTTCCTATAGGTTGTTTTGCATTTTTATAATTGATTCATAGAATTGATAGTATTTAATATACATACATAAATTCTTCAAGGAAAGGCTTTTTAAATATCTTTAAGTTGTCTCTTATGGTATAAACTTCTAAAGTACTTACTATGATAAAATTTATCAGTCTTTCTCTTTGTAGATTGTTTTTTGTTTATCCTCCTGATAACATGGCTGCCAAGGAGCTGTGGCTCACTGCCACTGCCTAGCATCACAAGAGTATCGTATGGCATCCTGCTAGCCCAGGAAAAGATCGCACTTCAAAATACAAACTTTGGTTTCTACTAAATGCATATTGCTTTTACACCATTGTCAAGTTGAAAAGTTGAACAACGGTTGTTAAGTGAAGGACTGTGTGTGTGTGGGGGGGGTGTTGTTCGATATAGAGTTTATTTTCCTAGCTATATTTATTAAATTGTTCATAATCTTCTTGCTGATCTTTTTTTTTGTATGTGTGTTGCTGGGGACTGAACCCAGGGCCTTATGTATGCGAGGCAAGTACTCTACCAGCTCAGCTATATTCCCAGCCCTCCCTGCTGATTTTTAATGCCACCCCTGTCATCTGACAAGTTTCTGAATATTGCCAGGCTTTTTATCTGTTCTATTGATCTAGCTATCCATTCTATGACTATACCAAATGTTTTAAATTTATATTGCTTTATATTAAAAGCAATGTAATTTACATTGCTTTATATTGGGTTTTGTGGAAAAGTCTTCCGATTTTGTTTCAGTAGAGTGTTAGCTGCCTTTGGACTTTTGCACTTTGTGACAGGCTGCCCAGACACATTCATCTCTAATCCCCAGATTCTGTGAATATGTTATGTTACATGGCAGGCATAATTAAACTTATAGATATAGGTGGAGAGATTAACCTGAATTTTTCAAGTAGGTCTAATCTAATAAAATGAGCACATAAATTAGAACATTTGCTTTACCTGGAATCATAAGAGAACTGCAGCAGAAGGGAAGGTTTAGATGCAGTGCTGCTGGCTCTGAGATGCTGGGGCCCATGTACCCATGTACAAGAACTGGGGAGAGACCTCTAGGAGCTGTGAGGACTCCACACTGATAATCAGCAAGGGAATGGGGCCCTTAGTCCTAAGACCGTAAGCAACTGAATTTGACGAACCACCTCAAGGTACATGATAGCAGATTTTCCCCCAGAGCCTCCAGATAAGAGGTCAGCTATATGACATCTTGATGTTGACCTTGTGAAATTCTAAGAAGATAAATAAGCTGAATCAATCTAGATTTATGACTTTAAAAATTGTGTGGCAATAAATTATTCTCCTTATTTTAAGTCTCTAAGTTGGTGGCAATTTGTTAGGGAAGCAAAATAAGTCATCTTACAGACTAAGATTTTACAATCAGTGTGTCAGAGACGTTGCCCAATTAGGCTATAGTTTTAGATCCAACGTTCTCCCCAACTGGAGATTAATTCCAGTGTCTATTTCTATTGATACACTAATTGCCAATCTTTTTATTATTTCTTTGAAGATAAGTGTCCTTTTTTTTTAGTTGACTTTAAAATTTTCTTTATGCTTTTTGTTTTAGAAATTTTTCTATAATGCATTTAGGTTTGTTTGTTTTTGTCTTTTTTTCTACTATGAGTTGGTAGTGCTTCCTGAATCTTTGATGTCTTTCATTATCGGAAAAATTCTCTGCTATTGTTGAAAATTCCATTCATCTGTTCTATCTCAATCTTTTCCCTGCTTTATTAACTACAATTATAAATGTATAAATATAAATGTGTGTGTGTATATATATGTGTGTATATATATGTCTATATACTCACACACACACATCACCTATTTGTTATGCTTGTTTCTAACCTCTTTGCTTTCTATGAATCAGTATGGATATATTCTTGTGAGAACATTACATAGCACAATAATTCTTCTATTGTATCAAATGTACTAATAAACCCATGTACTAAAATGGTAATTTTTGTTATATTTTTTATTCCTAAAAATTGATTTTGATTCTTTTATTTTTAGTCTACAAGTTGAGGCCAAACTTTTTATCTTGTCATTTAATCCCTTGTATAGTTTAGTCATTGTTTCTTTGAGGTCACAACATCTGCATCTCCTATACCTGTTTCTGGTGTCCATATTTGGTTTTGGTGTTTGGTTAACTTTTACTTTTGTACACATTGTTATTTTTTATATAGTCCTGTTATGGTTTAGATATAAGGTATCCATCAAAAGCTCATATGAGAGACAGTGAAAGAAAATTTAGAGGTGAAATGACTTGGTTATGAGGGTCTTAATCTAATTAGTGCATTAATCCACTTGAATGGGTTAACTGGGTAATAACTGTAGGCAGGAAGGGTGTAGCTGGAGGAGATAGGTAACTGGGAACATGTCTTTGGGGATATTTATTTTGTCCCTGGTCAGCTGAGCTTAATCTCTCTACTTCTTTGTTGCTATCCTTATCTATGTTCTTCCTCCACATCCTTCCTCCATGATGTTCTGTTTAACCTTGGGCCCAGAGTAATGGAGTCAGCAGTCTATTGACTAAGACTTCTGAAACCACAATTCCCCAAATAAACTTTTCCCCCTCTAATTGTTCTTGTTAGGTCTTTTTGGTCATAGCAATGACACAGCTTACTAAAACAAAATCCTACTATCATAGATTTAAAAAAAAAACCTGCACAGATAATTTAAGGCTCTGTATGTTTTCTCACTCTAGAGAGGATTTATTTTTGCTTTTGGCAGGCATCTAAGTTGAAATAAATCACTTTAATTGAATCAGGGTGTGAAATGATTTGACACTAGACTGGTTTATTTTGATTATAGCTTTACTTTTGGGTGTACCCTTCTAAGTTCTAACTGAAAACCTGGGGGTGTTTGAGGGATGACTCTCATTCTTGACAGGTGCCAAATGCCAATTCTCATCCCCCCAGTCCTGTGATCCTGCCAAAATCTTCGATGAACTTCTGAGCCTCTCTGCTACTGCTTCCAAACTATTTTTAGGAGAAAGATGGCTCGAAATATTAGGATTTTGCTCTGGATTTCCTCTCCTAGAAGAAGAACGATGATAATAAAGGGTGTACGTACCTATAGACTCTCTCGACATCCACTATGAAATTCCCTTAAAAACAGAGGCCTCACTTCCCACACCCCTGCATTGAGAAGATGCCTCTTTCATAGAGGTTCACTTTTGACCAATTCATATAACCATGTCTTTTCTTTGTGTGTGTTATCATTATTTAATTTTGGATGTAACATCCCTGGGATTCCTCTAATTCATTCTCATCTTACTATTACTGAATTCTTTGTATCTTTTTTTTATTTTTTGTTTTATAGATTCATTCTTCTGCCCATGGAAATGATCACTACTTGACTTTTATTTTAAACAAAGACACTTGAAATAGCTCAGCTACCCCTTTGTTATCATCACTTATAATTGAATATTTATAGTTGCTTTTCAAAAATCTTTCATTATTCAAATGAACTGTTTATTCATTAATTTAAATTTTATTTTATGTACATACATAGGATAAATTCGCTTATCTGAAAGAAAACAAAACATTGTTCATATCAAGGCATGTATTTGCCTTTTTGACTTAAGACCTAAAGTTACAGGAAAACACTTCATGCGATACATGGAAATTCATGGAGGCAAACTGTCAATGTGCTGTCACACTTGCTTTACAAGTAATCTTTTTTCTCTTCTCTGCAAGCCTTCCTGTTTATTTTTTAGTGGGAAAGTGACTTGAGACCTTTGCTCATAATTTGTGATTGGCTGAGAGTGGAGAGTGATGTTCCAATCATCCTGTCAGTAGCTTTTGTACATACCTGATTTGTAAAAAGATTGAAAAGACACAAGTCTATGTCACTTTTTTTTCTTAAAAATTACTTTCTATTATTTAAGCACTGATTTATCTGGTCATTGGGTTCTCCTTGAAAGCTCCATGCTATTTATCTGCTTTTGAGCTTCTGTTACTGAGCAATCTGCTAAAATTATCTTTAGAGTTTCAGTTATTCCACCCTCTACCTAAAATTCTCTTTATATTGGCAGCTGCACTTGTCATTGGGGTGGGTGGTGTTAGCTGGTAAGGCTCTTTAAGTTTTTAAAGAATGAATTTTGGAAAAACTAAGGGAACATGAGTCAATTCACTGGTTCTATAAGAGAAGAGCTCTTATACATGAAAGTCTTAGTGACAGATCTTTAATGTAATGGAGAGATAAATTTGTGTATTACTACCACCAGGCTCTAAATCACCCAAAGGAAGAATAAATGGGCTTAGAATACTTTGGAAATATGGATATATTTGCAAACTCATTGGTTGTTTTGGACAAGAGGTATTCATGTGGTTATCATTATCTTGGTGAGACTCATTTTGTCCAGAGCTTACTAACATTCTACCTCTAAAGTTGTATAATGAAGAACTGCCTGGGAGCCAAGATGGAGGAAGGTAGCCTTCTTAATATAGTGTCATTCATGGGGCATCAAGAACTAAACATGAAGCCAAGGTAAAGTCTTAGATTTAGGAAGGGTGCTGATGTAAAACTAGTGAAAATTCTAATAATACACCTACTCCATTTCCTGCTTGCCTACAACCCCCTTTTCTTCCTTCTGCTGGCAGATTTTCAGCTGATCCTCAGAGATGATTGGTGATGGTGCGTGAAAAACAGCAGCACTCTGTTCAAAACACTACAGGAAAGATTAAACAGAATATGTAGAGATACGGCTGAGATGAAAAATATATTAGATGGGATTAACAGATTAGTAGTAGATGAAAATATCAGTGAATATGAAGACATAGTAATGGAAACTATCCAAAAAGAAACACAGAAAAAATGTTTTTTAAAAAGAAAGAAAATATGGGGCTGGGATTGTGGCTCAGTGGTAGAGTGCTTGTCTCACACGTGTGAGGCCCTGGGTTTGATCTTTAGCACCAAATACAGATAAAAAAAAATAAAATAGAGGCTGGGATTGCAGTGCAGTGGTGGTGTGCTCACCTAGCACGCGTGAGGCACTGGGTTTAATCCTCAGCACCACATAAAAATAAAATCAAGATATTCTGTCCACCAACAACTAAAAAAATAAATAAATTTAAAAAAATAAAATAAAGATATTATGTTCATCTTTAAAAAAAAGAAAGAAAGAAAGGAAAGAAAGAAAGAAAGAAAGGAAAGAAAGAAAGAAAATAACATCAATAAAGAACTGTGATACAACTCCAAGTGGTCCAATAGATGTGTAATTGGAGTCCTTTGAAAAGGAGGGGTCAATATTTGAAGACATAATGGCCCAAATTTTTCCAATTTAAATTCTACATATCTGTAAATTGAAGAAACATCACAACCCCAAGCATAGGAAATCTGAATAAAGTTATACCAAGACACATCATAATCAAATCTTCAAAAACCAATGATAAAGAGAAAATCTTTAAAGCATCACGAAGGAGGAAAATAAAAAAAGAGGACATGTTTACGTAGAGGATCAAACATATAATGATCACAGCATATGTATTAGAAACAATGTGGACAAGAAGATGCAACAGCTTTAAAGTTGAAGAAAAACTGTCCACATATAATTCTATATCCATTGAAAATATCTTTTTAAAACAAAGACAAAATCAATAATTTTTTTGGTATATCAAAATGGAGGGAAGAATTCACTATGAGCAGTTTTACACTGTAGGAAATATTAAAGGAGATTCTTTTCAGATGGCAGGATAATGATACTGTCTGGAAATATAATCTACAGACCAAAAAAAAAAAAAAAAATGAAGAGTACTCAAACATATCAGGGTACATATACTGTATAAGAAATTTTTCTTATTATTTAAATTTATCTTTAATTGGCTAAACAAAAATAGCAATATTATGGAGTTTATATCATATAAAAAAGAAAATGTGTGACAAAGACCAATAAGAGAGCAAGGAAAGTACACTATAGTAAGGTTCTTAGGCCACATGTGAAGTAGTGTAAGGCCACTTCCAGGTAGCCTGTTGTTGGTTCAAGTTGTATCATATAAGCCTGAAAGCAACTGCCAAAATGAAAACTATAGCTAATTAACCAACAAAGGAAGTAAAGTAGAATTATTAATAATACTCCATTCAAAAGAAGATAAAAAAAATGGGACATAGATAATTGAAAAAAATAAAAAACAAACAACAAAACAGTAGGCTTAATTCTAATCATATTAATAATCATTTTAAATGTAAGTGGTTTAAAGGGGATGGATTTGTCAGATTGGCTAAAAGAGCATGTCCTAACTATATGCCATCAACAAAACAGGCACTCCTAATATAAACACATAGTTTAAAAGTAAAGAATGGAAAAAGATATAGCATAATAACATTAGTAAAACAAAGCTCCAGTGGTATATTAATATTAGGCCAAATAGCTTTCCAAGCAAAGAATATTGCCAAGCATAAGGGAAGTAATTTCATAATGATATATAAGGACCAATGCATTGGGAAGATATAACTTTCCTAATTGCTTCTGCATATAATAACAAAGAATCAAAATACATTAAAAATAACAAAAATGAACTGCAAGGGAGAAATCAAACAATCCAGATTATAGCAGATTTTAATACCTCTCTCTCAATAACTGATAGAATGAGTGGACAAAAAAATCAGCAAAAAGACAGTATACTTGGGCTGGGGTTGTAGCTCAGTGGTAGAGCGCTTGCCTTGCATGTGTGAGGCACTGGGTTCAATCCTCAGCACCACATAAAAAATAAATAAATAAAATAAAGATATTGTGTCCACCTACAACTAAAGAAATTTTTTTAAAAAGACAGTATATTTAACACTATCAATCAACATATTTATGAACCACCTCACTCAACATCAAAATGCACTTTCTTTTCAAGTATATTTAAACTTTTACCAAAATAGTCAATATCCTGATTATTAAATGAGTCTCAATAAGTTTTAAAGGTTTCAAGTCATACAAAGCATATTTTTGAGTATACGGAATCTATCTAGAAATCAACAAAAGAAGATATTTGGAAAACCATGGAACTGAAAAAATCTATAAAATATTTGGGAACTTAATAATGCTTCCAAATTACCTAAGAATCAAAGAGGAAATAAAAATGGAAATTAGAAAATATTTTGAATAGAATGAAAATGCAAATACATTTCAAAATGTATGGGATGCAACTAGGTAGTACTTAGAGGGAAATTTATAATATTAAATATCTATGTCAGCTAGGCATGGTGGCTCATGCCTGTAATCCCAGCGCTCCGGAGGCTTACTCAGGAGGATGGTGAGTTCAAAGCCAGCTTCAGCAAAAGCAAGGCACTAGGCAACTCAGTGAGACCCTGTCTCTAAATAAAATGCAAAATAGGGCTGGGGATGTGGCTCAGTGGTTGAGTGCCCCTGACTTCAACCCCTAGTACTCTCCCCCAAATAATAACAATGGGAAAAAACAAAAACAAAAAGCTTTCCTGATTCCCCTTAGTGAAGTCCAAATTTTTGAACCTGTAATTCAAGACTCACAGTGATCTCTTTCGCACTGAATCCAAGCTCTTGTCCCAGGACCAGTGGCAATGAAGCCTGACGAAGTGGGCTAGAATGCATAGGAAACCAGCATCATTGCCCACTACCTGCTGCTGCCCCTAGCCTAGCATGAGCAGGTATACTGGGCACTGTGCATCCACATGGGCCACAGTCGTGCAGAGCCTGCCATGCCTGCACCAGCCTGAGGCAGAGTGAGCCAGGGCCTAGGCCGGTGCAGATAACTTATCCCACACCACACAGCAGCATGTCCCGGAACTCCCAGCATCCAGGATCCACTGACCTCAACCTCCTGGGAAGCTGGGATTGCACATGAGCCGCAAGAAAACAGAAGTGGGCAGACCTGAATGGAAGTTCAGACTCAAGGGTTGTTGGTACTTTTTCAAACCTTGATTGGCATAATTTTGGACCAATAGCATTGATATTTTTTCAAACCCTGATTTGCACAAATTTGGGCCAAGATCATTGACCCAAGTGCCATATAAACTTCTAGACTAACACACTTGAGCTGCAACCTGCTATCAGGTCCCCTCTTTCCCTGTGAGAGTTCACTTTCTATTCTTGAATAAGTCCTACACCTTTCACTCTTTCATTTGTCCACAAAGTTTAGGAGACAAGAACCTGGAAAGAAATCCACGGTGAGCTGTTGTGATCTGCTGCAAAACTGGAGGGCATAGTTCTCCATTAAGAGCTGCAACATGTTTTTTGGCTGCAGAGACCTGCTGCTTATGCAGATCTCACTCACCGGCTGAAGGGGAGAAATTCTGGTTTCAACATTGTCACCTACAACCCTGTTACTCTTCATGCACTGCTTGATGTGACCATGTCGTACAATTCTTTGCACCTGATCTTAGCTTTTTTGCCTTTTTCGCTTTCTGCTTCTCCTTTGCTCTAGGCTTGTGGTTCTCAATCCCAACTGTGCATTAGAATTACCATGGCATTAAAACAGATAACAGCGACAACAAATCATAGTTGCTTAATTCTACCCCCAGGGATGTTGACTCAAATAGTCTGAGATGGGGTCAGGACAAGAAAAGCATCCCAGGTGACCATACTGAGTATTGAAAATCAGTAGTACAGAGTGTCCTCACATACTTCAAATTTGTATATCCCAAACTGACCTTTCTTTTCAGTTAGTGCATTATAATTATACATAAAAGCAAGGTTCATTGTGACATTCATATACGCACATAATTGGTTCCAGTTCCTTCTCTAGTACTATCCCTTTCCCTTTTCTCCTCCCTTCCCCTGATCCCTTTCCTCTACTCTACTGATCTTCCTTTTGTTTATTCTTAATTGGTGCATTACACATGAAAGTGGGATTCACTGTAATATGTTCTTTCAAGGATTTAGCATAATTTAGTTAATTTCATTTTGCCGTTCCTCCTCTTTCCCTCCACCTTGATCCTCTTTCTCTACTCTAATGACTAGCCTGTCTTTCAAAATACAGTCTAAATTATAGCTTCTTCATATAATCTTCCCAGATCATCCTGAGCTGGAAGTAGGCTCTCCTTTAAATGCCTTGGTATCTTACTTGCCTCTCTTATCCTCATTTGCAGGTCTTCCCAGACTACAGTGTAACTCCTGGAAATCATATTCGTTAAGTCTTTGAAAATTTTGCCCCAAATAGTTCATTATTTTTAACATGATTGGTATTGAGTGAATAATTTGATGAAGTGTTTTTAGATACTTGAGCAAACTCTCAGGTTTTCTTCAATCCCAGGCGGTATTACAGCACTTGTGATTTTAGGAAACAAGGGGTAAGGAGAAAAAATTTTCCTTCATAACTGACACTCAACTCTGCCTACCAACTTCTTTTAGTTCTCAAATATCCTATGCCAACATGAGTTCACTACTAACATTTCACAGGTCAATTTGTTGTTTATGAAGTAAGTAAGGCAGAGTTAGGTAAATAAGTAGATGAGTCAGCTCCTTTTTTTAGTTCTAATACCAACTTTCTTCCTGATCAATTCTTTTGCTATAGATACTGACACTATAATGATGGATCAAAGAGGTAAAAATTAACCTCTCTCCTTCTGTCTTGAACTAGGAAAAAATAAATAAAACCATTGAATGATTTACCAACATTAAAAAAGATCATTGAATAATTGAATGGACTCTGCAGGGATTATATAGTGCTGTATTCTCTAGCTTTGTTTTTTGGTACCAGGGATTGAACTTAGGGATACTCAATCGCTGAGCCACATCCCCAGCCTTATTTTGTATTTTATTTAAAGACAGGGTCTCACTGAGTTGCTAAGGGACTTCGGTTGCTGAGGCTGGCTTTGAACTCGCAATGCTCCTGACTTGGCCTCCCAAGCTGCTTCTCTGTCATTTTTGAAGAATTAACATTCCTTGTTACCTTCCCTAGAAGGTTAATATCAATTACTTTTTTTAAAAAAAGTATATATATATATAATATATATAAAAGTATATATACATATTTAGTTATAGATGGACACAATATTTTTGTTTATTTATTTTTATGTGGTGCTGAGGATTGAACCCAGTGCCTCACAAGTGTGAGGCAAGCGCCCTGCCACTGAGCCACAACTCCAGCCCCTCAATTGTTTTAATTGCTCAGAACACAAAATAATTATATTTCAATGACTTATTTAGAGTTTTAGAAGAACATATTTCAGAACTAACAACAGATCAGAACTCTTTTTTCTACTGATTTATTGATCCTCACCCAGCAGAGACTATCAAACCATTCAAATAGAGTTTGTACCTGGACATAGAGGGGCCAACTTCTTCAAGAATTGTAGAAAAGCGTTTGTAAGTATCTTTGGTGTGGCGTGAACTGGCAAGAAATTTATTGGGATCACCAAACAAAGAAAGGAAGTAATCCTCTCCTTCCCCGATCACAGGTGACTGGGAGTCAAAGCTCGACAGGGTCTTTTTCTTGGGAATTGGGAAGCAGTTGATGCCTTTCAAAGAAATTAGAGAAGTAGATGAGAGAGAAGTCAATAAATGAATATTCAAAGAACCCTGAGGCATTATCTTTACTCCTTGTTTCTACAGAACAATATTTTGTTCTAGATTTTACTGTCACTGTCAAACTCCGTGAGAATAATTAGCTTTTGAATGATCATTTTTAGCTATCAAACAATTTAACTGATTAACTTACTAGAAACATCACCCATTTTTGAGTAGGTAAAGCACTTGAATCTGTCAAATTTGGATATGTTATGTACATTATAGTCATATTCTATTTTGTGTTTTCAATAGTACCCAAATTATCACCCATAAATTAAAGCTTCAAATGAGTCCTTTTCTGCCAATGCTTAGTCCTTTTCCCAGATAAAAACTTAAACTTTGTCCATCAACTAAAATATGTATTTATTAGAAAGATAAAGTAATGTTTAATCAGGTTCTAGGATCCTTTAGACGTTTTCTCTACTGAAATTTTCTGCAGAGAATTGCTGACAGAAATTCTCTGCAATTATGACCCAGCTGTGCCACTTATCAGGTCAAGGGATTTAGACTTTCCAGGTTTCTGTTTTCTTAAACATAAAATAAGGAGATGTGAGGACTGAAGATAAAGCAGGTAGGTGTCTGGCACAGTGTTTACTATTTAGCAGGTACTTGAGAAATGATTGATGTTACACAGTACAGGGATTTTGGTTAATGTGGCCGTGGGTCCAGAATCCTCAAAGGATTAAAACAATTTAGATTTTGTTTTAGATTCTTATATCTTTAACAAAAACAAAGCAAGTGAAAGATACAAAGGAATAAAATCATAGGTTTTTTTTGTTTGTTTTGGTGCTGTGCTGGGAATTGAATCCAGGGCCTTAAACATGCCAAGCACATGCTCTATCACTGAGCCACACCTCTTGCCCATAATTACTAAAAAGGATTCCTCGAAGTATTTTGTTGAAAAGAAACACTTGAAATTAAATTAGTTCATTCTCAGTCAAGCAAGTATTTATTAATCATTAAATTCTGTTGGGAAAGGATAATATATGGCATTCTTCTTCATAGCTCATCCTGGTAGAGGAAAGCCTTGAATTACCAAAGGAAGAAAACCTTGATTTTGCTCTGAGTTGCTATTTCATCTAGAATAACAGGTGACATTGCAACAAATGTAACAAGTCCCAGTGGAGCCAGACACCTATATACAGAATCTATGGCAAACTGAAGGAGAAGACCACATCCCAATTCATCTCTTGCCCTGCAAAGAGAAGTCACAAACTTTTGTCATACTCCCTTACATTATGAGAAGCATATACAGTCAAACCCAAATATAGAACGTCTTCCACAATATAATATATAGTGCCAAATGATGGAAAAATCTCTTCCTAGATCTAAAATTTACATTTGTATTTTAAGTATATGGGTTCTGGCTATTACACTGAAGTTCAATATACACTTAAGAGGCTTCTTTGGAAAATTTATCTTCGTTACACAAATAAGGAAATGTGGGGAAGATGACTACAATTGCAGTAGGACAAAACCCTGCATAACAGTGTGTCAAGGGCTGGGGCTGTAGCTCAGTGGTAGAGCATTTGCCTAGCATGCGTGACGCACTGGGTTCGATCCTCAGCACCACGTATAAATAATAAATGAACAAAAAATAAAGATCCACCAACAACTAAAAAAATATTTTAAAAAATATTTAAAAAAAACCAAAAAACAAAAAACAAAAAACAGTGTGTCAAAGGGTTAGGAAAAGCCAGGCGCAGTGGTGCACACCTGTCATCCCTGCACTTAGGGAGGCTGAGACAGGAGAATCGCGAGTTCAAAGCCAGCCTCAGCAACGGCGAGGCACTAAGCAACTCAGTGAGACCCTGTCTCTACATAAAACACAAAATAGGGCTGGGAATGTGGCTCAGTGGTCGAGTGCCCCTGAGTTCAATCCCTGGTGGCCCCCCCCCCAAAAAAAAGGTTTAGGAAAATACCAGAAGCAAAATTAAATATAGATGAGATACAGCCAGACTGTAAATGTTCACAAAATGGGAGAGGAAATAGAGGTATCATATACTCAGGGGAGTGTTTGTGCTAGCAGATTTGAAACTTGTTGGTTGCTAATTGAAAAACAGAACCCAATCTACAACATTCTAAAAGAAGGTGTTACAGGTGTATTAAAATTCACACATAATTTATATTGAGTACTCACTACGTGCGAGGTAATGCATTAGATGATCTTCATCCATATCTTTTCTGATCCTTACACTAATTCTGTGATGTTGGTATTGTAATCTCTATTCTATAGTTATGGAAAATAAGACCCACAGATACTATGCTTTACATTGTAGAGCACAGGAAAAGAATTGGTCCTGTGTTTCCAGGGACAGGCTGCTTTCTGTAAACCATGGAAGATTCCTCAACCTGGTGAGGAGCAATACCCCTAGAGTGTGGGTATTGCTGAGCATCTTGTTGACAACTGTCAAAACTTCCTCTGATTTTCACAGTATTAGCTACATCATCTTCTCCTTCAAGTTCTCTTTATTGCTTCCCCCTTTGCTCTTTGCCATTTTATTATTTGCTTTTTATTTCTTCCTTTTATTATTCATCTATTCCTTATCCATAAGTTTCCTAAAGGCACAAAGTACTCGAGATGTTGCTTAATCCTTCTGGCAGCATTCAGAGGGTGGGCCATAACATTTTACATTATAATGTTTAATTCACTAGCAATTCCACTCAGACAACCCACAAACTTCATGGTTACTCTCGACAATTTAATCATAGGATTATGTATTGGGGCACAAGCATTTATGTGACCTGAATTTAAGACTGCACTTCTAGAGTCAATGATGACAGTAGTCAAGTTACTCTACATATGAGAAGGGAAATTATTACTGGGAACAAATAATAACACATCATTCTGGATTGGAGGTACATAATGAATCTAATGAAATACATACTTTAAAAACAGTCAGTTATAGGGCTGGGGTTGTGGCTCAGCAGTTGAGCGTTTGCCTCGCACGTGTGAGGCACTGGGGTCGATCCTCAGTACCACATAAAATAAACAAAGGTATTGTGTTCATCTACAACTAAAAAAATATTTAAAAAAAATTAAAAAAAAATAGAATATATTTACTTACCCACATTGCTGTCTTCTTGGGGAAAGCTGATTAGAGTAGATTTAGAAACCACTGTCCCCGCTACAGATGTGTTTCCTCTGCTAATCTGAGCACTAGACAGATAGCAACTGAGAGGAATTTCATGGGATAATGACCGTGACAATGGCAGTGTTGTAGTGTCTGAATCTGTGGTGCTTGTTAAAAAATGTACTGAAGACTGCTGCTTCACTGGGGTAGTTCTAAGCTTGTCTTCTTTTCTGTGTACAAAAATTATAATAAAAAAGGTATGAAACTCAAAATGGCCATGAATTCAAGACAAATGGGCTCTCATTTTGGCCAGAGCTCGCTTTTCAAAGGTATTTTGCACCTAACACAACACAAATATACATCTTATATTTCTAGTTTTAACAATCTAGAAAAAAGCACTTAACCTTAATTTATATTTTTTATTTAAAAATCAATGAATTCATCTTGTAGATGGTTTTGAAAATGTGTAAAGCAGGAAGAGGAAAATAATAATCACTATAATGCTACCGGAGATTTCACCATTTCCTTCCAGGCTTTTTAATAGACATTTTTACTCAAAGTTGAAACTGTATAAACCACTTATACTCCACTTCTGTGGCTTAATTTATCATATTTTCTCTTTCCAGTAACACAAAAAATCATAATTTCTGTGATTGCTTATTATAATTTTTTCTTTTAATTCTTGTTGCTGTGTAATTGATTTTCCCATATTAACATAGATTTACCTTTAGAATCTGCTTTCAAATAAACTGTGTGTGTGTTTGTGTGTATTGGACAGAATGGCACAAAAAAAGAAGAATGACAATTTTCAGGTACTATTAAAATAAGCGAGTTTTACTGTAAACAAAGATGTTTTTCCTTTCTTTTTTATACATATAAAAGCATTTGTTAACTCTCACAAGATACTTTGAACAAAGTCCTAAAATACTATCATTTTACAAGTTAAGCAATATTGTCATAATATGGCTCATGAAAAGGCTTACAATGACTCCATTTTATGAGTCACATGGATGCTCTTCCCAGTGACCTCAAAGCTATTCACTTGTGCTTAATGTATACACTGAGAACAAAGGTCTTGGGGTCCAAAACCCTTCCTCATTTCTGAAGACTTGGACAAATGGCCTGTTCAACCATTCTCCTTTTGACGGCTGCCCATCTATCCACTATGTCAGGAGTTAAGTATTTTGCTTTGTGGATTATCTCTGTTTCAATCTGTCTTCCAGAGCACTTGTACAGTTATTATTGCCAGTCTCTGGTTGATTTGTTTCTTTACAATGATTTCACAAGGGTGACCTGGAGCTTCCGCTGCCACCATCTTGCTGATGTCCCTCTCGTGTTTACCAAGAGGCACACACAATCATCATGTCCTTCAGTTCAGGAGTTCCCTCACCAGAAATACATCCAGAGATCTGTATACTCACAGCTAGACTGTTCTCAATGTTGTCTTAGAAGGCAAGGCCATCTCAGGAATATTTTGTAAAATGTTAAATGTCATTGGCTTTGAAAATTACAGTGTTACTAGTCCATTGCTCAACAAGCTTGAGTACTTGCCATGCAGCGGAAACCTCAAGCATTCACATTTGTCAGAAAAGTTCTAACCCCTGACTGGAGTATGACTCTGAAGCTTGTGGGAAGGAGACGACATGTCAAATCACAAATATTTCATCTGTATCCAGCCTGAGACAGGATCATATGACGTGATTTCTCCCTCACACTGTCTGGAATACACAGGGAAAGTGTTTTCCTTTTTCAACATTCCTTACATCTGAGTTTCATTATATGCTGGTTACATCTTTTCAGCATGCTCATTTTTCAAGCTTCCAGTTTTTTTCCTTAAATAAAACAATAGCATTTCCAAATAAATTTAATTCCATAAAATATTCCCAATAAGTCTTGGCAAATGTTGCAATCAGAGAAATCAGGGACACCAGTTGTTATTTTTATAGGTGAATAAGAAATGTTTGACAATTGTATACATCTTAGGAAGAGCTTGAACACTTCAAGGAACTGATTGGTGTGACCCAGCTTGTGTCTGAGCCGCCCACTCACCTACCTATTGTAGTCTCTTTGGAAGACCAGAGATTTTTCTTAGTGCTCAGTTAGCTTTCCCCTTTTTTTTTTTTTTTTTTAAATATTTTTTTAGTTGTAGATGGACACAGTGTCTTTATTTTATTGCTTTGTATGTGGTGCTGAGGATGGAACCCAGGGCCTCACGCATGCGAGGCAAGCGCTCTACCGCTGAGCTACAATCCCAGCCCCTAGCTTTCCCTTTAACATAAGGAACTTTCCAAGTCCCTTCTTGGGGTTTTGCACTCTCTGTAGTTGAAAGGCACTAAACTAGGAGCAATTACATATCAATTCCAGCAGTTCAACGTTATTTGGGGAAATGCTACTTTGGTAACACTAATGACAATTATTTCTTGCCTCTAAACACAAATATTAAAAAACAGACTTGGACTGAATAGTAAACACAGGACATCTAGGTCCAAATAACAAAGAGTTTAAATTATGCACACTCCAACAGCAAAATTTACTTTTTAGAAAGCATTGGAAAACCAACACTAATGCTTTTGTTGATCAAATTATTTGTATCAGTAGTAAAAACAAAGAGGTATAATTTTATGTGACATTTTCAAAACCAAAATTTTAATGTATTTTTCTCCAGGTTAGTTAACTAGTTCTCAAGAAATTGTGCAAATGGTCTTAGCACACTTAGAAACTTCAGGACCTCAGCCAGGTCTTCTATAGTAGAGATATGTCCAGGTGATTTTTTATACTACTCAAGGACTGGAACTTTATAAAACAGTGGCTGGGGAAAGAGTTGTATACTATAGTTCATTATTTTTAGAAAATCTGTGGGATCTATTCTAGTTCTAACTTCATGTTTTTAAACAAAAGAATTCAAATAGTCCATCCATATCCCTCTAAAATTCAGACCCTCTCCCCATTTATGCCATTCTTACATATCTTGTGTCTCCATTTTATCTTTCTGCCTTTGAACTTCACTGTTCAGGGCCTCCGAAGCTTCCTGATTGCCTTATGTGTCTTTTGTCTTGGAAAGAGTTCTCTTTTCTTTCCTAGAAAAAACAGATCATGGGAGTTAGCAATGAATATAGCTTAAGTTTAGGGCAGAATTTCTTGAAAGTGACCTCACCTATTAATCCAACTATCTTCAATTTACCAGATTTAATGATTTCTTTACCACACTGTGCCAAAAACTGAATTTTCATGTGAATGTATAAGTACTGACATAGCCAATACTTCTATAAGTCAAGGATATAAGACAAAGCCTCAGTGAAGGTATGTAGCAATCATTGGAAGCAGCTCATGCAGGAGGGCAGTAACCCTGCAGAGACCTTTATGACAGCCACTTTCACATCTGGCCAACACTGCCTCTTAGAACACTATGAGGTAATGTCTCCATAGTTACAAAGTTTCAGCCTCTGAACAATTACTATGTTGGTGCTGAACCTGCTTTGCAGTTGCAGACATTAAATAATGTAACTTGCTTTTAGGAGAGCCACATGTCCCACCAGACAGACGTTGACACTGAAATGTTTAATATCTTATTTTGGACTTTTGAGGGTTACAGTCAGTATATAAATATTGAGGAAATTTATTATAATTCCTCTCTTCTTTCTCCCTTTCTGTGACAAATACTTTCAGGATGGAGAACAGTTAGGCAGCAGGAACAAAAAATATCATTTTAAGGCAAAAAGAAGTGTATTTGATTGAAATAGTAAAACCAAAGCCAGAAAACCTGTATTATTCTAGTAACACCAGAATGATTTAGATGAAATCGCTAATTCAGTTTCCACTGTGTAAAAGACCCACACTTAATGTTTAATGATAATGATCGTATGAGAATAAGACTAACATATGAAAGTACATGATTCTACACAGAAGTAAGATATATTAATGATGATGATTACTGGATGAGAGAATTTATTCAACAAATATTTAATGATCATTAACTATGTATCAGGAACTGGCTGAGTACTATTAATAATTTTTGACTTAGGGAATAATGAAAATACATCTTCTAACCCAGATTTGAAAATGACTTTTATCTTGTAGTGATGAATAATATTTAAATACAAAGGACAATGAATAAAGTAACTGCTCTAATAAGTTGAAATTTAAAAAAAAAACAAGATATATATTATCTAATAATACAAAACAAAGGAAAATAAACATTTGACTATATTTTTTCTGTCCCAGAGATGAAGCAAGTACTTGTCAGCATTGTGGGTCAATTATGCAAAACTAACATCAGGAGATTTTTAAATTATACTTATGCTTAGAAAAAATTAAAAATGGATTTATAATTTCTTGCCTAGTTTCCCTGCTTACCAGTATGGATGAAATCAGTATGACTTCCTTTGTTTTCTCAGAGAACCTATTCATATTTTTCAACAAAGTTTGAAGAAAAAATTTTTTCAACTGAGAAAGACTTTTAAAACCTTTAAGCTCATGAATGTTTCAATATTCATTCCCCATATAGTATGTTTTCCATACTTCCTTTCCGCAAATTACTGCACATGTGCAACATGAACCATAGGGAGCATTTTGTAAATATGAAAGGACAGTGATAGCAGTCATAAAGATCTGGGCGGGATGCTAGTGGTATTTAGAAGACAGAAGCCAGAAATACTAGACTTTCTGCAATTTGGCAGATATTCCGACTTGGCAAAGAATTTCCCACATACCTCTTGACTTGCCAGATATTCACACATGTGCAAAACAGATTATTAATTATGCAGGTCTAGCACCACATTGCATATCAACATAAATATTTTGCACAATTTTAATATACACTAGTTTCAAGGAAATAATAATTTATTATTTATATTTAGGGAAGGTTACATACTGATTGACCCAGTCCTTTCCCAATGGTTGCTTATCAGTTTGGAAAATTACATCATCAATGGCAATACCGTGTGATAGTATCTATGTGGCTGATAAAACTTGCCTGACACAGGTAATAACAATAGTAACAATGTCAACAGCAGCAAAAAAATCAACCTGAATCTGATGAATCCTATAACTTGCACATAATAGAGGATAGAAGAGCATGTTAGCTAATAGATCAAGAGAATTCAGACAATTTTTGTAATTTGTAGTTAAAACTTATAATTCAAGCAAACTGCAAAAAATGTGTAAGACTTTGGAAATTTAAGCACACTAGGTATTTAACAATTTTTTTTTTGGTACCAGGGATTGAACTCAGGGGTACTCGACCTCTGAGCCACATCTCCAGCCCTATTTTGTGTTTTATTTAGAGACAGGGTGTCACTGAGTTGCTTAGCGCCTTGCCATTGCTGAGGCTGACTTTGAACTCTCAATTCTCCTGTCTCAGCCTCCCAAAGTGCTGGGATTACAGGCGTATGCTACTGCACCCAGTGGTATTTAATGATAGTAAGCAATAACTGTTAAGTATTTTAGGTGTGATATTATGATTGTACTTTTTAAAATTTCTTATCTTTTAGACATAGTAAAACATTATAGGTAAAATGATATGATGTTTGGATTTGCTTCAGATTAACGGAGGAAGTAGAGAGCAAATGAGGATATAGACAAAAAAAGATGCACCATGACTTGTAATTGTTGAATCTGGATAATAGTTACATGGAGATGTATTACACATCATGACTATACACCCCCCCCCCACCCCCACACCCACACATGAACATACATATATGGATATGTGTATACATACATGTTCTTCTGTTGTAAATGTTTGAGAATTTCTAGATGAAAAGGCTAAAAATGAAAAGATCAGTTTGGGATGAATAGGGTTCAAACACCAAGAGCACCATTGTAGTGGTTGTCTATAGCTCAGGCAGGTCAGGGCCAAGCAAGAGCAGACCTGCTGCTTTTGCAGTGTGATAGTCTTTGTATAGTTCTCGAAATGGGTATTTCTTCACTGTTTGAAGGAGAAAATGGAAGTTCAGACAGAGGAAATGCCTCTTCCAAGAGTATCTGGCCAGAAAATAACAGATCCAGAATTTAGTCTCACCCCTTTGTGATAAAGACACCTTCACTACACTCCCTGCTTCTGTTTTAGCTCCCAATATCTTCATAACATCTTTCATGGTCATTGCCTAAATACTCGCCCACTTCTGGCCAGCTTTATTACTGTTCTTGCTTTCTGCATTGATCTCACATCACTCTTTCCCTTGGCTTTCTGGTCTTGTGTCAATTCTCTTTGGCCATAACCTCTCTTGGGAAAATACCAGAATTTCTCTTGGGAAGCTGAAGCCCTTTAAGAATATATATAGGTTAAAATAGGAAGATGAAAACCAAGTTTCTTGTCATGAGCTTTTTACCTTGATTAAGCAAAAATTAAAAATGGCAAATTTCCATATTCTACAATTTAAATAACAGTCAAAATATTGTATATATCCAATTTTGAAAGAGTTGAAGAACACAGAAAGCAGGCTTTATACATTTGAGACTTTTCTCTCCACATATGGAGAACATTTGCACAGCAGGGGATTTTTTATTAAATTGGGAATATAAATAAAATGTCTTGAATGAATGAAGGCTGTATTCAGAAAGATAATTTTCCTTTCCTCTCTGGCCATAGGTAATATGCAGTTGAGTAACATACAGTTGAGGATTACAATCTAAAACATAACATGTTCTTTATTTCAGAGTTTGGAATTTAATTTCATATTTGCACCTACCAAAAGATAGAATAAATACCCATTATAAAGCATCTTGTTGGTCTAAAAATGTACTGGATAAATTAATTTGTTTTTTACAGATCCACATGTAAATAATTCAGTCTCAAACACAGATGCTATTATTTTGCCTTGAAGTCAGGGTCAAATTAAGGGTCAAATTGTTCAAAGAGAAGCTGAAGGACCATTTGTAGGGAGATGAGATTTCAAATAGTTCATCACAATAATCATGGGCCATCCAATAACAAAGTTCTGTTGCAAAACAACAGTAATATCTTAAATTGTGTTTGTGAACCTAAGAATGAAACACTGGTTTGAATCCTCAGACATATCAATTTCAGCAACGTTCATAACTTCAACGTTACTGGACACAGGTTAATGTATCTTAATCTTATTCTTCATTCATAATTATCTTCTATTCATGCTCTTTAGAGGAATATGATCCTTATTTTTCTAAGACGAGGAACTTAAGACTTGTTCAGGAGGCAGAGATCTAGAATACTTGATCTTATTTGCAGAACACCATGGTCTTTGTAGGATATTTTAAAAAATTAAAATTAGTATCTTTTTAATTTCACCTATGCACTATTTTTATATACTTTTACTAGCAAAAAGAAATTGACCTTACATTATTTGTATACCATATAAACTCATAACTACCAGCCTACAGATTTCAAAACAAAATAAAACCCCCAATAGGCAGTTGAACCAAGACCAAATGTTGGTTTTGAGTTTTTTCATTGATGTGAATTTGCAATTTCATTTTTTTCTGTCATCTGCTGGCAACTTCTAGCAGAAAAGTTGTATTTAAAGCCAAAGACTTGTAACAAATTATTGAAGAAAAATTTGAATTGAGGAAATTCTATCCATTAACATTTTTTTCTGTTTCTAATCAAGATAAAGGTTGTCATTATGCAATATAATAGCTGAGTGCTGACTGTCAGCATGGAACACCAGTGCCCCATAAGAACTGTAGATAAAATATATAAAAATTTTAACCTATGTGAGAAGCACTGTATTAATGGACTAAGAATGAATTGTTAGAAGCATGAATATGAGTCCTTCCAATGGCTTCAGGAACAAATTCAAGACTGCTCAAAGAACCCAAGCAAGCCCAGTGGAAACACACCTAGGCAGGGAGGGGCCTCATCCCTGGCTTCTCTTCCTCCCTGGCTACCACACACTTAACAAATCTGATCAGTGGTAGCTATTATTAGCATTGTCCACTATGACTGATAGCAACAGGTGACAATGAGGGTATAGTTCACCAAAGGATATCAGTTATTCTTGAGAAACTCCGTAATACTATCTACAAAATGAAGCTGTTTTCAGTTATTCTGACAATTTGAAGCATAAAGGAATTTAGGTTGGCAAATAAAAAGTTTTCCTCTCATGTGCAAATGAGAGATTAGATAGAAGAAACTGTGAGGATCCTAAGGATACTAAGGATCCTTGTCTTTTGCAAGGGAATGTTATACCTTTCTAAACTTCATCAGGAATAGAAGAGAGAACAAGAGTAACTAGCATAGTCCCTGAAATTAATGCAGTGAAATTAATGTAGTTGCTTGTTTTAGTCCATGTGTGTGAAAAGATGAAAAAAAAAAAAAAAGACATCTGAGATAGAATAAAATTCAGGCACTATTAGAAAACAAAACTCTCCAGAAGACCTTTAGCCCCATATAGATTAGTTTACAATATAAGAATGACAAGCTAGACATTTTTATTTGCTTGAAATTTTCTTTAGCAGTTCTATGATTCTTAGCTTTGGTCTTGTTGTTCTGTATATTTGTTTCTCTTAGTTTTCTGAGAAAATGGCTTTCACGATTCAGTCACCTGTATTCAAAAGTGAATAAACATCATTACTACTGCCACTGTTAGCTACCATTTATCATGTTTCTAACTTGTGTTAAGAATTCTACATACATTATCTCATTTCAGCCTTATAATGATATATCTTCCCTTGAGGAAATTGATGCCTACAGCACTTGGGTAATTTCTCAGAGTCACACAGCTATGAAATGGTGGCACTGGAAAAGAGTTCAGTTCTCTCTGACTTGAGACTGCTTTCTTAGCCATTACATTGTGCCTGTTCCTAGAAAAATATTGAGTACCACTCAAATACATGATAATTGGATAGATACTCTATAATACATAAACATGTATCAGACATGTTCCTTTCTCTTCTGGAATTTATTCTTTAGGTGAAGCATCAGTATCTGTAAATATGAACCATAAATAAATGTAATGTATAACAGGATGTGATAAGAATCAAAGGAGCAATTATGTCAGGAGCTCAAAGAACTTAGGAAAACAATTTCTTCTCCTGTTGTGGCTAGGAAAGACTTCACAGAGGAGGTGAGATATGAGAGATTTCAAAGAATAGATAGGATTGCAAAGGCAGAGAACAGAAAGGAAACTATTAATTTATTCCACCATGCGTGCATTCACTCAACAAACATTAAGTGCCTGTGATGGTCAGGCAGTATTGTACATACTTCTGGGGCATGCATCAAAATGCAGAGGGAGACAGCACAAGTAGATACAGCACAGGCAATCTAACTAGCTAAGGGAGTGGAATGGCCCTGAGAAGTAGATCCAGAGAGACAGACCAGGCTGTGGGGAAGCTTGAGCATCAGGCCAAGGAACTGAATGCATTCCCAGTATGCATTGTGTAACAATTATTTGTTCCTAATGGATCAATAATTAGATGAATTGCAGCATACTAAATAAATGTTTGATATCCTTGTCCATTCTCCTCTTGGTGGCTCTAAAGGTAATCTCTTTAAAAGCTGCATCAATATTACAAGCAATAATTTGCTCATTGTGAAGAAAGTACTCCTTATTGGAGTTAAATTCATTCTGCTATCATATTAGGCATAGACAGTATAAATTACATGCTGAACAAAATTGAAACCATAGTCCAACTTTATGGGCCTATGATCTGTGCAGTCTCGCACATCCTCATGCTTGGTTTAATGCTCTACTTTTGTTAACTTAGAATTCTAAATATTTTTTAAAATCAGGAAATCCATAACTTATGTAACCAGTTCTGAGAAGGCCAATTTTAAAACTGGCTCCTCAGGATAATAAATTGTTTCAGCAAATGGAAATAAAAAATAAAATTAGTAATTTAAGAAACTAAGGTAATGATACTTCTGAAAACAAAGGTTTGAAATATTTGTGATCTCATATTTATGTGAATAATTTTTAGTTCCTGTCACCAAGAACACTGATTGCCACAAGATGGTAAAGGTCATGGAGGCTTGGATGGAGACCAGGGTCCCTTTGATTTTAGAATCAGACACTTTTGAAGGCAAATCAGGACTGCTCCATGGATTTGTTCTGAGAACTTACACGAAGTAACTTCCCCAGGCTGCAATTTGCTTTCCTTTGAAATGGATACAAAGAACTCTGTTATAAGAATATTATATAAACTACATAACTAGGAACTCTAAAACCTACATTTATTATTCATAACATCCATTTCATTGACCTTAATGCTAAAAGAAATTTCCCTTTATATTACATTCTGAGAGTGCTGCGACTTAATTTTTCTTAATACAAATGGCACAGTAGCTTCTATTTATGAGACTCCTTAAATGACAGGGTATATGAAGAATGTTTTAAAATATTCTTTCCAATATAAATTCTTTTGGGGAATTTGTATATGCACAAAATGCCTCATTTTCATATCACTAGTCTAGTGAAATGCACACGTTAAGTGTACCCAATCAGCAAGTGCTCCATACCTGCCACTTGGAATCCTACAGGGTTACAATGAGGAGGAAGTGAGGCAATGAAAGAGAGGGAGTTGGCAGAACTAGCAAAAATACCATGTGGCAAGAGATAGAAGCAGTGAGACAATGGAAAATTAGAGGCTGCAGACTTAACAACAAAGATTTGACAATCAAAAAAGAAAACATTCATACGGAGATACTGTGCTAGCACACTTCCTCCTGGCTTCCTCCCTCCCTCCTCTTTTCCCTCCCTCCTCCCACCCGATGTCCTTGGGGAAATGAGGCTATACTACATTCACCCCCCAGCCCCCACGGCTCATTCTACCATTGTGATGTGCTTTCTTCCCTCATGATGAACCATGTCTGGTCTCAGGGGTCACAATGGTCTCCTAGCGGCCCCATCTGCTGGCTTTCATCTTCAGTCTCCTTCCTGTAACATGGACACCGCTGGCTGCTGCTCTGTTTGCACTGTTTCCCCCTCTGATTCTGTATTACATCACTCTCACTTGTCTTTCCTTCCAGACCCATATCCAACTCCCCTTCCTCCTCTTTTTCTCCATGCTCAGAAGCTCCTCTGTGCCAGTCCTCTCTCGTCTTCTGTTTTCCTATTATTTTCGTTAATATTACTCTTTTCTTCATATTTTCAACCAACACATCTTTGTGACACTGAATCTCTACCCTCTACTTCCTCCCCGAGCTCTAGTACAGCAATTCTAATTGCCTACAGCAAATCCCAGATTTTGCCAACTCTGCTACCTGTACTGATTAGGGACTTCCTTGAAGGAAACAGAGTCCATCCCAGGTCTAGAATTACTGAGAATTCAGGTTGGCAAAGGGTATCAGCCATCTTTCCTATGAACAGAGTCTAGAAACAATGCATTGCAATCCTTTCGCTCCCCATGCTTGAGGTCTGAGTGTTTTGAAATGAGCTGAGCCCTGAGTTGGCTGATAGCATAGCATTTCTCTGAAAGACTGAAAAGGCCACAGAGCCTCATCCCTAGGATGTTTAGCTGGTCGTTATGCCTAGATCTTTGATGCCCAATTTTTCTGTTGGTTCACTAGGTGTGGGATGGGGAGAATCCTTGTCAAAGTTAATCCCATTTCCAAAGAAATTGGCAACCAGCAATGGGGCAGAATTGGCTCCTTGGCCTAATCCATTCTTTTCCTTGTGGCTCAATTTTGCTTTTAACTTCTCCAAATGGGATCTGAAAACTCTTCCCTGATGACAGTGGTTATCACTCCATCACACAAGTTGCTATGGGGATCACGTTTGTTACACCAGGGTATCTACTTGAGTGGGATTTGAGTTTTCCCTATCCTGATGGAGATGAAGTCTAAAGACTATACTTCCCAGGAATACTCTCTCCTTGACGTTCAGAACTTTTGTATGATCTATGACCATTGATTATAGCTCAGATTTTGCTTGACTCTCCCTCTCCAAACTCTCTTTCCACTAGCACAGCCAGTGTTAGGGCATTTGTAATGAAATTGTTTAGAACTTGATGTCCTAAACTCCCTTGTGTTCACTAAATTTCTTCTCTTCACATTCCTTTCTTCCAGACACCCAATGCCCAAATCATTTTCTCATCTTGACAAATCTATCTCCTTGGTTAACCCTGAACAAACCATTTGTTGGTTGATTTTGTTCTGTCTCCATAGTAACTCTCATCTGTTCCTCCATCACCTATCTCAAAGAATATATTCCGTTTTCTCTCTTTTGATGTGCCTTGACTAGTTCAACGCTTTAGCCAAATTAACCTGCGGAGTATCTTGCTTTTTCACATTCACGCTTTTGTCTAACTTCCCACTGATAAGCAACACCCTTTGCTACACTGAGACTGTCTCTAAAAACCTACTCATTTTCCCAAGCCACTTTTCACATTTCTAAAATGAAATGAATGCCTATTCCATAGAAGATTCAATGAAACAATGTGAACAATGCACTTTAAGTGGCAGTTATTATTTTATTAATATCAATGTCATTATCACCCATCTCTTCCATAGAGTGTTTTCTGACTCTCCTAAAACTAGAAATGATTCCTTTATCTTCTGAACATCCACGAGGTAGTATTTCCATTCATTCCTCTGCCATCATAACTTACTGTATGACATTATAACTTGCTTTTATACATGCCTTACCTAACCATAATAGATCCAAAGCTCTCAGAAGTTGGGGACCAGTTTTGGAACATCTTTGTTCCTTTTCTTGTGCACAGAATAGTCACCTTCTAAGTATTTGGAAGGAACAAAATCACCACAGTGGTAATTACAGCTTTTCTATCATCTTTACTCACAAATTGCATCTTGATGGAATTACAAATTAACAAATCCCACTATACCTAGAAATTACAGAATGAATCACTCATCTGGAAGGTGATTATCTGGCTCTTTTTGAGAGGTGTTGGAAGGCTCTAAAAGGCAAAGACATGAAGAAGGTGGTGCTGCTGCTCAGAAGTAAGAAAGTAAAAGAAATTTTGTCCCTGGAGAAGTTTTTTAATTCTAAGACAGAACTTCTTCCATTCTTCTGGCTGTATGATGTACCATTATTTTATCAAATGGGTCCTGAATAGGGAGTTTAATAGGGAACTTTGGCATAAAGCTGGAACCCCCAAGGGACAACTTGCATTTCTCAACCTTAGCTTTAAGAGGAGAAAGTAAAGGAAAATCTCTCCTGAGATTTTGAACCTCAAGTCCTTATTCACATCAGTACAGTTCTGAATGCACACCACCAGTGTGAGGAAATTTAATACAAAGTGGTCTTATTTTACTATTAGTGGCCTTAGGTAATTTGGAAATGCATGCTTTTACAAGAAGTTCAATCCAGATCCACAGCAATGCCGTAAGATGTCATTGATTGTACAATGCATACCATTTTAGAGGTGTTAAACTGTGGGGAAAAAAAGTCATCTTAGAATTAATGCAACATGTTGTTTCCATTAAGGACAGGCAAGGTCTGCAAATACCCCAAAGGGGAAGATAATGAAGTGAAGTCAAACCTCCCCTTCTTTGATGTTTTGACCAGGGCTGATTGTCTCTCTTCCAGAGTCCAGTTAGGAAGTAACTCCCAAGTTTAGAAAATAAATTATGAGTGGGTGGGACATTTTAGGGTCTGTGCTGGTCCCACTGTCCTGTCCCATCAAGCCCATGGTGGGAGAATAGGTAGGGTTTGGAGTTAATGGTGGGAACCAATTTTTCTAATCCCAAGGGATTGAATATTCTACCCCTGAGTGCCTTGGCTTCCTTTCTTGGAGAGGCTGCTTACCTTGTTCACCTGCCTAGTTGTCTGTGTGCCTAGTTGTCCTCTTTTCCTCATCTCACTGAGTATAACAGGACATGGCTCATTCTTGCCAGCAGACATTCTACATTTTGGGGAATGTACATATACCTTTGGGCACATGACCACACCTTGAGAAGATTGGCCAATCATTTCTAGACTACTGTGAATAAGCTTTAAGTGTGCTGTTACCCTAAGTGAGACAGTGAGTGACATTGAAGGAGAGAGGAAGGGCAATTTGATACATGTGGAGGGCAGGTGTCAGTGAAATACTGCAGTGGTGGTCTTGGGGCAAGCAGACAGGGTGAGGGCCTGAAGGACGGTGAAACAGTGGTGCCAGGAGATGAGACTGTGCCATCAATGAACTCATCAATTTGGTAGGTTTTTTTCCTTTGGGGATCCCAGTGGGGGCAGGATGAAATAAAAATAGAATATGTTTTCAGTGTGACTTGAGATACTGGTCACACAATATATTGCATATGTGAATAAGCTTAATGCAAAGTTGTGGAGATGAGGGAGTTATTTTATACTGTACTATTCAGTGATGTGAGGATCACTACCATGAGTATAGACTAGTGCAGGTTCAGACTAGGAACCAATATTCAGCAATTTCCCTAGTTGTCATCTGCCAAGTTAGCACTAGAGAGTTTTATGTGTAGCCTCTTATTGTATAAGAAGCATGCAATCTTGGAATTCACTACAGCAAAATAAGGAAAATACTCTTCAAAGAGCTGTCTTAGAAATATTAGCAAATCTCTCACCTATAAAGTAATCAAAAGATCTAACCTAAGAGTTATCAGCACAATGTAACCCAGATCATACAATTTTAGTTTTGAGTACATTTTGTTACTTATAAAATATGGTATGTGATCTATAAATTGATTCAAACCATAACATTTAATCAAAGTGATATAATTCAGGAAGATGTGTTTGGCATCCCCATTCTATTCTTTGGACAAATGAAACATGATGAGAAAAGACAGCATCATGCTCAGACAAAATATTAACCTAATAAATGTTATTACCAATCCAACTTCTCCTGAGGGAGGAATAATTACACATTCTAGTTTCATGTTTTTTTCCTTTGGCTGTGAGTTATCTGTCAAGCATGTGTGTGTGTGTGGGGGGGGGCAATTATTTAATTAAACAGCAGGTACTGCCAGTCATCTATAATGTTTCCAGTTGTTTATCTTCTCTACCTGGGTGTTCTGCACGACACCTTATGCCCCAAAGCACATTATTGTACTCACTTTCCAAATACTCTGTACTCTCTACTTGTACTCTCAGTAAAAACCAACTAGACTTCTCAAGCCAATGTGTTTCTGCATCGACCTTCTTTTTGCAGTAGTACCAGTACAGGCTCTCCACAGGTCTCTCTTGAAGTATCAAAAGTGCCTCTAAAATGTGTTCCCCTCCCCAGTGCATTCTCTACAGTACAGTGCCACTGAAATTATCTCAGGCATAGATACAATTTTTTGGAATCTCTGATGCTCAAAGAAGAAAGCAAAAACTCCTTGTCTTGGCTTTGGTCATTGATGATATGGCTAAAGATGATTTTTTTTTCATTATTTCTAGCCTTTATTCTCTATGAACCCTATAACCCAACCACAGCAGGCCACTAGACATCTCCCAAAGCTGCTGAGCCTGATTAACTTAATTTAGTTATTTACTTGCCCAAAACTCCATATTCTCTTTTGTTCAATGGAAAACTATTACTCATCGTTCAAGGTTTTAATTATGTGTTATTTCTACTTTATAGTCTTTCATGGCTACTTCCAACTCCTCATCATCTGCATTCCCATATATCTGTATTTCAGTATTGATTCAGTTGTGAAAAGCAAAGCTAATATACAATCAGCTTGAGCTTCAGCCATACCAGCTGTACATAGCTGCTGTTTTGATTACTTAGTGCTTGTTCAATATAGTTATTAAACATTTTGAGTAGCACTTCTGATTACTGATATTATTTCAGATCTCTCTCCACCATGACACTGTGAAGTCAACGGCAAGGGCTGTGTGTCTGCCTATAGGTGTGTTCTTTACATGTTTGTTGAAATGAACAAAACATAGGCAATTGGTGTTTTCAGTAATTATTTCAACAAAAACATTACTTTTATCTAAATACTTACTATATGAAGGTGTTCAGATCTACACCCAAGTAATCATCAAGCTATCTGATGATCAAAGCTAAACTATGGATTTTATAGGTTCAGGGGCAGCATTTAACAGAAGGTAATATAATGAGTTTTCTTTCTTTGAAATTGGGTAGAAAAACATTCCAGACTTGAGAACCAGACAAACTTGAAATTAAGTTGAGAGAACTCTCTAACATCATGAGACTTTGATAAGCTACTTGAACCTGAGATCTGGCTCCTTTTCTTCAAAAGGAAGAAACGCATATGTTCTTAACAGAGTTGAGATAAGAACTGAGATCAAGTATTTAGGAACATGGCATGTAATCCTCCATGAACAGTACAATGTAGCCTACTTGGAACTGATTTAACTTAGTGGTTTTACTCTTCCATTATGAAGAGTAACCTCTCCAATCAGAATGAGTAGGAAAAGACAGGTGAGGAGCATGTTCCTAGGCAGCATCCAGTGAAAGCTGTATGTGAGCCACACAAAGGACTACATATCTGTTACTATGAGTGATTCTCACTGTGCTGCTGAGAAATGATCAAGTAGCCACTATTACATACTAGAGATAAATTTAAGGCCGCAGGTAGTGCACTTTATCAAAACAGGAACTAGTGTGATATTGTCTCTCAAGTATCAGGTGTTAAACCATCTGGATCCATTTTCAATTGAAGAATCTCGTTTGATGATGAAATATGAGGAGTAACTAGGTAATACAGTTCACAGGTCAGCTGTCAAGACTGGTAATATTATCATAGTTATTTCCATGACCTTCTGAGCCTATTAGAATTAGGAAAAGTGATTCTTAGACAAACAAGAAGTTGTACGCCCCTACATCACAACATTTAGTAATGAGACCAAGAGAACAAAACATGTTTAAAATATGTCATACTTTCAATTAAACTGATTTCCTAAGCATCAAATTTTAACTTGGAAGATTGATAGGTAGGAACAATTGATATGATGAAGGATTAAATCTAGATTAGAAGATTAATTTACCTTTATTTACACCTGGCTTCTTTTATTCTCTACTTCTGTCTCATCTTCTTACATGTGAAGGATTAAAAGCCTCGCATCATGTGCCTCACAGGCAGCAAGCATGGAGTGTCTCCTCACTGAAGACAGGAAGATTGTATGCAACTCTGTGTGGATTTTCAGGACCTAATTGGGATGCCAGAATGGCCAAAAGGAGAGTTCCAGCCAAGACTTTGGTGTGGTTTCTTCTCTTTATTTGAAAGTACTATTGCTTCAAAATTTTTATAGCCCTGAATAGCCCAGTCTACATATCTGTGTCTATAGTTTGACAATTAAATTAAACGAGCTGTTATTTTTATTCCTGTTCATCAGCAAATTTCAACAAGGATATCACTCAACTTAGATAGGTCTGTCTCCAAATGGTGATTTTGTTCAGAAGCCTACAAAGAGTCAAATAAAATACTTAGATTCCATAACAAAGAATAATCTTATATCATCTTCAATAGGAAGGAGGCGTGAACCAGAGGAAACTGTTCACATTTCTGAAAGATTTCTTGGGGTCTTTGGTACTGCTTCTAGTCCTAACTTGGGACCAATAAATTAGAAATTTTAGCTGAAGTAGTGAATATGGTTGGCACAGAGGTCCCAGGTTACATGCTCCCTTGTCCTTTGAACAGAGCTTCTATGACTTTGTGGTCTACCTCTTGGGATTCTACAGATATACATAAACTTTGAAATTTCTCCAAATTCAGAGCTTAAATAGATGCTGTATAAAAATGCAATGCTATTTTAAGATTTAAAAGTGAATCTTAGAAACTACTGAAGAGTCCTAAATCAGAATTATATTATAGTCAAGCAACTCTTTGAGGACACATAAACTAAAATAGTCTTAAGAGGAACCACTACGAGAGTCTCCCTGTTATGATCAGAAAAGGTTAAAACTTTCAAGATATATGAAGAAAGTTCTGTTAATCTAATTTATTTCTACTTTCTAAGGACATGATACTAAGGAATCCACTAAAAATTATTAGAACCAATAAATAAATACAGCAAGATTGCAGAAAAAAGGTATATATATGGTATTTTTTTTTTACCATTTGAATATATTTTCATTTTTTTATTTGTTCTATTTAGGCTTACATGTTAACAGTGCAAATTGATTCATTGTACATCGATAGAGGATAACATATCAATTCTCTAGTTGTAAGTTGTATAGAATCACAACATATATGCAGTCATACATAAAGTTAGGGTTATTATGAACATCATATTTCACCACCTTTGCTGTCCCCATGCCCCCTCCCCCCTTACAACCCTGTGAACAGAGATCCACCATTGTTCCCATGTCCTTCCCCACATTATGGATCAGCATCCACTTATCAACGAGTACATTCGGCATTTGGTTTTCTGAGATTGGCTTACTTCACTTAGCATAATATTCTCCAACTCCATCCATTTACCTGCAAATGCCATACTTTTATTCTCTTATTGCTGAGTAATATTCCATTGTGTATATATACCACAGTTTCTTTTTTTTAAAACATTTATTTTTTAGTTGTAGGCGGATAGAATATCTTTATTTTATTTTTATGTGGTGCTGAAGATCGAACCCAGTGCCTCACGCATGCCAGGTGAGCACACTACCACTGTGCCATAATCCCAGCCCCACCACAGTTTCTTTATCCAGTCTATTGAAGGGCATCTAGGTTGGTTTCACAGTTTAGCTATTGTGAATTGAGCTGCTATAAACATTGAAGTGGCTGCAGCACTGTAGTTTGTCTTTTTAGGTCTTCTGGGTATAGACCGAGGAGTGGGATAGTAGGCTCAAATGGTGGTTCCCTTCCAAGTTTTCAAAGGAATATCCATACTGCTTTCCAGATTCGTTGTACCAATTTGCAGTTCCACTAGCAATGTATGAGCGTGCCTTTTTCCCCACAACCTCGCCAACACTTATTGTTGTTTGTATTCTTGATAATTGCCATTCTGACTGGCATGAGATGGAATCACAGGGTAGTTTTGATTTGCATTTCTCTGATTGCTAAAGATGTTGAACATTTTTTCATATGTCTGTTGATGGATTGTATATCTTCTGTGAAGTTTGTGTTCAGCTCTTTGGCCCATTTATTGATTGGGTTGTTAGTTTTTTTGGTGTTAAGCTTTTTGAGTTCTTTATATATCCTGGAGATTAGTGCTCTATCGGATGTGTGTGTGGCAAAGATTTGTTCCCAGAATGTCGGCTCTCTGTTCACTTCATTGATTATTTCTTTTGCTGAGAAGAAGCTTTTTAGTTTGAATCCATCTCATTTGTTGATTCTTGATTTTACTTCTTGTGCTGTAGGAGTCTTCTTAAGGAAGTATGGTCCTAATCCGACATGATGAAGATTTGGGCCTATTTTTTCTTCTA
>CM053403.1:76350156-76367423 GCA_028644305.1 Xerus rutilus | reverse complement strand
TCACGCTTGTAATCCCAGCACTTAGGGAGGCTGAGACAGGAGAATCGCGAGTTCAAAGCCAGCCTCAGCAATGGCGAGGCGCTAAGCAACTCAGTGAGACCCTGTCTCTACATAAAACACAAAAAAAATCGGGCTGGGGATGTGGCTCAGAGGTCGAGTGCCCCTGAGTTCAATCCCTGGTACCAAAAAAAAAAAAAAAAAAAAAAAGAAAACTACAGCATCATTAAAAGCAGAAGCTTTGTTTTCTGGATGGGTTGTTGAGAATTTAGGACTATTTAAGTTTATTTTTTGTTGGCATTGGTCAGGAGGAAAGGCAAGCAAAATGTTTATGTGCCTAATTCGTGTAGAGTGAAATACAGATTCCTTTTTTTTTTTAAATCAGCCCTACCTTATACATACAAGAAATAATATGCAGGCTGGGGCTGGGGCTCAGTGGCAGAGTGCTTGCCTAGCATGTGTGGGGTATTGGATTCAATCCTCAGCACCACGTAAAAATAGATAAAATGAAGGCATTCTGTCTATGTACAACTACAAAAAAATTTTTTTAAAGAAACAATATACAGTTGATCTGCTCTGAATTAAAGACCTATTTTTATTTTTTGACTTGTGAGTGAATTAATGAATTCATTAGAACAAAATCACAACAGTCTATCAAGAAAAAGGAGATTGATTACTCAAACTGAGATCTCAATGTACAGGAAAATTAAAACTTTGTTGGTTCTTAATAAATTTCTGGAAGTAGCAGAAAGCTTCCATAAAACCATGTACCTGAAAATTTTAAAAGCATAACAACCTAAATTTGGTATCTCTGCATCAATATTCTACAAGCACAGTTGCATGGGAAAGCATCCATTTGATTTACATAATTATTCTATAGTTCGTTAATTATAGAATGGTAGAATTAGAATCTAATTTGAAATACTGACTTCAAAATGCATACTACTCCTATTCCTGAAAAATTTTGTTGTGCAATATATAATAAGTCATTTAAACAATCCAAGAAAATATTTAGAATATCTTTAGCTAACGTAATTTAGTTCTTTCCTTTTTAATCACCTTGTTCCATTTTTGTCACTGAATCTTACAATATCTCATTCTGAAATCCATCATGGATTTACTTTATATTTTTCATTCTCAGAGATTCAACTCTAATATTTTTCCTTCTTAGTTGATATGTGGATAAACAGTTCAGTCTCTCCTGGTAGAGGGAACAGCAGAGAGATCTAAGGCAGGATCTGGCAGAGAGGCCATGAAGCTGGGGCAGAGAGAATGGAGAGGGTGACGGGGAGGCTTAGAGAGTGATAGAAGATGAGTGAAAGTTGATGGAGAGGCTGGAATCTCAGGGTCTTATCTGTCAGGGGAGGACTTTGGTTTTTACCCTGAACAGAAGGAAAGTTATGGGGGGTTGAGGGGAGGTGGCTGGCCAGAGAGTGACAGGATCTGCCTTTTGTTTTAAGAGAACCACTTTAGCTTCTGTATTGAAAATAGCCTGAAGGAGAAATAGCAGCAGAAAGATCAGACAGGAGAGGACTGTTGTCATGGTCCAGGGAGGGTTGTTGGCAGCACACATTGGTAACCATGGAGGTGATGAGATGTGGTCAGACTCTGGACATAGTCTGAAGGCAAAGCTGACCAAATTTGCTGGTAGATTAAAAGTTAAGTGTGAGATAAAGGAGACAAGATGACTCCTGGGATTTAGGTCTGAGCAACTAAAGGAACTAAGCTGATGATTTACAAACACACACACACAATGTATGAAACATATTCTTGATTTTTCTCACATAAAGTATAATTGAAACAATTACAAATTAATAACTGGTTTACCCAAGATTACCATGCCAGGAAGGGACAAGCCTGGCCTTTAGTACTGCTCAGTTTAGCCATTGAAACCTCTATCTTTAGGTCATAGTTCTTGGGCTCCTACATGCAGGTCTTTGGTCAACAAAAATCCTATATGGTATTTCAAATTTTGAGAATTCACTTCTAATTCACAGATTTCACATACTTGAGAATATGATATACCTAATCAGGTATACAGCATTTGGGTGTTAGCTGTAATTTGGAATTCAAGATCCTACATCCTACAAATGCACTTAATATAATGCTTTGGCAGAGTAAAGCCACTTGCATTTCAATATCTAGTTTGTGATCTGCAAAGAATGATTAATTTAAACATACAATTGCCAAGGTTGAAGATTTATTTGGGAATTTGAAAAACATACAACTGTGGCTTAGAAATTTAATTAACTTCATCATCATAGTCTTATTTGAATTTGTTTTCTTGTGGACACTGGGAAATGTATATTTTAATCATCGCCTGAGTTCTAATATTTATTCAGCAAGGAATATTTTTCTTTGGCTGAAAAATGCAAATTTGGTGCTAGGATTTCTAAAATATTATATTAATATCAGATTTCTAAACTTTTTTTGTTTTTGTTTTTGTTTCACAAGAAATACTAGTTGAAACACTTTCCAAGTAAAATGGATTACACTTGCTGAAAGCATTACTGGTTCTCATTAAAGCTGCTGATTTTAAAAAAGAGTCTGACCTTGAGGACAGCCGCCAGTTGGCACAGAGTGCAATGGAGACAAGAGGAGAAATTTGGGCCAAAACAAACACCTGAATCTACCAATGGAATCCCTGTACTCTGTAAGCTATCAGGGTCTTGGATTCAAACAATCTTTCCCAAAGCCCAATCCTCAGCAAACTCCCTGCTATTCTAGATTCATTGGCATTTATAAAACCTGGCAGCATCCTTGGGTCCTGCTTGCTAAGACTTGCGAAGTACGATGGAATTAGGCTGCAGCCGTCGGCTAAATTTGGATATAGGAAATTAGCAACTGCAAAGCGTTTTTTCTGCCAAAAATCACATACTGCCACCATTACTATACTCTGATGAAACAGGTCATTTTAATCCTTTGTAGTAGGTAGAAAAGTACATACTTGACCACCAAAAGGGAAAACACTTCCTAACTCAAGGGAGACAGTCTCAGCTACGACATGTAGGTTTTATGTACATAAGAAGTAATCCTTTTTCCCCAAGTAAAACCTTTTAAAGTAATTTTGAAATGCAGTTGGCAAAATCCACTCCACTTTAATAAGATACTTTGTAAATTTGCCAAAGTTTAATACCACCAGACCACAATGAAGCAATTTTCCAGCAGCCAAGTGAAAAGAGATGTAAAGCAATTAGATAGGAAATTGTGTTTACTTGAACTTTAAGATGCTGCCTCAATTATATTTTCCCCCCATTGGCAAGGTATGCCTGTCTGAGGTGACACGAGGTTATTCACTTTTGTGCTGTCAATTAGAACAAGCAATTGGTTTCATTAGTGAATTGAATAATTCTATAGCTGGATGAGACCTTAGACATCAGCTAGTTTATCTTTCTTGTTTTTCAGATAAAGAAACCAAGTCCCAGATGACAGACTCACTTGTCCCCGGTCATTGGTCCAGTTGGCAACAGTGAGGTCTGGAGTTCAGTCTTCCCAATCGCTCTAGTGAACAGAAAGAGAAGGACCAATTATCTTGTATCATTTGGATATTAGTATCGCCTTTCTGCTTGTAAGTAAAATGAAAATATTTAGTGGAAGCACTGGAGAAAGAGTAGTTTTAAAGATTTTTTTTTAATAGTAAAAGTATTATTTTGATTTTTTTCCCTTGTTTTATGTCCATCTTTTCCCCTTCCATCAGTTTCATAATGGTGGGAATCCCCCAGTGATATTTCTATCTACTCGGTTACTAGAGCCAAAACCCAAAAGTCATCGCCCCATCCACTAGATCATCAACTCTTAACTGTTCTGCTTCCCAAATAGCTCTCAGATCTGGCCTTCACTCCTCCTCTCTGACACTAATCTCATGCAGCTCTTATTCCCTCTCACTACAATACTACGGTAGTCTTCTATTCGTCATCTTTGCTACTGATATCTTACTTTCTTGTGGCAAAAACTGCCATTTTCCTTCCATGTTCATGTTTTCACTTTCCAATTTACCTTACTGCTGGGCATAACCATGGGCCTAGGGGCTGGCCAACAGGAGTAGATAGAAGAGTCATGTGGCAGTTTCGGGAGATCTTTAAAAGACAATTGGACATCTTTTACATTTTCCCTACTAAACCTTGTACCCTGGAATGTGGGTGTTGCCATCCTAGACATTAATTGGGGCTGCATAAGAGAAACAATGTGGAAAGACTGAGTCTTTTTAAAAAATTTGTTCTAATTATACATAGTAGAATGCATTTTGACACATCATACATAAATGGAGTATTGTGTATTAGCATCCACATATCAGAGAAAACATTTGCTCTTTAGTTCTCTGGGATTGGATTATTTAGATTAGCATGATGTTCTCCAGCTCCATCTATTTACTGGCAAATGTCATACTTTCACTCTTCTTTAAGGCTGAGTAATCTTCTATTATGTTTTTTTTGTTTTGTTTATTTTGGTACTGAGGATTGCACTCAAGGGTATTCAACCACTGAGCCACATCCCCAGCTGCATTTTGTGTTTTATTTAGAGACAAGGTCTCACTGAGTTGCTTAGCGCCTCATCATTGTTCAGGCTGGCTTTGAACTCGCACTTTTCCTGTCTCAGCCTCCCAAAGTGCTGGGATTACAGGCTTGTGCCACCATGCCCGGCTTCCATTGTGTATATATAACAGTGTCTTTACCCACTCATCTGGTGAAGGGCACCTAGGTTGGTTCCATAGTTTAGCTATTATGAACTGAGCAAGACTGAGTCTTTGACAACCTGAGTTTCTGATGCCAGAGTAAACTGGATAACCGGACTAGCTTTTAAGAGCACTGTTATTTTGTGTTACTATCAACAAAATTAATCCTGATATTTAATATAAAGTTGGCACAATGTTAATAAACCTAACTTCCACAACTCCTTGAAGGTTGTATTTCTAAAGCCCAGATTTGGTCGTGATCCCATACTTAAATGGCTCCCCATTGCTTATAAAGTTCAAACTCCTTGACAAATCATACAGCACCATTCATGGTCTAACCTCAGACTTTTCTCTGTAGCCCTGTCTCTCTTCATGCTTCCCCTTGTGCTTAGATCTTCCACAGTACTGAACTACATGTAGTTTACTCATTGTAACCTGGGCTTTTGCCCATCATGTTTCCCATGGCTGGAAATGTCTATTCATCCTTTTAAAATCATCTTGGATGCCTCCTTCTCCTGTGATAGCTTTCCTTAATACGCTGAACTCCCAATTTATTTAGTTTCTACTTTATGTGACTTTTGCCTTGTGCTTGTTTTAATTTTTGCCCTTATATTCTATATTAATTGTCTGTATGTCTTCTTTCCTGGACTGTGAATTCCCCATGAATAAAAATAAATCATTTTTTTCTTCCTTCCTTTGTCATGGTTGGGGAGGGAATATTGACCTCAATAATTGTTGAACTGAACTAATAAAAATTGATTTCAGAGGGTGTTTTAGGAAAGAGGGTCAGAGAACACAAAAACAAGATTAATACAAGTAAAGATTCTAAAAAATTAGGTTATGTATATAATTTGCAATATCCTTGGGTTCTAATTATTTGTATTTACCAATTTTCTTGGACAGAACAAGAAACTTAACTATTTCATGTTATGTTTTCACAAACCCAGAAGACCAAAGTTCTTCTAAGGTACATATTTAGGCTCTTGGTATTGAGGAGAAAAGAACACGAAAAGCTGTGCCTCAGAGGTAGTAGATGTGAAGTGTGGGTGTACAAAAGTTAATTACTGATTATATCAAACATAAAATGTTCAGGAATAAGGTAGTAATAAAACAAAAATAAATCTGCTGCCATAGCAACTAACTAGCAATTTAATCAAATCTCCTGACTCATTTGAAATTAACATAATTTTGCAAATTGGGCAAAATGGGAGACATAAGTAGGTTTAGATGAGTATTATTTTATTTTTGTCTTATTTAATGTTTAACTCAGATAACCCAATGTAAATTTGGGTTATAGGCAAAGCTGTAAGATTAAAGTAAGATGGATCCCAAATCCTGGACATTTCAAGATGGAATATGAGATCATGTCTCACCAAAAGAATGTTCATCATATAAAGCTCACGAGACCCATTCAACAATGCTGCTTAGGGATGTTTACATGGATGGTAAGACTATCAAGAAAAACAAGGAAAAGATTACCAAAAAAGTCAAGGTAATGGTTCCCTATTAGCAAAAGATGGGGTTGAATCAGGGAGAGATGTGAAGTTTCTGGGGTCTTGAAAATGTTTATTTCTTGACTTTAGTTATATTTATACAGGTATTTCCCTAAAATTATTCACTACATTGTATTACATTTTATACATTTTTGTTTATATACCATTACTTCACAGTTAGAAGGGAGTAAATCCTATATGTTATTAAGTAAAAGTCAAATATCCCAATAGGGAAAATGGGGAAAAATCAGAACTGAATGGTCATTAAATATAAAATATGTACTCAAAACTATTAGTAATGAGGGAAATACAAATTAAAACCATCATAGGATACTATTTAAAGCCCATCACATGTTCCTAAAAATTATGATAGTGTCAAGTCTCAGTGAGGCTGAGGAGGAATAGAAATGTTTTTACACTTGTGGAAACTAAATTAGAAAAACAACCAAGGGTTATCTAGCAGAGCTAAAGACATATATATACTCTATAATCCAGCAATTACTGTCCAGGATACATATACAATGATGCACATAACAACATCATTTTATTATACCAAAGTTATAGAAAAAATCCAAATATTTATCAACAGGAGGAAGAATAAAACTTTTATGTAAACAATAGTCAGAAACAAATTATGTACAGCAATACATATTAATATGAATGAATCTTCTAAACATGCTAAGAACAATAAGTCATTGGGAAAAAAGTGGGATATCTTTTACATAAAATTAAAAACAAAATACACACATAAACGCATTTATATGCATATGTTAGGGATGCATAAGTAGGTGGTAAAATTGCAAAGAAAAGCAAGACTTTGATAAACACAAAATTCAGGATAGTGGTTGAGATTGTACACAGGTGCCTTCAAGATAGTCTTAATATTCTTAGAATAGAATATTCTATTCTACTTCTTGAGCTGGATGATAAAGTTTTTCATTTTACTTGTTTTAAAATTATATATACTTTCCCAATATGTTAAGTATTTCATTTAATAATTTTGTTACATTGAAAATAAAGAATTTGATTATTATTTTGATGCCCCCAGGACCAAGCTTCCAGAAAGGGATTATGAGATTTCAAATCTTTATGGTAGGGACAGTCTGCACAGAATAACTATCATGCATGCTTTCTAGTCTACTAAGCTTAAGAAAGTGTAGATGGCACAACCTAATTATTCATTATGCAGATACCCCACAACCTATTATTCTGTGAGTCTCTCACAGGTTGGAAGGTGTCGAATACCAAGGCTGAGCTTGAAGTATCCACATTACTGCAGAGAGTTGGTACATTTGTGAAGATTAAAGTCTCAGAGAAGATTTGATTTTCCTGTTAAACAATGCTAATGCCTTGGAACACAAAATACAAGTTTACTAGAAAAAAAAATCAATACTTAATCATCAGTCTTCATGTTCCCCTCTTGCTGAAAATCAAGTTAATTCTTTTCTAAATGGTTCACTGACATCTTAATGCCTACTCTATAATGTTTAGAAAAGCATGTTTTAGGTGTTAAGTCAGAAAATTTGATTATTTTTAACTGTTCTCCTTTTATATCTAGAAGTTTATCTCAATTAATTAATGATATCAGCAATTCAGTATTGTGCTGGGAACTACTAAATTTAATATCTTTGAGCCTCTTTATAAATCTATCAGATTTGTCACTGGGCAGCATGCCTTTGCTTATAATTTGTTAATCCTAAACTTTTTAAGGTATGCATCTCACTAAAAAATAAAGGAAACACCTTCAATTTTCCTGCTGACTCTTCTTGGTCCACATTATACTGACTTGCTCTTGTGTTAGGAGAAGAGGGTAAGGGCTGAAAGTCTCAGATGTGCCCCAAGGGAAATCATTGATCTTCCTCTACTCCCCAAGTGCTGACAGGGCCAGGGAGTTAAGGGACTTTTCTTGGAAACTTCAGCCTCAGGCCTGCATGAAAGAGTTTTTTTCTTGGGCTTTTCTAAAGGAATTTTAATTGCTGATGGTCAAAAGATCAAGATTATTTCCTAAGAAGTACCAAAAGTAAAAGACATACTCTGACTTGAGCAAACTGCCCGGTGGAGTTTTGGAGGTGAGACTCATGCATTTCAATCTGTAATTTGGCTTTTAGTCCTTGCTAATTTCAGTCACTGGAGAACCAAATGCAGATGGGGAAAGGAAAAAGAAAAAAGAATTGGTTGGAAAAAAAAACAACCAAAGAATTCAGGCTTATATTTCAATTTAAGTTACTCTTTTTTCCTTCTTGTTTTTTAATCTATCTTTTTGAACAGCCCTTCCCCTGAATTTTGGACAATATAACTTTCTATAAATGTACACTGAAAAACATCTGGACTCCTGGCAGTAATTTGCCAAACAGAAATCTGCACTGATGGAAATGTTCTGTATTAATACAAAGAGCAGGAAGAACTGGGCGAGGCACGTGAGTGGTGAAAACTTCTAATTGGTCACAGTAAGATGTTCCCCCTTACGTCTTGCCAGAGTTCACTTTTTACCTTTTTGATGTTCTTAATAATACAGCTTTTAATTTTGTGGAGCATTGATTTAGTGTCATATAATTTCATAAAAATATAACCAGATGTACAATTATTTTAATGTTCAAAATTCTATCAGGAACATATGCTGAATATCTCAATAGGAATGTTGCAAAAGTGCTTGAAAAATAAAGCTATCTACCAAAATTTTAAAACTTCTTTACAAAATCAGTTGAACATTGGTATATCCTATTCTTTGTACTCACAGGCAATATGGGAAAGAAGGAAGTCTTTTGAACATTAATTACTAAATAATTTCTAGAACCAGATTAATAGACTTTTTTTTTTTTTAAGTAGAAGGGGTCATCTGTTTGCACTGGTGTCTGAGGTGGGAAAGAGAAAATTTTCTTAACAAGGTAACACATGATTTTCCATTGAAAAATGGAATAAAATTTTGACAGGGGAAACTACAAATCAAGGAAAATGAAAATCTAGGGAATAAAAGAAACACATATAAAAACAGAGGAAAACTTGAAAAAGTGAACTATTCTTGCATGCCAGGCAAGAAAAAGCTCTACAAACAAGCAAACAAAAGAACTGAAGAATTATATTTTTGAACTGACTCTATCATATTCCCACAAACTGTCCAGTAACAGAATCTGCTGCCTGCCCCAACTTTATTTAGTTCTATTTTTCCTTGTATTACTCAAAATCATTTATAGCTTCTACTTCATTGTTCAGATTCTACCTCTTAAGTTCACATAGAACAAAAGAAGTCCTATTCCAAAGGACATGTAATCAGATATTGAAGTCAGCCATCTTTTTAAGTCATGGTTTTTATGGCTTACATAGCTCCATTTCCTTAACCACGCATCACATGCCATGACTGGGCAGGGCTCCCTCTTCTAATCACCACATTCTGACTGAACTCTGTGTTTCTCATAGCCCTCCCTCCTGATCCCCAGAAGTGAGACACTCCCATGGGGCACAACTCTGATGACCTTAATGAGCAAAGTCTTATAGCTGGCAGTAAGGATGGACTGAAAAAAAGAGGAGAATGGAAGATTGCTACAAAACTATCATAATGGTCCAAGAAAAAGGCAGCAAGTAGCTGAATTAAAGTGGGGGTATTGCAAATGGAATGAAAGGAGGATGCAAAAGGATAGAGAGGTAGACATCATGGGGGTTTGCCTCTCATTAGATTGGGGGAGGCAACCAAAGACCCCGGGTGTTATTAGTTTGGACTGTGAAAATAGTGGTCGCATCAATCACATATAAGGAAGTCTCAAGGTACAAGTGGTTTCAGGAGAACATCCTGGGTTGCTTTGGCCATAAGAAGTTGAAGAGTCAGAAGAGATACAAACTGAGGGAAAGCTGTGAAGTCATTTTTCTCCAAGTCACAAATGTGGGGGTAAAGAGAATTTCAAAGAATTTCTTTAAGGAAGAAATACTTAAGGAGAGAAGAGATCCTTGGGAAACTCTTGCGTTAGGGGCTCAGGGAAGTCTTGCAGCCGAGGAGAATGCAGTGCAGGGTAGGATGTCGAGGGAGGAAGAACGTTTATCATCAAATGCAAGAAAGTCACACAGACTAAACACTGAGGTGATCACATTTCGTAATTAAGAAAACATGATTAAAGTGCAATTTTAGTGTAATGTTGGGGACAGAAATGATGTTTAGGAATTCAAATCCAAGTGAGGAAGGGGAGGTCATGAAAATAAATAGGCAAAAATAAATAAACAAACAAATAAATAAACAAACCACTGCTAATCAAGGTAAGGAGAAGATAAACAGGAAAAAAGAAAGTTGTATGATGTTTTGAGGGGAGGTCATGTTTTTAAATTAGTTTTTATTATTATTTTAGGATGCAGAAATTTGAGCAAATGTTGTAAGGAATACAAGATGAGGGAAGAATGAGAATGAAGGAAATATGTCCATACTGGGCATATTTAAGTATATGGGAGTCCTTGACTATGTAACTGAGTTCAGATGGTCAAGCGTAATCATAATTTTACTAAACTATGATGATTTAGGTCTAGCATCTAAGTATTTCATTTCAGAACATTTACAGTGTACTACCTTAATAGATAAAAATATATCAAAAACTCTCCCAAAATATGATTGAGAAATAAAGGACTTGCCCCCACTCTCTGACACACACAGTCACACACATAGCCAAGAGTTCTGATGAAATATTCCTTTGATCTCAGTTCCTTGAGGAGCAAGAGTTTCACATTTAATGTTAGATTAGAATGGCACTTCTTTTATACTAACATGATTCAAATGGTTCCTTCCACATTTGGACTCCCTTTGCTCAACATTTCTGATTCCTAAGCTTTCCTCTTTGGTTGCTTTCTCTTAATTATGTGTGGTAAAATTTAGGAAGAAACCTCTATCAGTGAAACCCCTTTCTCCTTGAAACAGCAAAATTTCAATCCAGGGAAAAAGAGTGCTTGTTAAGCTTATTTTATCCTCTTAGCCTTTGACATAATTGTACCTATTCAAAGGTTTTTGTGTATATTGAGTGATGTAGAGCTTTTCTTTCCACTGTTCACTGAAAAATAGGGTGGCATTCGATGGAAAGAGCAAAAGTCGGACTTTTCAGAGACACTTAAATGCTTTTTGTTAAAACAAATGAATAAACAGCCTGAAAAAAGTACATCATTTTCTACAACTAGCCAGCCCTATCTGAGGTTTCTGAGGACACACTCACACCCCATAGTACTTTGTTAGCAGTACTGAACAACCATGTATAGTTCCTGGAATACACAGTAGATTTCATGCTGGTGGGCTTTGGACAGCATGTGTGTCTTTTTTTTAATAATTCTTTCTATGTGTTATCTTCCTGACAAACTCCTACTGCTAGTTAGTACATTACTCAAGCAGCTCCATGTCTGAGAAATCTTTGCTAAACTTCTCAGGCAAAAGGAACGCAATCTTCTATGTTCCTTCACTATCTAATTATCTACTTGTTTTATGCCCAGTACCTTACATGGTGCCTGACTCACATAGGAGCTCAATAATGATGATGATGATGATGATGATGATAATAATAATAATGCACTGATCAACCTCTCTGGATGCAGGAAAATGAAAAAGGTATGGGATGAATTTCTGTACTTAAAAAAATGTAGTTCCCCATATCTCCTCCAATACAAAGGATACCACTTATGGTAGGCTGAACAATAGCCCAAAGACACCTAGGTCCTAATTTCTGGAACTTGGAATGTCACCTTATATGGTTAAAGGAATTTTGAAGATGTGATTAAATTAAGTATCATAAAATGGGGAGATTATTTTGGGTTATCCAGTTGGCCTAATGCTGTAGCCCCAAATGTTCTTATAAGGAGGCAGAGGGAGCTTTGGCAGAAAAGGAAGGCGGCAATGGGAAGATGGAAGCAGTAGGGCAAAGGTCAGCGTAATGAGGGACCATGAGCCAAGAAATGAGGGCAGCCTCCAAAAGCTGGAGCAAGGAAAGGGATTCTCCCCCTGAAGGTCCTGGAGGGAGAGAGGCCCTGAAGACATCTTGATTGCAACCTGATGAGACTCACTTTGAACTTCTGACCTCCAGAACGTAAGAGAATAAATGTATTATTTGAAGCCATTATGTTTGTAGCCATTTGTTACAGCAGCTACAAGAAACCAATACAACATAAAAATCCCATTCTCCCTCTAAACCTCAGAGCACTTAGACAACTAGTTCTGACATCATGGCTGGATTAGAAGTGAAATCAGGATTATTTTAGGAGCAAAAGACTTGTGACAGGTCTTGATTTTGCTATTTTTTTTTAGCCAGACCTTTAAGTCAGAACTGTTGTGAGTGGGCCTATTTTGAGGCTAAAATGATACTTGTCCAATCTACTTCATGAAGTTTCTATGAGCGTCACATGACATAAAATATATAAAAGTATTATGGAAATGACAACAAAATGTAAATTATTATGATTGCTACTAATTCCTTTGGACTTGGGGGTTGAAGGTTTCTGGTAAAATGAAAATGAGTCTCATTTGATAATTCACATTGTAGTTCTGTGTAGTTAGCACCTGGCACATAAAATTTCACATATATTTGATAAGGGAATAAACAAATGAACGAATAAACACATGGATGAAAGTAGCTTGTTAAAAACAATATTACTACCAGTGGAGTCTTACTGGCAAGAGTGACAGGAAAAATAGATATTGAAACGAGAGAAAATATTTGGAAAATTAGAGAGCACATGTCCCACCTACAATGGGGATGGGAAACTATATGGTGGCCAATGGGGGAGGGGTATGCTGAGCAAGAAGTTGGATTAGCACAAAATCCTAAATAAAGCTGATATTTGGAGAGTGACTAAAGGGGATAGACACTGAGAATGGGAGAGCAACTGGAGGGAAAGAGGAAATGCAGAGAGGAATGTGTGGACAAAGGAAGAGGGTATTTCCAAAAGGAAGGAGGGAGTGATTATCAATGTCAAGTGCTGTCAGTGAGTTTAAAAAAAAAAAAGTGTCTACAACAAGTGCCATCGGGGCAAGTCATTAGTAGCCAGTGGGTTGGGAGGTCAAAGGATCAGGGTGGGCACTGTCCTTTTCCTTTTTGTCTGTTCATTATTGAGCATCTTCCTAGTTGTCTTCTTGTCTCATCAACTTCCATTTCTGGCTCCATTCTGACTTCTCTTGTTCTTCCTTGCACCAGCTCTCATGATGTTGATTTCTATAGCTTCATCCTTAGTACTAAGCAGACAGACCTTGATAAGGTCACTTCATCCCAAATCCTCAGTTTTGGGGTCTCCAGGTGACAGCTTTATTGTTGACCTCCTGCTCAGCACATCTGCAGAAGCTGTGCTTTTCTAGACATCCCACAGAGCAGTCAACCATGAACTGAGACAAGGATTTAAGTTTCATCTACCTTCTATGACACTCTCATGTCCAGTAAACATTGTGCCCATTCTATGTTCCTTCTTTTAAAATTAATTTTTAGAATCCCAGAAAATAAGGTACTAGAGTATAACTGCAATAGAACAGCAATTACAGAGTCTAGTATCTTGGGAGACCAGATCAGTGTGACAAGCAAGCTTGGTAAATAGGACAAGTGTCTGTGTTCATTTTCTAGGGCTTCCATAGCAAAGGATCACACACTTGGTGGCTAAAAAACAGAAGTTTGTTCTTGATAGTTCTGGAGGCCAGAATTCCAAAACCAAGGTGATGGAGGATTAATTTCTTCTGAGGTCTCTCTCCTTTCCTTATAGATGGCCATCTTTTCTGTCTTTATACCATTTCCTTCTGTTTGTGTCTGTGTCTTACTCTCCTTTTAAAAAGGTCAGCTGGGTACGGTGGCTCACGCTTGTAATCCCAGCACTTTGGGAGACTGAGACAGGAGAATCACGAGTTCAAAGCCAGACTCAGCAACAGTGAGGCACTAAGCATCTCAGTGAGACCCTGTCTCTATATAAAACACAAAATAGGGCTGGGGATGCGGCTCAGTGGTCAAGTACCCCTGAGTTCAATCCCTGGTGCCAAAAAAAAAAGGACATTGGTCATATTGATTGGATTGGATCCACCCTAATGGCTTCATTTTAAACTAATCACCTCTGTAAAGATCCCATCTCCCAACATAATCATATTCTGAGGTACTGGAGATTGGAACTTCGACATATATGTTTTGGGCAGAGGGCACAATTCAGCTCATAAAAGCAGTGAAAAATAAGTGAGGCTCAAAATAGAGTTAAAAAGGAGATACTTAGGCAGCAAAATAACTCCTTGCTCACCACATGAGAGCAAGAGCGAGAGCAAGAGAGAGAGAGAGGTGCAAGTTGGCAGAAAAAGTCCCTGAGGTCATTGTGGATAATGTGCTTACTGCGAGTTAGCAATGTGACTCCTAAAACAGAAGCACAATACCTGGGTACATAAATAGAACCAGAGCAGAGCTTTAAGGTAACTCAGCAATTGCTCTTTGCAGTAACTAGAAGCACCACTTCTAATTCCGAACTCCAAGCCAGCAAGGGATATGAAGATTTTGGACAAGGTCAGAAGAAAACCATATAGAATCATATATTTTTAACTATTAGAAGTACAGATTCTGAGATTTCTTAGCTCAGAAATGAGGACACTGGGGAGAGATATGTTAATGCTCTTTAACTCAAAAGTCAAAAGTGAGTGACCACAAGTTCTTCAATTCATAAATTAGTGAAAGGAAAGAAATTTGGATTTGTCGTAACTGTCTCTTAAGGCTAGTAATTTAGTTGTCATAAAAAAGTATTTCATAACAATGTGAGTTGTTAAAAATGAGCTTACTGAGGTAGATTTTAAATATGAATTTTCTCTTATTTAAGATGATTTTAAAATCATACAGCCTTAAGTTGTGAGCATGTGGAATGTAATCATTTGTTCAACAATTATTTATTAAATGCCAACCATATACCAGGTACCATTCCAGATCCAGCAGTGAACCAACAAAGTCCCTGTCCTCATGATGTTTACTTCTAGTAGGGGAGACAGGAGACACACACACACACACACACACACACACACACACACCTCATACAATATGAAATAGCAATAACATCTATGCAGCAAAGCAGGATAAGGGAAAGAAACATGACTGATACTATCTCAGGATGACTGGTAAATGGCTCTCCACAAAATCTTTAAACAAAGACTTGGATGATTCAATAATAATAGCCAACATTTATTTAGCGAGACTTGTGCTAGCTCTGTCTCATTGAATCCTCATAATAATTTATTTTACAAAGGAGTAAGCTGAGGCCCAGGGAGGTTAAATAACTTGCCTAATAACTTAAATGACTAGTAGGACTCATAAACTATGATTTAATTTTGATTTTCTCTAGAGGCTCTAAATATTAACTTTAATAATTAAAGTTCAGGATTGGCTTGGTAAAGCATTTTATTTATTTATTTTTAGCAAATAGTGCATAGGAAATAGGTGAGTTTTATAGATCCCCTATGTACCTGTGCAGTCCTGAGTACCATCTCCTCTTAGTTCTGAGGTGCCACAAAATGGTCACTTTGCTGAAATCAGTGAAAGCCAGAAGGCAAATGTCTACTGAGTAGCCAAGAAAGTAATGTAATCTCTTGGACAAGTAGAGCAGTTGGCCATTACTAGGACCATGGACAGCCCATGCAGTCACAGAGGGACTCGGGCAGTGGCATAGACACACACATGGATAGAGGCCAAGGAGCTTGCAGAAGTTCTGATTTAGTGGTTTTTACTTCCTCAGAGAGTGAGAATGGGGAAGGGGTAATGATAAAAAACATTCATTTATAAGAATGGATGTGTATTCCTTAAGATAATGTAATGATATTCCTCATTCCAAAATTCTTCATATACTTAGCAGAAAAGTATCGTGAGAAGGTGATAGACAAGAAAGTGTATCAACTGAAATGTCAAGTGACAAACAGGTGAATGATACTGATCTTAGCAGAGGGGTGCGAGGCCAGAGAAGGGAGTGCTTGATTCCTCCTGAGCCAAAGGGGGTTTCACAGGACTGTGACATTTGGAGCAGCACTTGAGGGATTCAAAGAGTATGGACAGGTGTGTTCTACACATTTAATATTCTTAATGGCCCCATGAAAGGCAGGTATTATTGTCTGCACTTTTCAGTAAAATATTGAGGTATGAGCTCAAATAGCTAGTGTGTGGTGTGGACAAACTTCCCTTGTCTGATCCCAGAGGCTGTTCTTTCCATTTCTTCCTCAATCTTTACCTTTCCAGTCATTTATCAGCACAATTTAAAAACTGCCTTCATAACTTTCTGTTTGTCATTCTGTGGTTATGTGCTGGATAAATGGAGGGTTTTACCCAAGTTGGACATTTTGATTGATTTCAACCAACATGCCACTAGTCACAAGCAAGTCCACAGCTGAACCCTTGGAGAGTGTGATTTAACTGGTCTTGATTGGAGCACAGGTATCCGTGCTTGTAGAATCATTCTCAGGTGATTCTACTGTGTAGCTATGAGTGAACACCACTGGCTTAGGTAAAAGAGAAGAATTGAAAAGGTCTGAATTACAATATCATTTGAGATACCTGCAATACTGTTGCTGAATTAAGAATTTTCTCACTTAGAATGTACATTGTTCTTTGGGTTGGAGCAACATGTAAGTCTCTACAAAGATCTACATGTGGAGTCTCTTCAAAGATCTTTCCCTGGGATGAGGCCTTCAAGAGGGGCCAGCCTTAGAGCATGTAGGCCTGGGAGGAAAAGGTAATGTAGGAATCAGAGGGGCCATGGTTGAATAGAAAACCAAGGATTTGCTCTGTAACTGGTAAAATCATGTGGCATGAATTTTAATACTTATGAATATAATTTAATAATTGTGTCCAAGACCAAACCAACTGCTCAATTAATCCAATGATAATCCTAAATAAATTTCAAATCCTACTTTGGCAAGTAAAGTCTAAAGATGGCTGGACTATAAGCTCCAAGGCGGCCAGAATTCTACCTTGATGTACCCACAGCACCTAGCACAGTACTTAAAATTTAGCAGTGATTATCCTCTGTATTTCAGCAGGGTCTGTCGTGATGTTTCCTTTTTCATCACAAATTTTGGTAATTTGGGTTTTCTCTCTCCTTCTTTTTGTTAGGGTGGCTAAGGGTTTGTCAATTTTGTTTATTTTTTCAAAGAACCAGCTTTT
>CM053403.1:76224120-76349656 GCA_028644305.1 Xerus rutilus | reverse complement strand
AAGAATGTAATCTGCTTATAATTTTGTGCAAAGTTAGAAAAATTATGATTGTAACAATTTTTTTCTATTTGCCTCAACAAATGTTTTCAGTGAATAGTGTGTACAGCTTCTGATAATTTGTTTTTTTCTGTTATGTTTGCCAACATGTATTAAAATGCAACTTTTGGGAAAAAAAATAAAATAATAAAAAAAAAAAAAATCCAGACGCCTTTAGGGTGCACCAAACAGGGCACACCTAACCATGTGGCTCAGCCAAATGTAAACCAACACAGCAGTGGTGAGACTTTGAACTGCAGGGCTTATGCATGACCCACAGGCACTAACATAGAACAAAAAGTTCTGCTGGCCACCATTGCCCTTGACCTTAAGTTGGTGATCCCTGCAAAATAAAACCAGCAACACTGGCTTTTATCCACGTCGTACTTGGTTAATACTTACACCTACCTCTGCTTTCGGCTACGCTGGGCATGTAGCTGAATTTTATAGGCAGAGATTGCATACTGTGCCTCATTCATCAATGTATTATTTGTACAACAAATAGTTATTAAACCTCACTCTGTGTCAGTCATAATTCTACATAAGACATGACAGCAAATCTACAGTGTCAAATAACATTTACAATTATGTTTACACCTCACACATTCAGAGATAACCCTTCTGAATCTCAGTTACAAAAACAAAAGATAAAGGAATGCAAGGGATTCTGAGTAGTTAAAATAGGTGTTTGAAGTTCGCCATTCCAGCATTAATGTTCTTAATCCACAAGATTTTTCCAGGACCCTTTTTCTTATATTACACATGATCTTAACACATCTGCATATCTAGTTCTAAACAGATAAATCATAATAAGTTGGCAGAAGGGGAGGAGGGAGATGAGTGCTGATAGAGGTGGGCACACTGAGAAGAGTGAGATGTAACAAAGACCATATCACTACTGGAGACAGAAAATTTTAAAAGAATAAAGTCAACATAAGAATTACCTTTAATGTGACATCCTGAGGAAACTTCATCATTTCCTGTCTGGACAGGAAGCTGGTCAGAGCTCAATAAACCTCAAGGCTTCACTATTTTAAAGCTTAGCCTAGTGTTTTAACTTAAAAACTCATACTTTGCTTAAAAAGACAGGAAAACATACAGTCTATTTTAAAAGTCTCTCTGAAAACTACTTGAATGTACACATATTTTTTTCAGATGTTTGGAAGATTCACCAAAGTGAACTATTTTCTTCTCCAATAATATCAGCAATCGGCTCTGATTCTGTACTGTCGTCTAGGTGCCATGACCATGGTTAACAGATGCTAAAAACACACCATCCGACATGCCTTCCTGTTGATGCAAACTGCCTGAGACCCTCGCTCATGGCTCACGCCTCCTTCCCCTCATCTGTATCCAGCGTCTAGCTGTTCTGCCCCAACTGCTGTGGACAGGCCTGGACTGCGTGCACCCACACACTGGGCTTGATGACGGAATCCTGTTTGTCTGGTTCTCACCTCAGGACTCCCAGGAATGTTGCCACATGTGTGCACTTCAAGGACCCACACTTTCTCGGTGGGCTTGTGTCCTGGGAGCCCAACTGGCTTTAGCACCAACCTGGCTTACACTTGGATAGGACCCACAAGGGCCCTGCATGACTGTTCTTAAGTTCAATGTGCACTGAAAACACCTTTCAAGTATGAAAAGGACACAACCATCATACCATTGAAAGGGAGGCAGTTGCAGTTATTCCTGAGTAAGTGGTTTTCTTTTCAGAAATAGTTTAATCATAGAATCATAGATCTTGGGCTTAAGGATATCCTTCAAGTTTGCCATTTGACTATCACCTACAAAGCTAACAAACTCTCCCAATTCACCTTAGTCTCCTTTATTTTCAGAAGCATTCATTTATAAAACAGATAACTAGGATAAGATACTCAGTGAACAGCTGTGATGATAGATCAATGCTAAAGGGTTAATATAAAGGTGAAACCAAAAACCTTGTCTTATTTAAAGTAGAACAACTAGCTAGCCACAGCTAGAGAAACCGACAGCAGAAAGCTAAGTGAACAGAGTAAGGCCATCCTCTTTCTTTTATAGAAAATACAGTCTTAATGTTCAGTTACAGGGAATTTAGGAATCATTTCCTATTGTCTGAGTTGGCAGAGTCACTACAACAAAGTAGGTATAATTGAATAGAATATGAGGCTTTGATAGATTTTATAAGTTTCTAATGTCAATTTTTGACCAAAGTAAAGGTAAATTGAGCTCCCATTATTTGCATTATTTAACTATGTATTGTTTAGCTTAAGATTAATTAGTTAACCATATAATTCTGGGTTTTAAAACATATCTACACCAAAAAAAAAAAAAGCACTACTACAAACAAGTCACTTGTATCCTCCTGCCTAAATGTAAATAAAGTGGCATACACCACAGTGTTCTTAAATTGCCCTTTTAATGGAAACTTTCTATTATTTGTAGTTGCCATATGGAAAAACTTGAGTCCTGTAGGCCCAAAGTGAGTAACAGCATTACTACAGTCATAACAGATCTAAGAGTATCAGGAACACACATAAATATACTTACCAAATGTATGCCTACACACACACACACCTGAGCAGTTTAAATGGGCATGCCTCTGTAGTTAGGTCTTTCACATTTACTCATTTTTTCCTATCCACTGAGTGTGAAGTTAGCATAGTTAGCTCTGCTTGAGTAATAGTGAGACTGAATTCACGACAACCATCCAAAACTCCCTCAGCCAATAACTTTTGACACTGCATGGTTTGAACTTGCATCATCTTTCCAGTACAACTCATTAATATAAAGTTATACAGTATCCAATTAGGGTAATAATAATAAAGGGAAGAATGCACTCTTAAAGCTAGGAGACGGGTTTTTTGGTTTGAGCTTCACCATTTATACCACTGCAACTGGGGACAACTCCAGGCCTCTGTTTCTATATCCATAACCTCAAGACAGTCACTAAACAGCATCTGTAAAATGCATCCTAGAACTTTCCATACCTCCTCCCATTGGACCCCCAGCTCAGGTGCCTTCAGGTCCTGTTAACTTCTTAAGATTGTCCATTTCAGACCCCCCTGCTTACTACTTATCTTCCAGTCTTCACCTAAGTAGTGAACTTTCTTTGAACAAAAAGCCTTCTTTGATATGGTGGTCTGTCTGGCTGGGGGTGGTTGAAGGAAGCCCAGGACTGCTGAGCCTTGGCCTTACCACCAAGAGGGGCTGAAGAGACAGCCAGAGAGACAGCCTCAGAGCCTGGTTAGCAACTCTGCCTCCCTCTAGTGGTGGCCTCCTACAGTCTGAGCTGTGCCTAGCCCCTGTGCCCTAAAGTCAGTGTCCAAGAGTACGAATTTAAAACTAATAATTTGAGCCTCTTTCTTTTGGTTATGTTGTTTGTGGTTTTCTATAATTTCTTTTTCTTTGATAAATGGAAAAGAAAGTAGTTTTACTTGTGTCCTCTTCCCTTTCATGGTATTTTTTCCTCTGTCTGAAAGCATATGACAAGTACTTTTGGGTACCTACAAACTGTGTGTTTTAGTCGGCTTTATCACTGCTGTGACTAAAGGACCCAACTAGTACAACTGTAGAGAAAAGATTTATTCAGGGGCTCATGGTTTCAGAGGCCTTAGTCCATAGAAAGCTGGCTCCATTCCTTGGGACTCGAGGTGAAGCAGAACATCATGGCAGAAGAGTGAGGCGGAGGGAAGCAGCTCACATGATGATCAGGGAGCAGAGAGAAAGAGAGAGAGAGACTCCACTTGCCAGATACAAATATATACCCAAAGACATGTCCCCTAATTCCCACCTCCTCCAGCCACACCCTACCGCTTCAGTTACCATTCAGTTAATCCCTATCAGGGGATTAATTCACTGATTGTGTTAAGACTCTCACAACCCAATCATTTCTCCTCTGAACCTTCTTGCATTGTCTCATGTGTGAGCTTTTGAGTGATACCTCACATCCAAATCATAACATTCTATGCCTGGCTCCCAAAAGTTCACACTCATCTGACGATGCAAGATACATTTAGTCCATTCCCCAAAGTCCCCATAGTCTCAACAGTACCGAGATTGCTCAAAGTTCAAGTCCAAAGTCTTCTCTGAGGCTCAAGGCAATCTCCCATTGAGAGCTCCTGTAAAATTAAAAGCAATTTACAAGTATCCAATATATAATGGTAGAGAGTAAATATTTCCATTCACAAAATTAGGGGCATTGAAAGAAGGGATAGGACCAAAGCAAGACCAAAATCCAGCTGGACAAACAAATCCTGTAGCTCCAAAGCATTGTGATATTCTCTCCAAAGGGCTTATGTAGCTCCATCGCTGTGGCCTTGTTGGTTGCAGCCCAAGTGGCCTTCCTGTTGGCTTCTTTCTACTCAATTCCTACAGTTTTCCTAGGATAATGTCCCAAGTTAATGGCATTTCTTAATCTTGGGTGTCTCCACTGCAATTTTGAATTCCTCCTTAAGTATCCACATATTGCCCTCTCAGAGGATGCCCGCAGGGACTCTGACCCTGCTGCACTTTGCCTGGCCTCCCAGGCCTTCCTTTGAAATCTTGGTGGAAGCCTCCATAACCCCCTAACTACAGCATTCTGCATTCCTGTAGAACTAGCACCACATAGTTGATGCCAAGGTCTGCTGCCATCTTGAGCAGTAGCCAAGCCTCCAGGGACCCTTGCTGCAGCAGCCTCTAAGTGTCTGGATGGCTGAGCACGTTGAAAAAGACTTCCTAGACTCCCTTGTGCAAGAAAGATTCCCCACTCATCTTTTCTCAAGAGAATTTTCACTTTTATTCTCTTGAGTCTGAGATGGATGTGGTCTTGCCAACTCCTGAGATGCCCTCAAGCCATCTTTCTTATTGTCTCTGGGCAAAGAAGGATTCTGTGCAAGAAGGATTCCCCACTGATCTCTTCTCAAGAGAATTTTCACTTTTTCTCCCTTCAGCCTGAGATGAGTGTAGTCTTGCCAGCTCCTGAGTCCCCCTCAATCCATCTTTCTTATTGTCTTTTTAGCATTTCTTTAGTGGCAGTAATGTCTTAACAACTGCAACTTCCTTAGCCCCAGTTTTATTCCTGCCTTTCAAGTGCAAGTTTTTCAAATATTTCTGCTCTGCTTTCTGCCCTCTGATCATCATGTGAGCCGCCTCCCTCTGCCATACTCTTCTGCCATGATGTTCAGCCTCACCTGGATCCTGGGGAATGGAGCTGGCTGTATATGGACTGAAACCTCTGAAACCATGAGCCCCTAAATAAACTTTTCCTTCTCTACAATTGTGTTGGTTGGGTCTTTAAGTCACAGTGGCAAAAAAGCTGACTAAAACACTGTGTAAGGAAAGGATGTGTCCAAAATGGGCTATCCAATTAGACTTCCAAATTTCTAAAGACACAACACCAAACCCTCTCATAAAACATTAAATGAAGGGGGCTTCTGGGATGCTATCTCTATATCTGGGTGCTGGTAATACAAGTGTATTAAATTTGATAAAATTAATAAACCTGAATATTCATGATATTTATGTATCTTGTATATATGCTTCTTGTAAGTTAAGTGAACAGGCCATGATCTGAAAATGCTGTCAATTATATTTTACCCTTATATAAACAAGTATAACTCTTCAGTTCTATAGGAATGGGAATTGTTTTGAAACTTTTGTGAAATATACTAAATACAATCTAGTTAATACACTGAAGTGATTCTCCAGACTGAACTTCCTTAATAGCATTAAATGGAACCTAAAAGTTTTGGCCTTTCCTGAAAAAGCAATGCACATAACATTTAAAGGATAGAACACAAGGGAAATTGGAAAGCTTGTTGTATAATTTTTAAGCATTTATTAAACTCTACTTCTTTATATTTATTTTAGGGCCAAAAAGTTCTATACAGCTCATAGGACTTTTAGCAGAATAATCAAAAAAAAAAATGTTTCCATCCAACATGAAGCCTCAAAAAACATATCTTCATTGAGTTTGAACATCACTTGGGAATATATCAAACAATATTTTTTTAATTAAAGAGATTCATTTTGATTCTTTTGAAGGAGGCCTTTAAATTCAGTCATTTGTGAAAACGTTTGATGTACTCTTGCACCGTTTTTATAGAATAGTAGTAAATCAGTGTATCTAGTAAAGTACTTTCTGCAATAAAAAAAAGGATCTATGCTACACGAACCGAGTTTTGTGCCCAGAAAACACCCAGTCCTCTTTTCCTCTCTCTGAGTTGATACCCTAAAGGGAATTTTACTTGCTAAGGAGAAGGGGGCAGTGGTCAGATCAAATCTATTTGGCACTGTAATCTAGCCCTTTCAAGGGCCAGAATTCTTTCCTGTAACTACTTCTTATTACTGACAAGAACATGTTGTTCAACTTCCCATTCAGCAATGAAGATGTGCCTATGAAAGGCATCTATGGAGGGAGGTTTTCTCTTTCTATCTCAGTATCTTTGAAAAACTCAAAGTGCAGACATTGTTAAAAGGAACAGTTCCAACTCTCATCAAGACTTTTTCCCAGAAGTACTTTGTGCAATCACTAATCAGTTATTTTCATGGGTCACTTTATGTCACAAGAGAAATGTGGCCATGCCCTGAATGTCCTTCAGGAGTTGGAGAAAAAAAGAACTGTGGAGAGAAGCTCTGGAGAGGATCACACTTTACAAACATGAATTAGTGAAAATATTTTTCAGAAAGAGACCCTCCCACATCACAAGTTACTCATTCAATTAATTTTTCTAGGTTTCTCCTGAAATCGTGGATGATTTCTTTCATCTGGAACTACCAAAGAATGTATTCCATAAATTTTCTAAGAGTACATGTTTATTCCACAGTGCATATGGTGGTAATTACTGTTTTATTGCATATATTCATGAAAATGAATTAAATTAACTTGGAAAAAACATCTTGCTTGCAGCCAATCCTTTTCTTTAAATACAGGGGATGTTAAAAGTAATATTTGAATATAATGATTGTATTATATATATTATTTTAAATTAACTTCACATATTTTTGGTAAAAATGTTGTATTTTTTATAATAATTCATCAATTTTATTCTACATCTATGGTTTAGAACCCATAAATAATATGGATATTTGTTTTTGTTTAATCATTCAAACTTTATGTTCTGAAACAGGAGTTGAAAGACTGACTATAGCTTTACTATACACTAGCTACGTGATCTTTGGTATGCTTGTCTAAGCGAGTTTCATCATCTGTAAAGACCATGGCTCCATTCAGACACTAAAATCATATGATTCTAATTATCACTCCCACCCACCCTCAATATTAATAAACTAGTCCTTGCAACCTGAGAATACTACCTTATACAGCTAGAGAGCCATTACAGATGTGATTAAGTTAAATATTTTGAAATGGGAGATGATCCTGGATTATACAAGTGGACCTCATATAACCACAAGGGCCCTAATGAAAGGAATGCAGGAGAGTCAAAGAGAAGGCCACGTGGTAATAGAAGCAAAGACCTGAGTGACCTAGCCCCAAGTTAAGGAATAGCAGCGGCCACTAGAAGCCAGAAAGGGCAGCAATGGATTTTCTTCTGAGCCTCCAGAATCAAGCATTCCTGCCAACACCTCGACTTTACTCCAGTTAAATTGATTCTGGAATTCTGTCTTGCATAAATATAGGAGAATAAATCTGCATTCTCTTACACTATTGAGTTTGTGGTAATTTGTTACAATAGCCATAGGAAACATATTTATCATTTTAGGGATAAAATAGCAGTGGTCCCTCCCACCCCCAACTGCCCTCCAAAAAAACTCCCCATAACTAATGAAAATTATAAAAGCAACAAACATTTGAAGTTTTAGGAAGCTGTCCTAAAGATATACAAATAATGGAGAAATATATGCTTGAGAAAACCCATTAAATGTCATTTTGAACAGCAACTCCAGCATTGAGACATAACTTATTCCCTACCTCCCAGCTCCATGTGACGGAAGCTCTAGCTGAGTGGGTGTAGCCAAGAATAGGTTTTCTTCCCTTCCCCAGCCCAGTTTAGGGTTATGGTCTCTCCCAGGGAGGGCCACCTATGAGTATTTCTTACCCTTCCTAGCTCCTCCTCATAGAAACTCCAGACAATTATAACCCAGAAGGCCCTTCCTCACCCAGTCCCCTACTTGTAAGGTGGAAAGTTTACAATTGGCATGACAGGTCAAGATCACAGAGTTCTAATCAGCCGTACCCCAAGTTGCTCTTAGGATAGTGGCTCCATGACAAGAAAAGCAAGCCAAGACCAGGAGCCACTCCCCATCCCAAGTACCCCAATCCAAGAGAAATGCTGCAGTTCCCTCCTCCAGGTCCAGAGCAGTGAGGCAGAGGTTTTGCTCTGGGGATAAAGCAAACTGTAAGAACAGAGAATTCCACCTATGTGTTTCTCTAGGGCGGGCATGGCGGTGTGTATGGGGGGGTCATTATTATTATTTTTTGGAATGGAGTGTGAGGAATTTTAGGGCTAACTGCACAATTATAAACATGGAAGATTTTGATAGTGGGCAACTGAGAGAAGACTCGTAGCCCCATGATAGCAATGAACGAAGTAGAAGTTTAAGAGAAACCTGGAAAGAGGCCATTTAGAAGAGCCCACCTGGAGTTAGAATGAGCCTGAAAACTAACTCAATCTCTGACCCTGTAAAGAGAGATGGTATTTAAGACTTAGTTCCCTTTTTTGTTCAAGGGGAATAACAATAATAATATGTCCCCTACTTGGTAACATTACTAATAATGTGTATTTAGAAAGTGGAGTCATGTTTAATATATGAGGGCTTCATTTAGTAAATTTAAATAGAAATGAAAACACCTTAATTTAGCAAGTAATATAACTATGCTATAATTCTTCCACAATGTAAATATTTAAAATGCATATTAGATACTTTATATCAAGTTTTGTGATAAATAATAAAAGGAACATCATGGAAGTCTAGGGATCTTATATTCTAGTAAGATCTTATAATTTAGTAATTTTAGATTGTGACAAGAGTAAGTCATTAAGACAGAAATATAAACATTGCAATTGACACTGTTATTTATAATTATAATTATAAATAATTATAAGCAGGGAATAAGCAGGGAAACCATTAGAAACAGACAGTAGTTGAGTCCTACATGACACGAGGGAGCCATGCAAAGGTCAGGAGGAAAGGCATTTGAGTCAGAGTGACCAGCAAGACCAAAGACCAGGACACTGGTGTGTTTGAGAAATAGAGAGAAGGCCGGTGTGGTGAGTGAACAAAGAAAAGAACAGCATGAGATAAAAAAGATAATCAAAGGCCTGATTATAGAGGATCTCACAGACAAAAACAAGTGGGACAAACAAGGAAGGTACAGAATCTGATTTACATCGTCTGTTTCATTAGCAAGTAAAATGTCCCTGGAAGCTCCCGGGCAGACGTTCCTTTCACTTCATTGGCCAGAACTGTGTTGCATGCACCCTGCAGCTTATAAGCAAATCACGGACAATAAAAATTGGATTGTTATGATTGGAGCAGAACTAATGGAGGGTTGCTTGGATGACCTATCACCCCTGGAGATCATGGCTCTTTGGTAACTATACCAAATCAAGGTTCTGCTGGCAAAGAAGAAAGGAGGAGTGGGTGCTGAGTAGGCTCCCGGTGGACAGTGCCATAGAAAATCTATGTCTGTTATCCAAGTAGAGGTGCCAAGTAGTCAGTTGATTGTACAAGATAGGAAAAGGGTGTCAAATGGATGGCAAATGAAGTCTCCTGCTTATGATTGATATTTAAAGTTATGGACTGGAAAAGATCACCTTGAGAGATCCTACTATATAGATTTATATTTTGGCATATATCAATATTTTGAGATCCGACAAAGGAGGAGAAATAAAGGATGGCCCAGAGCTAGGGTGATCGAAAGTGTTTATTTTCAAAGCCAAGAGATAACGTTTTCTAAAAAGGAATTGGACCATTGGGTAAGATGTTGTGGAGAGGAAGGCAAGTACAATGGAAACAGAAGTGCACGCAGAATCTAGCAATATGAGATTGCTGGTGGCCCTGGTGAGATGATCCAGTGGGTGGTTAAGTAGAAGCTCAACAGAGTAACCAAAAGAGGGAACAGAGTGAGCTGGGGTTGTGGCTCAGTGGTAGAGCGCTTGCCTAGCATGTGTGAGGCACTGGGTTCAATTCTCTCCACCTCATATAAATAAGTACATAAAATAAAGGTCCATCAACAACTAATAAAAATATTTTTTTTAAAAAAAAGAGTGAACAAAGGCCAAAGAACTATTTTGAGAAGGTGTGCTATGAAAGAAAATGGAAAAATAGAGTAGAGGGCATCAACAGATGTGTTTTGGGTTTTGTAACTTGGGAGACTATAGCACTTGTTTGTATGTTGCCTGGAATGACCCAGTACACAGAAAGCCAATGACATTGTAGAATATAGGAGATTTAACTATGGCAGCAAATTCCTTGGAAATGTAAGAGTGGGTAGGACTTGAGCATTAGTGGTCTCAGAGGACAGACCTTGGATAGGAACAGAGACACTCCATTTAAAAAAGAGGGAAGGCACAGAGAAGAAAATGGCTATAGACTGCAAAGTGTATAGATGTAATCAAATTAAGTTGTCCCTGTCTGATGGGTTAGATTTTTTTTCAATGAAGTATAAGTCCAAGTTATAGGCTAAGAATGGGGAGAGTGAGAGTGTGGGAGCTTTGGGCAAGAGGAAATGAGTCATTTCAAAGACTTAACAGAAAGAAACGGGAAAAGAAGTCATTGAGAAGAGCCCTCCTGAAGTTGGAACAAGCCTCAAAACTAACCTTACACCCTGTCTCTGCCAAGAGAGGTGGTATTTAAACCTTAGATCCCTTTTCAGTTAAAGAGGAATAATAATAATATACCCCATACTTGCTAATATTATTAATAATGTATATTTAGGAAGCAGAGTAATGTTCAATATGTGAAGACATCATTAGTAAATTTAAATTGAAATGAAGGTACCTTAATTCAGCAAGTAACATAGTAACTTGTACTATAATTTGTCCCCAATGTAAATATTTAAAATATATATTTGATATATCACATTAAGCTTTATGATAAATAATTAAAGGAACATTTTTGAACTCTAAGGGTCTTATATTCTAGAGGGCTCTATCGTTACTGAGGGCATAGCTGAGGCTTGGGATCAAAAATTTAAAGTGCAACTAGGCTAACAGTTGTGATATAATCACCAGTAAGTGCAGGCACAGAGAAGATGGCTGGTCAGGTTCATGAAGGTTGGAATCTAGCCAGGCAAGTACAGGGAAAGTGGGGCCAGTGTGTTTTCAAGTAAGCGATTTTAATAATGGGTCATGAATTTAGACTGAGTAAAAGAAGCAAAGTTAGGACAGTAGTAAAAATATGAAAGCGTGACTGTATCAATACACTGGCGGTTTCAATAAAATAAAGGGATAATTGCAGTGAAGCGCTAGGGTAGGGGAGCTGAAAGGATAGGTGGCAGTGACCATCAGAACAAGTTCCCGTTTTAAGGGTTAGATTGCTCATCCATTATTACTTTGCATTTATTGCAGGTTTTCAAACAGATCAAAGGAACCACAGAACCGAGCTTGCTAATGAAGAGTACAATTATGTGTGGCCAACAAACAGCCATATGAATTGGGAATTGGTAATGTGGTAATTCAGCTATGACATGGTAGAATGAGCCACAAAACATCTGAATAGAGCAACATCACAGCATAAAGAACAGGAGTTGGGCTTGAAGTCAGAGCAACCTGCTTCAAACCCTGGCTGGGATAGATAGTGGCTATATCTTTTTTAACTACTGTGCATCCTGGCTTATCCTTCTAAACTGGATTGGTATGCACATTAGAAAGGATAATATACTTAAAGTGCCTGTAAATAACAGATTCTTGGTATAAATATTAACCACTGTGACAATAAGGAGGCAATCCCTACTGCTGCAAGGAAGTTTCTCATCCACTTTGGGAAGCTTGTAATGTAGGTGTAAAGGGATGTGTCAACTAGAAGGACAAATAAAGAATTCCCCCTCTAGGATCTTCATAGGTACAGGGGAATCCTGGGTTGGTTACTATATTATATCTAAGATTCTGATGACAGTATCCCAGGTCTGATTGTTTGCTAGTGACATTTTAGAGGCTGGGAATAAAAATCACAACATCTGGATTAATTTTTTAAGATAAACCACAAATTCAAAACTAGAAGAGACAGCACTGGTCAAGATGGTGTGGGGTAGAAGACCTACCCCTGACCCAGCAATAACAAACCAGCTATTCATAGACATCCTATGATAATTAGAACTCAGTGTTTCTAAGTGGCTTCTGAAACTACCCCATCCTTGACCTCCCTCCTACCTCCCTCTGACTTCTCATGACTTTCTCCAGTGGTTCTGGCCTCCCACCTTCCCCTAATTTTTCATTTGATGGTTCTATTTGCCCAGGTTCATGTTGGTTTACAGTGTCCCATCTCCCCCTTTAAATGATCTTCTGCTTTCCTGTTGAACTGCCAGTACCCAACCCTGCCCCAGGATGCTTTTTCCTATTCATGATGTCCTCCAAGTCCCTAAGAGGGGCAGCTGGCTGCCAGGGGAGATGTCTGCCATGCTTGAGTGTTAACCCCAAGACCCTGGTTCTTCAATCTCCCTGGCTTTGACATTACAGAAGGAAAAGTACACCGAAAAATTCAGAGAGAAAGAATCAGCCATATTTCAGAGGGAGGTCACTACTAATTGAACAGGGGGTCAAAACAAAATTCCAATAGTAGCAAGCTGAAAATGTTTTCAAATATAATTTCCTGATGGCCTTCAAAAAAACCTTAAAAGGGTAAGTAAGTATCTATTGGAGCTCATAAATTTTAAGTGCAAAGGAATTTTTTCCTAACAATTTTGTTTTCAGAGGATTCTCATTTTAGTCTTTAAACTTTATAATTCAAGTAATATGAAAACTTTCCTATGACACAGATCTATTAGATATGAGAGGTGGCTGGCATACCTTGTCTAAGAGCCATCAAGTAAGAAGAAGCAAAATTAGAGAGACATATTTTAAAAATGTATTTCCCAGTGTTCTGTAATGAGAATAATTTGGACTTTCTTCTGGAAATTTCTCATATTTTTACTATCTTTACAGTGTCCTTTTCTGAAATAGTCAAATAGGTTTTTAATGACTTTATATCTAACAGATCACTTGATTATTTCATAATTTTGTGTTATTTTATAATAATGAATGTTTTCTTTATAGATTTTCTATAAAATAAAATATGTGGTTAAATCTGTGACAGAGATTGTGTCCACCTAATCCACTCTTAACTCCAGCATGTTGCCTACTTTCTAGAATTCACCAGTTGAATGAATTAATTCATCAATTTTATCACCATCTGAGTTCTCTATAACATATATTAAAGGATGTGTTATTATTTTAAAATGAAATTAATTCATTTACAATCTTGAAACTCAGTAAATTGTTTCTAATTAACCAAAATGTTCTGTCTTGATTCATAGAATTGGGTAAAGACAGCCGATCTCAGAGCAACTATCAAATAATTTTGAAAATTGGTAAAAGTAGAGATTTTAGGACATATTATATGTGTTTTTCTTTTTGTTTTCTCTCTGACCTGCTGTACTGTTACTGTTCTTATTATCAGAAGTTTAATTATTCAAGGTAAGGAATATAGTTTTTAAAAATGTATAGTTTTTCATTAAAAAGTAATGCATATTTATTGAAGGAAGTTTGGAAAACACAGGCATGAAAAAGTAAATAAGTAAAAATCACTTATGGGCTGGTGCTGTAGCTCAGTGGTAGAGCGCTTGCTTAGCATGCGTGAGACCCTGGGTTTGATCCTTAGCACCACATATAAATAATAAATGAATAAAATAAAGATCCATCAACAACTAAAAAAATATTTTAAAAAATCACTTATAATTCCACTTCCAGGAAATACCATTTATGCTTTAACATGTCTTTTGTGTCTATTTTATACATCTGTGTTTATTTCTACAATCATGGGATCATACTATATATACTATTTAAGCACTTCTTTTTTCACTTCATAATAAGTTCTACAATGTTTGTGTCAAAAACAGCATCTCAATTCATGCCATTTCCATTACCTTAGAAGCTTCATAGCTACATGTGTGAAACAATATTGTTCTTATTTATCAGTGGTAATGACAAATATTAACATTTCTCAAAGTGTCAGGTCTTAGTATAGAAAAAAAAAAAAAAGAGGTAAGCCAGTTAATTGCCCAAGGGGGAAAATCCAGCTTCATTTCTAATTTAGTATGGTGGACCTATATCTGGAAATGCCAGTGTTTCCTGCCCTTGCTGACTCCTGAATATAGTTTCACCCAATCTTCTCTTGTTATATACAGACCCAGAAATCTGGCACAGAGAGCCATAGTAACAAAGCAGTCAGCCAGGTTGCCTTAGCTACACATTAATGACAGGATGAGAGGGCTGCCCCAAGTGTTTGCCACTAATTTGTGGAGGGGGAGGGGTTGGGGTTGGGTTTGGAATGCGCAGCATGAGGTAGGAATGTGTTCCTACCTCACCCAGAAGGTCAGTCACCTCAACAGAAAGTCAGGAAGTCAGGCTAGGCAGCTTACTGATCTAACAACATTTTATCAAGGATCTACCAACATTTTATTGGTTTTATAGCATACTATCTGCTTGGTAACAGTTTAATTATACAGAATTTTTTTTTTTTTAATTCTACCTTACATGAATTAGCCTGCAAGCAAAGGTCTTTTGATGATTATTTTCCTGAGTGAATTCTTTATACATTTCATACTGAGTACAGTGGTCATTGTACGGTTTTGTGTATAGCTCTCAAGGTTGATGCTCTGTCTTCCTGTAGTATGTGCTGCCTTTTCTGATATCTGTTTTCATTTGCAAACGTGTATCTAGCACTATCAAATCTTAGGAAGAACTCTCTTGCAAGGACCTCTTTCTCTAGAGCTGAGATGTTTAATTACACAGGCATTGGCCACACGTGGGTCCTTAAGTTAATGAAAATTAAATAAAATTAGAACTTGACTTTATCAGTCACACTAGTCACCTTCCAAGTACTTGATAGCTACACCTGATTCGTGGCTACCATATTGGACAAAATAGATACAGAATATTTCTGCCACTGCAAAAAGTTCCATTGGGCAATGCTGTTGGAGACCCTAAGGGGTTAAACGCAAGCCTGTTAGCATTTTTGAACCTAGCAAATTGAACCCATCCTTCAGATGTCTCACTGACTCTCCCTGTGGTGTTCTGCATTTATATAAACCATTTTGTAAGAAAGCCTAAGGAGAAGTTCAGGAAGAGAGTGGTGACTAACATACACTCATTATGTAGGCAGATCTCCAATCTATAATTGTATATCATTATAATAAGCATTTTTGAGCAATTGCCCCCAATATAGGCATTTACAGTTATAAAATAAATTAATATGTACTAATGTCAGCTAATATTTCCAAGCACAGTGCATACTTAGGGCTCAATAAGGATAGTTGATATAAATCCACATTTCAAATAATCTTCCTGATAATTTTGAGTCTCAGGGGCCAGCTATCTGTCATATCTAATTAAATCATCATTGTTTTTCATTTCACAATGTGACCGAAAAAGAACTTTCAGGAGTAGAAGCGTCTGTTCTGCAATTATCTTGTTCTTCCTGTGTATACCTAATCTGTCTTCTATCTGCAATTTTTTGTAGGTCTCTTTTTAAACCACTTGTCCATTGTGTGAGGGAAAGTTAATACTTGAAAATATAATTTACAAGTTTAACTATGTGGACATACATCAAGAGCAATATTTAACAACAGGTCATTATCAAAGAACCAGAGAGTTCACTGCCATCAAACACGAGCCCCCACCCTTCCCTCCGGCTGTCTCACACTTAGCTGTCTTAATGTGAGCACTTATTACTAACACATATACTAAATATGAAGAAATCTGATTTGGTTTTGTTTCTTTGACAAATAAAAATAAAAATATTAGCTCAAATATTTTCTTTCCTCATTGAATCATGTCATTGGGGGGGGGGGGATCCTGCTTTGGAGGCCACACATTTAGACTACAGTAAGATGTTTTCAATCCTGTAGGTAATATATGAATAATATTCAACTAGGCTCAGCCTTATCTAAATTTATGTTTATTTTAACATAATTTATTCTCCCTAACATATTATGAAAGCCTACAGAAGTTTATATGATGCCAAAAGATTTTTAACATTAAGAAAAACATGTCTGAGATCCTGAATACTTGTGCCCCAAATTTGTTTATTAGCTTTTTAGCAGCCAATGTGAATTAGGAAATATTAATCCCAATAGAATTATCTCCAATTTATATTAGGGCAAATGTAGGCTTTGGAAAGCTAAAATAAATTTTCCAAGTTTTTCTAACTAGTGAGTGAAAGTTCAGAATGTGAATTAAGTTCTGTCTAATCCCACAGCTACTTCTTTTGGGATAAGGTAAGGTATAAACAAAAATAGTATGTATGTATGTATGTATGTATGTATTTATTTATTTATTTATGGGGTTTTTTTGGTACTGGAGATTGAACTCAGGGGCACTCAACCACTGAGCCACATCCCCAGCCCTATTTTGTGTTTTATGTAGAGACAGGGTCTCATTGAGTTGCTTAGCACCTCGCCATTGCTGAGGTTGGCTTTGAACTTGCGATTCCCCTGTCTCAGCCTCCCTAAGTGCTGGGATTACAGGGTTGCGCCACCGCGCCTGGCCAAAGATAGTTTTTAAATGGGGCTAACATTACTTATCATGTAAATTCATACAAAGGCTAAATTAAATGGCATATTAGTTTCCTAGGTGTTATATCAAAGCACCAAAAACTAGGTGGTTGAAATACTAATTCACAGTCTCTGAGTCTGGAAGCTGGAAATCCCATATCAAGGTCTCAGCAGGGTTGTTTTCTGTTGAAGGTTTTAGAGTGAGTCTGTCCCTCGCCTCTCTCCTAGCTTCTCAGCAGAGGCTGGCAGCTTGTAGATTCATCACTCCAGTTTCTGCCTCTGTCTTTACACTGTGTCTGTGTCTCTTATTATAAAGACACAAGTCACGCTGGATGAAAGGCCCACCTACTCTAGTATGACCTCATTTAACCAAATAAAACAGCACTCTTTCCAAATAAGGTCACATTCTCAGTCACTGGAAGTTAAGACCTGAACATATCTTTTATTGTGTGTGGGGGAGAGGCACAATTCAACTAATAAAATGTTTGTAAATACCTTTCCCTGTGCCCACCCATGGTGGGTTTTTGATATATTTGAGTTTCCTTTGCCCGCCTCCTAACTGAACTTTTAAGAGCAAAGACTTTGTATGACTCCTCTTTGTTGTCGCAATACCTACTCGATCATATGCCTAGTCTTTACCTCCTTCCCAGTTCCCTTTGAATTCTGGTGACCTTCTCCAGTTGCTCTGGCCCTAATTTGTCACTTGACAGTTTTATCTTCCCAGATTCATCTTGGTTTACACATCCAATCTCCTTTTAAATGGTCTTCTGCTTCCCTGTTGTACTGCAAAGGCCTAACCACTGGCACTTTTGATTTTCTCAAAATCCCTTAGAGGGGCAGCCAGGCTGAGAGGGGTGATGTCTGCCATGCATGCGTATTAATCCCAAGTCTTTGGTTTTCAGTACTGCCTGACTTTGACTATTAGGGGAGAAAAGGTAGACTGATGTATGCATCAAGGACACATCGTGTTTCAGAGACAGAAATCACTGTCAGTCCTCTGAGTTTTATACTATAAATAGTGTACACTACAATACAGATTGATATGAGTGAGAAGTTAAAATCAAACAATATATATTCCATTCTATCATTTTAATTATATTCTGTTATGAGCAATCACCAAAGGTAAGTGGAACAATTATAGTTGAAACCCTCTCATAACCAATAGATAAGTGTAGTTTGTAATTAGCAAAACTAACAATCCACTTTAGGGCAGTTGGATTTCTACTTTTGTGGCTGTGGCTATATTTATAAATAAATGGAGAACGCTTGCTAATGATCAGATGAAGTAGATAAACTTTATAATTTTTATATACCAAACTTGATGCCTAAATTTCTTTTCTATCAGTGAAACTCATAAATCCTTAATTTGTGAAACTCCAAATGAAGAGAATTATTGAATTACTCGTTTTCACTAAAAGGAAATGTGACAATGGTACGAAGTTTCAGTTAGAAAAAGATGATCTATGGATTTGAATATATGCAAAATCAACTAATTAGAATAATGTTTTCCAAAGTTATATGCTTTCCTCTGTATAACATTGCTGTAAACTGGATGAAATGATTTTTAACTCTTTTAAAATCTTTTCTATTTCTCCTCTTTTCCATGGAATCAAGTCTTTCATAAACTAGGTTCTGTTCCTAGTTTGGTCACCAATTTGTGAAAACAGGATTTGCCAAGTTACTTGATCTCTTTTGGGCCTTTCTTTGGCTGGCTTTCTTTCTTTCTTTTTTTTTTTTTTATATTTTTTTAGTCGTTGATGGATCTTTATTTTATTCATTTATCATTTATATGTGGTGCTGGGGATCGAACCCAGTGCCTCACGCATGCTAAGCAAAGCACTCTACCACTGAGCTATAGCCCCAGCCCCTAGCTGGCTTTCTAATAAGGGAATTGCAATATACTATTGTTAGGTGCCTTCCAGCTCTTCATTCTTAGATTCTATGAATATAGAAACAGTTTTAAACTACATTATTTATCTTTTCATAGATAATTTTAAGCCACGTGAAGCTTACACATTTTTAATTGGCCAAGGAATTGAGTATGTATTCAGAAATAAAAGAACCCAATACACAAATCTCCCTCTGCAAATAATGATTGTAACAGAGAAACATGCCAGTCACGAATCCCTGATAAGGTTTCTACATGGTGCCTTTATAAATCATACGCTGATTTCTAAACTAAATGAGGTCCTTTAAGTTATACTGTGATGTTCAATATTAGGAGAGCAAAGGGCATGTGCTGTGAATTTCCATGGTTGATTGTGTATAGGTAATTCTGCATAGACAGCAAAATGGATCTATTTAAAGACAAAAATTATTCACTGAAGTTACTTTCACAAATTTTAGCAAATGTGTAAGTTTAAGCAATGCTTACAGTATGCCAGATTGATTAGAATTTTAAAAACACCTTAAAATTGCACTTAGTTTTGAACTAAATGGGAATTTACCAGGCAATGTACGAAACCGAACACACCTTTCCCTGCTAATTGCATCAGGTATCTCAGACAAGGCAGCAAAGGGGGTCGTTAGCTTCTATAGGAGCAATTAGTGAACATACTAAAACTTCCCAAATGTATAATGTGTGAAGGTTTTGGAAGGGCTTGAGTCTATGCAGAACAGCTCAAAATAATGACAGACGTTTCTTAAAGGAATACTGACAATTCAATTATCTGTTTATTGATACCTAAAGTACGCTTATTATAAGATGATTTATTGAATGATTTAGAGATCATATCTTGCTTCAAAAGTACAACTTTCAGTGCTGATAAAATGTAAAATTATATAACTTTCAAATTTTATGACCTGAATTCCTTCTATCTTCCTTTTCTATAGAGCAGCCTTTTTGATGTAATGATTCTAACATATTGAACTCCTTAAACTTGTGAAAGTAGGTCTGCCACCCAAAGAGCATGAAGAGACATTTCAGTTACTAGTAATTCCACCAAGCCAGAAGGACAGCATTCCAGATTCTGGGAATTTCCTAGAGGGGCTTCAAAGTCTCTGCGTGCCTTTAAGATTTAAGGAAATGACATGTGATAAGAAGATTAATAGTGAAAATGCACCGCTCATTTTAGTATATTGGCTTCAAGAGGAAGATCATTAGAACTTAAAAAACAATAGGTAGAGCTTGGAGATGGTCCCCTTCCTTTGAAAGAAAATATGCAAATTGAGAAAAGGAGAGGGAGAAATCGGTATTTGTAGACCTGGACATTCTGTAAAACTTAACATAAACTATCAATTGGTCTTACAGACCCCCTGAAATAGATAGCAGTCCTTATTTTACAGATGCTTTTACATTATTTATGTGCCTAGATACACACTTTGTCTATTAATATGCCACTTTATTATAAAGTGACAGATACAGTCTTCCTGGCCCCAAGCTCATGTTTTTTTTTGTTTTTTTTGTTTGTTTTCCCCATTTCACTACACTGCCTCCCAGACAAAAATGCTGAGGAGTGGGTATAGAGACACTGTGGGGATAGGAAAAGGAATGGAGGATGAGGCTGACGGTGGCCTACTTTCATTCTAACATGAAGACAGCAGGCAGCTGGTGTTTGGGAATGTGGAAATTTTCATGTGATATATAATACCTGTGTATTAATATCTAAATTCTGTGATATTAGTCTCTAACACAGGTTACTTCTTATTGAAGAGTTGTAGCTGAATAAAATTTGGAAATCGAACTGTTGATTTAAATATGCTTTGTCTTTATGAGTTTCTAAGTTTCAATTAGCAACATCCTTAACACTGTTTTTCTCTCTCTCCGTTTCTCAATTAGCAATTCAGAAATGCATCAGAAGGCTTCTACATAAAGAAACACTGTGTTGATGTTTTTCATAAATAATTTCATCTTAAAGTGAACTGTCATGCAATTCATTTGTCTTGCTTATACATTTTTATTTCCCTCTCTTTCCTAACTTACATAACAAGGCACACCGCAATTTGGCAAATCAGATCAAATCAATGCAGCAAATACAGAGCACTGGCTTGTTGCACACCTTTATGTGAAGATGATGGAGTACATCAAGACGCTAGGTAGTAATGAAAAGGTCACAGAGAACAATAATGGCTGAAAGGACCTCTTGTCATGCTAGTACCTAACTCGTTACAGAAAAGTTGTGGCTAGTAAAACTGGCACCTGGAGGCCAGCCCAGCTGAAGAGTTCTGACAAGTAATTCAGAAAGCAAGTCAGCAGGAGGCCTGCCTGGGCAATAGTCAAGGGAACAGCACTAACAAATAGAAAAGAAGGAGGTGACCTCTTATTGTACTCACAGACCAGTGAAGGTGTGTTGAGACCTCAGCAGTCAGATGCAGTGGGCAGGAAGAGGAGATAACTGTGAAAACTGACCCAAGTGTGTCTCTGGTGTCCTACAAAGTAGCCAATAGCCCACACAGACAGTCAAAAGTAGATGGGTTCAAATCAAGTTTGAGTTTCTTCTAGATGTGCAAGGGAGCACTAAGGCGGTCAGAAGCAGGATTCCAGGCAGTGAGGATTCCTGAACGCAGGGGAAAAGCAGCCTCAGGGACCAAGTGACCAGTCTGCTCACTAACTACAGAAAAAGCAGCAGGGCTGAACGAGAGCAAGAGGGCTAAATAAAACAGTTAGGGAGGGTGCAGGGCCTGGCTGCACAACCAGGCCTACATGTAAGTGTATTAGTCTGCTCAAGCTGCTTGAATATAGGATTAGACCACAGAAATTTGTTTCTTAATAGTCCTAGAGGCTGGAAGTCCAAGATCAAGATACCAGGAGGGTGGTTTCGAGTGAGGCCTCTCTTCCTAGCTTGCAAATGACCACCTTCTTGCTGTACCTCATATGATCTGTCCTCTGCATGCACATCTCTGGTATCTCCCCCACAAGACACAAGTCCTATTGGTGTAGGGTCCCACTCTTATGACCTCATTTAACCTAATTACCTCCTTAAAGCTCCTGTCTCCAAATGTGGTCACATTGAGGGTTGGAACTTCAACACATGAATTTTAAGGGAAGAGGACCACAATTCTATCTGTAACTGTGAGAAAGGACTTCAGAGAATTGATGCACTCAACAGAACTCTGAGGTATAAACACAATTGCAGAAACAGAATAGCATAATACAGCACAAAGAGTATTCCCAGATTCTGCATCTCTCTTGTACACCTGTAAGATTAATTCTGTACTTCACCTGCTGAGTTTGGAAAGGGAAGAGCAAGAGAGATTCCACACTTCTCTGTGTCTGGTCTTGCAGGCCTTAGTACAGCCAGACCGAACTTTAAGGGGAAATGCTTCTGTGACATGAAGAATGGCAGCTAAGGAATGCAGGGCTGGACAGAAGGCAAATAGATTCTGCCCAACACCATGCTCCCTGGCAGGTGTGGTTCAGCAGGGATGACAGCCTTTAGGCAAATTCTGACCAGGACTGGGGCACCCACAGAGTTGCTGGAGCACTGGAATGTGAGAGCTTCCTTAGTTCAGGGGCCTAAGAAGGTGTGGGAAAGGTCAAACCAAGTCAGTGGCCATGCTTCTGGGGCTGAGGTCACCCTTCATAGGTACTCTACAAAGACTGAGGTCATAGAACCAAAGTAAAGAGGAGCACTGGGGATTCCAGTTTACCAGCCAGGCAGAGGCCCTGAAGAACATGCTAAACAGGAGCATCCTGTATTCCTCCTTTCATCCTAACTAGGGTGGTGCTTAGCGCAGGTTAGTTTGTCTCTATGCCTGATTGTTCCTATGGAACTCTGGAAGTTACTTTAAACATATTTTAGCATAGACATTTATATCCACACCAGAGGTACTTTTGTAAGGAATAGACATATGTTTAGATGAAACATTTTCTGAGTGCAACTATGAACAGTTCATTCGTTTTCAATGTGTTCTCATTGAAGAGAAAGATCATGACCTGCTCATGTCCATTTGCTTTCAGTTAGCAACAACTGAATGCCTGTATAATCCCTCTCTCCAGCCGTACACCCCTCCTCAGGAGAGGTTTCTGGGGGAGATTTTTTAAATTAACCACTTGAACCAGCCTGACAACTAAAAAATAAGCCTAGATAGGTTTGAGGCTTTACCAAAGCAAATGCCTATTTCCAGAAATTTCTTTGCTTTTATTTACCATGCAGCCCCAAGCCTCCCTGGGTCTAGAAAGAAACCCAGCCTGGCCTGCACAGCTATTTCCCAGGGAACCTTCATGTTTCCAGGGAAATCTGCATGGGAGATTGTTCAATTTCACGGCAGTCTTTTGGGGGCTGGGAAAAGTTGCTGGTACCACAGGCATAAGAAGGTTTCCACCCTAACACCTCATCACTACCCCTTCAGCCAGTCTTCTCCTCCTCCCCACCCCAACACAGACACACACCGTCTTTTTGTTCCAATGTGAGGCTGAAATGACTTTGACACTTATATCTAATCAAATAGAATCACAGGCAAATATGTAAGAAAACAACTTAAGAAATGATGCAGTATGTCAAGATGACCCAAAGAAAACAACATAAACTGGTGAAGTGTTGAGGACAAAGAAGTATTTTAGAAATGAGGATAGAATCTGGCTCTTCTGAGGACTGAATGGCATCTAAAGGAAATAGCTGAGCCTCAATGTAGACTGTAGAAAGCAAGTAAATCAAAAGCCAGACAAATGAGCCTGTATCCAGGCGAGACTAGAAATTAAGGAAAACTGGAGAACCTGAAAAGGGCAGATCAATGCTGTAAACCTGTAGCCAGCACAGGACAACGCTGAGATGGAATGCGTTAGAATTTATACAATCTCCATATTGCAGTTAGAATGCCAAAGACTCTTTTAAGTTCTTTAAAAACGTGGTTTGTACATTTCAAAATAATTAATGTAAAAAGGGAAGGAAAAATGTGTTAATTCTGTAATGTAAAAATATCAATCTGAAAAAAATTACAGGCTTATTAGCTTATTAAAATTTTGACTTCAATTTTTCTGGACTTAGAATATAAGTAGAAATGATCTTGACAGAGGACATATCATTAAAATCCCTTGAGCATATGTGAGCTCTGCCACTAATTATCTGACTAATGGCATCTTTCCAAGGACCACTGCTGCCTGCCTTGGTGTAGGATGTACCGGCAGGAGAAAGGACTGAAACAAGGTGTCCCACCACCAAGAGCTCACGCCAGGCAATGAAACTCCCTCTGCCAAGAATGTCCAAACTGGAAGGCACCAAATGTGCTTCAGTGGAAAGAGAATTAATGAGTGGAGGAGAGGATTGGGAGTGGAGAAGAGAGATCTAAGCTTAAGGTCAGAACTTGACAAGTTTGAGGGCGAACAGTTTTCTGTTTTATCAGAACTGGTGTAGATCTCATTTTACCATCCATTCAGCTTGATGAGTTTCTCCAGGGTCCTTGACACAATAGAGTTGAGGTCCAACTAGGAAAAAAATAATCCAAGGGAAAAGGGAATAAATCCAGAAGCCTGAAGACCAACAAACACTTAAAACAAAATAAAACCAAAAGAAAATCTTTACAGGAGGGACAAAGCAGATCATAGCCCTTAGAGACTGATGCTAGAATCTGGATTTCCCAAAACCTCTGAGTGAACATCCTGCTTTTCTCCACCCTGGCTATTGTAAACATCAATATTTCAATGTTGCTCAATCTAGTATTTATATAGCACCTTAGAATTATTTGCAGACTATGATCTTTAATCCAAGTAGAGAAAGCAAACAGTTCAATTATCACCCATGCCGAATGACAATAATAAGAAAGCAACAAGCAGGTTTTATTGTAGTCATTGGAGTTGCTTCAGGCAACACAAAAATATAATGCCAACATGTTGTCCAGCAAAATTGCCAAGTGAGTGCCAGGCTCTTTATGAGACAATAAAGAATAAATACAATCTGGGAAGAACACAGGAATTGCCACACTGGGTGGTCCAGCGTTTGTGCAATTCATTCATCTGTTGCCAGCACAATTTTGGCAGGGAAGGAAGGGCTTGGTCATCCTTCCTAACTGTAAAGCCCTTTCCCAATTTTCTAAATCCCACATCAGGACATCCATTTTGTAGTTCCTTAGCAGAATACAAACTCCCAAACTTTAAGTTTCTCTTAGTTGTTGGAATGGTGCTGCCATTCATAAATACATAAATGGATATTCTTCCCAAATTCATTTATATTTTCTTCTATTACTACATTCTGAGGTCATGTGTTCTACAAAGAAACTTGCTCCAGGAAATCATAAGCCACAGAGTAGAAATTTTAAGCCTTTTATTAATGTAACAGAATTCCTGAGATAATCAACTTATAAAGAGGAAAAGTTTATTTTGGCTCACAGTTTTGAAGACTTCAATCCATGGTTGGGTGGACTCATTGCTTTTGGGCCTGTGGTGAGGCAGAGAATCATGGTATAGAGCACATAGTGGAGCAAAGCTATTCCCCCATGGCCAGGAGGAAGGAGAACAAGAAGAACAGGGGCTTGGGTCTCACTCTCCTCTTCAAAGGCTCACTCCTAATGACCAGAAGACTTCCCACTAGGCCCCACCTCTTAAAGTTTCTAACACCTCCCAAAGGTCCAAGTTGATGACTAAGATTTTAACACATAGACCTGTGGTAGACATTCCAGATCCCAGATCTAGCACCTTCTTTGTAAGAAACTACATTCAAACAGTCCAGATGAATTTTCTTAGAACAAGAAAAGACGCTTGGAAAATTTTAGAGAACTCAAGACAGGTATAAAATATGAGTTCTTTAAAAATTGAAGGTCCCAAATTTGCAGCTTTTGTTAGCCTTATTAAAGGTTTGTGATCTTTACAGCTCTTGAACTGGGTCACTGGCTCCCTTTTCCCAGCAGTGAGCGCAGTATGTGCCAAATGAAAGGCTTTCATTTTTGAGAGAGACATATTTATTTAAAACATAAATGATTTAGTACATTCACATATAATCTATGTCTATCATGCCTAGTTATAAGTAAATCAAAATGTTATGATTTTCTTGAAGATTTTAAATTTTTTATTATTTCTTTACTCTTTAAAAAGATTCCTAATATTATCTTTGTATTCTTTATTATTTTTTATAGCAGCTATCACTATCTAGCACAATGTATGGATTTATCTGTTTGATTTTGGCTTGTCTTTGTCACAGGAATACAAGTCCACAAAGGCATTAATTTTGTCTATGTGTCCCTGGTGGTTGGTATGTAATACACATTCACTACATACATGTTGACTTGTGAGTATATTTTCATCCACATATTACCACCAATTTAGCATTTCCCACTTGAGGAATAAACACCAGAGAGGGGACAAGAAGGCCAAGGAAAGAGATTCAGAGTCCAACTAAGGTCTCTGCCCAGCCACTGGCAAGTCGCAAATGGCAAACTGTGCCCCAAGGTCTAACTCTCTTGGTGTCCTCCTGAACAACTTCCTGTCGGAATTTAGTTCCTATTGCTGCACCTGTATACCCATCCATTCAAGAGCTTAAAAACAGAGATTGGAAAGATATTTAAATAAATAATATAGAGTGTTCCTCTCCTACCTACTGTTTAGCAATCAGCCGGGCCAAAGAAACTCCAGTATTCAGACTGACAATCTGTTGCCATAGTAACAAGAGTAAGCTTGATTTCTCAGAAAAGGTGTGAAAGTAGTCTTTTGAGTTGATCTACTGAGTGAATCGTCTTTATTAAATGTGTTTGTGTGTGCGTGTGTGTACACACATGCAGAAGGCTACCTTACAATAAAAATACTTGGTGGCCAATCATAATTGATGTTTAATTTTCCCACACAGTCTTGTTTCAGAAAAGGCACATTTTATCAGTGTGTGTAAGATAGCATCACCTTCTTTCTTTCTACAGCACCTAAAGAGAGGTGATCAGCTTTACTTCCACTTTATTGATGTTATGGCTGATCCATCTCAATCCAAAACAAAAAAGGCCAACTCAAATAACCAGAACTATGGTCACAGTAGATTTGGTTAGCTATGTAAATGTGATACTTTCTTTCCAGTTGATTTGGTTTTCCATTGACTACATAAAATAGGGAGATGCAACATCTTATTAGTGAGATGAGTAACAAGAGAGTAGGAATGATGGAAGAGAGGGTGGCATTCATAGATGTTTAGGGGCAAAATGGATTTTTATTTTACTAAATGCTATTTTAGGAAAATACATATGAGGTTATGGGGCCTGGCATGTGTAAGGTCCTGGGTTCAATCCTCAGCATTGCAAAGTGGGGTGGTTTTAAAATACATTTTAGCCGGGCGCAAGTGGCGCACATCTATAATCCCAGCAGCTAGGGAGGCTAAGACAGGAAGATCGCAAGTTCAAATCCAGCCTCAACAAAAGCGAGGCACTAAGCAACTCAGTGAGACTCTATCTCTAAATAAGATACAAAACAGGTCTGGGAATGTGGCTCAGTGGGCAAGTGCTCCTGAATTCAATCCTCGGTACCTTCCCAAAAATAAAATAAAATATATTTCATACTTTCAGATGCAGGTGTATTCTGATAATCAGTGATATTTTTCATATAAATACATATATATACATACATTCACCCATAGGTATATATGGTACAAAGAATATTAAAATCAAGATTTTCACAAATAAACTTGAATAACAATGGCATTTATAATCACAAATTGAATAACATTGGCTTTTTTCATCACCACTATTTATAATTTTTCATTTTTCAGAGTTAGTCTACCTTTCATGCTATATAAAACATGTCTTGAGATTCTGAGTCATGCCTTCTATATTTCTACCAAGAAATTTTTGGCTTTTGGATAGAAATAATTGGTGGGAGTAGAGGTGCTGGAATTTTAGCTATGTGGTAGATTATTAGTCTAGCATGCACAAAGACCTGGGTTTGATCCTCAGCACTACAAAGGAAAAAAACAAAAAGCAAATATTAATTAATTAATTACTTTTTCTAATGGATATTGAAACTAACCACAGTGTCTTATTTTCCTTAAAAAAGAATGGTTGGTAAATTTTTATTGATAATAATCTATTATTAAGTTATATTAAATTGATAAATTATTCTTTCTTCTTTATAATGTACATTTATTTTTTTAAATAATTGTTTAGTCAGTGGACCTTTATTTTATTTATATATTCATATGTGGTGTTGAGAATCAAACCTAGTGCTTCTCACACATGCTAGGCAAGTGCTCACCACTGAGCTACAATCGCAGCCCTATAATGTACATTTATTTTAGAGAAACAGAAAATAATAAAAAGCAAAACAAAAATATATTGCTTTGACCTAATAACTTACCCTAATAACATTGTTTTCTCAATGTATATAAATTTTAAAAAATCAAAATCATATATGTCATATTGCTTTGTATCTAGCTTCTTTCGTTTTTTCAAAAGATAACCATTTTCAATTTTTATACTCTAGGTACAATATAAAAGCAAGGAATGAAAATAGAACACCTTATTATTCACTTACATGTGCAATATTTATTATAAAATATATTTTAAAAACCACTCAGCTATTATTAAAAACTGATGCAATAAACATAGTCCGAAGCCCTGCTCTTGGGTGCAAAATGGGGATGATCTTCAGGTCATGCACTTTTCTATGGTTCTGTTCCCCCATTCTCTCCATTTTAATTGTGGTTACATACAGCCATACCTCAGAGCTTCTTTGAGCCCTTCTTTTTAATCTATCCCAGGTCTGAGCCCCAATTAGAATCATCACCAGTATTGTCAGTACTCTGGCTTTGGCTCAGTCACCATGGTATCTCCTTCCTTGCATTAGTTTTTAGGAGTCATTTTATTTTGTGCTTCCTTATAGGTGGTTATTTATGTTTTATTTTTTAAAAATTTTTAAATTTTTTTGGTACTGGGGATTGAACTCAGGGGTACTTGACCACTGAGCCACATCCCCAGCCCTGTTTTGTGTTTTATGTAGAGACAGGGTCTCATTGAGTTGCTTAGTGCCTCATCATTGCTGAGGCTGGCTTTGAACTCGTGATTCTCCTGTCTCAGCCTCCCAAAGTGCTTGGATTACAGGCATGTGCCACTGCACCCATCTTCTGTTTTATTTTTAATGAAAACAATTGACACCATTTAAAGTAATGAAATTATTTTATCATTTCTTATGAGCTATGAAAACAATATCTTCAGTTTACTAAAGGAAATATTTAATTATTTTATTAAAATTCACTTTAGTATCAGCCTGGAGTCAGGGACCATATGGCCCTTTTTTTCCAAATTATGTAATTTTTAAAAAGTGAACAGAAAAAAAAGTGGCTTAAAATAAAAGAGCAAGGTTTTTTTCCTTTTCAATTATAAATCTCATATGATTTTAGCATATAAAATACAGACTGAAAGGGGTTGCAATAATACGGTGGAATAGGATTCTCTAATAATTGCCCCCCTGCAGAAACACCAATCTGGACAACTATCTGTGCATGAAAACACCTTTGCAAGACCTAAGCAAGGTGAGCAATCACGGTACCTCACTATAACATTAATAAGAAAAGATGCATTCAAAAGAGGAAGGAGGACAGTATTACAATATTCACAACACTCCTCCCCAAACTCCAAGCAACATCATATGCAGAGGGATACCATATGTTTGGGGAAAGAAAGGAATAAGCACAGGACTTTTTCTTGGCCCCTAATTCTGAGTCTATTATAGTAAAACACAGCACCAGACTCATATGGCTCCTGACTCCAAGCTGGAACTCACAGTTTGGGCCTTCAGACCTGCCCTCCTGTCAGATGGGAACTCATAGCCCATGCAATGTGAATTCAGTCTACATTGAGCTGACTCTAGTGGTCTTGGGCTCCGGATAGCTCTCAGCAGCAAGTAGGTCTCAGTGTCTTTAGGCTATTCGTGTACCCTAATGAGGCACCAGACTCAGCCTGCACAAGATTCCAATGCAGTGCTGAGCAGCCATAGGATTCCAACCTAGCACCATGCCAGCTACAACAACCATGGAATTTCAGCCTGGGGTCATGTTGGCCACAGAAGTCTTAAGCTTAGGACACCCCAAGAACTATAATGGCCACAGTAATCTTGGGCATAGGGATCACAGCAGAAAGTATTCCCAGAATCTGTGAGCAGGCTTATTGTTAAAAAGGATTCCCAGACAAATACAGTGTACAAAGATTAAAATAAGACCTACTTCTCCAATACTCAGACATTGATACACAGGACAGGGATCAAAAGCAACCAGGAAAACATGATACTACCAGTAAGACAAAAGTACCAATGACCAACCCTCAAGAGATGGAGATGTACTATCCTACTATTGTGGGTAATATCCAAATTAAATGAAGTAATTATGTCAAAAGGAGATCTGCCCTCCTATTTATTGCAGCGCTATTCACAATGGTCAAGATAAGGAATCAACTTAAGTGTCCATCATCTAATAGAAGGATAAAGAAAATGTAGTATTAGACACAATGGAATATTATTCATCCATAAAAAGGATGGGGAAAGGGAACTGGGAGTGGGAGGGAGGATGAGGGAGGGAAATACTGGAGACCGAATTAGAACAAATTATATTCCATGCTTTTATAATTCTGTCATAGTATATTCTACTGTCATGTATGACTAAAAAGAATCAATGATTTCAAAAAGGGAAATCTTGTCATTTGCAACAACATGGATGAAAATGTAAGACCTTTAGGTAGTTGAAATAAGCCAGGCACATAAAGACAAATACCACACAATAACACTCATGTGTAGAATCAAACAAGTTGCTCTCATACCCAGATGAGAGTGGAATGGTGGTTATTGGAGCCCTGGGTGGCTAGTGTGGGGGTTGGGAGATGTTGGTCAAATGATACAAAATTACAGTTAGAAGAAATAAGTTGAAGAGCTCTGATAACTACCATTAATGATAATATATCGTATTCTTAAAAAATGCTAAGAGGGAGAGTGTTGTGTTCTTACTAAAACATAATACATGAGGTAATACACTTGTGAATTGGATAGATTTAACCATTTCACAATGTGTATATACTTTAAAACATCACACTATACACAATGTGTACATCCACATTTATCTGTCAATGAAAACAAAAAAAGAAACTTCAATATTTTATCTTGCTGTAGGATGACTGACCACCTAGGTTTACCTGGGACTCCACCCGTTCAGTGGCAGTTTTACCAACACTGAAAGACCCATGTCCTGGGGAAGCCCCTCAGTCCCAGGTCAGCCGAGATGCTCAGTGTTGTTTAGCCAGATAAGCTGTATTTACTACCAAGCTGCTGGTGCTCACACTGCTGGTGGTGTTGTCTAGGGACGGAATAGATCAAACAACCACACTTTAACCCCCGTATGGTCTAATTTCTGTCAAGTGTGACAATAGATTATTAGGGTATTCTGGGAAAAGTACACAGTGCTTACATTAATATGTGACCCAAAAAATGTGTGTCCGTTGGTAGAAGTCCGTGTTGATGCACACAATAAACTGATCCGACAAACTTGCAAGCCTTTGCTTTCTCACTCCCCTTTGTTTCTGGCTACAGTTAGTTCTGAATTGAGTCAAAGCCTGTATAAATTCAAATTTTATCTCTTTCTGATGTGATTTTTTCTTTTTCAATCTTCAGTGCTACAGTCTTTGCTAAAGCTAACATTTTTCTATAATTTACAGAGCCGCTTTTCTTCACCAAGGCAATGTAGCCAATAGGAGGTCTGAAGGAAAATTTTCTGCTCAGTAGTACTGTAGTTAAAGGACACCTATCATTCTTTTGCCTATTGGTGGGTAATAACTTAACCCTGATGGGCTCATGTGCTCGTTCTCTCTCTCTCTCTCTCTCTCTCTCTCTCTCTCACACACACACACACACACACACACACACTCTGACAATCCATCCTCAAACTGACCTTACCTTAGTGCTATTTTTTTCCATTTTTTAATTTGTTCTACTTAGTTATACACAACAGCAAAAAGCATTTCAATTCGTTGCACACGAATAGAGCACAACATTTCAATTCTCTGGTTGTACACAATGTAGAGTCACACCACTCGTGCAATCATACATGTACCTAGGGTAATGACGATGGTGGAATGAGACGGATGTCATTACCTTAGTGCTATTTTACATATGTTAACACAATGTAACATGGTGACTACCTCTTAGTTCAACTTGGAGTTGACGACTATAAGTCACATACTTACCAACAATTTGAGGCACAAGTCATATTAAAATGAAAATTGGTTACTGTTCTCACGGAGGGCAAAGAATATATTTCACAACAGCTGAAAACTGGCTTATGATTTAATGAAAAATTAAAATCTATTGGCAACTCATTTCAGCTCATACTAGTTTATAACAACTTATACCCAGGAAATTCCAGTGTTAATGCTCATTACCTGAGCATCTGAAAAATAGAAGCTCATTGTTTTGTTTTTTTTATTTTGGTACCAGGGATTGAACTCAGGGGTAGTCTGACCACTGAGCCACATCCCCAGCCCTATTCAGTGTTTAATTTAGAGACAGGGTCTCACTGAGTTGCTTAGTGCCTCGCCATTGCTGAGGCTGGCTTTGAACTCGCAAGTCTCCTATCTCAGCCTCCCTAAGTGCTGGGATTACAGGCGTGCACCACCACGCCTGGCTTAGAAGCTCATTGTTTTTGGAAAGTTTGCCCTTTTGCTGCACTACATAATAATTCATCTCACTGAATTTAATGTCCTTGCAGACTTGAGAAGGGTTGTCATATTTTTATTTTGATAAAAATATCAAAGTTCAATTTTTAGACTCATTTACTCAGTTACGGATTTAAATAAAACCTTCAGTTTGGTGACTAACATAATTGCCACAGGATCATTATTTTATTTTTAGAAGACACTTCATGAAAAAAACTGTATCATCATTCAAAGAAATTTTGGAATTTATTTTGTACTTTGAAGATCCTCAATATAAAATTCCTCAATATAAAAATTAGAAGATAGAACATTATTTTAAAATATTATTTCTGAAAAAATCAGAAGATAAAACATTGTTTTAAAATACTGTTTCTTAAAAATAACTCCCAGATTTGCATTGTAAGTAACGAGATCCTTTAAAATTTGTCACTTTATAAATATTATGTAAGGATTATATTGGCCCCATATGGCTTCTGAGAGTTTGCACTTTCTCTAGAATGTCAGTTGTAGATACATAAAGGATTATATAACATAACAAAGTGAAACAAGAATGTAACGAGGTCTCATATTTAATCATCTGGACTTCATTTCCTAAGTGTATTTTGAATTTTTAATTGACAAAAAATTATTGTACATATTTATGGGTACAGTATGATAACTTGATAAAATATACAATGTGTATTAAATCAGAATAATTAGTCTTTCCATTTCCTTGAATATTTATAAATTCTTTGTGATGGGAAACTTTAAAATTCCTTCAGTTCTTTGAAAAATATGTAATAAATTGTTGTAAACTACAGCCATCTTATTGGGCTGTAGAACACTAAAAACTTACTCCTCCTATTTGTCTTCTTGTACCAATGATCTGACCTCCCTCTGTCACCCCTTTCTCCTCCTTTCCTAGCCTCTAATAACCACTAGTCCAGTCTCTACTTCCATGAAATTAACTGTTTTAGCTTCCATATGAGCAATAACATGTGGCATTTGTATTTCTGTGCCTGGATTATCTCACATAATGTAAGGTTCTCAAATTCCATATACATCACAAATGACAAGATTTCATTTTTTATGGTTGAATAATATTCCATTTTGTATATGTACCATGTTTTATTCATCCATTATTTTTTTTTTTTTTATGAACACCTCAGTAGATTCCACATTTTGAATACTCCAAACAGTGCTGCAGTAAACATGGGCATGTAGGTTATCTCTTTGATGTACTGACTTCATTTCCTTTAGATGTACATCCAATGGTAGGATTGCTGGATCTCATAGCAGTTCTAGTTTTAGTCATTTTAGGAATCTTCATACCACTTTGCAAAGTAGCTGTACTGATTTACATTCCCACCAACAGTGTATTAGAAAGAGTTCCCCCTCACCAGCACTTGTTATTTTTCTTTTAGCCATTTTTTCACTGAGGTGAGATCATATCTCATTGTGACTTTGACATCCATTTCCCTGATGATTAGTGATGAGAGCATTTTTTAACATGGTTCTTGATCATTTGTATGTTAGCTTTTCAGGAATGTCTGCTCAGCTCATTTTTCCATCTTTTGACTGGATTGGTTTTTTTTTTCTGTTTCATTTTTTGAAATCCTTAAATATTTTGGATACGAGTCCTTTGGCAGATGAACAGTTTGAGATATTTTCTCCCATCCTGCATGTTTTCTCTTTATTGATTGCTTCCTTAATGCCACATGTCTATTTTTTTTATTATTTCTCTATTTTTCCTTCTTGTCTGTACTTTTAGGTTTCTATCTAAAAAAGCATTGCCTGTTTGTTTGGTTTTAATGCCAGAAACAGGTTATTTGTGTTAGGACAGCTTTGTAGAATCCTTTGAGGTCAGGTATTGTGATGTCTCTAGCTCATGATTACTTGGCTATTTGGGGTCCTTTGTGATTCATACAGATTTTAAGATTGACTTTTCTGTTTTTGTGAAAGATATCTTTGGTATTTTGATAGAGGTTGAATTAAATCTGTAAATAGTTTTAACAATATTAAGTCCTCCAATTCATGAATATAGAATGCCTCCTCTCTCTCTGGGTGTCTTCTTCAATTGTTTCATTAGTGTTTTGCAGTTTTCATTATAGAGATAATTTACTTTCTAGTTAAATTTATTCCTAAGTACTTGGGGTAGCTATTATGAATTAAATTGGTTTTTATTTCTTTTCTTTGTAAGTTTATTTATTTATATATAACAATGCTACTGGTTTTTATAGGTTGATTCTGTATTCTGCAACTTTTCTGAACTCATTTACTAGTCCTAATAGTTTTTTTGGTTTTTTTTTTGTGTGTGGAGTCTTTAGGTTTCACTATATATTAAATCATGGCATCTGCAAACAGCGCTAATTTGACTTCTTCCTTTCCTAATTGGATGCCCTTCATTTTTTTATTTGTCTAATTGCCCTGGCTAATATTTCCAGAACTATATTTAATAAAAGTAGAGAAAGTGGACATCCTTGTCTTGCTCCAGACCTTAGAGGAAACTCTTCCAGCTTTTCTCCATTCTGTCTGATGTTAAGTATGAGTTTGTCATATATAGCCTTTATTGTGTTGAGGTACATTCTTTCTAGACTGAATTTGTTGAGTGATATTGAATTGTGTTAAATGCTTTTTTCTGAGATGATCATATTGTCTTTGTTTTGCTCTGTTGATGTGATATATTATATTTATTGATTTTTATATATTGAATCATCTTTGCCTCCCTGAGATAAATCCCATTTGTTCATGGTGTATAATCTCTCTTATATTCTGATGGATTTGATTTGTTATGATTTTCTTGAGAATTTTTATATTTATTTTCATCAGAGATACTGGTCTGCAGTTTTCTTTCTTTCTTCCTTTGTTTTTTTTGGTTGTTGTTTGTGGTGTGTCTTTGTCTGGTTTTCATACCTTGGTAATACTGGCCTCATTGATTGGGTTTAGAAAAATTCTCACCTGTTTGTGTTTTTTTTTTAATGGTTCTTTTTTGTTTCCACCAATTCTAAACAATCTGTAATAATGAACTTTACCCAGTCTCAATCAGATTCTTTGAGCCACTGGAGCCCAGATCTCAGTTTTTAAAATATGTGCTCTGAGTTCCCCCATCTAGATTCTATGATAGCTCTGTTAAGATATCTCTTTTCCTTATCTTAGCAGGTTAACTAACTAGGCTTTGCTTGATCAATAGATCATTGGGTTTGTCCTTGTGACCATGCCACTCTGCATGCTTTATCCCAGAGGTGTAAAAATTACTCACTTTTCCTTGAACAAGATTTTAAATTTTGCCACTATATCCACACACATTCTAGTCCCTTCATCTGGAATTGCCTTCTCTATTTGCTCACTTTCTGAATTTCTATTTATTCTTTAATATTCAACCAAAATGTCAACTTTTACTCTTTCTCTCTCCGTTTTGAAAACTTCTAAAGAATTAATAAGCACCAAGAGGTGCTTCCAAATGTATTTTGATCATATATAGTCGTCGGCCTTATCACAGTCATATTTGTCAATGTGTTTGTAATTCCTGCTGGACTACTGACCTTTGGAGAGCTGGAACTGTCTTATTTATCTTGGCTTACCCGATGTCCCTCAGAATGCATGACCTGTAAATGTTTGATGGATGAGTTACTGAAATATAAAATTCCTTAACTTGATGAACCAAGGAAATCCTTTAGTGATTTCCTTTAGTGATTTTCCTCAAAACTGAGAAGAAGGATTCATGGACAAGTCCAAGTATTCAATGTTTCAGTTTATCTTCTCTGTTATGATCCTCAGTACCTTTTAATTTATGGGATTATGCTTTCCACATTCAATCTGGGGCAAGATGCGGTGTTCTTTGCAGAAAGAGTAAAAGAAAACTCAGTATTTCAATAGGAAATGATCACTTCCCTGTAACAGTCAAGGAAAATGAAGTGCAGAGAAGTAGTGACATACCAAGCTAGGAAAAGTAGAGGAACCTGAATCACATCCCCCAAATGGTACCTTCAACTTTATCTGTTTCCTGCTACTCTGAGTGGCTCTGCTCAGAGTAATGACTAAAATGAACTTGGTCTCACCTAAGCTGAGTTTCTGTGCTGAAATAAACCAAGGTTCTAAAATTCCATCTCTCTCTCTCTCTCTCTCTCTCTCTCTCTCTCTCTCTCCCCCTCCTTTAGTTCCCTACTTCTTTGGTCTGAATCCATTTCATAGTGGCTTCCAAATCACCTATAACAGAGGGTTTATTAAAGATTAATTTAGAAAATTATCGAAAATAATCAACTTGGAATTCTGTCTTTTTAGGGAGCAGGAAGGCTAGCTATAAAATAAAAGAGTGTTAGAGGGGAAAAAAAGAAAGAAAGGGTGGAGGAGGGAAGGACAGAGGGGCTTTGCAAACACCAGTGTGGTTAGCATTCTTTGTGATAACTAAAAACTGGAAATTAATCAAATCAGCAACAGTAGAATGGAGAAACAAAATGTTAGAATGTCTAAATAATGGACTAGTACAAAATAAAGTAAAACTTCAAGCAACAGGAATGAGACTCATAGGAAAGCCAGATTACACTTAAAATAGTTCAAAAGAAGACCAAAATAGCATATGGTATTAGAAGATAGGATAGTGTTTATTTGGGGAGTGAAGAAATGACTGAAAGGGGTAGGATGGGGCTGCTATGACATTTATAATGTCCTGGGTATTGTCTATTTATTTGCTTTTGTTAATTTGCTTAATCTGGGGGGTGGTTGTGCAGATATATTTTGAGATAATTCATTGAGCTGCAGCTTAGGACTTAGCTGCCCTTTCCTATGCTTGGTAACACACACAGAGACACACACTTATTGGAAATCAGTTGCATTGGTCAGCTTTGCTGCAGTAAAAACCAATCTTCTAAATCTCTGTAGTTTACAACATAAATATTCATTTCATTCAACATAAGAATTCAAAGATGGCCCCTTTGGTCCCTATCACCTGGTGTTACTCCTATGATTGTGTTGATTATGTGGCAAAGATATTTTGTAGCTGTAATTAAGTTTACTAATCAGTTGATGTTCCCAATAGGGAGATCATCTGGGTGGACTTACCCCAATCAGACAGCCCTTCAAAGGCAGAGAGTTTTTTGGTGTTCAAAGATTTTCCTGGAGGAGTTCAATGTGCTATTGAAGGGGTCACATTAAAAAGACTTGAGAACAATCTCTGACCAGCAGCAAAAAAATGAGACTGCAGTCCTACAGCCACAAGGGAAATAACTTGTGCGAACAGCCAGTGAGCTCAGAAGAGAATGACAAACCCTGGGAGAGAACTGAAGCGCAACCTTGATTTTGGCCCAGAGAGGCTCCTGAGGAGAAAACCTGTTCCCTGAAGTGACCTTCAGAAACTGTGAGATAACAAGTGTGTGTTGTCTTTAACTGCTAAATCTATGATATTTTAAAATACAGCAATAGAAAATAGCATCTCTTCAAGGGTTAGCAGCTTTGGGTTGGTAGCAGCTGCACATGTCTTCACATTCTCAGTCCCAGAAATGCCCTATTAAGTAACTGATATGGCAGAAAGGAAAGACCAAATGAGCCAACAAGGCCCACGCTGCCTTTGAAAAACCTTTGTGGTGTTCATCACATCCACGCATACGGCAATGGCCAAAGCTCGTAATATGGCCATCCCCAAAATCAATGAGGTGGGATACATTATCTTATAGAAAAGGGCAGATTGCACAATAATTGAAAAATAATAACATATGCCATCATGGAATGCTGCAATGATGGCCTAATTAGAAAGAAAGGCTTGATTTTGAATCTTGGTATCACCACCTTACTAGGTTTGTGACTGTAGAGAAGTTAGAAAATCTCTCTGAGCTTTAATCTCTTAAATAGCAACTATCTGCCTTCTAGGATTGGTGTGAATGTTAAATATATGAGCATGATGCCTGATATATCTAATGTGTGATTGATGAATATTAGCCTCGTCCTCTTGTATTCAATATTAACTGGAACAGAAGCCAAATATAAATATCCCCCCTTGCCTAATTTTCATTATAAAATTATAACGGAGTCCCAAATACATAGCACCTTTACATATTTTATTTCCTTGAACAGTATAGTAATAAATCACTTAGAGTAAGGAGAATATAGTATTACTCTTTTGAATGGGATCATTAAGTGCAATCAATATCAGAAGTGGATTACTTTATAATTACCTTTCCATTTTGATGACTCACTTTAACACATATTCTTGGCTTGCAAATATGTTGTCATATGCCATAGTCATTCCAGTTGGAGAACTGGCCAAGTCAAACAGTGAATGATACTTTGTTCTTGAATTATTTAGACTTTACAACTTGTCAAAATGATTTTAAAATCTAACTCTGGTTGGTAGTTTGCAATACCTATCTCTTTTGAAAGTAACAATTGTTAATTGTTATTATTTAACCCTGAATCTACTATGTAAGGTTTTTAACTTTTTTTTCACATGAACATAATTCATTCTCTCTCTCTCTCTCTCTCTCTCACACACACACACAATGAAGTCAGTATACTTTAGTCAGAAGAAAAAAATCAAGTTACTCCCAAACTAATCAGACAGATAACTACAATCAACATTTTGGTGTGTATCCTCCAATTTTTTCCCTTGAAAGATAGAGACAAAAACTGTATATTATACACACACACACACACACACACACACACACACACAGACAGAAATACACATGCTTGCATGTATAGATTTCTATTTCTAAGTAATACTTCTTTGGGTTTGTATATTATATTATGTATTTAGAATATATGTTGATTATATATTAGTCTCTTGAATAGTGGTCCCATTAATCCAAATACATGAATTCAAGGAAGCCAGGGAATGGGGCATAGTGTCCAGGTCACCAGCCAGAGTTGGCCCTACTCAATTCCACTCCTTGATCAGATCCCATACTTGGCAGCTCTGCTCTTAAATTTCAAATGTACACTAGAAATGTCAAAAATAAATAAGCATAGACTCTCTCAGAATGGATAAGATTTTTTTTGAAATTTTGACTGGCCATTTTGTATTACCAGATTTGCCAGATGGTATATAAAAGTATCTACATCTTAAATTTATTAATTTCTCTTTCCAAGATTTGTCTTTCCTGACTGGTTATCTATTAAAAGTTGTCAGAACTAGATAAAGTGCTCTATACAGGTCATTGATGTAATCATGTCCTGTGTCCAGGATTATCCTAAAGGAGCTTGTGATCAAAACAATCAGGTGTCATCTTTCTTTCTCCCTGAAACACAAATTTAAAAAGTAGCCTTGTATTGTGATTATTCTTCTTTTGCCTCAGACCAATGGAATGATTGCTCATGAACTCCCCCAAAGAACTCACAGTGATGATTCACAAATGCCCTGAATTCAGCCATGGTTACAGAAACATGACTGCCATTATGGGTGAAATAATTACATATTATTATTTTTTTACAAACAAGGAATTAAATGGAAGTCTCCATCTGCCGTAGTTAAGAGCTCCCTTTGGACCCACTGGGAGGCCAATTACCCAGGAGCCATGGACACTGACCTCTAGCCCGGCCCCTGGTCCCAGCCTTGCTTCTTCTCTGGGCTCTGACTGCAGCGCTTTTGATGAATGTGCTATTTTTGATCTCTTCAAAGAGGGGCTGTAAAAGGAAAGAGAAAATTATTTGTGAGTGGGTAGGAAAATGTGCCAACAAAAGAATGAAATGAAGTAATTAGCTTCCTTCTTTATATAAGCACCAGCACTGCAGTCCAATATTTAGGCTGTAGTGATTAAGGAAAATAATGACCTTCTCCATGTGAGGAAGAGTCATATGCAGCCACTTTCCAATAGCAGTTAAGACCACATTCTCCTTTGCCCTGGGGAACATGTTGGCTATGTGACTGTAAGTTTATCCTAGGATATTTCTCATTTACTAAAACCTTTAAAAATGGGGACTACTTGAGTGGGAGAGCTATATAAAATAACAAGTCCTAAGTGAACCTAATATTTTTGTTTGTTTTGGTACTGGTGACTGAACTCAGGAATACTCTACCACTGAGATATATCCCCAGACCCCTGCCAACTTTTTTTTTGGTGGGGGCTAAGGGGGAGGCAGACAAGATCTCACTAAGTTGCCTAGGCTGGCCTCAAAGTTATCATACACCAGCCTCAGACTCCTGAATATCAAATTTTTAACACATTTCTTCAAAAGTAGAAAGGTGAGAGATTTGTGGGGTAGTATTGATTATTAATTTTTACTGTATAAGGGAGAGATTGTCATGGCTCAGACTAAAACTTAACAAAGCCCAGCATGCTTACCACCACACTATTTCAATGAGCTTGATGTTTGAGAGGAATCTTAAAGCCATGATGGAAGGCTTCTTAAATTTGACCTGTATTGCTTTGCACAATAAAAGGCTATCATGGCTTGTCCATCCCTTAGATAGAGGTTTGGGACAATACCTTGTGGACAATTTAAAAATATAAAAAGACAAATGGACAATTGTAAGATGTGCTGAGCATAATAATAAAAAAGAAACACTCTGGCATGACCCTAGTTAGCTACAAACTAATTGACAACTTTGTCCAAAAGATGGAAGATGATGTAGCTGTTATCTGAGGTGGAGATCTCTTCATTTTCATCTTGAGGAGAGATTTCAAGAAGGGGAACTGGTAGGTTTGCTGCAGGCCTGAGAGAACTAATATGAAAATAGTTGCTGCCAGTGAAGGAAAAAATAGCTAACTTCCAAGAAGGGGAACAATAAGAATCAGCCAAATATGTTAATTAAAAAATGGAGACAGTGGAATATGAAGGACAAGAGACACAAAGAGTGAGGAGGGGAGTGAAGACATGGAAGTGATAAGAATGATTTACATTGTGAAGATCTTAAACTAGCTACTTACCTTTTACCTCCTCGTCTCAGGCCTAACACTAAATAACACTGCCCTCAGGAAACCTTCTGCTGGTCACCTGAGTAAGATACTATCACTGGGCTCTTGGAGTTGTGTCTCCTCATCACGAAGGTCTGCAATGGCCTAAGTATGCTTGTCTGTCTACCAGAAGACCCCAAGACTCAAGGGTTCAGTGGTGGACCACCCTTGCTTCCTACTATGGTTTGAAGAATTGGAATAATGTCTAGAGCATTTAAATGTCCCAAAAGTATGATGAATGAATAAATCTCGGGGAGGCTGCGGATATGGTAAGCAGAGAGGAGCAGATTTGTGGGGGTGACCACAGTGCACAGGTGGAGAGCTGGAGCAGTATGGCAACTTTAAAAAGCATTGCAGAGAGCCAAAGTGGCAAAGAGGGGCTGTGTGCTGATCACAAAGGGCCCCCAAACATGTGAAAGAGATTAGAATTCATGCTGAGAGAAGACATTAGCAGGAAAGTTGGGAAGAGATGTGATTAAATTTGCATGTTTAGAAAGAAGTAATTTCCTGCAGCCTGGAAAACAGATTGGAGAGGGATCAGCATGGAGTCAGGGAGCCCATATAGAAGTTGCTGCAGAAATCTATGGGAGATATTATCACAGGTTCAACCATAGTAATGCAGGAAGGATGGAGAAAGTGGGCAACTTAAGAAATATTTCAAAAGTTGGTTTGAAAGAGTTTTGATATTGATTGGAAGAGAAGAAAGAGGACTCAAGACTGATGTCTGTGTTTCAGGCTTGAACAAATGGATATTGGATAGTACTGTTCACTAAAATAGGGAAAGGAGGAAGAGAAGCATTTTTGTAAATTCAGTTTCAGGAAGTTTGAAGTCCATGAGTCAATCCAATATCCTAGAAGAAATGTGCAGAGGCAGTTGGATGTGAGCATCTTGACAACTCAGGTGGATGACAGGGCTGGAGACACAGGCCATTGACATGGAGGTGGTAACGAAAGCCAGAGGAAGTGATGGGATCTCTGAGGAGTGTATGGAGGGAGCAGACAAGAAGACTCACAACTCAGAACAACAGACACATTTTTTTTAAATGTCAGAAAAAAGGAGCTTATAATGAATAGTGTGATGGAGGAGACTGAGAGGTAAAGTGGGGTCACAGGAGATGAGAGGAGAATTATTTTAAGTAGAAGGACTGGTGTAAAGATCAACATCTCTGGGCTGGGGTTGTGGCTCAGTGGTAGAGCACTTGCCTAGCATGTGTGAGGCACTGGGTTCAATTCTCAGCACCACATATAAATAAATGAATAAAATAAAGGTCCATCAAAAACTAAAAATAAAAAAAATTTTAAAAAAAGATCAGCATCTCCAAAAGTTAGGTTGACAAGTGAGATGGGTCTATTAAATTTAGCATTAAGGAAGTAATTGGCAGCCTTGATGAGAACAGCTTTGACAATATTTGGGGGACAGAAGCCATATGACTTTCTGTTGAGAAGTGAACAGAAGGCAATGTGAACACAGTGAATGAAGGGAAATATTTCCAGAAGTTTCATTGTAATGGGGCAAATTCTTTTAGTTTTCAAAGCCCTTAAATATTCAATCTATAGGAAGAAATAATTGTCAATTAGTGGTGGGCTAAAGAAGAGCAAAATAGACCCTGAAAAGCTGTGGATAATTCCAATACCTTGGAGATGGCAGTCCCACAGACAGAAGGCAGAGGTAGTTTTCTGGGGAAGTTCAATTTTAAACCCATATGTCAAATGGTGTTTTGCCAAGTGAAAATCTACAAAAGCAAATAAACAGAGGAATAGGGGAAACAGAGGCATTCTGGCTTACACGGACATCTGCAGAATCCCAGGCAGTAGTGGAAGCTAAGGCAATTAACAAGTGTAAGACCTTCCAGGGAAAGAATGTGAATGAAACCAACAGAAGACTAAGGACAGCCACACAGCAGTCCACTGATATAGGTCCTCCAGGAACGTAGCACTGCCTACTCTTCCTGAGTGAATAACTGGATAACGGCATTCAGGTTCACCGCTCTATGCAGACTTCTACTCCTTTACTAGGTTATCTTAAGTATAGAGAAAATCTAAATCAGCTCTCCCTCATCCCAACTCCAGATTATATATTGTGCAAGACTCCTGACATTACTACTTGAAATTTATTCAGTTAAATTTATTCAAGTGCTTTCAGCATTTTCTGTAAGATATAGTTTTTATGTGCCATATATTTCCCACCATAAATGACTATTTCAATGATGAGTATAGTTACGAGAGGTACAAATACAGAGTTCACCCAGGCACTCTGAATGAAAGCAAGAGGGCACTGTATCTTTGGGCAATACCCAGTGTGTGAATGACAGCAGCTGAGTGAATATGGAGTACTCTTCGTGAATGTAAGAGCTGAGGGTAAAACTGTGGATGGGAGTCAGATCATGGCAGGTCTTTTTTTTGTTAAATATTTATTTTTTAGTTGTAAGTGGACAGAATATCTTTATTTTATTTTTATGTGGTGCTGAGGATCAAACCCAGTGCCTCCCGCATGCTAGGCGAACACGCTACCACTGCGCCATAACCCCAGCCCCAAGGTCTTTAACATTCTAAGTACTTCAGCTTCATATGTACACGGTAGGAATAACTGAACAGAGGAGTGACAGGTGTAGATCTTAGTTCTAAGACAGTGATGCTGGTAAGGTGGCCTGGACAGTTGGCTCCAAAAGACATTCGTTAACTGAGTGAAGAAATGATGGCACAAGAATAAGGGGTCAGATAAAAGAGGCTGCTTCTGTCTGGAAGATATTGGAAGGTACTGTGGATGATCTCTCATTCAATGAAATCAGAAACTGAAATTTGGTCATTTTTAAAGGTTGCTAAATCAGGGATTAAAAATGTGAGCACTTATATTAGGCATTGTATTTTAACCTAAGACGTACATGGTATATGCACACACTGTATGATAAGAGTATTAATTCCCTTATATACATATGTGTGTGTGTGTGCATCTGTGTATATATATATATATATATATTTTAGTTGTGGATGAATCTTTATTTTTATTTATTTGTATGTGGTGCTGAGAATCAAACCCAGTGCCTCACACATACTAGGCAAGTACTCTACCACTGAGCCACAACCCTAGCCCCCTAATTCCCTTTTTTGAGTATAGGATTGATAACTGGAGTTTTGTACCATTTTTCTTGTGTAAGCTATGCCCATGTTTCTGTTTCTTTAAACTGAAACATAAGTTAGAGTGCAAACCTCTAAGACATTTTTACAATTTTTCTCCCATTTTTGGTTAATCTTCCCCATTGTTTATTTAGATAATATTTCCAATCATTTACTCTTTTGGAGTCTTTCCAAAGTATTCAACTTAATTTTCACAGGAACAGCTCTCTTTTGCACTTATATTCATTGGTTTATGTAATATTTAATTACATATTATAAGAATAAAAAACACAACTATACAGACTGATTCATAAATAAAATACAAATATTTCTTGGCAAACATCCACTAAATTGACCCAACCAGAAAAGCCCATCCTACCACTCACCTAGTGATTAGTGTAAAAGGTAACTGGAGAGTGTAGCTAATGAGGTGACTGGAGTAGCTGGGAACTGACTAGCAGAACTTCCTCTACTATGACCTGAGCTGGAGCAGCAGCAGTGGGAACGAGAGGAGAAATTGAAAAAATATATGAAGACACTAGCTTTGAAAATAAACAGACTTGAGTTGATATGCTAACCTCAATCACTTAGCTATGAAGGTTTCTGTTTTCTTATTCGTAAAATAGAATAATGCAGCATGTAGTTAAATGATTCATTGGGAAGATGTGTCTTACGTACTTAGCAATATGTATGACACAAGTAAGTAATTGATATGATATTAAATCAGTGGCATTTGGTGAAGTGCCAAAGATGACTCCTTATTTTCTACTTTGGGTGAAAAAGAAGATGATCCCACTAACTGAGTAGGAAGCGCATGAGAAGTAATAGGTTTGACAAAAAATAAAAATAGTTCATTTGGGCTGTGTTGAGTTTCCCTGTGTGACACCCATGTTGGGATGTACAGAAGGCAGATGGAAATGTTATTTTGGCTTCCAGTGGAAGGTCTTGGTTAGCAAAACCAACTTAAAGTCATCCACTTAGAGATGTTAAATGAAGTCATGAGAATGGATGGAAATTGGCAGAGAGGAGAAAGGACACAGCAAGTTGGAAAAGGTAGCAGTAATATGTGAAGCAAAATCCAAGATCCCAAAGGAATCAGCTGGGCTACTGAGGCAGTAGGAGTGTGTGTAGGAAATACAGGTGCACGTGCAGGTGATGAGGTGAGTTTTGCCTGTGTTTTTCTCATTGACTGGCTTAGCCTCCCAAGCTTGGGGCAGCATTTTTCACCCCAGGAGCATCTGAAAGCTCTCCAGTTATGCTCAGAATGATAGGTGTCTGTGACAGAGCTCCACTGTCATTTGAAAGGGAGTCAAGGCTGAAGGCAGTCTTCTTTAGAATAGAGACCTGAACGTGTTTTCAATTTACGGAAAGAGAACCAGTTGAAAAAAATGTTTTTAATTAAAAATTAAAAATAGGTTCTCTAATATGAAGTTGTAGGTGATTTGTTTTCATCTTTGTTTCTTTCTGTGTCTTCCAAATTTTATACATTGAGTATATAATTACTGGATCCAGAAACAAGCAAGCAAACAAACCAACCCTGTTTTCCTTAACATGAGATAAAAGATGAGGGAAGCCTATGAAACAATGTAACAGAAAACCTGGAATATTAGGAACACAAGTGGAAAAGACAACATGGAAAGGGGGATATTTTCTCCATTGAGACAGAAAAGAGGAAAATTGAAGATTCAGAAAAATTTTGAAGTGGAGGTAAGAGAATGTGAGAAAAAATTGCATTATTTGGCCTCTATTTTTTCAGTAAATTAGGAGACAAGATAATTGGCTAAAACTGAAACAGAAAGATAGGACTGGAACTATCTATAACCTATCTCTTTAAAAAAAAACTCTAAAAACCTAGAAGTTATAATCAGTTATGTATGTGCAGTAGAGCCAGTTACTACATTGTCTTCCTCTGCAAAACTTAACTGCCTGGGGATAGCACAGAATTTGTCAGGGGCAGGTAAGAGTCAATGGGGTGAAGAAAGCTAAGCCAGGCCTCATTCTCATGTGTTGACTGACATGTCTTCTCCTTGTGTTGACTGTTAAGGGTAACTATGCTACCATGTCTTCCATTGCCTTCTTAGAGTCGCCCTAGATACATCTCTGAATTCTGTGAACCCTCATCTAAACAATCTCCAAATTCCAGCCATTTCTTCCCCTGACACTGTACCCACCTTTGCTGTCACCATCTTTGTGAAAGTACCATCATCCTTTTGCCCTGACTACTAATTTGGCCTCTAACAACTCCCCCATATCTGTTCCTGCTCCACTCATGTTTCATTCTTTGTACTGCACTTGGAGTGTTCTCTCTACAAAACCACATGAGTTATAATTTCAATCTTGGAAGACATTTGAAAAGCTTCTGATTGCTTTTAGGACAAAACCGAAAATTCTCATCCCAGATCACCAGTTACTCATGATCTTGTCCCTGCAACATCTCCAGACTCACCTGGCACACCCCACCCCTGATCTCTATTCTCTGGAGACACAGGCCTTCTCCTGGTTACTCAGAAACACAGATATGGAAAATGACCAACAGAGGTAGAGTTGAGATAGGGGCAGATGGTGTCATATAATCAGATGTCATGGATTTCAAAAGGAAGAGAGATTATTGAGATAAAGACAGGGAAGTCATAGAATGTAAGAAAAATGCTGATATTGCTTCCTAAACTTGATACAGGAGTAGTCAGAAAAACAAAATCATTTCTGAAAGTACTGTGATTCAACTGAGGTTGTCAGAGGAAAGTCAAATTTTAGTCAGTTATTTAGTCAGTTGTTTCATTCATTTAATTAGAAAATATCCTAAGTCAAATATTTTTATATGTAGCTGTGAAATAGCTGAGCCATTGAAGATGATACATACTAGTTACTCCAAAAGGGCAGACTGTCTGAAATGAACCATGAATTCCTACAACATTTAATTTAACTTCCATAGAAAAATACCAGGCGAGATGCTCAGACCCAGACCCATCATGTCATGATAGTGGCATAATGCTCAGGGTAGTCACTGAAGAAAACAGATCCCTTGGAAATTAGTTGAAATCCAGCAATGACTCCAAGTGAGATCTCTGCACAATACATACAGTAGATGTTTTTCACATTTTCATTTGGTAGGTGACTCAGCTCTTGCTCAGCAGAGACTCAGAGATAATGTATTACTGTCTCATAAACTACATCACATAAATTAAGTGTTCATAATTCTCTCTTTCAGCAGGCAGAGACCACTACAGAATCCCATCCATCTCAAATAGCATGTTCGTTTAGCAAGGAGATTTACTTCCCAGGATCATGGAAAGGGAACCTCTTTCTGACTTCTCTTTGCACATGCTGGCAAACTCCTCAAGATGAAGGCATACATCTGGACTTCTGTTATTTGACAGGCAAATGACCCCTGAAATTAGAGCCCACACGTGGTAAACATTCGGGAGTTGTCTAGAACCTCAAGGTGCACATGTCATTTGTCTGAATAGATGACTGACATCCCTGCCTTTGATATCCCAACAGAGTTCAGGTATTCTGGATGTGTGTGAAAAAGTGTTTGTCTGAAGCAGCTTTCGTAGAATTGAGAATGACCAACATAATGAAGAAACACAGTTGCAGTTAAGATTGGAATGATCCTGGGAGTAGTTTGGGAGCTGTCCATAGAAGCATCTTGGTTCAGCCTCATGAACTCATATCTGGATAAGAGAGAAAATAGGACTGGGGAACTCACTTTGGCTCCTCTCTAAGATGCCATGATCCTGAGGGTGCTTCAGCAATGTAAGAGCATCTAAGCATTAGTAACATTACCCAAAGTGAGAAGGGCCTGGGTTCACATATGGCAGGAAGGTATATGTCAGGACCTCTTCTGAGACCCTCAACGCAACTGTGAGAAGTACTATTGTGCAGGCAAGTGAATGTCAGTTCACACATAGCTGACCTGGCCAGCCAACAGCCAGTGGTAACACATCCTGAAATTAAGGATAAAAGGGGAACAGATAATGACCAGTTCATCTTTTGTTTGAGGTGCCTATGAAATTCTTCAGAGGTGTCAAAAAGGTAATTGAGAGCTTTAGAGAAAGAATGTGGATATCCTGGTCATTTTCTGTTGCTGTAAAACCATACTCAAGACTGAGTTATTATGAAGAACAGAGGTTGACTTTGCTCACAGATCTGGAAGCTGGGAAGTTACAAGAAGTACAAGAGCAAGACCCCAGCATCTGCTCAGCATCTGGTGAGGAGCTTCTTGGTGCATCGTAACATGATGGAGGGCAGCATATGGTGATATAGAGCAAGTATGCTGGCTCAGGTCTCTCTTCTCCTTCCTATAAAGCCACTAATGCCTCAGTGGAAGTCTCACTCTCATGACCTCATCTAATCCCAATTACACTCAAGTGCCCCACCTCCCCAGCCATTAATATATGAATGTAGAGACCAAGTCCAATACTAGAGCTTTTGGGAGATACATCCAAATCATAGCATTGAGGTAGGGCTACACGTTCTCAATTTAGAGATATCAGTTGAAGTAATGGCTACCAGAGGGTCCAGAGAAAGTATCTGAAGAGAGCCAAAGAGAGAGGAAAGCCCTAGGACTATCCACATTAGAGGGGTAGTAAAAAGTGACTTCAGGTAGGACTTATAAATAACAGGGTAAGCTGGAGTGAGAGAAGATCTGCAAGAAGTTGAGACCCAAAGACGTCACACTTAAAACTTAATCCACACAGTCATTTCTAGAAATTTACAGCATTTCTTTGTTTCTATATCTTCCCTTTCAAAGAGCTGATTATAGAATATTAAATTGAAACTCAATTCTCAAATAAAAGAAACATTTGCAAGCACTTTGATTTCAGGATATAAATCAGCAAGTAGTTAAGTCAAGGAATAATAAACAGTCACTGGATGAAGCATGACAATGTAAGTTCCAGAAATTTTTATCACTTTTTAAAAATTGATTGTCCAATAAGATACCAAGCACATTAATGGGTGCTTATAAAGTGATTAATCTCTCCATTTCCTCTCCAGTCATTTGAAACACTCTAAGATGCCCTCGTTTAAAAAAAATTAAATATGATATTTTAACAGGGACTTCACAAGTACTTTTATCTTGCAAGGCTTTAGAGTGTGTTGGCATGGTTTTAGCATCACACTTTGACACCGTCTACTTCAAATCAGACATTTTTATGTCAGTTTAGAAGACATGCAGGACTATAATCGTCAACACTGAAATGTCCAGAAGCAGATAGATTTTCCTTTTTTGCTGACTGGAAGATAGACTGCTATCCTCTTTGTAAAAGAGGTCCTACTTGAAGGACTAGGATGACGCTTTGCCAACTCTTTTTATTTCCTCTTTCTTCAGAGATAAGCCAACCACTTGACATCTACCCTCATCATGTCATGTTACTTGGAGCTCTATGCCCAAATTCTGCAATCACCATGAGGAAGGAGTCTCTCCTTCACCAAGCATGTGTTTTCTGGTAGAGCTTTGATGGGCAGCTGAAGAGGATAATATGTGTCAGTACATTTTATGGGTACTCCTCATATAAAGCTCACAAAACTGAGTGGGAAGAAGACTCCTATGACTTCAGGGTTGGTCTCAGAAATCCCAAGGTTTTCAGGAACTGAATGAGCAGTTGCTGTGCCTGGTAATTAGTGGACCTTGTATTTCTTCTTTCTTTGTCTTCCCTAACTGGTTTTGATGATCTTCCCAGCTATATGGAAGGTCCTACCCTTCCTAGACAGGAAATATTTAAAGAGTCTGGGAGCCTTGATTTCTTTGCTGTCAGGAAAAGTTTGATACTAAATGTCCTGGGAGGTGATCCATTGGCTTATATGATCTTGGTAAAACCTTGTTGCCTGCACTACATCAAGGTTCAAGACAATGGGCCTCTTGGCCTCTTGCACATTCCTTGCCTTTGAGATCTGGCCCTCTATTGCTTTTGCTAGTTCTATTAAGAATATTAAATTGAAAAATTTGCCCCGCATTCCAGTTTGACACCAAGGCCCCTACTATCCTTACACAGGCCAGCTACATGCAGGCTGTCAATCTTTCCAAAGTTTCATCATGGACTATGTGGCTGATCACTTGCAGACAGCAGCTTCAACCTAGAGTTGGTACTTTCTGCTTTCAAGGTGGGTCTGTCTTATCTGCCCTAGAATTGGCTCAGACCTTGTTGAGGCAGGGCAACATTACTAAAGGGGCTACTATGAGATTAATTACATGGCCCATTGCTCTAAGAATAAACATTTTATGTCCCTAATAATTCCCAAACCATCCCATTAACATCTAATACACAAGAATGCTTCACTCTACATCAGAACTATGTCACCAATTATCTGTATTATGAACTCCCCTTGATGTATCAAATTAACTTGAAAATTGTGTTAGGATCCCATGGATGTAGTTTCTCAATATTAGTGAAATGTTTTGCAAATAAGCAACTTTTGGTAAATGTACTAAGACTGACTATTCAGGTTTGCCCAGGACACATCCAATTTTAGCACTGCAAGTCTTGCAAACTGCTATGATTTGTCACCCCAGGAAAATGAGTCTCTCTCTCTCATCGGTCTCAACCTACAAAACAGAAGAGGACTTAATCATACCATATACAAAATTACAACCTGATGATTCTTTTTTTTTAATTGCAGATTCTACCTACCAACTTAGCACACCATAGCTGTCCAGTACTTCCAGCTAAAGAACACTTTTAAAGCATCTCCTCTGTCTTAGGAACTGAGAACCTTTTAAAGAGCTTTTCTGGGGGCTGGGGTTATGGCGCAGTGGTAGCGTGCTCACCTAGCACGCGGGAGGTTCGATCCTCAGCACCACATAAAAATAAAATAAAGCTATTGTGTCCACCTACAACTAAAAAATAAATATTTTTTTAAAAAAAGAGCTTTTCTGTTCTCTCCATGACACCTTCTGTTCCTAAGACTGTCATTACCACTACCTTCTAGGTTTAAGCAGATCTTTCTGTCCGAGAGACCCTAGTTCTAAGAGTATGTCTTCTATCCATGTCCAGCAGTTGTCCTGGTCCTCTCATTGTTCTGATCACAGGAATTAAATACCCTTGTCTCCATTCTACAGCATGGGTTTTACATGCTTAAACTAGGTATGTACACAAGCTCAAATGCTAGGTTAAGCCAAAGATAGAGGGTATGTTATTTGTTTTTCATATTCAGCAGGACTTGTCGGAGTCTGAAATTGCTAAGTATACATAGAGACTAGTAAGAGAGACCAACTCATTTTCAAGGGGTAACAAATCATCTCTGTTTGCAGGACTTTCATTGCTAAAGTTGAATGAGTCCTGTGTAAACTTGGACAATTGGGCACCCTCCATTTACTCAAAACTGATTATCTGTAAGGGAATCAAGCACACTGCCTTTTTCCTAAATGCACTAGATCATGGGCACCTTTGTGGGGATAATGTTATTAATACCTTGTAGAGTTCATGTCTGGCTTTTGTATAGCAGGTATCTACCTGTTAGGAGTATTGTAAGGTTTTATAAGATCAGGTATAAAAGTCACCTGAAATACAAACTCAAAAGTTCACAGTGATAATCTCATGCCTGTGGCTATCACTTCACAAGAGATTAATGGAACAGGGCAGAACTAACAGCAGAATAATGTGTGCTGGGTTGAGGAGTGGTATGTATATAAAATCCAGGCCCCTACTGCATATCATTTTACAGGTCCTTTCCTTTAAGACCTGACATTTTTGTCATTTTAAACTCATCAAATGATCCCTCAGCAGACACTGCTTCAAAAGTAGTGGGAGAAAAAATAACAAAGAACATCTTCTTTGAGACCCACAAAGGGTCTTAGCACTGTAAAGCCTCCCCTTGGGAGATAAGAAGGTAAAAGGTCATAAAAGAGTGGGAAGAAGAAGCCAGAAGCAATATAGATATGGGTCACACCCTCCACTCAGTCAGTGGAGGAGCAGATGAGAGGGTGAGAGGCATGACTGATAAATTCCTAAGCCAAGTGTTCTGTTTGGGTAAAACTCCCAAATACCTAGTCTTGCTTCACGGACTAGGTATGTTCCAGAAAAGTGAACCTTTACATATACCACCACCCTTTCCCACAGGCCTTCATTATGAGAGCAGAGACATACTCTGGGAGAAAGACTAGGAATGTATCACTTGGTCATAGGGAAAAGAACCTACGTTGTTGTCTTCTGGGTGATGCAAAGAATGTCATCCCCCCCCCCCCGTGAGGTTTCAGTTTTCTCTTGAAAATGGGGGTGATAGTAGTCATACTCTTTTCATGAGGATCAGATGAGGGAAGCTATGTAGAAAGCCTCCTGTCCTACAAAGACAGAAGCCATGCCTGAAGTCTGTCTGACTTATCATGGTGCTTCCAGCATGGGCTCATGGTCTGGAGAATGACACACATCCAGTATATCTTTACTGAATGAGTAAATTCACACCTTATAAACTCAAAAGCCCTAAGAACACTCTTGTTTGGCTTTAGTTCATTTCTTTATATAGGAGTGTTTTGTAGTAGTGTTCTAAGATATTTAGATTTAATTGTATAGTCAATGCCATTTCATCCAGAAAGCATTTTCAAATAAAAAAATAGGAACAATATCATCTTTAAATATAAGTCAGTCCTTCGCATGAAAGCAGTCTGCACCCTTAAGCTTCCCCAAAATGATATTTGGTATTTATTAAGCACTTACTATCGTATGTACTTATTAATAACTAATGGAATCCCATAATTCTCTATGGAACAGCTATCATTACTGCTGTTTTGTGGATGAGAAAACTGGGGTGCAGAGAGGTTCATTAACTTCTTGATGAACACGGAGCCTTCTCCCTTATCCACGATACCTTGTTGCCTCTCACAGTTCTTGATATTGCTTTTATTTCTCATGAGAGAAAACTTCCTCTTGGACCAGCATTGCTTTGAAATCTTGTGAAGCACTCATTTATTTCACTTGAGGACTTTTTTTTGTTCCTAAAACCATCCTCTATCTGAAGTCCTAACTCCCAGAACTGTCATTTACAACTTGGGATAAAAATGATGAGTCATCTGAGTAGAAGATAATAATGTAGAAAAAGAAAAAAATAAACAGATGGGGTTTTCACTGTAAAGAGAGATGAATATCAGGAAGATAAACCAAGCGGAGGTGAAATTTACTCCATTAGAAGGGTTATGTGTTCAGAGCAATTGGGAATTAAAATTTAAAAGAGCTAATTAAGTCAGAGGACTCGCACACTAGTCCCTAAGTTCTGGTGGAAAACCTGACAAATGCTACCATTCTGAGTCCTCAAGGAGAACTGAATGAGTGAAGGTCATGGGTAGAGCTGCACTAAGTGGAACAGAGGGCATCAGTGAAAGTGAAGTCTGCTCAAGTTCAAGCACTAGTCAGTAAGAGGTGGAACAATGTGGTCTGTCCCCCTGCTAAGGATGGCCAAAGCCAGGAGCAATGCAAGTCTCAAGAACAGGCATTTCTGCTTTGTGACTGGATCTATATATGCCAGGCTCTGCCAACAGGAGCATGAGAAGCCCCTAGAAGGTGAAAACGTATAGAGGAGGCGTGTTCCTCTAACTGCTTCCTGCTGCTTTCTGATCCACTGAATGGCTCACCAGCAACATTTCTTCCCTCACAGCAGTTATTCCAGTGGCAGTGGTTACAGTTTTCAGATTTCCTCCCATCACTTTTCCCAGGACAGGCTTCAACATCCACCTCAGAACTACCATGCCAGCCAGTCAGGGCCCCTCCTCAAAAAATAGGCTCCCAACTCAGCAGGACCCTTCTGAGCACTGAAGTTCTGAAAACTCCACTTCTTTCTTCCTACAGTCAAGGGGCAGCAGCTGCTGGCTACAGGTTCCTGTGTGTTCCCTTCTGCCTTTTCAGCCCAATGGTACCCATTTGACCAAACTCTTCATTAAAATATCTGGTGTGGTTTCTGAAGTTTTTCCTGGCTGGCTTTAGAACAGTGCCTGTATCCATCTCTGTTTCGTTAACATTTCTTCTGAAGCCCTTTTTTGTCTCTTGGCATTTGCACAGTTGCATTATTACTGAGGTTTTTAATTACATGTGTTCTGATTTCCCACTTAGAGAAAAACTGGAAGCACATAGAAAAGCCTAAAATGCCTGGATTTGGAAATCGATTCAACATCTGGATCTTCCATTTCACAAAATAAGTAGTTTTAAGCAAATTATTTAACATCTCTATATATCACTTTGTCATTTTGTAAAATAGTGACAATGCCTGCCTCATAGTGATGTTGAGAAGATATAACGGATAAGATAAATGTAAAGTGACCTTAAAGGCATTCAATATATAAAGGCTATTCAAGTGCCCTTACTGATAGGAAAGAAATAACCCTCTTTCTGGATGCTTTTCTCTGAGGGGGGAAAAAAAAGCAAAAAAGAACAACTTACGGTTTTCATCACTGATCTGACTTTCGGTGAAAATGGCAAACATACACCACAAATGCAGAAATCATGCGCAACTCTGGCAGCAGTGTGGACACAGTAGAACCACACAATGTGAATTCCTGCAGCCCTTCTGAAAGCCCTTGGGAGCTAGAAAACAGACCTGCACATGTTCAGTCCTGGGGAAGGAATAAAACATGGCACCTGATGAGGGAAAAGAGAGTGCTCTGCAACCTCTGTGAAACACAGCACAGCCGAAAATATTTCATTGTCCCTACAGCTTGCTGTCCTTAGATAAGCCCCATCACATACCAAAGGTAAGGTAATGAGAATCCTTGAAGAGTTTGAGAAGAGCTTTCTTACTTATTTAGCCAGTCTCTAGAATATATTAAGCAACAACAACAAATATCCAGCATATTTACTTTCATATTTACATACACTAAGCTCATTAAGACATCGCCCAACCAGTGCCTTATGCTTATTACTGTAGGAAAGGTGTGCTGACGAAATGGGCTAGTCCAGGGTAACAACATTCATTTGTGATATCCAAAAATAAACTGACACTCAGGAATATAACTGTTGATGTTAATGTACCACATTCCTCCCTGGTGATGTCAATCAAGGACGTGTTTCTCACATATAGTAGCTCTCAGGCCTTAGTGGGCCTCAGAATCACCTAGAGGCTTGTTACAGCACAGATTTCTGGGCCTCACTCTCATGGGGAAATTTGAACTGAGTTTCCAAGTGCATTAGGGTTCTTCAGAGAAACACCCATAGCAGATATAAAGATATAGACACAGATTGTATCAAAGAGATTTGTTATAAGGAATCGGCTCAAATGATTTTGGAGGCTGAGATGTCCCAAGTTTTGCAGTCAGCAAACTGAAGACCTAGAAGAGCAGATGGTATAGTCCAGCCCAATTCAAAGTCCTGAGAATAAATACAGTCAATGTTGTAAGCTCTAGTCTGAAGGTTGGCATGTGTGAGACTCAGGAATAGGTGCCTGCTTTTGTAGTATGAGTCTGGAAGCAGGAAAAAGAGGCTTGTCCCAGCTCAAGAAGTCAGGCAGGAGTAATCCCTCAGAATTTTGTTCTAGTCTAGTCTTCAAGTGCCTGAATGGGGCCCATCTATATTAGGGAAGGTGTCCTGGCTTTGCTCAGTCATGCTAATCTAATGCAGAAACACCCTCACAGACACACTCAGAAAGATATTTGGCCAAATGTCTGGGCACCTTATGGTCCAGTCAAGTTGACACAACCAATGAACCATCACAGCAAGAGCTGCTGTTGTTGCTGGTCCAGGGTCCATACTTTGAGAACCACTGCTATAGCTGAAGCAGAAGTGGAAGCACAGCATTTACTTTCTCTGTATCAGAGCCTGACATATAACAGATGGTTAATAAAAAGTGTACTGAAGGGCTGGGGTTGTGGCTCAGTGGTAGAGCACTTGCCTAGCATGTATGAGGCACTGGGTTTGATTTTCAGCACCACATATAAATGAATAAAATAAAGGTCCATCAACATCTAAAAAAATTTTTTAAAGTGTTTTGAATAAGTAATAGAGGAAAAGGTGGGAGGGAGTGAAGGAGGGAGAATCTCTCCCTCTGTCTAATGTCTATAGAGACCTGAGTGGACATTAGAGTTCTAGTGTGACTGGACCTCACTTTCCTTTGCTCTAGGTTTTGACCTAAACTCTCTCAGGTCTTTTATAGCTCCATATGTTTAATTTTACTTCGTTTAAAGAGGTCATTCTTAACAGTGATTTAAAACAATTTATTCAAAGAGTAATAACTTATTGCAGGCCTGTTATGTGCCAGGTGCTATGCTAAAAACTTCATAGCATCATCTCATTTAATTCTCACAATAACTCCATTATTCCCATTTTGCAGATAAAGAAATGGAGCTCATGCCTTACTGAAGTAGTTGACCCAAGTTTCCAAATTGGCTGTCTCTTGCTTCCAAACCTTTGCTTTTACACTGCACGGCACACAGACTTTTGTGAAACATTAAGGACAACTCACCACACAATGAGGAAAACCTCAAGGTGCTTATAATCTAGTGAGAGATAGGCTTGAAATTTTTAAAAGAGAATTGTTAAGAATGTCAGTGGAATGTGGGATAAAGGCACAAAGTTGCACAGTAGTTTTGAGGGCACACTTTTGGGACCAGGCTCTTCTCATTTCCATCATTTACAAATTGTATTGCCGTTTTGAAGTTACATAAACTGTTTTGAAGTTGCCTTGGTTTCCCCATCCATAAATACCTCAGAAGAGTTTTTATAACCTTATAGAATCACATCCTTACAGATTAAATGAGTTTATGTAGGTAAAGCGTTTACACACTTTCATAAGGCAATCAGTATGGAAATGGTTATTATTATTTCCCTAGCACCTAACTTAATGCCTGACACACAGCAGATAATTTTTATATATGTGTTGAAGGATTACTAAGACTGTTTTTTATGGACATTGTAGCAACTATCCATATGGCAATTAAAATGTGCTGTAAACTGACCTTCTGGAGACTCTTTCTCAGTCCTTGGGTAGCTACTTCATCTCTCAAGGCACCAATTTCAATAACAATTCTTACTACCTTTCATAGACTGGCTTATTGCTGGCTTAGTGATGTTATATGAACATGGCTTTGATGTACTACATAAATATAGAGTAAGAACATGAGGCAAAATCTTAAAATTCTTAAATGACTGACAATTTTCAGTTCTTGCTCCTGCAGATGATTGAAACTTAGGAGAAAATAACAAGGAAGAACTTCTGAATTTGCTTTTTCATAAATGCCCTCTGTATGAATTACAGGCAATGACCTCTTGTTTTGCTTGTCAGGTCAACTTAATAAAAAATCACTTGGAAACTCAAAACTATACTCATCCTTTCTTTTAAAAATGGCATAATGCCAAAGAATTCATAGCAGTACACACAGAAGTGAGAGCTGTGGTTTGTTCTCTGACATTTAAAAGTCTACCTGAGCTCTTTAGCACATGGGTACTGAATATTCAACAATCCTCTGAAATTTCCAGCACTGCTGCTTGCTTCAGCACTTTAATTCCTAGGAATATGCCAGGATTGCACATTAGCATTTAAATGGACAGCCAAGTCCTACAGAAACTTCATGATATATGTCACACTGTAACTGGTTTCAACTCCTTCAGGGGCTGTGCAGTTTCTTTGCCTTGTCTGATGTTCCAACTTCTCTTTCAACTTTTGCCTTTGTGGATTTGGGATGATCAGTTATCTGCAAGATTTATAACCAACAGCTTTGAAGTTGGACAGACGTATGGTGTCAACATTCTGCAATTCAAGAAAATTCTCTTTCTCCTTTAGGATGTAGTGTTGTGTTTTTCTCTTTGCTGACTGCTCCCTTTGATATAATAAAGCAAACTTCAGTTCCCTGAGTTTCTCTTAAAGGGGAAAATTTTAAATCAGTCCTTCTAGTTTGGTACTAACTGGTATAATATCCCTGACTTCACTATCACTACGCTGGCTTAAAAGGGGCTTCTTCATACATCCAGAATCCACAGCTGCTTGTGACTCAATAGCAAAACCACAAGGCACTAACTACTAGAGTGTTTTCATTTTGCTGTGATTACCCGCTTATTGAAATTCAGCTTAAATGACTGATTCTGTCCTTTGACTTCAGGAGTGTGATGGAGATGACTTATTAATATTCCTAGATGATCTCATTGTATTGCCTTGTCAATAAACTAATGGACCCAGGACATAAAGCTGGTGGGCTGAGTGCTGTACAAGCATGCAGTCATATTACTTTCTAATGTGCTCTCCTTTGGAATGCTGCTCGAAGCACTCACTAGGGATCAGTTTTCTAACATCCTCTAGAGCTGTGCTGCCCATAAGGTAGCCACTGGCCACACGTATCTACTTAAATTTCATCTCATTAAGTTGAAAATTCAGTTCTTCAATTGCATTGTCCACCCTTCGTGTGCTCAATGGCTACACTGGTTGCCTGCAGCAGGTAGTGTAGATAGAGAATACTTCAATTATTGTAGAAAATTGGAATTGGGCATGGCTTATCTAGAGTCATAGAACTTAGAAAGACCTAAGAAAATGGCAGCCAATATACTGATATTCCTAGGACTCAGGGGTTCCTGGGTTATGAGGATTTTTGGTGTTAAAATTGGGACAGTTTCACCAGGCACAATGGCACATGCCTGTAATGCCAGCGGCTCAGGAGGCTGAGCAGGAGGATCATGAGTTTAAAGCCAGCCTCAGCAAAGGCGAGGCACTAAGCAACTCAGTGAGACCCTATCTCCAAATAAAAAGGCAAAATAGGGCTGGGGATGTGGCTCAGTGGTTGAGTGCCCCTGAGTTCAATCCCCAGTACCGACACCAACAATGACAAAAAATTGGGATAGTCCCTGGAAAACTGGGAGTGTTGGTTACCTTGAGAGGCCACTGACACCAGCATATGTGTAATACGGGTATCCTGTCACATCATTTCTGAGTCTGCTACGTAAAGCGTGCTATATATTAACTGATGTGGCTGAAGCAGGCAGTCTTTGGAGAGAAATAGTAGAAGAATAAGATAAAACAATAAATGGGAACTCAGTTTCTGATTTTCATCAAAAGGTAGGAAGTTCACAGGAACAAGGCAGACTATCCAAGCCAATACAATGAACAAAATGGTGCCACTCATTAAAAAGTAACACGTTTTAGAAGTAGCCCACGAGGTTAGTAACAAATAACCTCTTCACCTTACCCTGAAGTCTAGCTTCAAAGGCACATGTGTGTTAGAGATGGCTGGGGTGTTTACTGGCAAAGCAGGGCCCCCTATTACACAGGCAGAGTTCTGTTGAGTTATTTTTCACAAATAAGTATATATTTTGGAGTAACTGAATTTAAAAACTGAAAGAAGTCTAAAGTTCTTTCAGTCCAACCCAATTTTGCAGAAGAAGGACCTAAGGCCCAAAGCACCTAAGTGCCTTCTCCAAGATTCCACAGTGAGGGAGAAAGGCTTCATCATTTTTTCAAAAATAAAAGACAAAAAGCAAAACCACATAGTAAATTCTTGCAAAGCATTAATGGCATTTTAATGAGATGGTACATTTTTATTACTTCCCTGTGATTGTTGTTTAGTGTTGTTAAAAACTATCCTACTTGATTTTATTTCATATTTGAGGTAGCTTCCTGTTGAGAAAATTACTAGCAGGCATAGTCTTAATAAATGTGGTTTTAACAGCATTGAGAACTAACAGTGTACTGGCTAATTCTTTTGGGTCAATGTTACCAGATGGCAGAGGAAGGCAGAACAATTCCAATCTTATTTTACATCATACTCTGCAACCAGGAGTGACCACTTAATGAAAAAAGTATAGAAAATATTATTAAAAGGGAACTAAAGCCTAAGTTAGGCAAGGAAACTGGAAAAGACCATGCAGAACTCCTTAAGTATGACAAGAACTCAGGTACCAAACAGAAACAGATCTACAGGTTCAAAGCTGGCTCCACCATTGGGAGATCTTGTGCCAGTTATTTCACCTTTCCACTGTAAACAGATCAGAACAGATGCCATCTCAAAAGACACATAATATGTATGAAGTTCTTTAAACAATTACTAGCCTATTTAAGACTCAAAAAATGTAATTGTAATTAATACCATTAAATTACACAAGTGATTTCAAATCTCCAGATACAGGTGTACGTATACTCTAGGATAATGAACAACTTAGGAAAATATTTCTTGAATATGTAAATTACACCAAACCTTTTATCTACAACTTAAGACTACTATCTTGATCCATAACAAAAAATGCCTGCATTCAGACATTTGCTAAACCAAAGCTTCACAAATGTCCATCATTTGATTAGCATCTGTGTAGTCCCCTGTTTCTGCTGTAATAAATTACCATAAATTAAGTGGCATCAAACAATACAAATTTATCTTCGATGCAAGAATCACCTCTTTGAACTACATTTCCCACTCTTTTGTAAATCTGGAGTCTGGAGGGTAATAGTCTGAAATAGATCTTATGGGGCTAAAATCAGGCTGTCTGCAGGGCTATTCATTTCTAGCAGCTTCAGGGGAGAAGCCATTCCTTGTCTCTTTCAGCTTCTAGAGAATAGCTGTCTTCCTCTGCATCGCTCCAACCTCTTCCTCCCCTCATTAAATCTTCTAATATTCTGTCTTTAACCCTTTAGCTTCCCTTTTATAAAGACCCTTGGATTTCATCTTTGGACCCATGAAGATCATCCAAGATGGCCTCCCCACCTCCAGGTCCTCTACTTGGTTATATCTGCACCCTCCCTTTCACCATATGGGGTAACACTCACAGGTCCCAGGGTTAGCATATGGCCACCTTTGAGGCCATTATCTACCACACCTTCTTCAACATTTGATTTATGCCATGTCTGCTTACCAGTGTACTATTAATATTTTTCTGAATTTTTAAAATTTAACCTCATCTGTGAACTCATGGTTTCAATGGGCTAATTATATTTTTTTCTAAAATGCATTAAAGTCACCTTTTAATTAATAAAATGTAAAGGTTTTCTTTATTTCTAACATGTCCTGGGCTGTAAGTGATATACATACTGCACCTTAGGAAATGCTGATTGCAAATTCTGTGGTAAATTCATCAGCATGAAGGATCGCAGAAAGATTCTCTACAATATTAGAAAACTGAGAAAGGGTAGCCTAGTGTAATGATCAAGTTTACTATATTCTTTTCTGAAGTCTTTGATTTCTACCTCAGTATTATTTTAGAATATTTGAAGGTATGTTTTTGGGTCATATTATTGAAGATAGACATATAAATTCTTTGAGTTACAATTTAATATTAAGTTCTCTACCATTAACAATCACTTTCTTACACTGCACATCCCACCTTAGTAAATTCATATCTGGAGATGATCCATTGGTACTGAATGTTCTTTATATAGGGAGGCAAGTCATAAATTCCCATTGAAATTTAGTTCCAGCAAAAATGATGTCCTCTGCTGCTAAAGCTGTTGGCTTTCTTTAGCGGTAGAAAAAAAGGAGTGTAGCCAAATGTGTTTCTTTTTTTTTTTTCTTTTTTGCCTAAGCAGCTAAATATAACCAGATTCAAGGTGTAAATGAAATTAAAACAAATCACTGGGGCCCTGGCAACAAAATTTCCACACAAAGTATATTTTTTGGAGACCTCATTGTTTTGCTATATATTTTATGTCAAATCATTGAAGTAATAAAAGTCTTATTATAAAGGAACTTGTAAGTGGAAGCATTTGGAGATCTTACATGAAACTAATTCCTGAATCCTGATCTGTACTTGATATTTTAAGAAAGTAATTACAGTGGGCGTAGGAACATGCCTCACAGACCTCCACGACAGAGGGCTGGATAAGGCCCCAGTGCCATCCCATGAAACCCATCCCTGCGCTTGCATCAGGCCTTGCTCCCATGGGTGGCTCCCAGGACAGGATTGAACACAAAATTCCTTCTGTGTTCAATGCCCATTCCTGGGAGACATGGAAGTCCTCTGGCAGGCAGCTTTGGCTTGAAGACTCCTTGTTGGTCCTGCAGAACCTCTCTTAGCAATTTAGGATCCCTCCATCCAACCTTCCTTCCTACTTCTCATTCACTGTGTTTGCACTGTGGTCAGAGGCTCATCTTCTCTGGCGCCCTTTTCCTTTTCCCTCACAGGCATTTCTCTAATTAAATCCTCATCCATTGAAACCCATCTTGTCATCTACACATGTGAGAACCTAGATTAAAAATATTGTAACTTTCTGCCTCTTAAAAAAATTAGAACACCTCTATTTCCTCCTTATTTGAATGCAGATATGCATCTAATTTATGTGATAGTTGTACCAGGTTGTTTGGTGGTACATTTAAAAGGAGAAAGCTTAAACTACAGCTTTGTTCTGGCACCGTTAAAACTGGGTGTTTTATCTACCTCCTGGAATATTTTCGTGCAAATTCCACAGTGGCTTCAGTGGCGTATACTTTATCTAGTATGGTTAGACCAGTAGGCCAGCAAAAGACTGCTGGTATAATGATGAATGATGAAAATAGACTTCAGTAGCTGATACAGGTTTTTGTGATGACACAGACTAGAGAGAAATAGAGTCACCACAGAGCTCAGGTGGGAAGTAACAGACTGGATCTTGCTGACAATTCACTTAAGAAAGTACATGGGGAAACCAAAACAAGTATATTGAAGGGAGGCGGGGGAGGTGGGGAGGGAGAGAGAGCGAGTGCAAGCGAACGCTCAAAGAAATGACAGAATCAAATAGTTAGCCTGAAATTTCCCCTTGAAAAGATGGAGTGCTTATTCACTATATAATATCCAAATTGAAGATAGAAGGCAAGTTAAGTTTTATTCTTCCTGCTCCAGACTGTCTGGTAGGAGACACATCCTTTTATCCCATTTCAAGTGACAAGAATTTAATCTCCATCCTCAAGCCCTGGCAGTATTATAGGATGTGGGCAATCTCACATGCTATAACAACCCCTTGCAGCTTTTTTGAAAATTATACAGTTATAGGTCTACTTGCATTTTTGATTTTAACATACGAATAAGCAGTCTGCAAAATATACGTTCATCATACACATATTTGGGTTAGCATATTCAGTGACATTTCAGCATTCTAGATAGTACTTGAAGACAATCAGAGACATTATAAGACTCATTTAACCAACTTTGTTTTGAGATCTAAAAGGGATATTGTTTAGTTGATAGGACTGAATCACTAAATTAGCTGTATATAGTGTTTAAGAGTCTTGTTCTCAAAAAAACACACGAGTCCATGGTGTTAAATGTAAATTATGTTTGAAATTTTATTTTAAAAATAGTTGTTCTGCCAGGCATGGTGGCGCATGTCTGTAATCCTAGTGGCTGGGGAGGCTGAGGCAGGAGGATTGCAATTTCAAAGCCAGCCTCAGGAACCTGGCAAGCCCTTAAGCAATTGGACTGGGGATGTAGCTCAGTGTTAAGTGCCCCTGAGTTCTATCCCTGGTACTGGAAAAAAATAAAATAAAAAAAGTTGTTCTCTATAAAACATAACAAAGGGTTAATATACAGTTTAATTGAAAGTCCCTTAATAATCTGAGTAATTGAAAATATGTCATTTAAAAGGAGGTGGAGGATTTAGAAATAGGAAAAACCATGTACAGAATTAGTGCCCCACAGTTTTAACTTTTCTTTCCTTTTTTAAAATAATATGCTAATAACTCACTCTAAAGCTTGTGCATATTGGAAAGGAGAGGATAGGGATGGGACTCACAAAACATACTAGAATTCTTTGGGGCCATCTTAAACTTCTTTATACATATTTTTAATGATGGAAAACACACACTACTACTAAGGTCTTTCACCATATCTTTCATTTATAACTAAGAAGTGGGATTGCAATAGAACTCTATTTATGTTGTGGTGTTTTCTATTGTAGAAAAAGAAAGAGCATGGCTTCAGTGATAGTATTTGAAAAGAGCATCAAGTTTCAAGTTTCCACCTTAGTAGACTGCTTTGAAACCCTCAAAGATGTTGGTGTTAAAGAGAGTACTTCCTGGAAGAGGTGCGGTGATGAGCAGAGAGGACAGCAGTAAAGGGATTTTAGATTCAGGTATACTATTTATTTATTTATTTATTTATTTATTGGTGCTGGAGATTGAACTCAGGGGCACTCAACCACTGAGCCACATCCCCAGCCCTGTTTTGTGTTTTTATGCAAAGACAGGGTCTCACTGAGTTGCTTAGCGCCTCGCTGTTGCTGAGGCTGGCTTTGAACTCGCAATTCTCCTATCTCAGCCTCCCTAAGTGCTGGGATTACACGCTTGTGTCACCGTGGATTCAGGTATACTTTAAACCAAACTGAAGTTGCTTTCAAGAAGATATAAGGCAGATAAGCATCAATAAAATATCACCAGGGCTTCTGTTTTAGTCAGCTTTTTGCTGCTGACTAAAAGATCTGACCAGAACAATTGTTGAGGAGGAAAAGTTTATTTGGAGGCTTACGGTGTCAGAAATCTCAGTCCACAGACAGCCAGGTCCATTCCTCAGGGCTCAAGAGGAGGCTGAACATCATGGTGGAAGAGTGTGGCAGAGGAAAGCAGCTCACATGATGATTAGGAAGCAGAGAGAGACTCTGCGCTCCAGATACAAAATATATACCCCACAGCCACGCCCCCAATGAACTACTTCCTGCATCCACACCCTACCTGCCTGCAGCTACCTCTCAGTTAATCCCATCAGGGATTAATTCACTGATTAGGTTAAGGCTATCACTCAATCATTTCTCCTCCAAACCTTCTTGCATTGTCTCACATGTGAGCTTTTGGGGGACACCACAGCTAAACCATAACAGCTTCTATAAAGGGGAAAAGTAACAAGTTAAAACCTAAAGGCACCCATGCTTAAATGGTACCTGGAATGGAAAAGGAGTCTAGCAGTACAAACATTGGATAGAAATGGGAACCAACAGTCAGCAGGACAAAATTGTGATTTATTTTCCATTTCAAAACCCTTTAGAAGAAGTTTTGTTGCCTAGATAATCACTAGTACCTTCCAAAGACAAATTAACTAGTGGCAATGCTCAGAATTTTTTTACTCTAATGCCTTCACTGATAATTCTGTTTTAACGGTTGTGGTGTGACTTGTTAGAGACACAGCTAGACTAAAACATCCTCCTGTGTGGCATAAAATGATATTTTTGTATGCATCTGTTTATCCATAAGTATCACTTACTAGGAACCAGTACTAGCTTAGATTAAATGACCTTTGGGAGTCCCTTGAGCTCTAAAATTCTCGGAGTCTGTGAGGTAAAAAAGAAATGGCTTTCTCACAGAAAACAGATAACTGGGGACCTCAGCTTTTGGTCAGAATGTATTAACAGGGAACTGATTTCCTTTACTCAGGCAAACATAAAATATATGAAAAAAACAGTGTTTGGACATTAGACAACAGACTCCACAAAATTGTGATCCCCAAAAGAAGGAATACAAACAAGATGTGGCCTAAGACTACACTAGCTCATGGACTAAACACAGGGTCCAGGGCACAGAGCAGGGCTAGAACAGACATGGCATGGTAGTCTCACTGTGTTTAGAATGCAGAATTTATGGAGCAGAACATGAGAGAAAAGAAAGTTGGAGAAAGTGTGAGAGGGAAGGGATGGGAAAGGAGCTGGGGGTGGGTGGGAGAAAGAATGAAATTCAGAGATCTGCAGAGGGTTCCTTGGAGACTTTCAGCTCTGTACTAATCAGTATGTGCATGTGAAGAAACTACCCAAGACAAGGGGGAGAAAGAGCCACCAGAAATATATTCATTCATCTAGAGAAATCTCCCAAAGTCCCTAGCTTATGAAAATTTTCCCTCCATTGCTCATATTTGGAATGCACCACATCTCCTTTCTCAATGTCTGAATTCTGCTTCATGTATAGTCCATATCAAATCCTCTCTACTCCTTAACAATTTCTTACATCCTTCTCTAAAGATTTTACTGGACTTACTGAATCAGAGTTCAATTTACAGTATATTTAACTTTTCATGTGTGTGCGTCGAAACCCCAGAGAGAGGATAATATTCCTACGGCAGAGCCTTCTTTCTTGTGTGTAGTGCCACGAGCCAAGCCTAAAAGCAGTACTGGTTATTCGGGACTGTATTTTGGTTACTGTGCCAAACACTTCATTTTATCTTATTTAATTCTCCCCAGAACTCTTGAGGGAGGAACTATAATTAGCCACTTATCAGGTGAGAACACTAAAGCACAGAGAAGTTGAGTTAGAGGAATTAGGTGGATTTGAACCATTTAGTTATATCTGACTCTGTAACTAATGCTGTTAACTAACTTTTGTGAGTTGATTAAACATATTGCTTTATGAGACATGGCCACAATTTTCCTTTCTTTATTGCCAAAGGTCCCTGTAGAAGCCTAAATACAGGACTCATTTTAGAGCTCATGTATTTCTACAATAGAATCAAATTTCTAAGATATTTTTCTGTAATTTGTAATAAAAATCTTGAAATAATCAGGAACACATCAAAAAGTATATGTACTTAGTTACATGGACTTTACAGAACTGAGACCCAAGAGAATAAATCACATAAGGCCATGTGCCATCTCTGCATTTTCCACTTATTTCCTATTTTGAGGGGGTCTTGGGTACCACTCTTTCTTTCCTGTTGGATTTTAGGCTACTTTTCCAGTTCCCAGCTGAGGAGAGAAACATATAAAGACCAAAACTAGTTTAAAACTTCGAAGTATTGCATGAAGTTTTAGAGTTGTTTTCATTTTTTACTTGTCCATTTTGATAATCTTGGACAAGATTATCGTTCATTTTTAAAGAGGTGTGGGGAAATAGGAGTGTGGGGGATGGGATTAGAATAAAACCTTGTCCAAAGTATCTCCATTTTAAATTCTTCAGTTGGGGAAGCAGACAAACCCCCTTGAACTTCACTACATAAAAAAGAACACTACCTAATTTTTTTAAAAAAGTTTGACCCTTTTAAAAAAAGTTTGACCGTCGGATGATGTTAAACTGAGCTTGCTCTTTCTGTGATCCCTAGTGAGGAAAATTGGGAAAATCCAGTTCTGGCAAAGATACTCTAATCCACAGAAGGTAATGTCTAACGAAGATCTTTCCCAAAAGATATTTATAATATAAAGAGGCTATATCTTGATTTGTGTTGGTTCTGGAAAAATACAAACATATAGGAAGGAAATGATCATTTCAATCAACAGTCAGTGGTAATTAAAAGCAATTGTAGTCCTCAGGCTGTTTCTTTCAAATATGACCCAGTGATCAGAAGGAATTGGAAATGATTACATTTTAACCAGAAACACATTTCTGTCCAGATCTAAGCTTCGAAGCATGACAAAGGCTCAGTGGTGGCCCCTGTTTGTGTTTCCATCTGGGGCTTTAATTTGAACTTCAGTGATTATTCTGCAAGACTTCCGGCTGTGTAGATCCAGGAAGTCAAAGCCAGCATATTCTTGTATGCTGTTTCATACAGAAAATAAAATTGCACCAATTACCATGTTTGCGTTTTGTAGAAAGGCTCTATTTAAATCGATTATATGCTAAACAAGAGTATTTGTAAAATTCACAGCTCAGAGTTAATCTGGCTTAATCCCAAGAGCACCCAACCTGAAAAGTAAATGATTGTAAGCACTCTTGGGAAGGAACTTAGCAACATCCTTAATGGATAACAGTCTGGAAAAATTAAATTTAACTTGATTTTCAAATTAGGAAGTATAGCCCACAGCTGGTCTTCTATTTAAAATACTTCAAACCCCAAAATCTGATATCCAGTTAGGGCTTCCAGAATGACATTGTCATCAGTGAAAAGAATAAAAGCAGATGAAAATGTAACACCTTGTGCTGGGAATTTCTCAGTAATGGAAAGCACCTGAATGCTATTGTAGTGGCTCTGATTTCACATCTCCTAGCATGGGAATTTCTATTTTCTGTGGCCAGGAGGTTCATGGAAGTTGCGAATGTCTTGATGGAAAGAAAGGAAGATGACTTTGGGGCCTAAGGAGCTTGAGAGCTTTCTATATTTGATATGAAATACACAGTCCTTTTATTTTCTTAGTCTACAGAGCACATGATTCTTTTGGACCTATGAATCTATGTTCCTGATTCATATATAGAGAATTCTGACAGGATATTTAATATAAAGTTTTTAAACATTCTAAGTAACTATGAAGATCTTAAAATAGCAGAGTAAAATGCTACCACTTCTATCCATAACCACTGTGATTTTTTAATATCAAAACATTTTCTTAGGAAGATAAGAGGGAGCAATGTTCTTAAAGGAAAAAGCAGACTATGATTCCCAGGAACATAGTCAATGTTCTTAGATGGCAGATTCTTTTTCATTTCATTTCACAAACACCAAGGTAATGCTTCCTATGTGCCAGGCATTTTACAAATATAAATTAATTTGAATCTTTATGTCAATGCTGTGAAGGAAGTACTATTTTTAACCCTACTTTTCAGAACAAAGAGATTGCAACTCAGATTAAGCAACATGCCCAAGATCCCAGTTGTGAAGGCAAGATTTCTGAAGCCCCGTGGTCTGGCTCTTTTTTCTTGGAAACTTCCACAGTGCAAAAAACTATGCAGCACACAGAGATCACCAATAAAAGTTGTATGATGACATGAGCTTTGAGAAGAAATGGTAAAGGAATTTTGGAGTAGGTTGTATAAATTTTATAGCTTAAAGATGTTTTTTCATATTTATCCTATTAAAAAGTAAACTGTTCTAACACTGCCCTCAAATCCCTAGCTGCGTATGTGTGATGAGAAAAATGCACATCAGTCAAATGAGTTGTCTTTATGGCCTTTCTTATTAGCATGACGTAATTGACGATAGATCTTAATACTAAGATGAAAAATGGGGAAATTCTATATATCACAATACCATTTATGTAAACCAAAATATATGCAACATAAAACCATATGCATGTTTTACAAGTGCATATACCAGAAGAGAAGGAAAGGATACACAGAAAATATCACAAGAGCTGCTTTTAGGATAGAAGGAATGGGGAAGAAGAAGGGGTAAGAGAGAATAAACAGGAGTACAAGCTTACAGGCATCTTTGATATGAACTGAGCTTGCAATTAATTTAACCTCCTAATCCCCAGGTTTGAAGCAGGGAAAAAGTACCTAAGTAGACACCATTTATCCATGCATATGTGGATTCCTCTTATCTATGTATTCATTCATGGGTACAAGGGAAAATGAAATTGTTTTTTTGCTGCTTGTGATGGTTAATTTTATGGGTCAACTTGAATATCCAGTCATAGAGCCAAACATTATGCTTTACGAGGCTGTTGCTAGATGAAACTAATTTTGAATCAGCAGATTAAGTAAAGCAGATTACTCTCTTCAATGTGGGTGTGCCTCATTCAATCTGTTGAAGGCCTGAACAGAACACAAGACTGAGTAAGAGAGAATTCTTTTCTACCTTTCTTCTAGCTGGGACATTGGTCTTCTCCAGCCTTCAGCCTCAGACTCAAACTGAAATTCATAACATCAGCTCTCCTGGATCTCCAGCTTGATGACAGCAGATCTTGGGACTTCTTAGTTTCCATGAGCCAATTCCTTATTTTTTAATATATATTTATCTACATAAATATATTTTATATTTCACTGTGTAAAATATGTATAAATAGATATGTATATATTTGTTACATTATCAACTATTTTATTATATTTTTATATATTACATAGAATTTACACACACATATATATATACACACACACACACACAATCTATTGGTTCTTTCTGTGAAGAACCCAGAACAATACATAGATATTCATTATATAATAATTATTACTCCTGCACAGCACCAATTCTCACATATTTTGAACTCACGACATCTTACATTCCAAAAATGATTGAGGATCCTGGAGAGTTTTTGTTTATGTTAGCCTAAAGAGTTTACACCTTAATGGGATATATCTGGATATCAATTTATTTGTTGATATTTACTTTTCTAGAAGTTAAGACTAAGAATATTCAAATGTCTATTAATTTCAATTTTAAAACATTAAAATAGTGACAACTTCATTGCATGTTAATATAAATAAACTATTTTAATGGCCTTATTTTTCAAAACAAAATTTTAGAAAAAAGTCACATTTTAATATTTTTGTAAATCTCACAAATGTTTGGATTAATTGAATATGGTGGGATTTACATATCTGCCTCTACATTCCACCTGTTGCAGTGTGCTACAATTTTGCTTAAAGTATATGAAGACACACAGACATGTAGTTGGAAAATAAGGAATATTTTAATGATCTTTCAGATAATTGTGACTATTACTTTCTGATTCTATACCCAAACATGACAAGTACTGGTTTTTAAATGGTTATTTTAATGCGGAGTCTGAATTCATTATCAACAAACTTTTCATATTGTGCAATGTAAAATCCACTGGTTGATGTTATGCCTTAAGTGAATCTTCTACCCATTCATGATTTCATAACTTGAAACAGTAACAGTGGCCATTTGAAAAATACTGGTTCACTGAGTTATGCAGACCTTCCTAAGATTAATGCATCTCATTAAACAACATGAAAGTATCATCTTCATTAATATCCACATAGTAAACACAGATCTCATAATGAAATTCTTTTGAGTTTTGGGATGTTTTAACCTCACAGTTATAGATAAAAATTACCAAAATTTTAATTTTCACTTGAAAGCTTGAATTTTATTATTGGCAAAAAAATGTCAGTTATTTTCCTTCAAGTGAGAGGCTCATTACATTCCTTTTTTTTAAATGAAATTTTTTTAAACCTTTATTTATTTATATATTTTGTATGTGGTGCTGAGGATCAAACCCAGTGCCTCATGCATGCAAGGCAAGCGCTCTACCATTGAGCCACAACCCCAGCCTCTACATTCCTTTTTTATAAATAAAATAATATTCTGTAGCCATCTTCTCAGTGAAAATTTTTGTTCGGCTTTGAAGTCACCAAATAACTTCTCCTATAAGAAAGCATTGTAATTTGGTTTGCAGAAGAAGCACTTGATGTGTATAGAACATCAAAAAGCTGTGTACTTAAGGGTTGAGATTTAATACATTTTCCTGTTTTATCAGGGGAATTATTAACTCATTAATTCTCATAGTCCCACATGTGGGACACCTATAGATATAATGATTAGAGAATTTGAAAAAACATGTATATTTCCATATTATATGTGAAGAATATATAAGTTCTAGATTATGACTTCCAACTCATTTTAATGCACTTGTATCAATTTCATTGAAATATTAAAGAACTGAAACTTTAATATTTAATAAATTAATATTAACGGGGACTTAAATTAATAAAACTGAGACTTCATCGGTTAAGTAAGACTTGCACCTTTTCTTACAGTGAACACATGGCCATGAAGTACTCAGCAGCAAGTGCCACCCCGATTCCTGTTCCAACACCAGCATTTTTACCCACCTCGCTTTCTTTGTACCGTCAGTGCAGATGTCACACCATAGAGAATAACATCTTAGCACCAGTAGGAAAATAGTTTGATGTCACAGGATTCCCAGGGATTCATAGACTACACTGCTGCTCTACAATGATATCTGTTCAAATTTGGCAACTAAAAATTTGCATCCTAAAGAAGTCTCAATGAAATCTGAGTCGGGCACCTCCTGAGCCTCTATAAAAGTGAATCCAGTACTTTCAAAGCCATTTATTTGTTCAGTAGTTAAAACTGTATTTGCCTTAGTGATATCTGGAGTGTTGATCTTTAGAAAGTTTAACATTTAAGTGAATTTTCAAACTTTCTGAACTTATTCCTAAGGATTTCACAGCATTCCCATCGAGACTGCCAGTTAAATCAGTGGCAATTCTGTTGCTTTATGGCCTATTCACAAGGTAGTTCTGAGGCTGGTCCAGACCCAGGCTGGGCTCTGATCAATACTTAATCAACTCACAGACTGCAATTCACTAAATCACTTTTTTTTGGAGGCATCTATCCCATCTTGTTTCCAGGCACTCCTATTACATTAAAATCTGCAGAAACACAATCAAAAATGTTCATTCTTGCCAAAAAAAAAAAAAAAAAACAGACCTTCAGGCTCCTGAAAATGAGTACTCTGGGGAATATTTTTTATGTTTCTGCAATCTCCCTCCCCATCACAAACCCTTTTCTTTTGGTGATTATGGAGTGTTCTCTCTTAATATCAGGCAGGTAAAGAAAGTTCTAGTGTCTTATAGCATATGTAGTTCATCAAGAGTGTGAACATATCCTGCTCCCCTCAAACAAAAATCTGATGGCCTCGTAAAGGCGCTGGACAGACTCCAGGGGATTTGGAGGTGAGGAGAATGGCAACAGCATCGCGGAGAGAGTGAAATTACAGTCCTTGGCTTCGATTACCTAAAAACATCTTTTGGGAGGAACAGCTCAAACCCACATGAAAGGTCAGTAGTGAATCAAGGTGAGATCCCACGAGAAATCAAATGAGTGATACCCAGTCAGCGCTACACTTACAACTGCAAACACTCTCTTGGTCTCATGATCTCTGCACTTGATGCTCCCTCAGCTTGGAAATTTTTCTCTTAGTCCTCCCTGCTTTTTGCATTTCTGCTCAAATGTCACCTTAGCAGGGGAGCCTTCTCCCTATCTATAATAGCATCCCCTGCTATTTACTACCCTGTTCTATTCTTCTCCAGAGGATATACTACCATCTAATACATTATATACTTTGTTTGTTTATTTGATATTTTCTGCCTCATCATATCTGAATGTAAGTTCCAGAGTGCAAGGACTTAACTATTCATGGCTAGGTCTTTAGGCCTGGTTCGTAATAAGACACAATATATATTTGTTGAAGGAATGAATGAATGTATTAATTAATTCTAGAGTAGCTCAGAAGCAGGAGACCAGTAGGTACTAACTCAGTGTTGAGAGAAGGATTTCATATACTGCATTTGAGCCAGGCTTTGAATGGTTTTTCATGTATGTAGTGTCAATGAGCACAGCAATCTGTTTTGCAAGGCTCAAGTGTGGTGCCACCTTTTCAAGGGACCATTGTTGGGGTCTCCAGAACTGGGTGAGTTGCTACTACCTTGGGATCCCCACTGGGGAACAGCTCACCCCAGTGTATCTTATCTGTTTACTTGTCTGGCTGCTCTAGTCGAATGTTAGTTCTGGGGCAACAGGCCCGGGTATTACTCATATGGCATATCCAACCATAGCATAGAACCTATTACTGAACAACTACCCCATAAATACCTTCCGACTGTAGGAGTTAATGAACGAGGCAGAAAGCTCATAAAGAGACATTAAAGGCAGGTATGGACCAAATCACATAAGTTCATGGGGTTGACACATGGTTCTTGGGTTTCAACCAGAGAGATGCTGTGACAATTTATTGTCCCAGCAAAGCCAATATGAGAATTTGTGGTGCATTATGTTGTGTGTGGTGAAGCAAATGAAATAAATTAATTAGAAAGGCAAATTATAACCTTTTTGCAATGCTCTAGGCACAAAATAATAAGGGCCTGGACCAGACTTGTGGCAATGGAAATAATCATGAGGGAATAGATGTTGTTGGTCTTGGTTATTGTTTCAGAACAGGCATAGGTGACTGTGTAATTTAAGATTGAGTGACTTTTACAGTCACTCTAGGCCTTGTTTCAAATGGTAAGATCCTTAAGAAAAGAAAATTTGACAAACTATTTATTGAACAGTATCATTTCCTTATTTCAGCAATACTTAATGGTAGAATCTATTAGGATTTATAAAACCCATTCTCTGGTATTAAACTTTTAGACAAAACTTTAAAGTCTTCAGATTAAATTTCTTTTCTAATTACTACCAGTTATCCATGAGCAGAAGTTGATTTCTAGAACATGAAGGTAACAACATTGAGATATTAAATTTATCAAAATTTTTCAAAGTATCACAGAATTCAGGGCTTCGAGAAATCTCAAAGCACATAAGACGAACATGAAAATTTTCTAAGACAATACATAGACACAGTGATTCCTAGGCCAGGCTGGACTGGGTGGGTAGTGCAGATGGGAGCAGGAGTACCAGATGTTTTCTGTTCTTGCCTTAGAGGTCACCTCTGGGGCCTCATTCTTTGTAGAAAGTGGAGAAGAAAGATGAGCTACTCAAGGTCTTAGGGATGATCAGAGGTATAATCAGACCTAAAACTCAGGTCTCCAGATGCTCAGGTAAGGAGGCAGAAGATAAAACATTTTATACCCACAGGGATAAAGCTTCAGAAGCCAAGGAACAACTTTGGTCTTCTTAGCTCTTTGCGAACAAAGAGGAAAACAAAGGACTCTAGAAAATAAATCATCAGGAATATTTTGGAGGCAACTGGAGGAAAATCTAAAATGATGAAATATTCATGAAAAGAAGAGGTTCAGAGATAAAGTCCCAGTTGAATTTATATCAATTTTCATTTTTGGATTCAGAATCTAGATCTCTACCATTGCCACTTACACATTATTTTTCTAATCAAAAGCTTCTGTGTTTTTTAAGATTCAGATATGGACCTATGCTTTCCATACTCTGTTTAGTTGTATCCTTCAGCATCAGGCCTATGCAAATTCAGGGGGGTCAGACAACAGCATCCTGATTTGGACTTGCTTTCTCCTTCACTGCTGCTTTTATCTTTTTTTGATTCAGTTCTTAGCTCTCTTCTCATAGTGGCAAAATACCTATTATTATATCTTCTCAACAATTACAACTAATGGTCTCTTTCTCAAATGTTCCAACAAATGCTCCCCACCCAATTGAATTTTACTGACTCTGATTACATTATATAGCCTTCCTTGAACTAATTTCTGTGGTTAAGAAAGTCATAATGGACCAAAAATGGATTCATTCCAAGAATGGAGGGACAGATGAGTCACTCCAAAGTTCACGGACCTTGGGAAGAAGAATATTCCTAGACAAAAATCAGTGTGCAATTAGCAAAGAGGAGAGAAGGTAGATGTGACTTGCTCTAAGGAAACATGCTGATTGAGGGAGACTGGAATGTTTCAGGGAGTAAGGCAGCTATAAGGACCCTGTCCCACTGTTTTCCTCTCTCCCTCTTTCTTCATACCATCCTGTTCCTTCTGAAAGACCCCTTTAGCTTAAACACAGTTTTAGCTTCCTCCTACTTTGGCTGGCCACGGCCCCTTCTCTATGTACTGGCACCTCTGACTGCACTCCTTCAGCTTCTCCACTGGCTTCTTCTAATTGCCTCATTATCTTAGTTTCCTAATTTTGCCTGCCTAGGAACAGGAAGAAGATTGTTCAAGTTCATTTTATGTCCATGTCAGAGGTGATATGCCAATCTAGCATTGCAATCTAAGGCTTGCTTACCAAGTCCAGGGTTAATCCTTGTTCTGATCAGTTTATTGGGGGTGGAAAAAATGTTCTTAGTCCCATGGCCAGTTCATAGATAGCAAAATTTCTTTAGCAGAGGGTGTTGAAAGACATTTTATCTTAAATAACATCTTGTAAGTAAAGTACCAAAGATAGTATTAACTACATTCCCCTGATAACTCTACTTTTCCACTCCCCAAGTCAATTGCTTCAAATTGGGTAGCCTCTCACTATCATGGCATGTCCCCTAGGGAAATCAGATGCAGTAATACTTCCCCATCCCCAAACCACCAACCCACGTTTGTATCTAAAGCTAAATATTTCACTTGAATAATTAATCCAACCCCCTTTCCTTTCCCATGATTAGTTTCCTAAAACTCAACATTTCAGGTTGAGCTTTCCTAATCTAAAATCTAAAATGCTCCAAAATCTGTAATTTTCCAAGTGCTATGGGACCACAAGTGGAAAATTCCACCCTATGAAACTGTTTCATACACCATATAAAAAAGTATAATATAAAGTTACTTTGGGGTGATATGTATAATGTATATATGAAAAATAAATGAATTTATTAAATGTATTTAAATAAATGAATTTAAACTCAGGTCCCATCCCCAAGATACCTCATTATGTGTATACAAATATTCCAAAATTCAAGAGTCTAAAATTGAACACTTCTAGTCCCAAGCAGTTCAGATAAGAGATACTCAACTTGTACATGTTTCTTCATATGTTTATTGAATGTGTCTTCCCCCATATGTATTCCCACTAGAAAATAAGTTCCTTGTAAGAAGAATGCCATATATTTTATTAAATACTATACCCAGATCCTAGACTAGCAGTTTGCTCCATACTGAACTATCAATTAACTTTTGTGGTCTATTTGACTAATTTAAGTATGATAGCTCCTCAATAAATAGTGTGCCTTCTTCTTCTATTCTCTTCCTCTGATTTTGTTTAGCATTTACTTGAAAAAAAACTTCTGTTGAAATAAACTTTCCTATAAGCAAAATATAAATACAGAACTGTTTGGTAGAAAAGCATCTTCACTTTGTTGGTCTTGAAAATTATGAATATGTTAATATGTACATGTTTTATAAAAATATGAATGTGTTTTCCTGATATTTTTTTCAAGACTCATTTAGCTTAACCAATAAGTACAGAATGCTTCAAATTGATTAGCTTTGTATTATGTATATAGTACAAATAAAACACTTTACTCTTAGGAAGCTTTTAAAAGAATAAGATAACCAAAGTTGCATGTGCAAGGATGTGTCCAACATTTTGTTTTACAAAAGGAAAGACCTGAAATAATATAAATGTATTAATCAAAACTAGTCAAGTATATTGCAATTGGTGAAGAAAGCTGTTTATTGTAGCAGTTGTGCAATAGCAAAAAAGCTAAGAAGAATCCAAATGCCTACAATTGTGGGTAATTTAAATAAGCTAAGATCATGTCATTAAAATGAGCACTATGGGCTGAGGTTGTGGCTCAGTGGTAGAGTGCTTGCCACGCACACGTGGGGTGCTAGGTCCGATCCTCAGTATCACATAAAAATAAATAAATAAAATAAAGGTATTGTGTCCATCTACAACTAAAAAATATTCTTTAAAAATGAATACTATGTAGCTATGATCTCAAAGATATATTGTTAAATGAGAAAAACAATGTGTTAAGTATGTGTTTACTATCCCACCTCATGGCTAAGAAAGAGGGACGCTACAAACATGTGTGCGCAGGGGCGCACACACACACGCTTATTTTCAAAATGCCAAAATAAACCAAAAACTAAAAACAATGTTTCCTTTTTTTTTGGAGAGGGGATACCAAGGATTGAAATAAGGGGCACTTGCTCACTGTGCCACATCCCCAACCCTATTTTGTATTTTATTTAGAGACAGGGTCTCACTGAGTTGCTTGGTGGCTTACTCTTGCTAAGGCTGGCTTTGAACTCATGATCCTCCTGCCTCAGCCTCCCAAGATGCTGGGATTACAGGCGTGCACCACCACACCAAGCCAATGTTTCCTTCATGTCAGTAAAAATTGGGACAGAGGATAGGGGTGAAAGTTAGATTTTTTAAATATCTTGTAGATTTTATTCTGGAAATAAATGTAGATCATTCAAAAAACCAAAGCTTAAAAATCAATCTCTAAAATGAGAAAGTTAAAAGAAAATAATAAACGTAACTATTTTTGAGTTGGTGCCTTAAGCACCCAAAGAAGGATTATTTCAAAGTGACTTTTATTTATTTTTGACTAGCTTATTTTAGTTGTACATAATATTAAGGTTCATTTTGACATAATTATACAAGCATAGAATAAAATTTGCTCTAATTCAGTCCCCAGTAATTCTGTTTTTCCTTCTCTCCTCCCTCCTCCTGTTTCCTTCCCTCTATCAAAGTGACTTTTAAATAGCAATTTCTTGTGTTTCCTTAGTGGAATATATTCTAGGACAAAATAAATGCAAGAAAGCCTTTGCAGTAATCATAATATTAGTATTAAGGTATTGTCATTCAGATAATATTGTAAAATAAAGCAAATAATTTTTCATCTAGAAACCAAGATCATTTGATGAAAAGGGAAAAATACAAATATAAACTAAATAAGTAAAAATTCTGTAACCAAACTTGTATTGGAAATATGAACTCAACAATTGAGCTTTTAACACTGAAAAGGTCTAGAAATAATAATCAGCAACCAGACTGGGGGTCCTAAATACCATTCTCCACAGAAACGACCTTGAAGAAAGGCTTAACTGAAGATCTAAGGGAAGAAAAAAAGTAAGCTTGGAGTATCTTGCTGTACCAGAAAGCCCCAAGAAGGAGCTAACCTGAAGATGCTTTCACTGTGCAGTCAGGGCAATTTGGACATAACAATTTCCAATTTGGACAGTTTGGAAAGGATTAACAACAGGATACCTGCAACACATTAGATGTATTAAAATTAAGAATCATTTGTTTATAATACTAATTTAGAAAGTGACTTAAGGAATAAGCTCATTATTTTGAAAAATTATAAAGGAAGAATCAAGCATTTCTATGTCTCTCTTATACAAAGGGCACTTCAAGGCAATCAGAAGTGATGCAGGAAAGCCATCCTATCTTTATATAAGAATTCCAGCTAATAAAAGAAAAAGAAATTACAGAATTGGACTATCTCAATTTTGAAATCTTCAATGCAATAGTGGATTTACGTGATTATCATAAAGAGCTACTAAAATTGTTAGGTGAAAAGCTGATGAACTTTATAAGGGAACGATCTGGTTGACATAACCTAACAAAAACAACTATTTTGTCATCACAAAAAAGAGACAATTTAGCAAGATGTTCCTCAAGATGTTATACAGTAGAAAGTACACAAGACCATGTATAAATATTCTTGCAAAAAGAAAAAAATCAAACCTGAATCTGATCATTTTGCATAAATACCAGTGTCTGAGGAATACAATGACATCGTATGAATACACATCAGCAAAATACACAATGTGAAATACTCTGAAAGGATTTTTCTCAGTAAATCAATTGTAAATCAAACAGAAGAAAAATAAACCTATATATGAAGAAACATTGGAAACACAAGACCTAACAAATATAACATGTGAACCTGCTGGGATCCTGACTTAAGTGTACTGAAATTTTAAAAGAAGAGAGAAAAAGAGTGAATATATATATATATCAAATTCACAATACCACTGGGCACGGTGGCGCGCGCCTGTAATCCAGCACTTCGGGAAGCTGAGACAGGAGAATCATGAGTTCAAAGCCAGCCTCAACGGCGAGGTGCTGAGCAACTCAGTGAGACCCTGTCTCTACATAAAACACAAAATAGGGCTGGGGATGTGGCTCAGTGGTCGAGTACCCCTGAGTTCAATCCCTGGTACAAAAAAAAAAATCACATTACCATTGTTGAGTCTTTTTTCTCTGAGCGAGAATTGTTTGGGAATATGTTTAGAAAACACAACAAAGAATCTATAGTTTGCACATGTTCATAATGAGGTAATATCGGCTCTCCATATGCATGGGCTACTCAACTGTGCACTCAACCAGCCATAGTGATAATATGTGGAAAAAGAATTGCATCTGAAGTAAACACAGCCAAACTTCAGTCCCTTTCATTATTTCCTAGAAAATATAGTATAATAAGTATTTACATAACATTTACATTCTATTATGTATTATAGTTAAATCTAGAGACATTTAAACTACATAGGAAGATGTGCATAGGTTATATGCCAATATCATACCATTTTATATAAGGGATTTGAGCAGTGGTGGATTTTAGTAGTCACTAGGGTCCTGGAACCCCTCTTCAGGGTACTGAGGAATGACTATATGTACAGGTAAGTGAGATGATATTTTATATTCATTCCAAAATAATTGAGTATGTTGAAAGGAAGGAGTATGAGAGTAGAGGTGGAGATAAAAGAAGATCGGACATATGTTGGTAACTCTCGAAGCTGAGTCATGGTTACATGGGAGATCATAATAGTTTTAGCTTTACTCTTTTAATATTTTTGACAATCCCAATAATATTTTTAAAAGCTATCTCTATCCTTATTTTGTTTTTTTTTTTTCAGTTCTTTCAGGAAAACTATAACATGATTTATGGAAACAAAGGCCTATGAAATCCCTCTTCAGAACAGTCTGAAATAGTAATGAATTCCATAAGCATTAAATCTTCTCTACCCTTCATAATTTATTTCAAAAGAAGACTATTTCTCACATCAACGGACATGATGTATTTATACAATGGATCCTTGACAAGAAGGTTTTGATTTCTTATGAAGGTAATACAATATTTGTGTTTGAAAAAACTATGAATTTTAAAAAAAAAACACAGATAGTTTTGAAATTAGTTTTCCCTTAAGACAGCATTCCATTAATTTGACACTCAGTGAACTAAGGTATATTTTCCAATTTGCCAAACATCTGTCAACTGTCTAGTGGCTAAAATTTTGATTTTTTTTCCCTGTGCAATCAAAACAATAGAACATCTTTCTCTAGACTGAAATCAATCCCCTAAATCCTTTTAATCTTGTTTTCTACAATCAGCCTGCCATCAGTCCTGGGCCTGAGCTGACAAGGCTTCACAATGACATGGGCATTTCCCCACTAAATGGACTGACAGCACCATCTTGAATCATGGATGTATCTCAACTGTCTTACATAAGAACAAAGTGCTTTGAAATAATGAATGCAGTGCAGCTACTGGACTTAATTAAAATAAACTTCAGACAGTTCCACATTTCCAGTAAGCAGAAAGATAAAGTCAACACTTAACAAATGAAAGATGAAGTAGAAGCAGGATATCACCATTAGATAATTGTAAGGATTCATAGCAACCCTGAAAATTGCCTAGCATGTCCAAATGAAGGCAGAGTCATTAATTTTTTTACATACAGGGAGTATGTGTGTGTGTGATATCAAAATAGAGGCAATGCCACAGAATTTGTAAGGGTTCTGCCATGGTCTATGACAAAAAATTCTTAGCAAGGCAATGATCCTCTGCAGCTTTAAACAGTATGGTTCAGAGTACACATCCAGGGATCAGATTACTGAGTCAATCACCAGCTTTAATATGAACTAACACTGTAGCTTGGGTATTTTTTTTTTCTTTGGTCTCCTATGTATTTTGGTCCTATCATCTATGAAATGGGACTCTTCAACCTTAAAACATAATAGTGGCAACTTCTTCCAAGATTTTCTTGAGGATTTTATGATGAAGCACTTCAAATAGCCCCTGGTACAGTTACCAAAGGGAAATGTCCACATCATGCTGACAGTTTAAATCTCTGAATCTGGCTTTAACCTCTTCTTGCCAAAGCAGCATTTGGGCTCTGTTATAGAGATTGCTCATTGTCTATCACCTAGTGATTCATTTCTCTATGATAATAGAATTTTGACATTTAGCAGGCTTTATCGTCACCTGTAATAAAAGACTGCACTTCCTAACTTTCCTTGCTGCTGGGTATGGTCGCATAAATTCTAGCCAATGCAAATCAACTAGAAATGTGTGGAATTTCTAGGAAAAAGTCTAGAAGGAAGCAAGGCTGCCCTGCCTTCTCTGCCTCCACCCTGCTTCCTGGAGTGCAGATGTGACTGATGGCTGAAGACAGGGCAACCCACCAGACCAGGAGGTCATGTGCTAAGGAGCACAGAGTGGCTGGACAGGAGTTCCAGATCTGTTAACACTGCAGTTTCCTTACCTGCCCTGAGCTTTCTACTTCCCAACCTCAGTCATGAGGGAGATGAAGTGCTTTCTGCCTTATTGTGTTTTTCTTTTGTTTGATTGACCTCATTATTATTGTTTGGTTTTGTTCATACAGTCAACCAAGCCCTTCATATCTGCTGTGTCAATAAACATTGATTAAAATGTAACAATTTCATTTACGAATGACAGTGCCAGTCCATATGTGGAAGAAATGAGAAATATGGACCTGTAGAAGATGGATATCTGAGGTTGTGAAGAGGTTAAGAAAATATAGAAACCAAGAAAAGGGACAAAGGCACACAATCTAGGGAGGTTCAAAAGAATCAATACATGGACGTGGCTCAGTACTACAGAGCCCCTGGGTTCAATCCCAAGTACCAGGAAAAAAAATCAATACATGACTATGAACCATTGTTAATATAATTCAGGAAAAAATAGTACACAGAAATGCTAAGGGGCCTGGAGACAAAAGTAATAGTTTTAACATGAGAAGAAAAGACACCTAGAGATATAGTTAATGGCCGTGGAGTGTGAGGAAAGGAAAAATTTATGCAATTGCTGGGCCTTGAGAATGAGCCAAAGTATTTTGGCAGCCAAGCACTGAAAGTCAGTAATCTATAATAAGTGAGCACCACCACACCAAAATCGTTCCTACAATGAGTCCACTCCAAATTTAATAAGGGAAACATTCCCATCCATACTGGGAATTGTTAATTTAATGACAACTTTTTTTGTTGTTTGCTTCACTAGTAATTGGTCAAGCAAGCACACTGATTTATGTCCTAAGAAATTGTGGGTTGTCTTCTTCATAATGGCAAATGCAAATCCAATGTAATCAGCACTAAAACTCTTGTCAGTCTGGCTGACCTGGAATTGTCTGTTAGAAGCTGATTGATGGGTCTCATGTTGTGCTCAGTGTGACAGCCACAGCATGCCAAAGACTCGGCTCTCCATTGTGAGCGACCCATCTCTTCAATACTGGTTCAGCAGATTTTAAATTGTGCAACATATTTCCCATATGCAGTCTCTTGTTATTTTCTAGTTATATTTCAAAGCTGGAAAGAAACTTTGGCATTCATTTTGTACAGTCCCTTGATTTTCAGGAAGATGCCAAATTGAAAATGGCCAGGGCTGGTGATTATCTAGAAAGCTTTAAGGCAAAACTCCTCCATTACAGATTCCATAACTTAACTCTGAAGTCCAGTTTACAGTTTTGTCACAAAGTTTTCTAGAAGTTCTTCTTCACCCAAAGTAAAAACACTGTTTTAATGTAGTCCTTTCCCTGTGTTTGGTTCTGTGTGGACACAGAGATAGTTGATGAGAATCTTCATGAAAACTCATTCTTATTCTTGAAACAAACCAAATCAGCCTATAACTTCTTTTATTTAAAAAATTTTTTCCCATATAACATTGGCATATTTGTGATTCTCTTTCCTGAATCTGTTTCAATTTCTCCACACTCTTAAAGGTCTGTTGGCCCAGACTAGATTCATCAAAATGATAAATACCTGACTAATACAGACTGTGAGGGAAAAATCATTTTCTATACATTACACATAACCTTTTAAATGTTTTAGCATTTTCTCATTCCTAGTGCGTGTGTGCGCACACACACACACGCACACGCAAATACACATCATGTGGTTTTGGATAGAGCTGATTTTTTCCTGCTGTTCTTCAATCTAGTTGGTGGTCCCTGACTCATGTCTGTGTGGGTGGAGTGTCTAAGAACACAACTGAGACCTCGTCCTTTTTACCCTCCATTCTGTTTTCATATTTATTGAGCTTTGTTAAAACAAGACAGTTGTTAGCATTAACTATGTTTTGGAAGTCTTCAACAAAATTGTAGCAGTTATTTTCAGGGAAACATAGGGAACACACATAGTATAAAACTGGCTTTGACAGAAGTCTGATAAATTATAGTGGAGAGCAACATGGTAATTGTTCATTTACTGTATGCCATGCATGGGCTTTTCTATGCCTTGCAACAAATGCATAATGTGGACATTTCATTCCATCTTACAGATGAGAAAAATGATCCACAAAGAAGTTAAATAGCTTCCTTGGACCATCAATGATGATGGGAGAAAGGATTTCAATACATGACTATCTGACTCCTGGACTTGGGATCTTAAGCATTCCATTCCTTCCATTATACTACCTACCAATACGGATAACTCTAAATAAGGAAGAATTCAGGCATGATTTCTCATACTAAAGAAATGGAATACATGTAGAATATCTACAAGAACCAAACGATAATAGTTGCTTAGTTAATACAATAGTTTTCACAGAATACTTGTCTCAGCTTGCAAAGGGGTAAGTATCAATTCTAGAAGGACTGTGCCAGAGGCCACATGAGTGTTGCTTTATTGTTGAGAAAATCTGCTTTTCTCATAAGAGTTGAAATGTTTTGTAATTACATTATGGGTGTGTACTTAGAACTAGCCTAGAGTCCAGGAAAGGGTGAGGAAAGAGCGCTATACAATAGCAAATGGAAAATGTAGTTTCAAATGCCAATGGAAAAAAAAAAGCTTCATATACACATATAAAACCTGCTTGAAATTATATTTTTTAAATGTTCCCCAGATGGTTTGGCAAAGGAAAAGTATATAGAGAGAAAAGATTGGAACAAGTGAGGCCACATGTTAATGGTTAAGTTAGGGCTCTCAGAGTTCCCAAATAAAAACACAGGATGCTCAGTTACATTTGAACTTCAGAGATACAACAAATAATTTTTCAACATAAGCCTGTCCAAAATATTACATACATATTCATACTTAAATAATACTTGTTATTTATATGACATTCAAATTTAACTGGGAATCCTATATTTTATCTGCCAGCTCTGCAGAAAGTGAATCCAGATAGGATGTTTGGTGTTATTCATCCATCTTTTCTGTGAGTGAGAAATTTTTTAAGTAAAAACAATAAGTTGCTTTCTGTACATTTAGGTACTTAATGATACTGTCAGGCTTCTTAATATTAATTATGAATTTTATTTTGTAGAAAACGGAGACTAATTTATGTTTTATTTATCTATTTAAAATTTATTCTAATTAGAGGTACATGACAGCAGAAGGCATTTAGATTCATTGTACACAAATGGAGCACAACTTTTCATTTCTCTGGTTATGCATGATGCAGAGTCGCAGCATATGTGCAGTCATACATGTACCTAGGGCAATGATGTCCATATCATTCCACCATCTTTCCTGCCTCCATGTCCCCTCCTCTTCCCTTCCTTCTCTCCCCTTCTTCTCCTTTGATCAAAGTTCTTCTATTCTTCCCATGCCCCCTCCCCCATTTTAAAATTGCATTTGCAGCTCCGAAGACATCTGAGTGGTAGTGGGAGAGTTGAAACCCACCAGAGGGACCCAGCTGTAGCATGCATTTTGACGTGGGAAAGCTCTTGGTCCCCACAGGCTCAAGACTGCCCTTCCTTGTCCAGAGATATGGGGGCATTTTGGGAGCACCAGTAAGGGAAATCCCCTATGGCCCTCCCATATCAAGAGAGATCCAGCAGCCTGGCCTAGGGAAACCTCTTCACCCCCTCAGGCACCAGCAGAGATCACTGAGAAGCTGCAGTACCAGAATAACTAAGTAGATCAAAAAATACCATGAAGTCTCCGGGAAATTAAACTGTTAGTAGACGCACAACAGGTAAAAGTTGGCCAAGATCCATGTGCTAAATCTAAATAGTGTGACTGCCTGCTAAATTAATGAGATTTAAATAGGATTCAGTCTCCTAATATTATAGACAAATTGTTCAGAATACAATTGAAAATCACCTGTTATACTAAGAACTGAGAAAATCACAATTTACATGAGAAAAGACAATCAATTGACAACTCAACATGAATCAGATGTTGGAATTGCACAGTAAAGATTTAAAGCAGACATAATAAAACATGCTTCAACAATTGAGTACAAATTTTCCTGAAACAAATGAAAAAGAAAGGTCTCAGCCAAGATAATATCATTCTCTTCAGGAATGTACCAATGGATAACATAGATTTCTTCAAAGCAGTCTTTGAAGTAAATGTAATAACTGTAAATATAGCCAAAGTAATTTGATATAGGCCACTTAATCAAGTATAATCAATGTCCAGAATAAAATAAGTGAGATTTGAAAGGTAGTGTAGACACATAAGCTATCTGTTCTTGCATGGAATTTACATTTTTAGAGTACTAGTGTTGAAAACAGAGGAATAACTTCAAAGTTTTACTAATCCAAGCAAATCAATTCTTATTTGCCTTAAGGCTATTGCCAAGAATTTAGCAGAAAGATCAAATGTCAGAAGTCTCTCTAACAAACTAACCAGACTAGGTTTTCCAAATGTTGTTCTACAACAGAATTGAAGCATTGCAGAGATATACGAATGACTCTCTGAGATATATTATACAGGCTGATGCCTAGTAGAATAGAAATGGTTTGAGTCAAAGACACCATAGATGTAGTCACTAGGTCCCCACATGCTAAAAAGACATGTGTGAAGTTGAAAGGAACTGCAATTAGGCAATGGAAGCATTTGTTAGCTATAAATGTGATTTGCATTTTGAAATTTCTCATAGCCCAAACAGATGTTCTATTAACCCTAATTCTAGCAGAAATTTATTGTGCATTTACTATGAACCAGACACTGTGATAATCATGTATTTGTTGTTTAATGCATATAGCAATCTTCATGGTATTATCATCTTCATTTTACACAAAAGAAAATAGAAGTTGAGAGGGTTTAAATAACTTGTCCAAGGCCACATGGTTTTGTCATAGTTGCATAGTAAAACCCCAACTCCTCTTTGAACAAATTATTTGCTTATTCCATATCTATATCCTTCCCGCTGAACATGTTGCCACTTTCAATTCATGATAATGAACTTCACATGGTCCCTTGATACTGCCAGCATTCAGACTACATTTCCCAACATCCCTAATGTTTTCACAACTTCTTAAATTTCCAGCATCTCCCTCCCACACCCAGATGACATTCTGCTTCTTAGTTTACTGAAAACTTACAATTAGAAGAGAAATTCTGATTCTTCACATTCTGCCTTCCTGCTTGTTATTCGGATGAAGCATCTGTACTCTGTGCTTGTATCTCAGACATCTCTCTCCTTGTACCTTAGACATCCTCCAGTGATTCTCCCATTTCTCACTTGCATTATTCTTTTCTTTCTACTGAGTCAAGTTTATTAGTATACAAGCACACTGTTATTTCTCTCATATTAATAAAACAAAACTAAGTACACACAAAGGCAAAATATCTCTCTCCTCTCAGCCACTCTCCATGTAGTGTTCATCTGTAGCACAATTCAAGCCTTGCTTAAAATTACCTTCTCCAGGTCTCATTCTTTTTTTTTTTTTTTGGTGGTGCTGGGGATTGAACCCAGGGCCTTGTGCATGCAAGGCAAGCACTCTACCAACTGAGCTATATCCCCAGCCCTCCAGGTCTCATTCTTTTTAAAACTCACTCTAAACAGGTTTTTGTCACCTCTCTCCACTGAAAGTGCTCTTGCTAAGGTCAAAATGGCCTGATATTGTTAAACTTAGTGGTCAGTTTTTATTAATTAATTAATTAATTTATTTATTTATTTATTTTTATTCTACTTAGGTATACATGGTAGCAGAATGCATTTTGATTCATTGTACACAGTTGGAGCACAACTTTTCATTTCTCTGGTTGTCCGTGCTGTAGAATCACATCATATATGCAGTCATACATGAAGCTAAGGCTATGATGTCCATCTCATTCCACCATCTTTACTGTCCCCATGCCCCCTCTCCCTGCCCTCCCCTTTGACCAAAATTCTTCCATTCTTTCAGTGGCCAATTCTTAATTCTGTCTGTGCCTGGTCTCTTTGGCAGCACTTGACACAGTGGATCATTCTCCCTCCTGGATATGCTTTCCTCAGTTGACTCCTAGGACATCTGTCCAACTTCTTGATATGAGAGAGGCTAACGCTCAGACCTCAGTCTTTTTTCTTTTCTTTTTCTTCCTTCATTTCCTCAGTGATCTCATCAGTCTGCTGGTTCTAAATATCTTCTTTCTGCTAATGACACCAAATGCCTATCCCTAGGCCTGCCTTCGGAATTCCTGATCCAAATATCCAACAATCTATTCTCCTCTCCCCTTTCCTATCTCAGACCCAGTATGTCCATTTCTGATCTTCGTTTTCTGTCATTCATAGTTCTGGCAAGAAACAGATTGCACATTTTAATTGGGTAATTTGAGGGCAGTTTAATAAAAAGGCTAGTTACAGGATATAGGGAGACCACAAGGGAAAGTACAGTGCCCCAGTGCTGATAAAGGCGGCTATTGTTCCACAAACTCTGAGGGGTAAATGAGTTGTTACTAGGATGGAGGGAGGAAAGGGGGCCGATGGAGGGAAGAAAGGAGGTGGGCGAGATGGCAAGAGGGAGGAAGGGAGAAAGACAGAGAAAAAGAGAGGGAAAGGAGTCTACTGACATGGGCTGTGACCCTCAATGGAAGAGGAGAACCGGCTTGAAGCAAATCCTCCTTCCTTTGAATCTCACATCAGCATTTCTTACTGATAGAACATAACACTGGAAAGCCAAAGAACAACAACAGATGGGCTGATGTTCTTATGAACTCTGTGCCCATCTCACAGACAACTCCTCCCCTTGTGCTTTAGACACCATACGAGGTAAGCCTCCTGGAACACAAAACAGAAGAAAGAAGGGTAGACAGTGCAGCAAGAGGGCAAAAAGATACCCTTCTCAATTCCAGACTCACATATTCAACTGTCTGTAGTATCCAATCTCTGGCTCCCTCTCACATCCAACCTATAAGATCTCACTGGCCTACCTTCCAAATGTGCTCAGACTCTGACCACATCCCCACAGAGCCACCATCATCTCTTGTCATTCATAGCTAATGGGTCTCCCTGTGTCCACCCTTGTCTTCATACAGGCAATTTTAAACATAGTAACCAGAGTAAGTTTTATGTATTTCCAGAAATTTATCCATTTTATCTAGATTATTTATTTTCATACAATTGTTTATAGTAGTCCTTTATTTATTTAAGTTTGTTAGTAATGTTCCTTTCACTTTTTTTTAAGAATAAAGGGGATATTTGTCACTTGAGCATGCACAGTATTCTTTTGTTATTTTAATTTTTGTAGTTGTAGATGAACAGAATGCCTTTGTTTTATTTATTTGTTTATTTTTATGTGGTGCTGAGGATCGAACCCAGTGCCTTACACATACTAGTGCTCTGCCACTAAGCTAGAGCCCCAGCTTCCCTCTTTCATTTTTGATTCAAGCAATTTTAGTTTTTTTTTTCTTTTTTTCTTGGTCAATCTAGATAATTTTTCTCAATTTTGTTAATCTTTTCAAAGAATCAGCTTTTGTTTTCATGCATTTTTATAATGTTTTTTCTATACTTTATCCCAATTAATTCCCTCTTTAATCTTTATTATTGCCCTTCTTGTGTGTGTTTTAGGTTTAATTTGATCTCCTTGTCCTGGTACCTTAAGGTGGAAGTTTAGATTTTGATTTGAGATTTCTTCTCTTTTAATGTAGGAATTCACAGCTATAAATTTCCCACTAAGGGCTCCTTTACCTACATCCTATAAGGTTTGTAATGTTGTGTCTTAAATTTCATTCATCTCAAAGTATTTTTTTCCAAAGCATCCAGCTACTAATCTCCACTAATTTGAGGCTGGCTGCTATTGTTTATAGCAATGTTTTGGGGGTAAAAATTGCTTCATGGACTAATTCCATCAAATTTTGGCTCCTTGGAAGAGATACTTCCCCAGATCTGTTTTTAAGATTTGTTCTAAGCCCAGGAAGGCTCTTCCCAGCTGTCTCTTTCCCCATTTTTCTCTGTAAAACTATCTTGTCTGCAAGTTGGCCTATATTTCCAAAGAATCTTTCAATCGCCTCCCAATTACTTTTCACCTTTCCACTGTTTTTGAGAGTAACTTTAGACTTAAAGCTCTCTATCTTGCTGCAAATAAAGGCAGTCCCTTCCATTAGTGAGGGAATTGGCACTCTGCTCTATACCCTGCTTATCCCCCACCCCCCAAAGTCTCTGAGGTGTGGCACTGATGCTAAAAGCAGGCACAATGGTGTCCTTCTCTGAGTGACTCCTCCACTACAGGAGCTGAGTATTCAGTGGTTGGGTATACAGACGCCCCAGGTCTTCTCAGCATGGAAATTCCCCACCATATCAGCCAAGAAAAGGAAAACGGAAGTCCCAGTATTCTCAGTGGTGCCATGCCCAACATAAAGGTGACATCTCATGAGTGGGAGCAGGGCAGAAAAAAGAGCTCCAAGTTTTCATTCATACCTGAAACTAAGCTTCAGCCAAACATACCTGGGGCAGAATGAGAAACACTTACATTTTGTCTCTACCAAGATGATAACCCTCCGACTAGGAGCTAGGCAGAGTGGGAAACAGTCCTGTGCTCTTGACTGTACCCTTCCGAAGTGGCATTTCTAGCTTGTTGGGTTTGGAGGGAGCCAAGAGGGTCTGGGCTGAGATTCAAATATCACAGACTTTCAGATTTTTACCAAATTTTAATAGATTCTCTTAAATAAATATTTCTTCATTTGCTGTATGTACATTGTTTCATTTCCAGAAACTTTAAATTATTATTTTTTAAAATAATTTTTTATTTTCCTAGTGAGTGGGTCCATGGAATTCCTCACACTGTCATGCTAGAAATAGAGCCTTTGTCCAGAGGAAACTTTTTAAAACATCAGTCAGATCATGCCATTGTTCTTCTCAGAACCCTCCACTGACTACTACTCTCCCTTAAAAGGAAAACCAAACTCCCCACACTGTCCTATAAGACCCTGGGTCCTGCCTCTCTCCCCCGCCTTTCTGACCTCATTTTATACTTCTCTCCTTGCTCACCTGGCTCCATCCACTCTCCTCCTTGCTGTCCTTACACACAGCAGCACACTCTTGCTACCAGGCTTCACACTTCTGTTCCTTCTGCCCAGAACACTCTTCCTCTGGTATTTATAAGGCTAACTCCCTTGCATCACTCAAGCAATTATTCAAACACTACTTTCTAAACAAAATCTACCCTGAGCAAAATCCACCTGATAATATTATAATACACTCCAACCCACACAGCATTCCCAGTACCTCCATTTTAAACATGTATCACTTTTTAACATGTTTATACAAATCAGTAAGAAATTAACTTTAACATATAGGTTTTTTTATTATTGATCTCCTTTATAAGTTCCAAGAGCAAGGATTTTTTGCCACTTTTGTTTACCAATACATTCCAATCTTTCAAAACTTGCCTGTCACTAGTGAGTGCTGAAAAAATATTTGTTGAAAGAGTACTGATAGGATGAAATGTTGGAGTCAGGATTTGATCCAAAAATCAGCTTTTAATCAAAAACCTGTGTTAAGGCTACTTTCAGATATTAGGTCCTATTTAAATAAAATTCATGGGCTGAAACCATTTTTTTTTTTACAAATATTTGTCACATAATGAGCTTTTTTGTATTTATTTTTAAAGTGCTTTGTGATCCTCAGGTGTCTGAATTCACTGGCAGGCATTGTTGCCAAAGTACAAATCATAGTATTTAGGAAACAAAATTTTGGCCATATTTTATATTCATTTACAAGTATACAAAATTTTGGCCATATTTTATATTCTTTTAACAGAATGATAGTTCATACGTCCATGGAAGATCAGATTTTAATCTATTTTTATTTTTGGTGGTATATGAACTTATTTCTAAAAAACTTCTTCAGTGATAAACTTGCATATCATATTATTAGTGGGGCTCTCCGTGGATGAAGATTCCAGTTTGGACAGTTGTTATGAAACATAGCCATTTATTAGCTTAAAATCTCCTGGCACCATTACGACAAAGTAAAAGCTGGAGTTCAGTTTCCTTTTCTGAAACTTAAGTCCCTGGACCTGGAAATGGAAGACAAGGTTGGCTTTGGTTTATGCATTGGCCTCTATTCAGAGTGCTTGTTGATGTGATACAGATGAGCTGAAACAATATTTTGTGAATATTTGTTAGCATAATAAGTTCATAAAGCCAAACGAGATATACTTTTTCAAGTCATCTTTTTTAAAAAAGATTAATATAAAATATGCCCTCAAGTTCTTTCCTTTTTGTTTCCCTACTATCATGGTTCGTATTTCTGCAAAGATACCTGCCAATGGCTTCAGCCACTTGATGGTTGCTAAGCACTTTAAAAATGAACACCAAGGAACTCATTATGCTAAAAGAGGCCAATTTGCCTTCAATCTCTTTGGTTACATACATCTTGAGGTTCTGTCTAAAATCTTTCTGCCCAAATTCTCCAAATTATTATTACTGAGGCCTAGATTGTCATAAACCTTTCCTTTCTGAAAAATTCTGCCTTCTAGTAATCCTTGAAGACTCTGATAGCTGTTCTCCACATTGCCCCAGGACACCAACCAGGTACATAAATGCCTTATGTATAGATCTGTGGTCCTCAGGCCTAGCTCCATACCAGAATGACCCAGAGATTTTTTTTAAAAACTACTGATATAAGCCGGGTGTGGTGGTGCATGCCTGTAATCCCAGCATTTGGGAGGCTGAGACAGGAGAATCGTGAGTTCAAAACCAGCTTCAGCAACGGCGAGGCACTAAGTAACTCAGTGACCACCCTGTCTCTAAATAAAAAAGCACAAAATAGGGCTGGGGATGTGGCTCAGTGGTTGAGTACCCCTGAGTTCAATTCCCGGTACCACACACACACACACACACACACACACACACACACACACTACTGATATAGAGGTCCCACTCTTAGATTCTAATGCAACTGATCTGGAGTGGGGACTGGTATTGGTATATTTTTAAAAACCTTGTTTGATTTTGATATTCAATCTGAAATGACTACAAAATGCTAAGCCTTACTGAGTTCTGGGGGAAGTTGATATTGGGAAATGACTTTAATCATTATGTTTATATTTTATCTTAGTATGGTGTTTTAGTCAGCTTTTTCACTGCTTTTTGGTCACTGCTATGACAAATAGAACAATTTTAGAGGAGGAAATTTTATTTGGCACTCATGGTTTCTTAGATTTCAGTCCATAGACAGCTGACTCCATTGTTCTGGGCCTGAGGTGAGGCAGAACATCATGGTGGGAAGACATGGAAGAGGAAAGCTGCTCAGAACGTGGCAGGAAGGAGGCAGAGAGAGAACACCAGGGACAAAATGTAAACCCCAAAGACATGCCCTCTGTGATCCACCACCTTGAGCTACACCCTACCTGCCTATAGTTACCACCCAGTTAATCCAACAGCCTAGATTAATCCATTAAGGCTCTCATAACCCAATCCTTTCACCTCTGAAAATTCTTGCATTGTCTCACACATAAGCTTTTGGGGGATAGCTCATATCTAAACCATAACATATGGCTTGATTCAGTAATGTTCATTCTGAAGCTATAACAGAATGCTTGTAGTCCACTAGGTGTTGCATGATGAATAATATGGAGCTAGACGTATCTCCTGCCCTCAAGTAGCTTTGGGGGAAATAAAACAAAACAAAAAAAGATAGACGTTGAACAAGAAATCACAAATGTGAGGAGTCACCATGACCATGTCGGGCATTTGAACGATGTCAAGACAAAAAACTATTGAGTGTGACTGATTAAGAAATTTGTTTCCATTAATAAGTTCCACCTTTCAGTAAAAATGCATCAGGCACTGATTCTTTCACAAGTCAGTGTGAACTGGTTTAATGAGTCTAGTTTTTCTTAGTTATCTGCTTATACAAAGGTGACTTGTATAGGGAGGAGGTTAGGGATCTGACCTCGGGGAGGCCTTGCCTCTGGGAATCTGTAGAGTATCAGAGATCAAGGGCTGTTTGGGAAGTGGAAGACAAGAAGCAGGAACTGAGAGGGGAGTCTATGCCAGGTGTGCAGCCTCCTATCTGATCCTTGATCTCACCAAGTGCAAGACTTCTTGTTTCCACTTAGGTTGCCCTCAGCTTGATGTTCCTGTGACTGGCCTTTCTTGTCATTCAAATCTCAGCCTAAGTATCACCTCCTCAAAGGGGACTTTCTCTGATCTCCCAAACTGAAGTGATTAGTGGTCACTCTGCCATAGCATTTTATCTTAATTCACCAAAACTACCTCTTCTATTTTTCTACACATAGAACAGATGACCCCTGACTTACAATGGTTTAACTTATCATTTTTGACATTAGGATGGCAAGAAAATGATACTCATTCAGTAAAAACAGTACTTTGAACTTTGAATGCCCACCCCCATCTAGTGATATGTAGTTGCGTACTCAGTTACAATGCTGAGCAGCAGCAGTGAGCTGCTAGTTAGCCACGTGGTTAGGAGAGGAAACAACCCTGTGCTGCTGACTATGATGTGTGGTGGGTTAGGTATATTAAATGCATTTTCGATTTGCAAGTTTCAATTCACAATGGATTTGTCGAGACATAACCCCATCAATCAAGGAACAGCTACAGTGTGTTTACTCTCTTCTCTCATCATAAGAACACTACAGTTCATCTCGTTTATCTCTTTATCTTCCATGTTTGGAACAGGGATACATGTAAGATATTCAGTAAGTATTTCCTGCATAAAATTTATCCTCTCTTCTTAGGCTTCTCACTTCCTCTTAATTGTAAGAAACAACACAAGTTGAACACAGTGATTACAGGTTTTCTCTACTTCCAGAACCTTCAGAACATTGTTCCTAGAGACCTGTAAAGGTCAATGGAGTAAAAGACACAGGGACAGAAATGGCACAGAAAGGTTCTCAGCTCACAGAAAGGCTAACAGTTCATTGACAGCAAAAGAAGCGAAAGGTAATGTAAGAGAATGTGGGCATCTAGTGCTGTATCATCTGGAAATTTTTATAAATTTAACTGCAAATGTTTACTTTGATTCAAAAAAATCTTTATTTCTGCTGTGTGCCAGAAAATATTCTCCAATTTCTCTCAAAAAAGAGCATCAAGCCCGTTTTCTATGCACTCTGTGCCAGGCTGGGAAGAATACTGGTTGAATTTAAATTTAAAGAGAAAACGAAGAGTTGTCCCAAAAGGCACAGAATTGTTCAAAGTCGTGTGGACATCTGTGTGTGTGTTGAAGGATATATTGAACAAATGAACTCAATATTCAAAAAACAAGCCCTTTTGTTTTGCTTGTGGACATGCAGGGCACTCAGTGTCATACCCCTATTTGCTGCATGAATTTGCAAAGAAAGAAGGGAGACCTGATGGCTCAAGGGCTCATGGACCCAAGTGCCTTTTACTTACTTAGTGAATATCAGGATTAGTGTTGTGAAGAACATGATAATTCACCTTTTCTTGTTTGTTTTTAATATTAAAAAATGATGATTAAGAAAAGCATAAGTTATTCATGGCTCCCAGCATATTAACAGTTAATTCTGCAAATGATACAAATCACTGTCTTGTATATAAATAGATCTGAATTCTTGGGGTGTGTGTTGGGGGGGGGTTGTTGTCAATTCATTTAGTTGTTTTTTTTCTTTCTTCCTAGGATTGGCTGCATAGCAGATGTCCAGAAAAAGAGAACTAAACAATGATTACACAAACACCAGTGATACAAAGAGAGAAAAACAAGAGAAGCCCCAGACTGTAAACACAGTCAGCCCAGATGAATAGAAGGCCACAAAGGGACTTGCTCTAATCAAGACGCACAGATCTGTTTGTAATAGGCTCCAGGGATTCCAGGGCAGGGCCCTGATGTATGAGCTGGTGCATCTATATTTGCATATTAAATATATAAATAACCAGCAGTGCGGGAAGAGATAGGAGGGAACTAGGAACATAGCATTGAAAGAGCATATTCATTCAGTTAAAAACTAGCTGGAATAAGACCAGATTCTAGTGTGTCTAGATAAATCTTTTTGTAGCAGGGCCCAATTCCAAATCAAGATCAATGCACAGCCCTCACCTGACTGAGATAGCCTGGGTAGCTGGAAAATAACTTTTAATCACCCAGTATGAGTCTTTCCTTCACTCTCAAGGCAGTGAAGTCTCAAGTCTGAGCTGGACTGGTTCAGCTAACATCCATCAAACATATGGTATGAACTGTACTGTGGTATGTAAGTGGTATTATCAAAGGGCTTTAGCATTTAGAGTGGAAAGGAAACAGGTAACTAGTTCAATTCTACATAATGTGATAAGTGAAGGGGTGCACGTCCATCCAGGAGGCTGTGGGAGTTCAGAGGCAGCATAGCAGAGACAGAGGCTATGGGAGAAGGAGTTTCCCTAAGATTGAGCTATAAGTAACAGCAGTATACCCTAAGACAGCTTAAATTTTCTGTGCCCATTCCTTATAACAGGGAAGTTATGAGAAGATTGTGTCAGTTCATTCATTCTTTGCTCTTATTCTACACCTGCATTTTATTCCCTTTAAAGCTGCTAAACTGAAGCTGCTTTACCTGTTTTTTGTTTGTTTTTTTTTATTGATATTTGTTTTTTGCTTTGAGATAGGGTCTCACTAAGTTGCTTAGGGCCTCATTCAATTGAGCCCTCATTCAACTGAGGCTCCCTTGAACTGTTTTATGACTAACTCAAAAAACTTAAAGACAGCAGCTCCAAGAAACTTTCCCAAGACTCCACACAGGATCTGCCAGCGAGGCATCTGGAACTTTCCCTCATCCTGATTTCTGGAGCAGCCTGGTTGGGCACCTGCCTCTAGTCTCTCTGGAAACAAGAGACTGGGCATTATCATTCCCACAAGAGGTTTTATTCTTTGGGGGCAGAAAACAGAACAGGGTTATGGTTATATAACAACATCACTCAAAGTTCAATAAATATTCACGAGCCACGTCCTATGTGAGGTGTTGGGGTAGATATAGTGGAACGGAGGATAGGCAAGTTCTCTCAGAAGGATTTTGACAGAAGGCTTTTTGCATGGTGGTTAAAGATAGATGCTGGGGCCAACTATCTAGGCTCAAAACCTCACACCATCTCAGAACCCTTCCATAGTTACTCTATTTTTCCAAAACTCACTTTCTTTGTCTATTAAATGGTGTTAATAATAGTACTTAGGTGATAACTATAAAGATTAAATAAATGAATAAGCAAAAAGTCCCATGAAGAACATTGGGCTCACAGTAAGTCTAGTAACTATTATTATTATGGAATTTGAAATAAAAGAAATTAGAAATTAAGTCAGTAAGATAATTTTACAGAGTAAATACTGTGAAGAACATGAAACAGGATTATGAGAGACAGCATGATTGGGAAAATCACATTGGATTAGCTCATTTGGGAGGGCCTCTCACAGAAGTAGCATAGTTAAGCAGATGGAAGAACAGCATTCCAGACAGAAAGAACTAGAAATGCAAAGGCCTTAAGGCAGGATCATGCTTAGAGTATTCTAGAAGGAAAAAGGAAGCAATGTGACTAGCTGAGGGACAGGCTGAAAGGTAATGAAGTCATGGAGGTAGGGAGATACCAGGTCATCTGGTCTGATCAAGGATGAGAAATAGTTTCTCATTTCTCTCGGTGAGTGTACCTTACAAAGAGAACTAGTTTTCATAAGATATAGGTAGGTACTGTACAAGTGGGATTAAATATTCATGCTCCTCAACTAGTTACTGAGTTACAACCTGATAAACCCATGGTAAGCTGAAAATATCATCGTCAAAAAATGCGTGTTATATGCCTAATCTACAGAACATCACTGCTCAGCCTAGCCTGGACTTAATCATGCTCAGAACACTTACTTTAGCCTACAGTTGAGTAAAATCATGTAATGTGAAGCCTATCTTATAACAAAGTGTTGGACAGCTCACACAGTGGTTGGATGGGTATGCTTTTATACCATTATAAAGTTGAACCACCACAGGTCAAAATATCATAGGAAGGGATGGTGTGCAGTACTTTTGTTTTCATCCTTTCATCCTGGGGCCTTTCCCAGCCAGAAAGTCATAAATCCAGGTGGGGTGTGCACAGAGAAGAAGGGGGTTTGTTATTCTCAAGAGACCTGGATCTTCCCCAGTCTGATGGAAGGACAATCCACAGTTCACCAGTGGGGCTGCATGTGATAGCAGTGTGGCCCTTGCAGCAGCCTGTTGGCTCTGGTTGTGCTGGAAAGGAAGGCAGGACCCAGGGACAAGGCTTCCCACACACAAGTAACTCACAGATGATCCTTAAGTACAGCTAAAAACCAGTCAATCTAAGCCCAAACTTCTATGTCATCATCAAATTGCTTCAAGTTTTGTATTTAAGGCTGGGGATCTTAATTAAGTTAAAAGCTGACACCTCCTTACGAAATGTTTAAAGTTTTATTACTAAATGATATTTGTAATATTTATTTAGAGTGGGGATGCTCCAAGTTGCTAAAATAGAGTGATCATATAATTTATAATCTGTCAGGATATTTTGAAAGTGAAAGGAGGTCCTATTAATAATAATCTTAAAACAACAGTGTAAGCCAAGATTGTCCTAGACTAACAAGGACCTATTAAGGAATTAACAACTCCTTATTAAGGGAAAGACTTGAGATTTTAGTTAAATGAGGTTGGAAACTATTAGTGAGTTCAATCAGGTAAATACATGTTCTGATTTATATTTTTAAAGGAATACAAAGTGGTAGTGTCATTATTGGAAAGAATGGAGGTTCCTCAAAAACAATTAAAAAATAGAACTACCATACAATCCCACAATTCCATTTCTGGGAATATGATCAAATGAAATGAAATCAGTATCTCAAAAAGATATCTGCAGCCCATGTTCATTAAAATGCTATTCACAATAGCCAAGATGGAATCAACCTACATGTCCTTCAGTGGATGAATGGATAAAGAAAATGGAATATGGATTTAGCCATAAAAAGGACAACCTGCCATTTGTGAAAACATGGATGAACCAGGACATTATGCCAAGTGTCATTAAGCCAGACACAAAAAGACAAATACTGTATGATCTCAGTTATATGAAGAATCTTCAAAAAGTCAGACATGGATAAGCAGAGAATAGATCAGCAGTTGGAAGTTACAATTATAAGATGAATCTAATGTGGAGCTAATGTGCAGTACAGTGACTATAGTTAACAATGCTCTATGTTCACTTGAAATTTGTTCAGAGAGATCTTAAATGTCCTCATTCCCTTCCTCCTTCCCCCACCCCCCACCACATAACCATGTGTGGAGATGAATGTGTTAATTTGATCATGGCAATCATTTCAAAACACATGCATATATCAAATCATCACATTGTATACCTTGAATAGATGCAGTTTGTAGGTAAATCTTCCCTCATAAAGCTGGAGAAAGAAAAGGTCACTCTGCCTTCTGTGTGGAGATTAGATCGCAGGGAATACAAGCAGAAGGAGGAAGTTCTTAATTCTTTACAGTGGTGTAAGCAAGATATGAAAGAAGCTTGGGCTAGAGAGGAGCAGGGCAGATGGAGGGGAATAAATACAGTAAATATATTGGACATAGAGTTGGCAGGACCTACTGATAGATTGGAGTTTGGGGAAGAGAAAGGCCACAGACCAAGACCATGAGCTATTAACAGATGAAGCTGTTCACTGAGATGACAACTTTTTTAAGTGTCAGTAAAAGCATGTATCATGCCCACAGCTTGATCAAGAGTAAATGGATGGTATTAACAACAATGATAAAAACTAACCCCTTCTAATTGCTTATAAAGTGTCAGGTCCAATTCTAAGAACCTTACATGTATTAATTGAACACTCATAACAGCTCTGTGAGTCAGGCATTATCAACATTTTATTCCAGAAAGTTATAGTGCAGAGAAATAAACTAGTAAGCAGCAGAGCTTAGGTTGGGTTTTATTGATTACACAGTCTATCTCTTAACCATATGCTATACTGCCTATTAATTTGACTCCTTGATCCAAGCCCATAGCCCCAATTCTATTGATTTGCCTCCACAGATGCATGCTGTTGAGAATGGGGCTTCAGATGAAAGAGTTTAGGTTGGCTCAATCTAGAATATTCTCCAAAATTGGAGGAACATAAGCCCTCTTCCCCAGATATTTAGGTAAAGCCACTGAAATCAGTGGGTCACACACTCAGCTTAAATGGAGTTGCCATTTCATGAAGTAGGTGAACATGAATTATATCTGCTGCATTTTTTGATCTAGGAAGAATTTTCCTCTGCCTATTTGTATTCATTTGAAGCAACAGAAAGTACCCTGAAGGCTTATACCATGGTTGAAAGTGCTGTTCTGGAGTCAGATTCCTGGATTCTGACTGGAGCTCACCAGCTGTCAGCTGGAGGACTTCAGTACATTACTTTACCTCTTCATGTTTGTTTCTCCATCAGTAAATTGGGGAAACTATGCCAGAGGCTGGCATTCTCATTCTGGCCACAGACCTGGACTGTATGTCATGGCTTCTCTTGCTGTTTATTGTGTCCATGTGGCTCTGGCCATTAGGAGAAGGACAGATGTGATAGATGCTGCCTTCAGATCTGGTCCCCACAAATCTTCCAAGTGACATACCACACTCCATCTCCTTGTCTGATGAATTAATACAAAGGATCTAGCAGAGAACCCCATGGTTCCAGGGCACAACAGAGCCACAGGCTTGAAAGAGTCTCTGAATCTCAGTATGAGCATGTGGAAGACCTGCCAAGTAAGACCATACACTTTGAACTGCATAAATTAGAAGTAAATATATATTGTATTAGATCAGTGCAAGCTTGGGGTATGTTTATTAAAGCAACTTTGATCACATATCCCAACTAGTATAAATCCCTACCTTCTAAGATTACTAAAGTATCTACAAAGCATATGGATAAATATGGTTACAGAACATAGAAGAAAATGTATCTCCATGCTTCTCCCTTTCCAATTCTTTGTTACACAAGAGAATGATGTAGACCTCATCTGAAATCATCATTCTCCAAGTGAGGCATCTCATTGTGATTGATAATACAGTCCATGCATATACAGTAGTAGATATTAATACATTCTATAAAACAAGCAGAACAGTAAGAGGTGAGTGAGCATGATCTGAGAGAGCTTCAAAGGTTGGTGCCTTGGTCAGTTTGTGCTGACTACACTTGAGGCTGGGGAATTTATAAACAACAGCAATTTGTTTCTCACAGATCTCAAGGCTGGGGATCTAAAATTGAGGCACCTCCTTGTTCAAGGCCTTGGTGAAGGCCTGATCTCTGCTTCCAAGATGACACCTACCTTTTGTTTCATTCTCTCTAGCAGACAAATACTGTGTTCCCACATAATGTAAGGGAAGGGAAGGGAAGGTAAAAGGACCTAGCTAATTTCCTCAAGCATTTTTATAGAGTTGCTAATCCCATTCATGAGGGCTCCAATTCCGTGGTTTACTCACCTCCTAAAGGCCCCACCTCAGTGGCAATTAAGTTTCAACACCAAAATTAGAGGGGTGGGAACACATTCAGTTGCATTCTGGAGGTTCCTCTCATCCCTCCCAGAGTCTTCATGATCTTAGTCTGCATTCAGGGCTACACGACCTGTGTGATTGGGTCACTCGAACAAGATTGCCCAGCACTGCTGATGATTTAAATCAGTTTATTATAAGCCACTATATTTCTTTTGGGTAGATGCAACCTCATCAAACCTGTGTTTCCTATAGCAGATGGGCAGGAGAGAAGACTTCAAAAGTCAGAAAATTGATTACATCATACAGAATCAGAGATGCAGGTTTAGAGATGGAAATGATTCCTGAGAGATGCTCAGATTTTCCTTTGAAGACCTTTCATTATTGCTCTAAAGTAAAAGTCCCCACCCCCATAAAAAAACAGATATTCAATAGACCATTCAGAAAGAGATCAGAGTTCCACCCAACAGAAAGGAATATTTTGAACAAAAAGAGGTTTTCAGCCATTTGATAACTCACTTGTGTATTTATTTATTTCTACACACTCTGCCAAGTTTCCTCTAGACATATGTTGGCATATAAATCTCTTGAAACTTGATTTTATTTTTTTTCCAGTTCATCTTCAGACTTTTAAGATGCTATCCTCTGTCTTCTTCACTCACCATCCTGTCTCTCTTAACAAAATCACAAATCTTATTTTACGATATAGCACAGTCATAGAAATACTGCCCAGGTGACAGAGAGAATACTTCATGGATGTCTAAAATGGCCTTGCAGATAAACAATTCTATCAGTTCAAAGATATTCATGTACTCACAGAAACCTCTCATCACAGGAAATTTTCCAGCATACCAAAATGTGAAGTAGGAAACACCAGCAAAAAATGCCCACTTGTAGAGGTCAGGGATATTAAGCAGATACAATGCCAAGGAAGCCCTCATCACATGGCTCAGTCCCAGAGGACTGTTAGCAGACAGGACATCTAATGTTTATGTACATTTCCTTCAACATCCTTAAAGAGGATACAGGTGTGTAAACAACAAATGAAAATCCTTTCTCCTTCCCTAATTCATAGTCCTCCATACCCCTGGGAGCCTCTCACTTTCCTCCTCCAGAAGGACTGCTTATATTTTCATATCAATCCACTACCCAGACTTCTATCTTTATAAAGTCCATCATCCATTCCCAGAGCATGAACTTGACTATGGACACATGGACGCTATCATTTTCTTCAGTGCTCTTTGCTTTTCTGTCAAAAATTCATCTGCTTTGCTATTTGTCTTTCTATCTTGTCCTCATCCCACCAGTTTTGCATCATAAAAGTACAAAGCATTGCCTGGAGATGGTGGAGCCGTCTTCTATGTGCAGGAAAGGATACAGACTGGGCTGGCCAAGCCAGAACCTTCCTCGTCTGTTAATTGTTTTTGTCCCATCGCACCTATGAAGCATAAAGCCAGTCAAATAATGCCTGAAATGAGTACATGTTGCCTACACAGGCTCATTTCCAAAGAGCATTTAAACTCAAAAGCAGTGCTTTGTGGGAAATGGAGAAAGAGAGTTACTTGCTTCTGGTAAATGATTCAAGAAAGTTCAACATGATAGCACCATCTCGCAAAGCCTTCACAAGGCTGAGCTTTAGGTAACATAAAATGAGTCCCCTTCTGTCACCTAGCCAAAGAAGAATGGCTTATTCTCCTACTGGGATTAAATTGAAAGATGTGGCTGATCTATCATATTTAGCAGCACAAATATGCTTAGAATGCACAAAAGCTTCTGTGGCACTGATTAAAAGGAGAAAATATCATCTGGCTAGCAAAGAAGATCTGCAACTAAAAACAAAAGTGTTCGCACCCTTGACTAAACATTTACTGTCAACAATCTGTCTTCTGTGTGTGCCCAGAAAAGCAACAACTCCAAATTCTCTCTCTCTCTCCACAGTAAATTTGCTCTCAGGAATAATTATCCAAGCATATATTTTCTTTCTCTTTTAAGTTAAATGCTTTATGCATGTACATCAGGATTAAATATGCCTCCCCCTCTAAAGGAGGTCCACAGGTCTCTTGTGAGAGTTTACAAAAGAAGAAAAAAAAGAGGATTATTTTCTTCATTTCTCAGCCCTTATTATGAACATTATACTGCTCATTATTTCCACAAATAGGTTTCATTAGTTCCAAATTGACCTTCTAGGATCTCTACTCTGAGCCCCAATTTGGTGAAAGGCACAGGCCTGGTTTTCCTAGCACATGTGCAATATTCTTGCTGAAGATAAGGAATTTCTCTGCATTTGATCTTCAAAGGCCAGAACAAGTTCATCACTACAGAGCCATCATTTACAACAACACAGCTTCTCTTTCTTGGAGCTTAAGTCTCATTTAAGTGAGATCCAAATGCTGGATGACTTTAAAGATCTTTTTTCTTCTTTGTGACAATATAAATAAAATATTTCTTTGAACATTTTTATTCTAACTTCCTAAGCTGTCAACACCTCCAAAAGGGAGAAATTCCAATCTAAAATATATTAATAATTTTACTATTTAAGAAATTGTTATAACTCATACTTATTTTAGCTTTAATCTTGACATTGTTAAAGTGTTTTCCTTGGGGAATAAATTCAGGAACAGAAAAGATCAAGCTTAACCAGTTCTATGAATATTGTTCTAATTTTTTTATTTTCCAATGATTTAAGATAGTATTTCAAATCTCGTTAATTCCTGTCAATATAAACTATTCCTATGTAAAGTGCAGATGGTATTTATTACCCGTAAGAGATAAATCTAATTATATATTATACTTGATAAACTTCTTGATTAAGATTTGCTACTCTGTAAACTTCTATTTCATATACCATCTAAAATTTCTCATTTTATGAAAAATAAATCACACCATCCGATTTATTTTTGCTTCTCAGAAGTTAAAGGCTTTTATCCATCTAATTTGTTATATATTGTCCCAGCATGGTAAAACTGTACCCACAGATACTTAATAAAATTTTCTGAACCTTAGCCACAAACCTATGTGCTGCTCACATTGTGATAAGATGTATATAGGAATAAAATCAGACTATCCCTATATTTGGAATTGAGAAAAGCTCCCATTGGAATATTGGAGACAGTCTGGAGCCTCACATCCAGAGAAGAGGGAGGTTTGGAAGCAATCCCAGAGGAAAAAGATAAACATATTCAATTATTGGGAAGTGGATCAGATGGGGAAAGCAATTGCTCTTGTTTAATTTTGAAAAAAAGGATTAGTTCACACATGGCTCCCCAGCATATTAAGTGCATTCATAAAGGGGAAGATAATTAGCTAATTTTTTTCTCTCAGACTCTCTATATTGAGAAGAATATACAAAAGAAAATATCCATAGAAAATAATTGTATAAAAACTGTTTTAAAATGTTTTGGCCAGAGGCTGAGTCAGGTTAGATGTTTCTTGAAGAAAAGTAGAAGAAAGCTGGTTCTATGAAAAATTGTCAAATACAAGGTTAATTTCTATTTTTGGACTTTTTGTGCCTGTTCACCAATTCAAAAACCCCATGATCTCATTCAGTAAGGCACGAAAGACATGTTATTTTTTCCCTTTCCCATCAAATATATCTCACAAAAGATTTGATAAAAAGTCATTCATATTATGGTATGTAGCTCTGATTATTAACACCATAAACACACTAAATATTCAACAAAATTCAACATAATAAATATTTTTGGAGTTCCTGGTGAGTACCAGCCTTTATTTGTTGCTATGATCCAAAATCTTTGGAACCATTAAGTATGGTTTTTAGAGGCAAGCACAGGTAACTTTGAAGAAAGGGAAGAAAGTCTTAAGTCAAAGGAACATAACCTCAGTTGGTGTTTGTGTACATATTGTGTGTTCCATTGTTATGTGTGTATATATACATATTAAATGTACATAATAAAATTACTAATACTACACATTTGTTTCCCTAGCTATAAAAGGAGTATTCTTAACCTCATGTAACATAACAATTATATTATTGTTACTTAATTCTTATTTTTACACCATCTTCTGGTTCAGAAACACTTGGAAAGAATCTGAAATGTTTTCTGCCCAAAAAGCCAAAACTGGAGAAGAGAAAGAGAAGCATGCAAACATAGGTTAACTTTCTATAACAGGCAAGGTGAGAATATAACAATAAATATAATAATAACAAAAATAATAAATATCATTTGTACGTTTCAGGCACTATGCTACTTGTTTAACATTGTCTTCTTTAATCCTCACAAAATTTTGGGAAGGAAACATCATTTCCTTTCTAGAGCCGAGGTAACTGAGGTTCAGCAACATTAATTAACTTCCCAGGGTCACAGAGTTAATAATTGATGGGACTGGGATTGAGCCCAAACTATCTGGCTGTATAGTATATAGATTTACTGCTCAGTAAGCATGCATTGCTCTGTTCCCTCTACTCTTATGAATCTTGGATATGATTTATATAGGTGGGTTAAAACAGATGTACTTTCGAAGCCTTGGGCTTTGAATAATATATACAAGTTTAATTAAAATAATTTATCTTTATTTTATTCATGTTGCCTCTTTGAGTATATAAACATTTCACTAATTGTTTTTTAAATAACATTAAACTTGGAAAAAATATGCAAAAACAGTATGAGCACTTTTACTTTCCTGAACCAATTTGAAAGTTTGTTGCTGACCTAATGTCTGATCATCCCCAAATATTTTAGTAGAGATTTCCCTAAGTAAGAATACACTCCTTTATATAACCACAATAAACTATCCAAATCAGGAAATGTTCACATTGATACATTCTTAACAACTAATCCTGAGACTCACTAGAAGTTTGCAAAATGTCCCAAGTATGTCTTTTACAGAAGAATCTAGTCCAGAACCACATGTTCTGTTTAGTTGTTATGCCATTGAGAACTTTGCTCAGTCTTTCCTGAGCAGGACTTCCACAGTTTTGACAATTTTGAACATTGAAGGTGGGTAGTTGTTTTACAGAATGCTTTCACTTTGGGTTCATTCAAAGTTTCATCATAATTAGATTCAGGTTCTTTGACAGGAACATCCACAGAAGTGATGCTGTGTTCTCAATTCATTCTATCAATTTTTATTTGTCCCTTTTCTACTGGTGCTATATCACTTGACTTAAAGTGTCTGCCAAGCTTTGCCAGTGGGAAGCTACTCTTTTTCCCTTTGAATAAGTATTGTGTATGAATTTTAAAACTATATAAATATCTCCATTAAGCTCTTAATTTATTTATTTATTTCAGTATGGACTCATTGGTTTGTATCAACCTTATTGCATTACTATTTTGACTTATTTTTATGTTTCAATTTGTCATAGATTTGGCCCATGGGAGCCCCTTCAGTCTAGTCTGCAGGTCCTAATGTCATGTGTCCATCCTGCTCTAAACACACATCCTTGTTCCTAGATCCCTCTCCCATCAAAAAAAGTGTCCCAAAGTTATCTTGTACTCTTCCTGCCTTAAACTTGGGTTTGAGCATTTTTCCAAGGAGTACTTGTTCCTTCAAGTGGACAGGTATTTCAAAACAGAGATCTTTATGCTAGGTGCATGCCTTGTGAATACATATATACATATTGATTTCTGTATCTCTATAAATTGAGAAACATGAATTCAAACATATTTCATATTCTAATCTAACACCAAAGATTTCTTCTTTTTATCTCTTTTCCTCTTTGTAAACCCTCTTCTTCAACCATATGGAACCTGGTTCCCATTTTTAATATATTAGTTTTAATATATTATTGTTAATATATTTACTTATTTGATCAAACCCGCACATTTATAACCTACCTCTCACTATTGCCACCACCTCCCTACTCTCTGCTAGTGGAGACATTCTTCTTACTTTTAAAACCCCACACCAGGTAGCTCCCCATGCAGATTCACTCCTCCTTCTATCTGTTCTCCAATCATTCTAGGACTATTTGCCAACCCTAATCCCTGAAACCTACCTTACTCAGCCCAATTTAATGGAATTTGGAATAAACTGTTTAGGAAGAATAAAGTAACATTTCAATCAAAAATGTAATTCCTTTTTATTTTTAGGTTTACTAAAGAATGATTACTAGTTAAGATAATTCATCCTAAACTAGAATAATTAATATTGATTCCAGAGTAAGAGAACCTGATTTTATTCTTTTCTAACTATAGCAGATAAAAGTTTTCATTATATCTTTTAACTTTGCCTATGAATAGAACCAATAAAACCAACTAGGTGACAAAACTCATTCACAGTGTCAGAGGCTCTTAAAATTTGTTGGAGTCATGAACACATTTGGGATTCTGATAAAAAAATACATAAATCTTTTCACAGACATGTTCATATCCAAGAAGCTGACTGATGGTTTGTTATCTGGTATACCATAGCTGCTCTGAAACTGCTAGATATTGAGGACAACACTTGGAAAGCAATGTCAGAGGGTTCATGGATCCCTTTGTGAAAGGACTTCTGGAATCTTCCAGATGACTCCATCTCACAAGGATTTGTACCAGATTCAGGATAGATAGTTTGAACTCTGAGTCTGTCATACTGTTTAGGTACTAAGGCAAATCTTAAAATATCAACAGCTGAATCATGGATGCACAATAAACATGAAAATATGCTCAAGCTCATTAGTAATGAGGGTAACACACCTTAAAATCAAAATGAGATACTATTACTCATGCAAGTGTGACAAGGCCAATGTTAGCAAGATTACAGACCAGTGGAAATTCTTTACATGCTACTTGTGAGAGTATCAATTGGTACATATTTCAAAAAAATAATCAGACATCAGGAATGGTGAGGAAATACAAACCATAAACTTACAATTCTACTACTGGGTATATACCCTAAAGAAAAACAACAATATTTTACAAAAACATACATAGAAACCTTGTTTTTATGATCAAAATAATGGAAACAAATCAAATGTACGTCTATGGAAGAATGAATAAATGGTAGTATAGAAAAGTGAAAATGACTGACTTGTAGCTAAACAACACAGATTAATCTCACAATATTGGGCCTGAAATATTCACACAGTAAAAATTCATTAATATAAATGTTTTTAGAAACTTAAATTCAAAACTTTGGATTCCTAAATTCAGTGAATTGTCAAGATAATTGTCAGTGAACTGTCAATAATCTTCCCAGTGATACATCTTAGAATAACTGGGGGGCATAGCGGAAGAGGACTGAAGATTTAAATTAATTTCCATTATATACTAGACCTACCGTTATCTGATTAAAATCTTATCTTTTGGGTTTTCTTACCTATAAGATAACCAAAGTGGCATTTATCTAAAATTATTTTATATTCTGATAGCTTCATAAGGGCTGTTTCCCTAGTTCCCCCATTTCCAACTCACATGCCGCATTTCTTGAAATGGGAAGCTCAGGCAGCAAGGTTAAATGAATTGCTCAAGACCATGAGAGACCTTGCAGCAGATTCGTTTCTTCTGACACCCTGGTCCCTGCCCTCATCATTTAAATTGACTTTGCTTGGCAGGGAAGGAAAATTCCTACTTATTTCTTCATGTTCACTTCAACCTTTAGCTTATTTACTTTATCCCATGTGGTTTCCAGTACTTTGTTCTGTCAGCCTAAGAAGTTGGTCTCTGATGACCAGAGGGTCAAGAATACAAAATGCATTCTTTTTACTCTCTCCCTGGAATGCTATTTTGGTTCCACTTAAACAGTGAGATGTTGCAAAGGTTGTGACTGCTGTCACACTTATTTTTTTATGATTTATTTTTAACACAAAATAATTCATGTAAAAATATAAATAAGCGAACTTTATCCTGAAAATGAGGTATAGCCATATAAATGATATTTCCTTTCCTCTAGGACATTTTTTTCAACTCAGTAAATGGTAAGAAAGTAACTCTGGTCACTTCGAATCACTTAAAATATAGGAGATAACCTATATTTTATAGGTTAAATATAATAACCCTGGTCACTTAAAATATAGGAGGTTTGAATCAGACGTTCTTTCTCTATTTTGACTTAATTTGTATAAATGTGGAAGAATTCAATGCTCCTTTCTTCACAGCACTAAGAGGCAGGAACAATATTTTGTGGGGTCTGAGGTGTGGATATGTATGAGATGGCAGAGACAGAAAACTCATAGGAATATTTCACTTGGTGAAAGAATATAAACCTCTTTTGGTCATCTGATCATTGACATATATGCAGATATACAAACATGCAGATTTTTGCAAATGAAAAGTAGTAACAGATGCACTGACATAATAGTGGAAAATACCACCAAATATTTCATTTTTTAAACTGCAATATAAATCTAAATAAAGATGCTGCTTGAGTTAATCTGGAATCTAGTACCTACATTAGGCTTTCCTTTAAATGTCTGAGCTCTTATCTAATGTCAAATAGTAAAAGTTTTGAATGAGGCTATGTACCATCTCCGAAGAGCACTTTATAGCATTCTCTTATTCAAGTGATTACAAACTTTCACAGAAAATAAGTACTGCTATTATTTTCATAATTTACTCACAAGAATAATCTGAAGCTTGCCATTCTATGCCCAAGATCACAGAGCTGGATAGTGGAGGGACCATAGTGAAATGCCTGACCTTCTGGCTTCTCTACTGATGCTCTTCCCCACTGTGCCACACTGATCCACACAGCACAGATTTGCTAATTTAATACCCAACATGATGATTCTATTCTGGTTGGTTAAGGTTTTCCTGTTTCCAAGTGAAATAATTTGCACTTTAGTATTTTCTATGGAAGTAACAGTGTTGTTGGGAAAAGAAGCAACTCTGCCTCTGAGAAACAGCTTAGGAATTTTCCAGACCACATCAGGGAGACTGATTAGCTCCAGACCTATGTCTCTTAAGCAAACCAGGATGGAGGGTTCTGAGAGAGGAGAGGGTCAGGCAAGTGTTCCATGCCCTAGTTACAATCAGTCTCCTTTATGAGTTCTCCAGCTTAAGAGAGCACTGGACAATGAGGTCAACCAAAGGGATGTGAGGGCAAAGCTCACTACGTGCTCGCTTTCACCAGACACCAAATGAACATCAAAGACCATTTTTAAGATCAAAAGAAGTCATAAAGACATCTGAGAGTCTGTGACCCTCTGAAGGGCACTGTTTTCTTGGCAGTGCTAGTTTTTGAAAAGAAAGAATAAATAGATTATTGAGAAAACTGAGCATCTTAGGTCTCCTTGTCTGATGCTCACATACTTTATGATCCTTACAAGGAAGACAGTTAGCATCCAGAACTTCTGAGGGTTTTTCCTCTTTTTTAATTGAGTACTTAGTGCCTACTTCATAGCAAGAACTATATAAAAAATAATTTATATTTTATAATTCATATATGTTAATATTGACTGATTATATTAGAGCACCTACTATATGTTTTTGTTCTAACTGGTAAAAGAATGGAATTGGAAAAACGAAGGTTAGTATTCTCGTGGAATGCAACAGTTTGGATCTTGAAGGTCTCTCCAAGGCCCATAAGCTACAGGTCTGGTCCCCAGCCTGTGGTGCTATGCAGGCTTTAGGAGGTGGGGCCTAGTGGAAGGAAAAAATGTCAATGGGGTAAGCCCTTGAAGAGGATATTGAGAACCTGGCTCCTTCCTCTGTCTCTCTGCTTCCAGTTGCCATGAAGTGAACAGGTCCCTCCTACCGTGTGCCCCTGCTATAATGCACGGTTGACACAGGCCCAAAGCCATGCCAAGTGACCATAGACTGAAATCTTGGAAACCATAAGCCAAAATAAACCATTTATTGTTTAAGGTGGTCTATCTTGGGTATTTGTCACAGCAACAGAAAGCTAACACACACATGGAAAAAAACCAAATCAATGTAAATACATATTATGCTAAGTGATATATGTGCTAATAAGAAAAACAGAACACAGTAAGGAGAAAGAGTATAAAGAATAACAAAGAGTCAGGAGATATACAAAGATAGATGGTGAAAGAGATAGAGTGATCAAGAAAGACCCCTATACTAAAGTGTCATTTAAGCAGAGAGGCCTGAAGAAATTGGAGGAGTGACCATATAGTTACAGAGTAGCAACCTAACATGATCAATCCATAATTTCAAGTTCCTCATCTCAATGGCTCCAACCTCACTTGCTGAAATGCCAAAAGTCCCAGAATTCCTTTCCAGGAATTCCCAGGAATCAGCTGGTATGCCGTCACTGGTGAATTAAATAGATTAACACCTTGCTACATGCATGTGACCACATTTCATCATCATTTTTATTCTCTAGTGAATACATTTTCTTCTCTGCTTGTTGGTCATCTTCCCAAAAGAGAAGAGTTTTCCACTTCTTACATTTAAGGGATCTCTATACTATTATATATAATAGAAAATAAGTTTCAAGTTTCCACTACAATTTGATGAACTGTTCCAAGCTGTCCTGATGAGATAGATACTAGAGAACTTTAAAGTCATATATTTAATTATATGGATAATTCAAGTATTAGAGAGCATTTACTGTCTGCCACTGGCCAAGCATTTAATTTTTTGCTGATTTTTGATGCAGTTTTGTTCTAAGGGTCAGAAGTATATAGCCCTAATAAATGAGAGTAACACTTGTTCAATGGGACTATCATAAAAGCAACCAACTTAGGGAATCAGTAGGCAAGTAGTCAAGTTCTACATAACTTTTCCAAACACAATGGGTATGATCAAGTTTTACCTGATTCAAATCTAGTAAATGTTAATCTAGTACTTGCTATGGTTTGAATTTAGTGTACACCAAAGTTCTATATGTAAAGGCTTGGTTCTCAGGATGGAGCTATTAGGTGGTACTGTGGACCTTTAAGAGGTGTGGCTAGTGAGAAGTCCTTAGGTCATTAGGGTCATGCCAATGAAGGCAACATGGGACCCTCATCCTTTCTCTAAGTTTCCTGGCTCAGGATATGGGCAATCACTCTAACATGCATTCGCACAATTATATGCCACTCTTCCCAGAGACCTAAACCAATGGGGCTGTCCAATCTTGGAGTTTTAACTGCCAAAACCATGTCCAAAATCAACTTCTCTTCATTTTAAAAGTACCCTGTCTCAGGTAATTTGTTATGGTGGTGTGAAGTTAATATAGCACTTTTTAATGCAAGGCTCTCTGCTAAGTGATTTCACATAAATTTTCCCATTTTTCCTTCACAGGAACTTGAAAATTTACTAAAATGTCTTACAGACATAGAGACAATATTTTAACAGAAGAATAATTTTACAATTTCTTTTTACCCATTCTCCATTCCATTCCATACTTTTATTTAAAGCCACAGTGTTGAAATAATTCAAACTTGTTCTCCCTCAGTGATTCTCATAATTATTTTTCTTAAGAATTATAATAGAAGGTTGTATTTATAAGACCTTTTATATGGTACTTTGTGGATGACTCAAGGAACTTCTCCAGGGCAATTTTGATTATAGTTAATTATTGCTTTGCTGGCTGACTTTAGATTTGTATCGTCTTAAGTAAGATATAACTTTGTTATACACTTAAACTTAAAACCAGATCCAATTAAAGATCTCTGGTCAGAGTAAGCAGAAACATTCCCTTTGGATTCACTCATAGATGTCTGAAGGATTTATAATTTTAATGAATGAAACTTTTGCTCTCACTGCACCTCTGGATGCTACTACTCTCCCTTCAGGGCTCATTCATACCATAGATTTGAGAGCGCAAATGTAATGCATAAGTATTGTTTGAACTATGGAAGCAACTGCATTTATAAATCTGGAATGTTGTTGAGAGACAATTGGCCCTTGCCAAAATAACTCCCAATTTTCCTCTTTAATGCTGAACATTTCCACACTGTACCTGACCTAAATTTTATATTCAACAGCTTTTCTCCCCAAATGGCATATTTTCAAGTGCCAGATGTAGAGGCATTCAGGTATAAAACAATGTGTAAGAGGCAGTGCATGATTAAGTAACAGAAAATACCTTTGCTCATTTATTTAAATAATCAAGACAGACTTTTTCATCTTGAAAAAAGTTACTAGAACTTATTTGACAAGTACATGAGTTGTCAGCAACTCATCTCTATGTTTCTCACTTTCAGATGATAAGCAGATAAGGACAATATTTAAAGGAAAGGAATTTCCCATTCCAGTAGGTAGTGAGAAGAAATGATTTCCAGACTTTGCCTTGTTGTGGAAGGCTGTATGAGAGGACAAAGGGACCACAGGTAGTGTTTCACAGTATGATCAAAGAGTACAATCATTTTCTACTGAAGAAAAGATGTCACAAAAAAAGCTAAGAGGAAGCAGAGAGAACTCTGATATTCTGTGGCTACTCAGTGGCTCAGCCATGGGTTGTTCCTGAAGGCCAAACCCTGTTTGCCCAGTGAGAGCAAAATGCTATCATAAAGAAGAGATTCATTTATTTAATACCTTCTCAGGGCATTATAAATCTAGAAACACTAAATCCTGACAGTCTTTTAGAATAGTCACAGTTTTGATATGATCTTCCCTTAAATTGTACCTACAGCATATATCATGCCACTTTTTGAATTCTAACAAAGTGTGCACATTGTCTGTTTAGTAAAAATTCTCAAGTTTAACAATATGGGAGTCTCAGCTTCAAGCTTCCCATAGAAACAATATGTACAAGATTTTAAATATATATATGATGCTAGTAAACCACCATCAGTAGGAAGTCGGTTTTGACATACTTTTACTCACTCAGGTTGAGATGCACTATGCAGTCTTGCTGATCCTTTATCTGGGATGGATGTGAGATATTGGGCTTAATTAGGAAAATCATATAGGATACCAGGCTCTATGAGCCAAGCTCCTCTCCCAGTCTCCAATAGAACACTGTTTAGCGGTAGGCTGTTAAATATACTTTTAATGAGGCAAATTCATTAGCATAAATCTGTACTGAATATCTAGTATGAAGATGTCTTTAAAAAGAAAAGATCAGACTTTGCCAATAGATTAATATTTAAACCTCAGCTCTACTATTCATTAGCTGCATTACTTTGTGTAAATTTTCCCAAGTTCTATTTTAACTACAAACTCATTTCATGCTATTAATCTCACATGGTAGGTGAACTAATGATAACTAAACATAGTGCCCAAAACATAGAAATCCTCAATAAAAAAGAGTTCCCACTCTTGTTTGAAGATCTACTTGTTAAAACATTTCAAATAGACTTAAATTTGACTTTCACAGCCAGCCAGGATGAATAAAAAGATATGAATTTATCTTCCCTCCCAAAAAAATTAAATTGACAAAAATATACAAAACAACTTCAGGAAACAAAGGACAATGACCCTCAGTGGAAATAAACCATTAAGGTAAGCCCTTGCTTGCCACAGCCTCCAGGTTGGAGGACAATTCCTGACCAGAAGAAAGAAGAGGAACCCAGGTAGGGTTCAGGATCATTCTGAGGAAGGAGACTGATCTGTAAGAGGAGCAATAAAGGTGGCTGTGGTTTCAGGAATACAGCATAGGAGAGGAGAGAGCAGCAGAGATGGGACTCTGGAAAACCAAAGAAGGCCCCTCTCAAGTCTCTGGGTACTATTTACTCATGTATGTGAGGAAATTATCCAAGACTGGGGAAAGATCCAATAGAAATTATTAGGGGAACACTGTCCAAAGTTCACGAGGGGACAAACACAATGCTTAATCCCAACACCCCAAATGGCAAACTTTATAATTCATGGGGCATCAGTTAGAACACTAAGAAGGTTTTGCCTCAACAATAGGGAAAACAATTAACCCTGCATTAAACATTGCTCTTCTCCCTATTTTAAAAGTTTAGAGGCATGATCCAAAAGATTCAAGTGTTGTCAAATAATGGTTCCAAAACAAAGCTCAAGAATAATTCTATGAATATAAAATAGCCAGCAGCCAAAATGACAAATTGCAGAATATCCAGGATAAAAAAAAAAATCACAAGACATACAATGCAGGAGGAGGATAAAATGCATAATGAGAATAAAAATGAATCAAGGCTGACCCAGAAATGATTGAAATAATAGACAAGGGCATTGAATCAGTTATTATAATTATATCCCAAAAAGCTAGCAGAGAGACTAAACATACTAAATAGAAATACGGAAGATATAAAAAATGAAAAACAACTTATAGAGATGTTACCTATAATATTGAGGTAAGAATGTACTTGCTGAGATTAGTATGTTAGACATTTCAGAATAAAAGATGAGTGAACTTGAAGACAGCTATAGATGCTGCAAAAATGAAGGTGTCAGGAACTACCAGTGAACTATGGGACAATTTCAAGTAACCACATAATGTGTAATTGGAGTCCCCAATGGAGCTGGAAAAAACATTTGAAGAAATAATGGCCAAAAGTTTTCCAATTTTGATTGAAAAAAATGTAAACACACAGATTTAAACACAATAAACTTCTAATAAACTAATGAAAAAAACTATACCAGTAAATTATGACATATACTTAAGTATGACATATGCTAAAGCCAAAGAGGAAGAGGAAATTCTTACAAGCCATTTGGGGATAGAGATGTTATATACAGATGAATAAAGATAAAAACGACAGATTCTTAGTGAAATGATGCAAGCTAAACGGTAATGAAGCAACATCTTGAAGATATGGAAGGAAAAACTCACCAACCTACAAGTTGTTACCCAGTGAAAATATCTTTTAGAGACAAAAATGAGATAAACACTTCTTTAGACACACAAAAAGAGAAAGAATTAATAAGCAGACAACGTAACTACAAAATATGTTAAAGGAAATCCTTCAAGCAGAATGAAATTATATCTGATAAAAATTTGGGATTACATGAAAGAATAAAGAACACCAGGGCCTGATGTGCAGAGGAGGCAGAGCAGACACCAACGCTGGCCCCATGTGCAGAAGAGGCGGAGCAGACACTGACCTGAGCCCCATGCACAGAGGCGGTGGAGGAGACAGGGACCCCAGCCCTGCACGTGGAGGAGGAGACCCACCACACAGTGGCCCCCCCATCTACCAACCGGTGGCTGTCCCTGCCTACATCAGTCTAGAGTCAACAGCCAGGACCAGGAAGATCATCCCCAAGGTCCCTGCAGGACTGGTTACACCAGAGTGAGGTATTGGTAACTTGCAAGGACACTACAAGATTATAGGGTAGAAACTGTAATACCTCAAATCAGCATTGCTAGAGAGGAAGACACATGAAAAATATGAAAAACAAGGAAATAAAATGCCCCAAACAAACCAAGATGCTATAATAATAAAATCCATTGACAGCACAGTAGATGAAATGTCAGAGAAGGAGTTCAGAACATACATAATTAAAATGATCTGTGAAGCACAGAATAACATAAGAGAGCAAATACAGGCAACAATTGATCACTCCAACAAAGAGATTAGAGAACAAATACAGGCAACCACTGATCACTCCAACAAAGAGATAAGAGAGCAAATATAGGGAGCAAAAGATTACTTCGAGAAAGAGATAGACACTTTGAAAAAGAACCAAGCAGAAATCCTTGAAATGAAAGAAACAATAAACCAAATAAAAAATTCAATAGAAAGCATCACCAACAGACTAGAGAACTTGGAAGACAGAACCTCAGACAATGAAGACAAAATATATTATCTTGAAAATAAAGCTGACCGCACAATGAAGATGGTAAAAAACTATGAACAGAATATCCTGGAACTATGGGATAACATGAGAAGACCAAATTTAAGAATTATTGGGATATAGGAAGGCACAGGGGTACAAACTAAAGGAATGCACAATGAAATTCTGATATTATTTATTCAATGAAATAATATCAGAAAATTTCCCAAACATGAAGAATGAATTGAAAAATCAAATACAAGAGGTTTACAGGATACCAAATGTACAAAACTACAACAGATCCTCACCAAGGCACATTATAATGAAAATGCCTACCATACACAATAAGGATAGAATTTTAAAAGCTACAATAGAGAAGAAGCAGATTACATATAGAAGAAACCAATTAGGATTTCAGCAGATTCTCAACCCAGACCCTCAAAACCAGGAGATCCTGGAACATCATATACCAAACTCTGAAAGAAAATGGGTGCCAACCAAGAATCTTATATCCAGCAAAATTAAGCTTCAGATTTGATGATGAAATAAAAACCTTCCATGATAAACAAAAGCTAAAAGAATTTTACAGCAAGAAAGCCTGCACTAGAGAGCATTCTTGGCAAAATATTCCACAAGGAGGAAATGAAAAATAACAATGAAAATCAGAAAAGGGAGGAACTACAGTAAAGGAAAAGTCAATCAAAGGAAAAACCAAATCAAGTTAAAAACCAACAACAAACTAGAATGAATGAGAATGAATACAAGCCATATTTCAATAATAACTCTGAATGCTAATGGCCTAAACTCATCAATTAAAAGACACAGACTGGCAGATTGAATTTAAAAAAAGATTCAAATTGTGGAATTCACAAGGATGTTGACTCAGGGCTATTCCTACAATGGAGAAAAGGACTATGTTAGGAACATCAGCTGAAGATAAAAATTGGTTATTGTGCTATCCAATGAATTCCATATCATTATTCTTCTATAGCTGAATAAGTAAGGCAATTATTTTTCTTTCTTCCTTCAAAATTTTTTCTTTGTTTTTAGTTTCTGTAATTTGGATATGAGATGACTAGGTATTACTTTACTTACTCACCTATTTGTATTTGGTACTTATATCCTATATTCTCTCAAAATCTGTGCCTTTTATCTCATCTTAGTTTTTGAAAAAATTTTCTGATAGTTTTACTTCAAATATTTTTTCTGCTCTGTTTTCTTTTCTTCTTTTTGTATTCTAATTATGTGTGCTTTATTCTTTGATATTGTCCCACAGTTCTTGTGTTGCTTTTATTTCCCTTGTATTTTTGTCTGGGAAATTTTTAATTAACTTATCATCAAGATCATAGTTTCTTCCTTGGCCACAATTTAATTGATGGCATCAGAAGGCATTCTTCCTTTCTGTTGCAGCATGTTTGATTTCTAGAATTTTGTTTTGATTCTTAAAGTTTCCATTTTCCCTAACATAGTTTATAAGTTTTTTCATGCTGCATACTTTTTTCCCATTAGAGTATTTAACATATTAATCATAATTACTATAGTTTTTTTTTTAAACTTGGCAATTCAAACATGCATGATATGTTTGAGTCTGATTTCTATCTTCAGACTACATTTTAGCATGTCTTCGGGCCTGTCTTGTAATTTTTTGTTGAAAGCCAGACATGTTTTATTGAATAATAAAAAATGAGGTAAATAGGCCACTGATAGGAGTATTTATTTTATCTGGTGAGGACTTGTCTGGTGTTTAATGCTTGCTTGCAGCTAAAGGTACCAGAGGCTTTAAGTTTTCATCCTGTACTTTTTTTAACCTCACTGTTTGAGTTTCCTTAAACACTACTTCAAGGAGAAAGAATCTGTGTATTACAACTCTTTAAGCTGTAATTGATTGTTATTATTATTATTATTTTTAATTTAGTTATTTTATTTAAATGCATTTCAAGTCATAGTACATAAACAGAGCTCAGTTTTTCCATTTCTCTGGTTGCAAACCAGATAAAGTCACACCATTTGTGTCTTCATACATGCACCAGGGGTATTAATGACCCTCTCATCGATTGTTATTATTATACTAGATCCTTGCGGTTGTGCAGGACAGATATGGGGCAAAGGAGTTTTTTCTAATTTATCCAGTCCTTAAGTGAGTCTATGTCTGAGGACTATGGTTTCCACAAGTGTTTCATCAATGTGTACCACCCCCACTGGCACCCTTACTCCTGTCTCTAACTGCAATATTCCCAATATTTTTCTTTAAAACTTTGTCCTTAATTGACTTTATTTTTAACTCACAACCTAATCCTATCAGAGACATGAGAACTTTTTTGGAATCTTCAGTGGGAATCTGGAAGGAAAACTGTGGAACTGCGAGGGTTTCCCTCAATCCCCAAGGTTTCCTTAAATTAACCCATATTCTGTCTCCAGCCATTCTTCAAGATTATATATACCAGTTGACAGATCTAGCAGTACATTGTTGGCTTCAAGAAATTTGATTTGTAACTTGATGTGTAATTTGTAACTTCATGTAATTTGATTTTCAGACATTTTTGTTACTGTAAGGATAAGATTGATGACCTTTGATCACTTAACATATCAGAGATGAAACATGAAGTCAGTTTCTTAATTTTAAAACAATATTTAAAAACTTGTTTAATTTTATTCATTCTTTTCATTCCTATACTCTTTTTTCCTTCTCTGATTTTCTTTCCATTTTATCATTCATTTCATTTGGGAAACGCTTTTGTTGAACACAGAAATCCAATGTCATTAATTCTATTTCATGTTTTTAATCTTATTCCTACATCTTCTGTAGACTGTTTTTAATTTCTTCATATAGAATATATGATTTTTATATATTGAGTAGTTTTATGTATCATATAATTTATACTTTATCAGATCTACATTGTATCATTTCTACTCATTCTTTCTTAAACAATATACATAGATTCTATTGGATAATTAAAAATTAATAAATAAATTTTAAGAAAAAGAACAGCAGAAATGTTAACTATTTGGTAAATATAAAGAACGCTTTTCTTACTATTTAAACCTTTTTAAAAGTTAACAGACTGCCGGGCGTGGTGGCTCATCCCTGTAATCCCAATGACATGGGAGACTGAAGTAGGAGGAGTGCCAGTTTGAGCCAGCCTCAGCAACTTAGTGAGGCCCTAAGCAACTTAGTGAGACTCTCCCTGTGTCAAAATAAGAAATGAAAAGGGCTGCGGATGTGGCTTAATAGTTAAGCACCCCTGGGTTCAATCCCCTGTACCAAAAAATTTTTAAAAAAGTTAACAGACCGATGCAAAAATATTTTTTAAAAAAACTTATTGTAGGGGCTGGGATTGTAGTTCAGCGGTAGAGTGCTTGCCTCGCATGCGTGAGGCCCTGGGTTCGATTCTCAGCACCACATACAAAGCAATAAAATAAAGACATTGTGTCCATCTATAACTTAAAAAAATTAAAAAAAAAACTATTGTAAAGTTTATAATCCATATAGAAGTAAAATATATGACAGTGATAGCACAAAGACTAGGAGAGGAGAAATGGGAATATATTTTATAGGGATCTTATAAACAGACTTGAAGTAATACAATAACACTAATAAAATGGAATAAATTTAAAATGTATACTATAATCCTTAAAAGAATAGGAAAAGTAATACAAAATGTTAGTTATAGCTAGTACACTAACAAAGGAGATGAAGCAAATCATAAAAATACTTGTTCATAAATATTAGGCAAAAGAGAGAAAATGGAATAAAGAACATATGACGAATAGAAGATAAATAGCAAAATGATAAATTAAAATAATCCCATTGAATATAAAGGATCAGAACACAATTGAAGGCAGAATTTTACAGATTAGATAAAATAGACCCAATTTCATGCTTTATTAGAAAGCTACAAATGTGTTCAAAGTAAAGAATAAAAAACCGTAAATAAGAAGAAAGTGGGAGTGGCTACATTCATATCAGAACAAAGGATACTCCCAAAGATAAAAAGAGGCATTGCATGATGATAAAGGAGGTCAGTTCCTCAAGAGGATATAATAATTCTAACCCTCAGGACACCTAAAACCAGACCTTCAAGATTCCTGAAGCAAAATCAGAACTGTGAAGAGAAATAGATAAATTTATAATTGCTGTCAGATGCTGTTTTAACTCCCATAGATCCTTGTGCGAACAAATATGCAAAGGTCATCTAGTGGAGAAAGGAGAGCCTTTTCAACACCCATGCCAGAACAATGGGACAGTCACATACCAAACACAACTAAACAGAAGCTCTAATCCATTCCTCACACAATGTACACAAAACCAAAAGCACAATCCATAAAAGATAAAAGACTGATCCATGGATTTCTTCAAAATTAAGAAACTTTGCTCTTTAAAAGACACTGTGAAGAGAGTGATAAGATAAATCCCTAACTGAGTGACAATATCTTCAGATCACATATCTGGTAAAGAACTTGTATCCTAAATATATAAGAAACTCTAATCTGAATAATAAGAAAACAAACAACCCAAAATTTTATAAATAGATGAAAGATTTGAGCAGATATTCACTAAGATAAGAAACACAAGAGGCAACCAGGCACATGAAAAGACATGCAGTATCATTAGCCATTAAGGAATCCAAATTTTAAAAACTAGGGGATACCACTCACAGCTAGTAAAATGGTTAACTGTGACAAGCCCAAGCATACCAAATATTGACGGAAATGTGGAAGAACTGGAACTTCTCTACCTGCTTGTATGACTACAGCATGGTTCAATGACTTTGGAAAGCAATCTTCAGTTTCTGCAAAAGTTAAACACACACCTGCTGTATAAGTCAGTTATTCTGCTTCTTTGTCTTTAACAAAGAGAAAGGAAAGCAGATGTGTATACAAAGACTTGCATAAACATGTGTTTTTCAGCTTTACTGGAACAGCCAAACACTAGAGATAATCCGAATAGCCATTAACATGCTTATGGCTAAACTAAGCAATATATCCATAAAATGGAATATACTAAGAGATGAAAAAGAATAAAGTAAGCATACAATGACATGGATGAATCTAAAAATAATTACACTGAGTGAGAGAAGCTAGAAAGGAGAGTACATACTGTGTATTAGTTGGGACTACTGGAACAAATTACCATAGACCAGGTGTCTTAAACAGCAAACATTTATTTCTTACAATTCTGGAGACTATGAAGTCCAAGATCAAGGTGCCAGCAGATTCAAAGGCCTAGTGAGAGTGCACTTACTAGTTTGCAGATGGCTGTTTCCATGTTGTACCTTTGAGTGGCAGAGAACAGAGCTGAGACAGCAATGCGTCTTGTCCTTTATTAGGGCACTAACCCTAATTACCTAGTTACTCTCAAAAGTACCACTTCTCCTAATACTATCACTTTGGGGGTTAGGGTTTCAGCATCTAAATTTCAGGAGGACACCAATATTAAGCCAAGTAAAGGACTATAAAATTCCATTTACATAAGAATCTAGAAAATATAAACAAATCTATAATGACAGAGAACTACTCATTCCCAAGAGTTGCCTGGGAATGACACTGGAGAGAATAGAAAAGAGCAATTAGAAGGGATTTAAAGAAATTTGGGGGATGGGATGCCTAAGGTGTGTTTATTTTGTCTGGGATGATGGCTTCACAGATGTACAAGCATTAAGTCTTATTAAGTTGTGCATTTTAAAGGCATGTGGCTTTTTGTATGCTAATTTTACTTCATTAAAATTATAAAAATAGTTGAGTCCAACCTATTTGAAATATGGCATTTCACAATTGCATTACAAACCCTTTCTCTAGTATTTGCCTCAGAACTAATGTCCCATGGATTTTAATACGTTTTACTCAAAAAGGGGATTCCATAGTTTTATAACTGAAATAAGTCTAGGCCAAACACAGTTAATCAATTTCTTTTGGGCAGGACTTCTAAGAATTTTTAATATGTGAATTTCTGGTAAGGATTATTATGCAGTATTTTCCTAGCTAAAAGTCAATTTTGTAGGACTAATATTTCTTGGACTTTTAGTTTGGAACATGATAGCACAAAGACATTGTGATATTTTAAAGTAAATACAGTTGCTATAGTGAGACTTTTGAACTTTCTGTACATGAACTATTTAAATTTACGATTAAGGACAGAGGTGTAGCTCAGTGACAGAGTGCTTGTCTAGCATGTGTGAAGCTCTGTGTTTGATTCTCAGCATCAACAAATACAAAATTACAATCCGACAATATAATCTCCATCTAAATTTAAGCACGTAAGCAGACTTTAGAAACACAAAAGTTTGTTTTTCAAACTAATATCTGACTGCTTTCCAATGAATGTTATGTGTGGGATTTTTAAAAAATAATAGACTTTTTGGAGCAGTTTTAAGGTTTACAGAAAAACTGAGTAGAAAGTACAGACTTCTTATATCCCTGACACTCCTCTAATTTCCTCTATTAACATTTTGCATTAATGTGGTATATTTTTCAGAACTGATGAGCCAATACAAATAACATTATTACTACCTTAAGTTCACAGATTACATTAGGGTTAGCTCTGTGTGTTGTCCAGCCTGTAGATTTTGACAATTGTATAGTGGCATGAAGATATAACAATATCATACAGAAATAGTTTCACTGCTCTAAAAATCCCATATGCTCCACCTATTTACCTCTCCCTGCCTCCTCCAACCTCTACCAACCACAGATCTTTTTCATTGTCTTCACAGTTTTGCCTCTTGTAGAATGTTGGATAGTTGAAATCACACAGTATGCAACCTTTTCAGATTGGCTTCTTTCACTCAGCAAAATGTGTTTACCTTTCCTCCACATCTTTTCATGGCCTGCTAGCTTGTTTGGGTTGCTAACTAATATTACATTGTATTAATGCACCACAGTTTGTTTATCCATTCATCTATTGAGGGACATCTTAGTGACTCTCAAGTTTTGGCAAATATAAGTAAAGTTTCTATAAATATTTATGTGCAGATTTTTACAAAGACATAAATTTTCAACTAATTTGGTAAATACCAAGGAGTACAAGATCCAATTGTATCTTTAGTCTTGTAAGAAACTGCCAAACTGTCTTCCAAAGTGGGGGTACCATTTCTTTCATTCCCACCAGCAATGAATGAGAATCCCTACTGCTCCACCTCCATGCTAGCACTTGGTGTTGTGTGTTCTGGACTTTAGTCATTCTAATGGGTACAGACTGGTATTGTCTCATTCTGTTTTCTTTTTTTCTTTATTTTGCAACTCCCCAATGACATAATGTTAAGCATCTTTTCATTAGCTATATTGTTACCAGCTTCATTGTCATCTATATATCTTCTTTTCACATGCAAGTTTAATCTTTGGCCTGTTTTAAAAAATAGGTAGTTTTCTTCCTGTTCAGTTTTAAGAACTCTTTGTGTATTTGGTATACTACTCCTTTATATTGTGGAAATATTTTATGCCAGACTTGGTTTGTCTTTCATTCTTTCAATGCTGTCTTTTGCAGAACAGAATTTTTAATTTGAATGAAGTCCAACTTATCAATTTTTCTCTCATGGATTTTGTTTTTTTGTGTGGTATCTAAAAAGTCACATCATCAGATCACCTAGATTTTCTTCTGTATTAATCTTGAAGGAATTTTTTTTGCATTTAAAATTGAGGTCTGGTGATCCATTTAAAGTTTGTGAAGGATGTGGTATCTGTATCTAGATTTACCTTCTTTTTCCATGTAGATTCAATTATTCCAACAATATGTGTTGACAAAATTATACTTTTTCCATTGAATCACTTTTACTCTTATCTGAAAGATCAGTGGACTATAATTGTGTGGGTCTATTTCTGGACTCTTTTTTTTTTTTCTGTTCCACTGACTTCTTTGTCTATTCACACACCAGTACCACCTGTCTTAACTACTGTAGTTTTAGATTAAGTCTTGAAGTCAGTAGGGTCAATTCTCCGATTTTGTTCTTCAATACTCTCTTAGCTATCCTGGGTCTTTGGTGTTTCCATATATACATTAGAAAAAGTGTGTTGGTATCGACAAAATAATTTCTAGGATTTTGACTTGGAATACACTGAAACTAAAAATCAAGTTGGAAAGACCTGACATCTTGACAGTATTGAGTTTTAAATTTAGAATTTTTTAATAAATTAATAAAGGCAAGTGTACCCTAGCTTTATTCTTGTAGCTTTATCCTGATTTTACTCCTTCTCTCTAGGACTTGTCCAATATATCCTACTTTTCTCTTGTCATTTGCCTTTTTTCACTTTAAAACATGATTTCTGCCCCAAACTCATAACCAAAACTAGATAAATCAGCCAGGAATCTTGCATCAATACCTTGACAAGTCACTTAATCAATGTCATTTGAATAAATAAATGAATGACTTACAAATATTGCATTTTAGACATCTATGAGTAGAAGAATCCATTGTAATGATAATGGAGCTTCTTTGAATTAGTCTTTGTCTCTAGACTAGGTGTGCTTAGATTATTGACAAGTCCTTATACACCTAGTTCCTTAAATACAAAGCATAAATTATATGCTCCATTAAACAATACAAATATGTGGCTGTAGCTGTAGCTCAGTGGTAGAGCGCTTACCTAGCATGCATGAGGCCCTGGGTTCAGCACCACATATAAATAATAAATGAATAAAGTAAAGATCCATCAATAACTAAAAAAAAAATTAAAAAAAAAGCAATACAAATATTCCTTCTAGACCCGCATATACCTGTCCTTGAACACAGCAATCAATAGTCATAATATATTCCATAAGGCACCTTGTTCCTTGTTCAAGCTTGACTTAAGCGTTGCCTGTGGGGCAGAGTAGCTTACTGTTGTTCAGTGAGAGTGTGGTCAGAGGCTCCTTGTACCAGTAAAACTTCACCTAGTGTTGAGGGTCCATGTGTAGCTTAGGGAATGCTTTCAAGTCACCCCCACATCTGCTCTGATAGCTCCTGTGTGTGTGTGGCAGGGCAGCTTTGCACATCTTTAGTTCATGAGACTATCAGTTACAGAATGGATATTTTCAAGATGGCACTGCAATATGATATCTGTGGGTGTTCTGTGACTCAGAACTTGAATTTTCTTCTCACCCAAGGCATTTTTTTAAGATTATGCAAATATTTCCTCAATTT
>CM053403.1:76118729-76224020 GCA_028644305.1 Xerus rutilus | reverse complement strand
TTGGGGGAGGAGGGAGGAAGGAAAGGGAAATGGGCATAGTAATGATGGTTATTTGAGATGGTCATTACTACCCCTGGCACATCTATGAAGACTCTAATGGTGTGACTTTATTTGGTTTGCAATCAGAGAAATGGAAAAACAGAGATCTGGTTATGTACTATGACTTGAAATGCATTTAAATAAAATAACTAAATTAAAAAAAAAACCCAACAAATATTTCCTCAATTTGATTAATACTTTATAGCTTTCCATGAATCTATTCTTTTGGAGTTTGACTGGGCAGGCCAATGCTCCTACAAAAAAATTCTTGAAGAAAATTTCAATGCACTGGAGGAAAGCACACTATAGAAGAGGCCATTTCAGCATTCTAAAAAAGTACCAACCTTTTAGCAGACATATATTGTTAATTACAATAACACCATCTTAAAAATGTACATGCTATCTACTTTCTAAGGCACTTTCACAGACATAATATCACTTTATAGTCCTGAGAAACTGTGAAGAAGAAACCAAGAAATCTGCCTGAAATCACAGAGTAAAGTGCCTGGCATTATCTCAAACCCATCGCTCATTGTTCTTTCCACCATTTCTGAGCTTTCAAGTCATTTCATTATCTCAAAATCATGCATCTTGTAAAATTAAAAGTACATATCAAAAGCCTAGAAAAGAATGCTAATTTTGAGCCATTTTCATATTATTTTATCTCCTCTGACAAAAAGAAAAGTTATGCTATTCTTTTCTTTTCTCAGTAACTTCTTGCAACTTCAAAGTAGTAAGAGAATTGACCAACTCCTGCAATGAAATAGATTAGGACTTGCCTTTCCATTTCTGAGAAAAATGAAGTTTATATAAAGAAGAATTTTGAGCTCTATAAGAGAACATGTATTTTCCTCTTCATCCTCTTAGGTTCCTCAACTCTGCACTAAGCTTCAGTACTAGAATGGATCATTGTTCAAAATTATGGAAAATGGCAACTATAAGAAATGAAATGAGTGACTTCTCATACATGTATGTGTGTGTGTTTGTGTGTGTATGATTGTGTGGCTGTATAGCATTCAAACTATAATACAAACAAGGCTATGCTTCACCATAGAGCAGAAGAAAAAAAAAACCCTAGATAATTGTATAGCAAATGTTTCTGGTCAGATGAAAACGAACTATAAAAATAAAATGTTTGAGTCATTTTTTTAAATAAATCTAGATGTCAGTTTTAATGCTTTTTTTTAATATTTGTTTTTTAGTTGTAAGTAGACAGAATATCTTTATTTTATTTTTATGTGGTGCTGAGGATCGAACCCAGTGCCTCACGCGTGCTAGGCGGGCACGCTACCACTGTGCCATAACCCCAGCCCCCAGTTTTAATGCTTTGACATTCACTTGATTTCTATTTTTTTCCAAGTTAGGGAACTAAAAAATCGTTCTCTTTAGGTAAAGTACTATAATAATAGACACTGGTCCTGGATCCAGTACTAACAGGCTCTTTATGAGTAGGCATGATGCCTCATATTTGTCAGTATTAGCATCCTCACTTGCAAAATGGTGGGTTGGGAGTAAGTCTTTTTTATCTATGGTTTTCCTACCACTCTAAATTCCTTTTTACAAGCCTTTTTTGCCAGTGTCAGAGGCATGTCTTATGCTCAAGGAACTTCCTTATTGGAGTGTCTAACTTCCTTATTAAGTGCTCTCTCCTTCCCATCAGGCTGAAATTGTAAATTTTTGTAAAATAACATTCTGTGAAACAGAATGTTGATGTACAAGGTTAGATGTCAATAGTGCAAATCTTCATTTTATATATGAGAAAATTGAGAGTCAGGAAGGGTAAATGATTTGTTCTTAATAAGAATCTGTTTCCTTCTTTTTATGATTAATAAAAATGTTTGCACACCTCCACATACATGTGATTGGAAAACACTATCCAGAGATTTGTGCGATAGTTGACCCTTTTGTTGTAAGGAAATTCCACTTGTCACTGTTTTTTATTAATATCCATTATATATGTTACTGAGAAATAATTTCAAGTAATGAAACACATCACATCAAACACCTGTATTGCACTAACTTTACAGCATACTTGTTCCATACACCATCTCATTTAATTATAGCAAAACTGAGTTAAGAGGCACATATTGAGCATCTTTATTATTTGCTGCTTCTGCTAAGACCAAAAAGAAACCCCCCCCCAAAAAAAACAAAACAAAAAGCAACCCACTATTCATGACCTTTCAGCATTGCTGGCAGACAAAGTTATAAAATTAATGTTCCTTGACCTCAGGATCTATGTCTTAGACACATGCAGAGAAGAGAGTAATTCATGGTACATCAAGGGAAATAGGCCTTCAAAATGTCCAGGATGGTTTCCAGGTAATAGAAAAAAAAAGCTCATAAAACTTAAGTCATAAATATGCTGAATCAATTAAGATTTTTCTGGAAAATGTTACGACCCATTTGCATATCAATTTAGGAAGCATTATTTGGATGCCATCTGTTCAATATCTTATCTCTGACACTAGAGTATTTCTTGAGCTTTTTATTGACATATAGTATACATACAGAGAAGTTCACAAATCACAGGTGCACAGCTGGATGAGTTTCCACAAAGCAAATGCTCATGCACCCAGCACCCAGATCAAGCAAAGTGCATCTCCAGCATCCTAGACTACCTTCTGTGTCCTCTTCTAATTAATAGCACTCCAAAAACACTCTCCTGGGTTCATTTGGTCTGGTTTTGAATTTTTGTAAAGAATGTTACCATAAGTCCTTGTCTTGCTTAATATTATGTTTCTGACCTTCACCTATGTTTCTATATGTTGTAATAGTTTGTGTAGTCTCATCTATATGTAGTATTCAGGTATATAATTATATTTCAACATAATCTATCCATTCAACATATTATCCTTTCTAATGTTGCAGGCATTTATATATTTTCTAGTTTCTGGCTATTACAAATCATACTCTCATGAACATTCTTATGCATGTGTTTTTTACTAAATAACATATATGGAGATACACATATATATGTGTGTTATTTATGTATGTGTGTGTTATAGTATAATGTTATTTAGTTATAAACATATATAAATATATATATACATATATATACACATACACACATCTTTTTCCTTGCTGTGACATTAATGACACATATTTACAGCTTTAGCAGATAATGAAAGCCAGTTGTCTGAAATGGCTGTACCAATGTGCATTCCCATTAGAATTGTATGAGAGTTCCAGTTGTGCACATCCTCATAAGCAGCTGGTATTATTACTAAATGACATTATTTTAATTTTACTGCATATAATCTAAAAAGCAAATGATTTTGAAGCAATGGGCCTTTATATAACAAAAAACATGAATAATCTTCACAGGAAAGCTAGATATGTTCAATCTGTCTTGACTCAAGGAAGTTTGAGAGAGATACAAAACACATGGATTCATTGCAAGTATGCTGCTTGAGTTGGCATGATTTTTTTTTTTTTCTTAATGGTGTTGAGGATTGAATCTAAGGCCTTGTGCATGGGAGGCTAGCACTCTACCACTGAGCTATCTCCCCAGCCCAGCATGATTGTTTTAATGTGTGAGTCAAAATCACTCACGAGTTTTAGCTGAAGGATTCTGATACTGGTTTGAAGATCCATGCATTAACTAACATAAGGAAAGTTTGGATATTTTGAAAGAGTTGAGGATTAAAGTGATTTCCCTCCAGTGGGTGCAGGAAAACTAGCACCAATTCATTTCTGAAATGGTTAAAGTTGTGATTTCTATATAGTTTATAGTGTGAAAATAATTGGGCAACATCAGCCTAATGAGCTATCAACATTGATTGCTTATGAAACCAAATGCCACAATTCTTCCCTACTTCCACAACTGAGGGCCAACAATGTAATTACAAGGGAAATCAATAAAACCAAAAGAGCTTTCACAGCTTAAGTTATATTTTGGTTTACAGAAAAATTATAACAATTATGGATCATTTATCTTTGATTTTTAAATTTAGAAATAATGATCAGCTGTGGTAGATCTAAGAAACATTTCTCCCTCAAGCAAAGCAGAAAGTCCAGAGCTGTGAAAACCCACTGATAGTACAAAACTCACTCTTGTCAAGCCTTTCTAACTCACTGGCATCACCAGTTTCCCCTTTTCCTCGCTGTCAACTGATCCCTAACCATATTATATTTGGATTGTTACCAACATCAACTTTTCCTTTTCCAAGCTATTGCTACTAAACTTTTCTTCCAAAAAACAATGTAAAGATGTGCCCCTATATTTTGCCACCTATAAATCACCAAACTTCATTTAGTCATGAACCCTTTCATTCAAAAAATACTTGTTTATACCTGTTATGGTTTAGAGGTGAGGTGTCCCCCAAAAGCTCAAGTGTGAGACAATGCAAGAAGGTTCAGAGGAGAAATGACTGGGTTGTGAGAGTCTTAACCCAATCAGTGAATTCATCCCCTGATAGGGATTAACTGAGTGGTAACTGAAGTAGTAGGGTGTGGCTGGAGGAGGTGGGAACTGGGGAATATATTTGTATCTGGTGAATGGAGTCTCTCTCTACTTCCTGATGATGTGAGCTGCTTTCCACTGTCACATTCTCCCACCATGATGTTCAGCCTCACCTTGAGCCCCAAGGAATGGAGCTGGCCTTCCCTGGACTAAGACCTCTGAAACTCAAACTTTTTCTCCTCTACAATTGTGCTGGTTGGGTCCTTTAGCCACAAAAGCAAAAGAAACTGACTAAAACAATACCTATCTAGAAAAACCTCCAAAAAGAGTCTGAGGGTAACAATATTTTATCATCTCTAATCTAATCTGATAAATAAAATATTTAAGCCCCTAGTATAAAATTTACATGAAGTTTACAAAATAGCCCTTTCTACATATGTCTAATTATAGACTACATTTCTATCTGATGGAAAAATTGTGGGATAAATGACTTCTGAATGTCTTGGTAGTGTGAAGATTCAGTGAGCCCATTAAGAGAATCATTCTCTTCCCTGTGTTTACATGAAGTGACTCATGCCTACATTACATTTAGAGCAGACCGTAAACTCCTAGTAGAAATGAAGCGCCTTCTTTGTATTAATCATTTCACAACATCAAATAAAATTACACAGATATAACAATAATAATCATCTGATTATTCATTAAGAAATAAACTTTAAAAGATAATGATGACAGCTGACCTCTATTGGGCGCTTTCAATGTACCAAACACTGTCGATGCAATTTTATTTTCACATTTACTTTTAACGATGCCCCTAGAGTCTTTATCCCCTATTACATGATAGGGATCTGAGGATCAAATAAAGCAATTTGCCCAAGGCCACATAAACTCAGCTTTGTCTGTGCCCTTAATCACCATGCTTTCCCAAAAGAACATGCCCTTGGCAGGAAAAGGGAAGAGTGTTATCTATCACAATAACTGATTGGTCATCAAGAAGAGCCATTTTTCAATCTACACATCAACTACTGACCACAGAAAGTCTCTCAGTAAATTAGACATTCATTTTGAGTCATTCTCCTGATCTTATTACCATGGTAATGTAGTTTTTTCCTTTTATTCTCTCATCATTTCAGGAAAAAGTCATATTCTGTAAAGAACAATATTATTGAAAAAATGTACTGAACTAGGTGTTTTCAATTAGGATTCTGCTCTTATAAGGACTAGAGATGTTAGCCAAAGTTCTGAGGCTGAAACTCAGAGACCCAGGTCATGAACTGGCCAGAAGGACCATTCAGACAACAAATATTTAAAAAGCTAAATATGGACAATAAGTTCGTTGGACATAGAAGGAGGAGACATTACCTTGTACACAGTCCTATCGTTTTAATACCATTAACTGCATTTCAAACAAAATGTTATGGACACTCAAAAAAGGAAGGCAAAGGCTGTTTGAATAGGTGTTCTTTAACTTCAGCACCCTGCTTAATACTCTCCTTCATAAAACTATGCCCTCAGCTCTGGTCTATCTAGGAAGAGAGAATTAAAGACAGGCTCCTCCTTGAAATGAGAGGTTGAGGATCACAGCAGCTGAGGTCTTGTGTCCCATGAGCCAAGACAGGGAGATGAAGACTCAGCTGTTTCACCAAATCACATAATCAGAGTTAAGTCATTTTCCTGATTAATGTAACCATTTCCTGTTTCTGTCAAAGGCAGGCATGTGGAAGTGGACTTAAACTGCAAAAGGAAGGATTAGGTGCCCAAGGTGAAAGAAATCCTGATACTAGTAACTAGTAGAAATAGTTACCATTTGCTGAACAGTTGCAGTTGGCCGGCCACTGTGTCAGGCACTTTACAAGAATTGTTTTAATACTCGTTAGAGCCTGTATGGATAAGTAGTTCCCCTTTTTCAGATGAGGACATTGAAACTTTAAACAGTGAGAAACTTGTTCAAGCCCAAGCAATTAACCAGTGGCTTTGCCAGACTTGCCACCCAAGTTGGTCCAGACGTCATGTTCTTTTCATCATGGAACATTTCTTAAACTATAGATTTTGAAACACCAGTTTTGTGGAATAGAGATATTACATTTGGAATAAATGTGTTTGTGAAATACTGGGTTAAAAGCGGCTGGGGTTGTGGTAGAGCGCTTGCCTAGCATGTGTGAGGCACTGGGTTCAATTCTCAGCACCACATATAAATAAATAAAATAAAGTTCATTGAAAACTAAGAAATTTTAAAAAGGTGAAAGTTTAAAAAAATATTTTAAGCAAATTTCTTTACTATCAACTGTCAAAATGCACTAGAAATATGCATGACAAATCCCCAGTGGAGGATTCTGGGGTCTAATCTCTACCTTTTCCAAACCTGTTTTGCCGTGGCCCTCCTTGAATTCTGCTGTAACTAGAATCTCCAAGAACTCATGTTGCATGGGACAGAATTCAGGAAATTAGTGCTATCCTAATCTGTCTGGGAGTCTCCTTTAGAAAAGACATTTTAAAAAGTAAGAGGGTTAGTTAATATAAGAAGCACAGAGGGATGGGGCTGTAGCTCAGTGGTAGAGCACTTGCCTAGCATGTGTGAGGCACTGGGTTCCATCCTCAGTACCACATAAAAATAAATGAATAAAATAAAGGCATTCTGTCCATGTACAACTACAAAAAAATTAAAAAAAAAAAGAATCACAGAAACAGGACAACACAAATCTTCAGGGGCTACTTGATTTCCCTCATTCCCACATTTGGCAACATATTCTGGTTGGTCTTTCTTAGTGAATACCTGAGGGATGACCAATTCAACTCCCACATAATTCCTAAACATCAGGAATTTCTCCACTTTCTACTTTATCTCCTGTCCTCCCCAAATTAATCTCTAGAGTCAACTCACCAAAAACAGTGCCACCAAAGAACAATGGAACAAACCTGTGTTGGTCAGCTTTTCACCACTGTGACCAAAACATATAACAAGAACACTTTAGAGAGAAAAGACTTATTTTTGGCTCATGATTTCTGAAGTTTCAGTCCATGATGACTGGCTCTTTTAATGAAGCATTTCCCTGTAAATGTGCACTAACAAAAGCAGTAGATATTTCTTTTCCCCTCTTTGACATAAGGTAATTAAAGAAAGAGAAGTGTAAACAAAGGAGATATAATGTAGAAATAGTTGATATAGGTAGTTTTTGAATGTCTAAATTCTGTGAGTCTCGAGGTATAATCCTATACTTGCCAATTCCTAGGTCCCAGAGGTGAGGACCTATCATACTTATTTCTCTAATCCCCCCGGTTACCAACTCGCAATTGTAATCCAATCTTCCTATTCACTTAATTCTTTTGAGATCCACTAAGGGTGGAAAAAGTGAAGTGAATAGGAGGATTGGATTCACTTTTTCTGAGATCCACCCTTAGTGGATCTCAAAAGAATTAAGTGAATAGGAGGATTGGATTACAATTGCTTGATTCAGAAGAAAAAAGATTTAAAAATTGTATAAAATATACTCTTACAAATTTCAAATAAGTTCTCTTCTTGGATAAAATTCAGAAATATTTTATGCAATCCTGTATGATTATTAATGCCTTGGAAATATAATACTCCATTATGATTTTAAGTAGGTAGAAAAACTGACTTTGTGCCTTAAAGAAAGAACCTGCCTCCAGCTATCCTCTACCTATGTTCTCCTTCTTGCAACTAAACGTATACTGATACTCTCTTTAACTCATAATTATTTAGCAATAAGCAGAGAAAAACAACAACATATTTGTGCACAAAGTATTTCCAAACATTTATGTGGATACCTGAGAAGTATTTTCAATTAATATCAAACAGTATATTTTACTTAGATCCTCATGATATTTCAAGTGCAACCTGAGACCAGGAGATTTTAGGCTGGCAAGCACCTTGATGCCCTCTCCTTCCTCATTAATAAATGAGGGAACTGGAACCCTGAGGGCTGCAGTAACAATTCAGGACAAGAAACAAGCCTCCCAGTTCCTGGCTCAATATCCCAAGCTAGCCCTTTCCAAAATCGACCCTACCCTGTTGACCTGGGGAGCTCTCTCAGTGGATCAAAGAATCACCTTCACTAGAAACAGTTTCTTTGGTTTATTTTTTGCTTTCCACATTGTTTCACATCATTCCTTCCTGGGGCTTTGGCTGTAAGACTTTCCTCCCTAGCAAACAGAGATCTTATTTGTGTTACCAACTAAGGGAGATTACATGGTGAGCTTTGAAAGGAAGATCTGCCTGATAGACACATGTAGGTAATGAAAAAAGTAGTAACTTTAGCAGTGAATTCATCTTTCAAGAATGTCTCTTGAAATTCACCAGGTGTTTCTTCTATTAGAGAACAAACATTTACAGACTTAGCTAGATCACTTATAAGACATACCCTTCAATGTTTATGCATCATGATATTTCTTAAAACAGGCAACTCCACAGAGTTAACCCAAAAAAAAAAAATATATATATATATATATATACAATAGAGCCAATTTTACATATATGTATAGATATTTTACATATATGTATATATATATGTATTATACACATATATATGTATTTTTAAATACAGAGCAATTAATGTATAGGAGAAGAAAAAACAAAACTCTTGGCCCAGCACTCAGACTCCACCTATAATTGTATCTTTAATAATAGTTCACTGGGCAACAAGTTCTTTTTTTTTGGTACTGGGAATTGAACTCAGGGTACTCAATCACTGTTTTAATAGCACAGTAATGTACAGAGAATAAGTTGGTGCATAATGGGTACACTGGGTTTAATATACACTTTAGATATGCTTATTTTTAGTTATGTATTTATTTGTATGATTAACTTTTTCCACATAATGGGTCAAGTATTTTGTTGGCATTGCCTTTGCTAAAATAAAGGTAATCTGAAAATAATCTAAATAATAGTCATTCCTTAGTGAAAACAATTTTTTTTCTTAAATTATAGTATTTCTTGACATGAAAGATGTATCTCGGGGATACTTTCTAGTTCTTTAGGCTTAAAGGAATCAAAAGGTGGAGGGAAAAGAGAAATGCATGCCAGAAGTCCCCATGTCACACTGGGTCTGCACTTACATCCTTGGGGTCCCTTCCCATCTGGGAAGGGAGAGTGAGCCTGGCTAGTGGAGTAGGACAGGTCTGCTCTGTGTCCTATTGCATAATGTCAGTCAATTGGGGCGGAACTCAGGGGCTGAGCAGTTTATCAGCCATGGAGCTCTTGGGAAATCTCACCACTGAAGAGTGGACCCCCAGGGAGCAGGACACTATTCACTCTACCATCTGACTTCTGCTTCCTATTGGACTTCTTTTAGCAGGAGAAATGATTTCTTAGAGGTACGGCATGTCCAAATTTATTGTTTTATTTACTGGCTATTGAATTAAATGAGAAAATCCACCATAAGAATTCCTTAGCAACACTGAAAGGTCATCTGTCTTATTAAATTCTATCCTTTTATAGCACTCCTTCTATCCAGAATTTTTAATAGTTGCTTTACAATCCAAGATTTGGTCTCAGCAGTCTTCTTTGCATGAAGCACCTGTTTTGGTCAAGTTCAAAAAGCCTGTGTACTCATTAAAAATGATGCATTTGAGGGAGTACATTTCTAATAATTCTGAAGTTTTTATTTGCATTGTCAGCATGCCCACATTTAAGCACTTGTGAAACACACACATGCATTTTAAGTACACAGATGCACAGATGTCACTTTGAAAAAATTCTTCAGCAGATCTGAATTCATTGGTATTGAAGCAGAAGAGTCCCTTTTTAATAATACAGTATATATAACCTTATTCCCTATATCATTTAAAGAATAATGTTTCTTTTGATGACTATGCATGGTTATGATTTATTTCTGATTACTCTCCATATAACATCAGCTTGACCTAAAAATCTGATTCAAAACATTAGTCAAATGTTTTCATTGTGTATTAGATTATATGCATTCAGGTGTATTTCTTAATGTGCATTTATTTAATTCCTAGAAATGCTGGTGTTTATATTATAGTCTTCTTCTTATTATTAATGCATCTAGTTTGAGTTTTTCTCTTCAATCTACCATTCATGTTTATGGTTGTCCACACATTTTAACTCATTTTGAGATACTGGAGTCAGTTCTGTATGATATAGGATAGGGCACCTGAGGGGTCACCATGACACAAAGTTAACAGATTCTGACTTGCAGCTTGGTGGACCTGTAGGTAGGCGTCATCTCTTCCTCTGGTCCCCTACCACTGCATTAACACCCTTTGAGTATCCTTGATCAAATGCCAAGAGCCCACCAAACTGCAGGTGCCAGTATGTGCATAGTCTTTGGCAACATCTCAGATGAAAAGCTACAAAACACCGAGCAGAGTGGCTTTAAAGTCAGACAGACTCAGTTTAAATCCTGCTCTGACACTTAATCTGTGAAATAACCTTGGGCAGGTTATTTTACAGCTCTCTGACTTCCTGAGATAAAATTAATCATATAGAGTTACAGCAGGCTTTAATATGGTTGGCTGTTCAGAGTGATGGTTACAGGAGTAGCTTCCCACGTTCCAGTCCTGTTCTTCCATGCTCTACCTCCTTGACCTTAAGCAAGTCAACATAAATCACTCTAAATCTTGGTTTCTTCGTTTGCAACACAAGGATAATAATTATAACTTCTTACAGGGTTTTGGAAGGATTAGATTTTAAAAGTGAATGAAAACCATTTTTCACAATGCTTGGCACATAGTAAGCACTCAATATTAGCCATTTATCTTTTATGAAATCCATCTCAAGTTCCTAGCACTTGTAGGTATACAACACCCTGGAACATCTGTCCCTCTTATGCTCCTCTGGGGTCTCTGTTCTCTGGTCTAACCAATACTGAGAATGAGAAGGACTGCAGAGCTAGTGAACCAAATTTATATTTGTAAAATGTCCTGGAAAATATACTTTATTGTTCAACTTATAGGTCTTGTTGTTTTAAGCCTTTAAAATTATCTCTATCATTGAAATATGTAATCCTTAAACTGTGGATTCTGGCGGGGAGGTGAGGGAAGCAGACTTCAGTTCCTTTCTCTACCTAAATATCTGTGTTTATTTTTGACTGGAACAGTTGCAGCTGATGTAAACACTCAGCAATCAGGGCACTTTGAAAATGTTTTCTATTTTCATTAAATAGTGTTTATCCTAAAGAAAAATGCTTTATGCCTTCAGCATTACTTTTAGAATGTTACATATTTATGACATAATAATATGCCACTTTTGGAACTTTTTTACATTTAGGTTTCTAAAAAAATGACATTTACATAATTTTTCCTCAAGCATTTATGTAATTCTCTGAAGTACTCTTTTTACTATACATATACATATTCCTTTCATCTTCTAATAGTAGATTTGTTTATCTCCTCTTTGAATCAGAATATTTTAGATGAATATTGAGGTAATTATTGACTTAAAAAATCATGCAATCAACAGCTGGGTATGTCTGTAAATGATATACATATTTCATCAGTTTTAATACTCAGTCTTTATAGGAAACTTTATATAAGATGTATTTTAAAATTACTTTTGATACATAGTTTATAAATAAAGGTGGCGGGCTGAGGTTGTGGCTCAGTGGTAGAGCACTTGCCTGGCATGTGTGAGGCACTGGGTTCGATCCTCAGTACCACATAAAAGTAATAAATAAATAAATTAAATAAAGTTATAAATAAATACATAAAAGTGGCTTAACTCCATCGTATAATTTATTGTGGATTTCTGAACTTTCAAAATGTGGAGGACTTTCTATATCCATCTACTATTGGTTCCTAATTTATGTGTATTTGTGCATGTGTACACATATACATCAATATATTATATGTAAATACATAGTATATCAAATTAACAGCAGGACATGCTATTAATATATTCAAGATCCATCTTCCAGTTATCATCTTTTTCCAAACTCTCCCTTCTGCTACTACCACTACTGATCATGAATATTGCGCCATCCATGCCCATTCAACTAATTATGAGAGCAGAGATAAAAATTCTGTTTCTGTGCTCTGCATTCCTTCTCATAGTCTCTTCACCCTCCCCTAGACACCGTCTTTATCCCAACACACACAAACTCCACTTCCTCCGTGCGTGCTTTGGATCTTAACTGTCCCCCAAAGGCCCATATGCTAAAGGCTTAGTTATTAGCCTGTAGTGCTACTTGGAGGTGGTGAAAACTTTTGGAGGTGGGCTCTAGGAGAAGGAAGGAAGGAAGGTGTTTTAGTCAGCCCTTTTTTGGCCACTCTGACTAAAGGATCTGATCAGAACGATTTTAAAGAAGGAAGGTTTATTTGAGGGCTCACGGTTTCAGGGGTCTCAATCCATAGACAGCAGGCTCCATTCCTCCGGGCTTGAGGTGAGGCAGAACAGCATGGTGGAAGAGTGACAGAGGGAAGTGGCTCACATGATAATGAGGAGCAGAGAGAGACTCCACTGGCCAAATACACATATATACCCCAAAGACACACCTCAATTCCCACACTCTACCATTTCAGTTACCACTCAGTCAATCCCATCAGGGGATTAATTAACTAATTGAGTTAAGACTCTTATAATCCAATCATTTCTCCTCTGAACCTCTTGCATTGTCTCACACGTGAGATTTTGGAGGACATTTCATACGCAAACAATAACAGAACATCACTGGGAATATGCCCTTGAAGGAAATCTTGGGATCCAAGCCCCTTCCACTCTCTCTCTTTTTTTTTCTAGCTGCCATGAAGTGAGAAGCTTTGTCCAATCTATCATGTGCTCCCCACCATGATGTTCTGTCTTATCACAGGCCCAACAGTAGTGGGACAACTGATGGAGGACGGAAACCTCCAAAAATAAAATAAATCATTCTTCTTATAAGGTGATTATTTTAGGTATTTTGTCATAGCAAGGGAAAGCTGATTAACACACATGGTTATAGTGAGGATTGCTTTACCATATTTTAAAATGTGTTATTTTCTGTTGTTTTTGCATATAAGTAAACTATACATATATAAGATATAAAATTAGTTTGCATATAAATATATCTTTATGCATGTCCATATAAAACAATGAAATTATTTAACATATGACTATACACAATCTTGTTTCCCTCTCTTTGGTCAAAGATGGTGTCCTTTCCAGATCTTCATGTGGTACTAGAGAAAGCGAATAGTTCCTTTTCCAGTAACTCCACAGCCTGACAGCAAAGTGTTACTGTTCACAGGCATTTCCTTTTTGTGTATAATATTTTCTAGAATGTAACTTGGAGCAGGGAAGGGGGTAGAAACAGGGGAATGGCACATATTCTTCTGTATATGTCTTTATGTATTAAGTTGCAACCTTCACAGATGTTAAAATTGGATGTTCTCCACCACCTTTAAATTTTATCAAAAGGAGTCTGGGTTAATAAATAGGCCGGAAGAAAGTTGATCTAAATTAAACAAAAGATCAGGGACCATTTTATCCCTAGTTCCTAGATCAGTACCTAGCACATAGTAGGGACTCAAAAATACAGATCAAATGAATAGAATGCAATCTTTTTTTTTTTTTTTTGGTATTGGAGATTGAACTCAGGGGCACTCGACCACTGAGCCACATCCTCAGCCCTATTTTGTGTTTTGATGTAGAGACAGGGTCTCACTGAGTTGCTTAGCGCCCCGCCGTTGCTGAGGCTGGCTTTGAACTAACGATTCTCCTGTCTCAGCCTCCCTAAGTGCTGGAATTACAGGCTTGTGCCACTGCGCCTGGCTAGAATACAATCTTGATTCAGGAAAAATGAAAAGATAAGTGAAGAGGCAGAAATTTCTATTCATTTTCAGGGATATGTTGCTATATATTTCTGAAGACAGAGAAGAGAATCTGGTAACCTAGAATTTGAAATCATGAACAAAGGTACTTGAAAAGGTTTCCATTAAGGACTCAGAGTCACAATCTGATTACAGAACCCTATACCAGCTGAGATCAAACAAGGAAGTTTAGGAGAGGCCAGTGACTTTAATCATATGCTATTCCTTCAGTAATACATTTATGAACCTATGAAAATCTTGCGGCCTCAGCCAGCCTATGTAGAAAGCTCCAGGCTTAACAGGAAATGTTTGACAGTCTGGTATGATCGATAGTCTACTGATCACCGCAAGCTTACCTGGTAGTAAGGATTGCTTAGGGTAAGTGACAAACTGAAGTCCAGTAAAATCATCTTCCATGTGTAATCACCACTGGGAGCCACTGCCACCTTTAATAAAAGTGTCATCCAGCAGTCCAATAGTCTTTTTGGAAGTGAGTGACCACTTAAGGCTGTGGAAACAAAGGGGACTTAGGATACAATTAACCAGGCTCTACTTCAGAAAACAGTAATCCAGCTGACCTTCCTGATCTCCCCCGAATCAGCGTTTGCTGAGGCTGAAGCATTTGCATCCATTTTGTGCAGTCTGATTCTTTCTAACTTGGTAATAAAAATATGGCAAGATGGTCTATACACCATGTTTCATGCATTTTAATGTCCTAATATTTGTTAACTTGGAATTAAATATAAAATATATCCAGCTTTCGCACCCCAGCAAGCTAAACGCCTTGGCCATCTGTTCATTTCTAGCTTTTACACGTCTCAGTCATTTCGCCTCTGTTTTTAATTGTAACTACCACTTTTATGCTGATGGCACAAATCCTGAGACCCTTTTAAATGCTGCTTTCAGTTCTCCTTCTGACCCTTGGCTCATGTGAAATGATGGCTTAATCTCAATTGCTTTTTAATTTATGTTTAGACTTGAGGGGTGGATCCAAATAAATGTTTTCTTGGATAATACAATTCCATTTTCCTAATCTTATTTCTTGTTTCATTTTTCACATTGGCTAAGCATGTCTGTGGTCAGGTCCCCAGAACTGTATATTTCTTCTATGACTTACTCTGTCCATTCCATCACAGCTGAAGCTTTCAATCATATTATCTTATTGCATATTATAATTGTGCCTTCACATTGCCACCTACTCTGTTTAATTAAATAATTTGTCGACACATTCAGATTTCTGTTTACTCTAGCACAGGAGTTCCAGACAAGGTAATTATATCCAAGGCTTCAGGACCTGCCTATGGTAAAATGTTGAAGTAGAGGAAATCTGTCTTTGCTCTCTCTCACATAGGATTTATCAATTCAGTTTCTCTCCTCTCTCCTCCCTTCCTTCTCTCCCTCTAGAATTCTTCCTGACACACAAATTGACCATTTTGGCTCTTCCCATCCATTCCTGACTTTATTCTCCCCATTAATCATAAGTCTATTATTTTTATAGTTTAAGAAAACAGAGATCAGAAAAATCCCAATCTCACTATTCCCACTAAAATAATAATAAATAAATAGTCCATCAGCATTTTAGTTGAACTCTGATGAAAAAATGTACTTATTAAATGTTAACTGTGCTTAAGGCTCCACAGCAGATGCTATGGTATGAGGAGAAATAATACCAGTACTGACAATCTTGTTTTATGGATGATAAAACCAAGGCATAGAAAGATAAAATTACTTGTTCCAGGCAGACAGTCAGTTTTAAGGATGTAACTTGACTCCACTGAGTTTGACTCAGGAGTAGAGCCGTCCAAAAGAACTTTCTGTGATCATCAAATGTTCTAGCTATGTTGCCCATCACAGCAGCCACTAGTCATGTATGGATATTAACATTTGAACTGTGGCTCTTTGCAGCTGAGGAACAGAATTTTTAACTTTACTGAATTTTAACTATTTCAATCCCATAGCTCCTGGCCTGCAGATCTATGCTAGCCACCAGATGCTACTTTCTCTTTGAGGAACAGCAATAATAAGGTAGAAAAGAAAGACCAGTCTAAACAAAGACATCTGTTGTGACTTTTCATCAGAGATGTTGATGGTTGTATAGGCTGCCCCAGTGCAGTAGAAGGTAGAGAAGGAGGGGAGAGCAATAGGAAAAGGAAGGAATTCCAGAACGAAATTGACCAAATTATGCTGTACACATATATGAATATACCACAGTGAATTATGAATATACCACAGTGAATTTCAAATTTATGTATATCTATAAAGCACCAAATTTAAAAAAAAAAAAAACAAATAAATAGAAGAAAGACCAGTAGAGGAAAGGAGAGAGGATGGGAAGGAAAAAAGAAGTACTAGAGACTGAAATGGAGGAAATTATATTCCATATATGTATAATTATGTGAAAATGAACCCCACTATTATATATAATGCACCAATAAAAACATTTTCTTTAAAAAAGAAAGAAAACACTTTAATCCTTGAAGTAATTAAAGTTCTCAAGGTAGAATAATTAGTCTGGGCTTGAAATTTAAAGCTGTCTCCTCCTATCAATGACTTTTGATCACAGCACTTGCATCCACCAAGAGAAGGTCCAAGCCAACTTCAGTGTCCTTATGCCATTCTTAAGAGAAAGTATAATAAACTCTACAATTACACCATATGAGTGGAACTTACAAACTATTTATTTAAGCACTGTGAATAACAGACAATCAGAGATGAATCCAAAATATAAGAGGTGAGGGAAGGAAGAGGCTTCAGATATGAGTGTGATAATAATTTCAGTAATAATCATATCATAACTAGCAAGCAACTTTAGTACCTACTTTACTACATAATCATTTTGTCCTTTCAACCTATAAAGTGAGTATTATTTATTTCATTTTGCAGACAGTAACAAAAGCATGGTAGGTTATGAAGCTTGTCCAAGGTCAAGGTCATATTACTGGCACAACTGGAGCTCCTACCTCACCAGTCTGGATCCAAAGTCTATGCTTCTTCCTTTGTTCAAATCATCTTTCTGCTAAAGCTGCCTCAACAAAGCATCTGATGTCTGGGTGTCCAATTCCAGCCTCTGTTCTTAGCTTTCATATCTGTCACCTGAGTTAGTTACTAAACTTAGTAGAAGACACTGAGATCACCCTGGAAGCGCTCCATAAGTGCTAGCTTCCCTTTATAGCTCATCTTCTTCAATTCTACCAGATCAATCTCTGTTATAGGGTTTCATCCATGTCACTCAAAATTCCAAAAGACTGCTGCTATGATCAGTCATAAATTCCCCATTCTGTCACAGAAGTAATCTGATTCCAGCAACGAGTAAAGGTCTATTTAGTAAGCTGTGTCAAAGTAAAATCTCCAAGACAGATGAATATGCTAATTATCCTTATTCAGTCATCCGACATTGTATACACTTATTGAATTATCATACTGTATCTCATAAATATGTACAAATATAGTATCAATTTAAAAGAAAACCATTGTGGCCCAACTGATTTCCTCACCACCTACAAGCACAGGCAGACCCTTCATTGGTGCTTTTCTTCAGTCTACAGTTCTCTCTTTCCCTTCACCTATCCAAAATCCATGTACCCAACAATGCCGAGGTCAAATCAATTCCTTCCCAAAGCCCGTCCTGACTGCTACAACATTTCTATAACTAGCTAGGGGCCTTCCCATACATTGTGATACTTAATCATATGTCATGCTTTTATCAGGTTCTTTCTTGCACATATTTCTCAATGAGATCACAAGACATGTAAGAAAAGGAATACACACTCATTACTGCCAAAGCTACAAAATATTTGGAATTCAATTGTTACTTATAGAATAATACAAAGGACATACACAAGGACAAGGAGCATTAGATCTTCTGTAGCCTCTACTTCTTTCCCATTCAAAAATAATTTCTTCAGGGCAGAGTCCTTCATTATTTATTTTTGCACTTTCCTAACAGTGTGTCCTGTAGCATCTCCAAATAGCAAATGCTCAGTAAGCATCTATCAGGTAATGTTTACAGCAAATTGTGCACAGGCACTGGGTAAAATGCTACTTATGGATCATTACATTCAATCCTCCAAGGCAGGTGTAGTTCCTCCGTGCTGTCCAGATCTCCTCTAGGGAACTAAGGCTCTTATTTCCCTGGATCCCAGCAACATTGTTGGCTGTGATACTTTTCAAGAATTGCTCTCAGCTGTCACTCGAGGTCATGCTTCCTTCCCCGATTGATCCAGCCCACTTATCTCAAGACAGGCAACTCTGAAGGATCATTCTTATCTCTCAGGCTTAATGTGGGATCAGCTGAAGCCTTTGGGAGCAGGTATTATAGTTCATCTCCTCACTCTGCCCTGTCCTCCTTCCTGACTCTCCCACAGACCTGGATATGAGGCATCCACAATAACTCCCTCCTGGCAAATTCCCAGCTCAGAGTATAATTCCCAGGAGAATTGACCCAAGTAAGACAGTAGGCATTACTGGTGTCATTATCCCTCATACAGATGAGGAAAGAAAGACTTAGAGAAGTCATTTGATCAAATTAAATAAATAGCACAAGATGGATGCAAGCCACAGTGGATGACCCATTCATCCATAATATGATGTGCTGCTGCTCTGCTTCCTCCAGAGCAAATGCATACACAGAAATCATCTCATCATAGAATATCAGGGCCTTTGCCCATTTCCATGGCAGGGAAGCAGAAGTTTGCCAAATCTGTAGTATTTGCTCAGGAGAATGCACCAACTTTTAGAAAGCCTGCGTTAATGCACCCTTGGGGTCCTCAACCACCTTTTGCACCCTCCTTTGTGATCACTATGATCTCACATAGGCCTTACTTTGGAAACACCTTTAAAAGTACAAGATTATTAAACTACAGAAAAGAATAGGGTGAGAATATTTAAAGGAAAAATACCACTCACTAGTGAGGAGGTGATCAGCTGTTTTCTGTTTAACCTGACTAAACAGCAGAAATGGTTATAAATATACTCATGCAGTGTCTCGAGTAAACATGGGAAGTAACTTCCTGATGATGAAGATTGTTAGTAACTTTCAAGTACAGTTGTTATTATGGAATCTGTTCCTCTGAAAGAAAAACTAGTAATCACAGAAGCCAATAAAATATTTGGGAACAACAAAATATCATGAACGTACACTAAGTTCTAGAAATCCTGTTCTAGAAGCTCCTTAAGCTCCCTTAAATATGTAGAACAACTGCATCTGGAGGACTTGGGAAAGTGTCCAGGTTGACATTATGGGTAGTTTCAGAAGGTAAGGAATGGATACGCAACCTTTAGATAGCTCTGCCTTAATGAACAGGCTCTGTGATTTATTACAAGCATCAAGTGGAACCACAGATCTCTCTTTTCTTTCCTTATTTATTTACTTAATTCATTTCTCTGGCACTGGGGATGGAACCCAGCACCATGGAAATGACGGACCAATACTCTTTTATTGAGTTATGTCCCCAGCCCAATGTCTTTATTTTAAAATTTGTCCTGAGACTCTCCATTAGTGTTTATGGGCAGAAAGGAAATATTTAATTTAATCTAAGAGATACCTATGTCTTATAAATCCAGTAACAGAAGGAAAAAATAATATGACCTTGAAAAATATGAATTTATTAAAAGTAAATTTTGTAGGTCAACTACTTTTCTGAGTTTGTGTGTATATAACAGAGGGGAGAGAGAGGGAGAGAGAGAGACTGACTTTCCTTAAAACTATTTTTTAAAATATTTTTTAGTTGTACATAGACACAGTATCTTTATTTTTTTTAATTTACTTTTATGTGGTGTTGAGGATAGAATCCAGTGCCTCACACATGCAAGGCAAGTGCTCTACCACTGAACTACAATCCCAGCCCTCCTAAAAAACTATTTTTAAAACTATTTTTTTCAAGCTTAACATTTTTCATTTCAGATACATTCTACTATAATTCTGTAGCAATTTGGATAAAATACAAATAGCTAACAGACATGAAAAATGGTAAAAGGCCTTCTTGGTTAAGCACCTTCTACGAGGAAAGACTTAGGGGACTCTGAAATCTGGTCAGAACAATGGTTATACTCTGATATTTGTACCCATTTTGAGTTTATATAAATTTACTTAATATCATGTCTTATTTTATTTTTTAAACCATTTCTCAACATTAAGATAATTTTTAAAAACAGACTCCATCTCACAAATTCATTATTTGTCATCTGCAACTTGTTATGCTCAGCATCATAATATAAGGCAAGAAAACCTTCACTGTAGTTGTAGCCTAAAAATATAAACTCCAGGGAAGCCATTTAACCTCTTTTGATCTCTAGTCAGAGCTCCAAAATAAGATGAGATCATGACTCTCAAATGCTTACAGGGCAAGCAAATAACATAAATGCACTTGAGGCTGATGCGATTCATTTACGTATTAACCCAAAAGGTGCATTCTTCTTCCACAAAGAAACTTGTTCTCTATGTTATTTTTCAACACAAAGTCCTCTCAGATTATATTTTATTTTCCCACATATGACAGAGTCAGTATATTTTCTTCTTTTTTTAAAAAAAAAATATTTTTTTTAGTTGTAGATGGACACAATGTCTTTATTTTATTGCTTTGTATGTGGTGCTGAGGATCGAACCCAGGGCCTCACGCATACAAGGCAAGCGCTCTACCACTGAGCCACAATCCCAGTCCCTATTTTCTTACTTCTTAATTTGGCTCTAAGAAATTAATAATAGAAACACAATGATTGATGTCGACAGACTACTGACCACATTCTTGATAATGAAGGGATGCCCGGATGGCAACACCCTAGAGAGCTCAGTCCTATCTTCAGGGAGCACCTGCCACTCCATTTAGCTGGTAGTTGGAGACCAAATGAAGGAAAGCAAGCTCAGTGCTTCTAATACTCCCAATTTTCAGGAGAAGTCCAACATACAGAATTTTATTTGAAATATACCCACTTAAAAATTTTGGCAACTAATTCAAAAAATTATAAGACCTCAACTTGGGTCATTACTGTGGGAGTACAAATAACATATATTTGGGGCCAGTGTCAGCCTAGGAGCTATCAGTTGGAGACTTTGGAACTAGTTGGTCTCTAAGGTCTCTTTCAACTTAAACAGTTTTATGATTTTCATCAGGGAGACTCTGAGGTTTGGATCACAGTGGCATGAATCCAATTAAAATCACAGCTGCAAATGCCAGAGAAGAGTCTCAATGTTACATGCATCCAGGAAAAAAAATAGGTCCTAAGAGAAGCTATTCATTATGTTTAATAAAGTAGCTGAGAGCAAGAAGTTAGGAGGAAGATCATTAAATCTAAATCAGGAAATATATATGTTTAGGTGTTGGCTATAATTCTCTTGACACATATGGAATAATAAATCTTTGATATTAATATTGACTGAAGGTTGGATTCATTTCTGAAATGAAAATAGCACTTTGATACATTACTGATCAAAATTTTACATCATCAGCACCGAAAGGAGCCCAGAGAGAAAGTGCAAGGTAGGTCCTTGAGAACACTTGCTGTGCTATATTCTGTCACTGGTCCCTTTGGGGCAGTAGGTACCTGACTTCCATTGGGATATGCACCCACTATGTGTTGGCTTAAGGTATGTCAAAGTGATCACTGGTACCTAGTTATACAGAACATGAATTCACATCTTGAAATGCAGTTGTTTAGTTGTGTGACCTTGGACAAATTACTTTAAAAAGTCTCTGGATTTATTTTTCACCTGCAAAATAGAAATTATTGAGAGGATTAATCAAAGTATTATATGTAAAAGGTTGACCTAAAGTAGATAAACTCAGTATGTGTTGAGTGTAACCAGTTTTTTTTCTTTTGTTTTTTAAGATTCCAGAAGATGTAGGACATGGTTTCTCATACCCTAAGATACTAGAAGGTTACAACAGTTGGTGGCCAGGGGCAGGGAGGTGGGGGTCTGGAGTTAGGGAACAGGATATTATGTGTAACCCAAAGCTTATCTTAACTCTACAGCAATCAGTCCCTCAAAATCTGAATTAACCCATGAAGATGTTAGATATATGAAGATATAACTTAATAATAAAAGAGACTGAGAAAATCTAAAGATGCTTTCACATTTTCAAAAATATAGCTGAGATTGTGGCTCAATGGTAGAGCACTTGCATGCATGAGGTACTGGGTTCAATCCTTAGCACCACATAAAAATAAATAAAGATATTGCATGTCCATCTACAACTAAAAAAATTTTTTTTTAAAAAGCAAGGCCTTAAAATATATATATATATATAATCTTTTATAATTTATGCAGTCTTCTATATCTCAGATCGTTACAAAAGACCAGTTAAAAAAATGATTCATACCAGGTGTGATGGCTCATGCCTGTAATCCCAGCACTTTGGGAGACCGAGACAGGAGAATTGTGAGTTCAAAGCCAGCCTCAGCAAAAAGTAAGCCACTAAGCAACTCAGTGAGACCCTATCTCTAAATAAAACACAAAATAGGGCTGAGGATGTGACTCAGTGGTAGAGCATCCCTGATTTCAATTCCTGGTACCAAAAAAAAAAAAAAAGATTCACTTTATTCTATCACACTATTAGGGTAGAAATTAAGACACAATTGATACAGCTAAAGAGCAGCCAGGTGGGAAACTCATGCTGTCCGAGCTCAAGATTGTGCTGAGAATTCAATTTAATTTATGGAAATGTCAGAGACAATCTCTCTCACAGCCACTCTGACCTCATGAGACCCTCTCCATTGATGCCTCCATGAAATTACCCTAGGTAGCCAGTTTCTAGGCCACCACAATCTTTTAAATAATAGCTAAAGCAAGACACAGAACATTTATCAAGAGTAGAATCAAAGGTTGGGAAAAAACTTTTGGTTGGTGGATCCTGTCACTTTGTTTTGTTGGGAGTGGGAGCAATACTTTCAAAAAAGCAGTAATTTAAAACTTCTGATATTCTGAGTTAGTGTTACTCTTTGGGACTTTAAAAGCTTTTTACATTGGGCAAGCAAAGCATTTGACTCTTCCAAGATGTGCATCTAACCTCAGCCCATTTTGTAATCTCCTAGCCTAAAAGATGGTGTACAGATTGCTTGAGATATAGACTAACAGCTGTGTTTTTTCTGGCAATTCAAACACTTTTAATATAGGTCTTGGCAGTTGAAATACTAGCCTACAAACTCTGCATTGAAATTCTTTGAGAATTTATCAATTTGTGTTTAGGGACTTTTCAAATGGAAAAATGAAGTTATTCATGTTTTCACAGGCAGTTCCAAATTCCAAATTGTGTCAAGGGTAAAATGTTTCTGTGTTTGAAAGACCAAAGCAGAATTACGTAACCCAGAGGAGGACAATATAATGCTACCCAAGGAACAAATTATAGGGCTTTAAAATTTTGCTGTTATAATTCTATAACTTTATGCAATAGGAAGTGGTTTGTTCTTGCCCCTTAGGGGAACTGAACACGGTTTTCATAATAAACTTGTAAGATCCAGAGAATTAGAAATTCAAATCATTATCATAAAGAAAGAATGCTTTGTTTTATACATTTCCACATTTGGGAAGCCATTTCTCTGATGAGTTTTGCCAGTGGCATGCTCAATGGGTTTTTCCATGTTGCCACAAGTAATTGTGATTTGGGTACTTTCTTCTTTTCTTTTTTAAAAAATTCAGAGTTGGAGCCTGAGAAGCCTGACAGCCACGTAGGTTTGCAGAATTCATTACCCAGCCATTTTTTCCAGGCCATGTGCCTCTTTCGCTCATGTTTTAAGCTATGGAATGGGATGTAGGATGCAGAACATGAAAACTCAGACAAGTAGGGGTAGTTGAGTTGTAATTGTTGAAATACTGAGAAGTATCTGGAAGGATTTCTATTGGCAGGAATAATTTTTATATTTAAGGCTGGGATGTACTACAGTGCTAAAGTGCTTATGTTGCATGCAAGAGACCATGGTTCAAAAACAATAAATATATTTAAGTTTGTACACAAGTAATTATCTACAAAACAATGAGTTGATTGAACTAGCCACAGCAAAGAATCCAATACCAAGTACTTGGTTGGTTTGGAAAAGAAGGTTTAAACAGGTAAATTCTAAATAAGGAAATAAGGAGAAACAGGAAGGGTATGCATAACACAGTATAAAGTAACACCTGTCTGGTGGCTTTTAACTCCAAAGTTCACAATTTTTCTACAACATGCTGCATTTTGTCCAGAACTATTTTCATTTGAGAATCCAGCAGCTGATCTCAAATTCTAGGCTTACATCTCAGAATATTTTCAAGCACTGGACTTGGTGAGAAATGGTAGTTAGAAAAAAAGAACTATTCATCTTCAAGAGAAATTTAAAAGACAGCTATTCTTATAGGTTCTGTGTGCAAAGATTTATTTAAAAACTAATGTTTCTTACAGAAACTCTGATACACATACTGAATAACCACAGTAAAAATACAGTGCATTGTAAGAATTTAAGAAGAAAATAACAAAAAGACTTGAAACTCAGTTCCCTAAAAGTTTGTTTCATCCATAACAAGACAAAATAGTCAAAATTATGTAACTAAGCTTGGATGTGATTATACATGCTTGTAATCCCAAGGACTTAAGAGGCTGAGGCAGGAGGATCATAAGTTGAAAGTCAACTTCAGCAACTTAGCGAGGCCCCAAGGCCCTGGGCAACTTAGCAGAACCCTGTCTCAAAATAAAAAAATAAAAAAGACTTGGGATGTGGCTCAGTGGTTAAGTGCCCTCAGGGTTCAATCCCTGGTAACAAAAAAAAAAAGGTAACTAAGTACTTTACAGATGGGACAAACTACTTTAAAAAAAATAAAGCAAAACTAAACTTTATTCAAGTTGAATTATTTGTTGAGGTTTGCTTGACATTATGGTGAGCACAGGTGGACAAAATATTTTTTTCAGTAGAACCTGAAGATGGAATGAGAGTGTGGTAGTTCCATTTTCCTCTAGAAAAGACTCCCAATACTTTACTAATCTTGCAAGGGCTTCACACTTGATATACTAGATTTATAGTATAAATTTTACAAAAGCAAATATATTAAACACACAGAAAGATTAATATAGTATTGCCAAAAAAACCATGCACTGTAGTCTATTCCATGCACTTTCTTGCTTCTTCAGTTAAAAATGACACAATGTCATGTCTATTCTTTTCTTGTGGTTTTCTAATTTCAGAGCATATTTTGATCTCACAATTGTCCAAACAAAATAATTTCTCAGAATAACTAAGAAATGAGTAATATATAGAATTTTACTATCTATTGTTGTTTTGGTATAAACATTAGGTGTACAAAAGGTAAATGTAGTGTATATATATATATAAATCTGCAAATATCTGAGCAGTTGTCAACTTCAGAGCCCTATATTTTGTGTTTTCATCATTTTTAAAATTTCACTATATATGCATACTTTTTAAAATTTTTTACCCAGTTAGATAAGAGCTTATCAACTAATTCATACCAAGGAAGTTACATTCATCTATTTAACAAATACTGATTAATAATATTACATATACCAGGCAATAACTAGATGTTAAAGTATGAAGATCTATAATGATAAAAGTTAGACAATTAAACAAGAAATAACATATGGGTGCTCAAGCGGAAAAGCACATCTGAAATGTCTAACTTAGTTTAGGGGGGATAAAGAGAAGCTTAAAGGAGGCACCTCTCACAAAGATCTCCTTCTATGTATATTTCAGCACTTAAAATCATTCATTTTTTCCATGTCTATTTATGTGTGTTCCCACTAGCATGCAAGCTTCTTCAGATAAGTGACAGGTTTTTTTACTGCTATCTCTCCAGAGCCTAAAGCAAGGTCTGGCTCCATAGAGAAAATGGATTGGGCAGAGAGGGGCAAAGCTGGTGACCTTCAGACGGGCAGCTGCACTTAAGAGTAGTTCAAAACTGATGGTGACCCAAAGATCGTGATGGCAGTGGGGATGGAAAGAAGTAGACTCATAAGATGTTTAGAAGGTAGAGTCAACAAGCCTTGGTGACTAAAGGTGATGGAGGGAATGAGGGAATGGCCAAGAATGAGTCCAGGCTAAGATCAGTAGCTGTCTGGCTGGGGTTAATTCACTGAAATGGGAACACTGGAGCATGAAGGGTTTTCTTGGGCAAGATGAAGAACAGTGAACATGTGTACTTTGAGGTGCTTGTTTGATATCCAAGTAAAAATGCCTAATAGGTTATTGGATAACTGGGTCCAAAGTAAGAAGGGAGTTTGGACTGGAAATATAAGTTGAACTTGCAGCTCAACACAGAAGTTCAGCTACGATCCAAACTTGTTAGGAAGTCATAATCAGAACAGAACATTCTTCTTTCCATTTTCATGACACTCAGTGTGCCACACTTGCTAAGCTTTAGCTGCTGCTGATGACAACTTCCTGGTGTCAGACTAGTCTTCAAGTTGAAGTGCTGAACTGTACTGACAGGGGCCAGGCCTAGTGCAATTTCCAAATTGCTTGGCAGCAGAAAGAGGTGAAAAACTCATTACCAAGCCATCTGTCCTGAGATTCTGTCCTGATTTCTAGGCCAGAGAAATTTGAATAATTTTGATAAAATTTAAATAGCACACACAATTTTGGTAAGTTCATTCAATATCTGCCCTATATCCTAGTTTCTTATGAATTAAAAACACCCTCTGAAAGTTGTGTAAGATGGCAGTATCATCAAGTAGATACCCTGGCTGTAGCCTTCACTATCATAAAAGAAAACAGAGGATCAAAGTAGAAGCAATGTTAGTTACTAACCTTATTTTTTTCTACTAATATTAATTTTTTTCCTTTTTCTATGCTCTGCTTTTAAACTTGTATTTAGGTACTCCTGTACAATAAAATTTAAAGATATGAGTAGCAATGAAATTAATCTAGTGGTCAATTTGAATCTCTTGCTTACTGTAGGGAAATTTCCTGGATTTGAATTTTTCTTCCCCTACTTTCTTCTAGTCTCTTCTTCCTCTTTTTCTTTCTATTTTTTTTCTCCTACCTGCCCCACCCCCCACTATTTTATTTTGCATTGTATAATGAAAAAGTATGGGCTACTGAGTCAGATAGAACTAGGTTTGAATCACTTCTCTACTTTCTCTTAGTTGAATGCTCTGAACCTGTTTCCTAAGTTTAAATAATAACAATAATGACAATAATCTAAAATAGTAGAGGGTTACTATGAGTGTTAGATGAGAAAATATAGACAGAATTCAGTGCAGAAAAACGGCTCAGAGTAGGTTTTCCATAAATGTCATTTATAGCCCCTTTCCTTGTCCATTTTCCTCCAAAAAGAAGGCTACTGAATCTCAGCATCATGAAACTTGTTGAGAATGGTTAAATTAGATTCAGTGAGTGGTAGAGAAGAAAACCAGAGGGCAGTGGGTTCAAAAGTGAATGAAAAATAATGATTTATAGACAGTGAGTGCAGCAGCCACTACTTCAAGAAATAGAAAGAATGAAAGGATACATAAGAATGGAGCAATAGTATTAAGGACAACAAGAGTCAAAGAAGGGGCTGGGATTGTAGCTCAGTGGTAGAGTGTTCGCCTCGCATGTGTGAGGTACTGGGTTCGATCCTCAGCACCACAGAAATAAATAAATAAAGATATTGTGTCCATCTACAACTAAAAAATATTTAAAAAAAAAAAAAAGAGTCAAAGAAAATGTTCCTAGCAATGCTGGAGGCTGAGGCAGGAGGACTGCAAGTTGGAAGACTGCCTCAGCAACTTGGAAAGACCCTGTCTCAAAATAAAATATAAAAATGTCTGGGGGTGTATCTTAGTGGTAAATTACTTCTGGGTTTAATTCCCAGTATGCAGAGAGACACACAGAGAGAAAGAAAGAGAAAGAGAGAGACAGAGAGATAAAGAAAGAGACAGAGACAGAGAGAGAGAGAGGAAGAGAGAGAGACTGAGATTGAGAGAAAGAAGAAAAATATGTTTCTTAGTGCTGATTGATTTTTTTTTTTTAGGAAGAAGGATGAGGTGACTTGAGTACTCATACACAAAAGAAGGATACCAATAGAGGGGAATAATATTAAAAATTAAAAGAACCACTATAGAAAAAAGTCCTGAAGAAAATGGAATGTAAGAGCTGCACTGATAAAATTAATTGTAGATGTTGAAATAAATGGACATACCAGCACACACTCCCTATAAGCAACACAGGTAGATCCTTGCAGACCTGGGATTGCCATGACCTAGAAATTCAATCAGAATTTTACTGTTAGCCAGAAGGAGCCAAGAATTCAGTGGCTCTAGAGTGGGTCAGGGCTGTGGAGTGCCATAGGAGTCCTCTACATGCAGCTGACTTTTCCTGTTGCCTGAAGCAGCAACCATTTATTACGTCAAGTGCTTGAGAACTCCGTGGCTTAGTGAAGAAATGGTTTGTGAGAGGTGAAGACCTTGGTGTGCATATAAGCTCCATCATTTATTTCTACAATCTTAGGAACACTGTTTAATTTTCATGAACCTTGAATTCTTTAAAATAAGAATAATGCAAATCAAACTACACTAAGATTCCATCTCACTCCAGTCAGAATGGCAATTACCGAGAATACACATAATTATAAATGTTAGTGAAGTGGGGGAAAGTTATACTCATACATTGTTGGGGGGACTGCAAATTAGTGTAACCAGTTTGGAAAGCACTGTGAAGATTTCTCAACAAACTAGGAATAGAACTACCATATTACAGCTATTCCACTCTTAGGTATTTGTCCAAAAGAACTTAAATCAGCAAACTAGGGCAAAATAGTGACTATGATGTTTATAGCAGCACAATTCACAATAGCCAAATTAGGGAATCAATCCAGATGCCCATCAACAGATGAATGGATCAAGAAAATGTGGCATATATTCATAACGAAGTTTTACTCAGCCATAAAGAATGAAATAATAGCATTTGCCAGTAAATAAATGGAAATGGAGAAAATTATGTAAGTGAAATAAGCCAGACTTCAGAAAAATCAAGGGTTAAGTGTTTTCTCTCATATGTTAATGCTAGAGAAAAAGAAGGGAAAGAAGGCAGTGGGGGAGGGGATTTGTTATCTTGAAGACAGTGGAGTAGAAGTAAGAGATGAGAGGGAGGAGGAAGAAAGGTGGAGGGCAGGAAATGTGGAATAAGTCTAACAAAATCATTTTATATGCATATATAAATGTACCAAAGGGAATTTCACCTTTATGTATATGTAGAAAGTACCAATCAAAAATAAATAAAGGAATGAAAGGAACATCAGTAGAGGAGGGAGAAAATAGAGAGGAGGGAAGGAAAGGGGGATGGGGATTGAAATCAAATTCCTTGTATGTATAATTTTGTCAAAAGGAACCCAAATAGTATGTATAAATATAATGTTCTAATAAAAAAAAGAATAACGGCTTCCACATAACACAATTGGAGGTAATATATGCCAAGTAATTAATAGTGATTCATACACAGGAACTGCATTTTTTATTGTAGGATACCAGAGTAATATAATTTGCCTGTTTTCTTGTTATTCAATAAGCATTTTGTTTTCATAAAACTTTAGAAACTATTAAGGCACATCTAACATAATGTACTTGCAGAGATTTAAGCTGGCATCCATCACTGTTGTTATCCTGTGGTGGCCAAAGGACGAGATTGTCCCAGGATTCTGAAAGTGGCCTCAGCTTATAGAACTGTGACATCCCCCGCCAGATAACCCAGGCCCATTGTTCTACAGGCACACACAATGCAAAAATCACCTGATACCCATCTTGGAAGAAAGAGAAAAGAACACTTTTATTAAAGTTTCATATGCTGAAAATATTAGCTTTAAGAACCTTCCCAATCTTTGGTATCTATTTGCCTATTTTCGTAAGGTTTAAATCAATATGATTCTTTCCCAGTGTGAGAGTGATCAGGACACTAACAATAGCACAATCCACAAAAAAATCAGAGGTAAACAGAATGTCAACTCTAATATTTCATTTCAATGGAATTTTCATGATTACTGATGCTTTGATTATTAATTTAATAAGTATTATGTTTAGCCAATAATTTTGACTAGACCCATACCCATTAAGAATATATTTTTCAATATAAAGAGTCAGAATGGCTAAGATTCATGTCTAAACAGGACATGAATAGTCCTCTTTGTGCTGCCTTTTTTCAACCCTGACTTCATGTTCCACTAGAAAAGGCAGAATCTAACATGTATGTCCTATGTGTTATGTAATTATACTAAATATATAATTTAACTTATATTTGAAAAAGCTTGTAGTAATAGGGCAAAAGTGAGGGTGAAGAAGGAAATATGGACCTATTCTTTGATATATATAGTAGGTAAACATTTCTCAAACTTTAATGTGCACATAAGTTAGATGGATATTTTGCTAAAATGCAGATTCCAATTCAGTAGGCCTAGATGGGGTTTATGTACTTGTAACAAGCTTCCAAGTTCCTGGGATGTTTCTGATTCCCCCAAGACACTCTGCATATTGAGAAAGAAACTAGAATGCAGTAATAAGTGGAAAGGGACAATGACATAGGCCTACCTTCTAGCTCAACATCATTAAAAAAAAAAATCGAAAAACTACCACCAGCCACCTGCCCTTTGGAGTCTCTCATCTTTTAACACAACAGCTCTCTGACATTTCAATGATAATTGACATATCCATCCACAGATAGAAGGCATAGCCGATGTAAACATTGCTCTATCAGGAAACTTGATGGATATTGGTCAAATAGCCAAAGGAGTACAAATAACAAGGTGACATCATTTGCCACAGTGAAAGAACAAAAACAGGCCCAAGAACCTAAATGGTTGTTTTTATCAGAATTATGGCACTTTGGTAAATACACCAGGCGTGACTCTTAAGACAGATCCTTTGGAAAATTGTAACAAATCTTCCTTGTGAGATCTTTTTCCTGGTGGACCAATCAGAATTGGAATAGATCCTCTTTACTTTCTCATATGTAAAACAAATTCAGATTCACAAATTAATTCCACAGTAAGCTACTATTTTAGAAGGAAACATAAGAAAAATACTTGAATATGTGAAAACATTAGAGATGCCCTCATCTCTTTTCAATGATTTACTTCAAAGAACACAAGAATTATAGTAGAAATCGATACTCTGGTTTAATCTCATTTTATAGGTATCTATTTTTACTGGAATAGTTCTTTTTCTAAAAGCAGGACCCTCTTTAGGCAGTGGAGACAGGCTGTACTCAGTTGCTTTTAGCTGTGGTCAGAGGTGAGACACATCCTATAATGACCTCAGGAAGGAATTTCAGGGGTGCCCTTGGCATGATGATGTTGTTTACTCCGAACATAACTACTGCACGTAATTCAGCAGGGTGTGTGCATGAGTGTGTGTGTGTGTGTGTGTGTGTGTGTGTGTGTGCACTTTCTTTAATGGCCAAGTAGAATAGCAGAAGCCTCATTTTCTGGCTACACAACAGGCATTCTGCCCTGAACTTGGACAGTGCTCAGCACATCTTTCCAATTGTTGAGTGAGTGATGGCTGTCACCATGACAGCTGTCCCTTCATTACAGTATTATTCTTGGAAACGAGGTGATCTATAAATTACAAGAGGAGGGTTTTGCTAGCTGAATGTTTATATCAACATTTGCCATTTGGAAAGAACAGTATCTTTGTTTCAGAACAAGCTGTATAAGTGGAGAGATATCCAAAATTCATACAATGGAATATTAGATGCTTTTGTTTTTGTTTGTTTGTTTGTTTTTCTTTCTGGGTATCTTTTAAAAAATGACTCCTAAAAGAGTCTTGCAGATTTATTTCCTTACTCTCTTCTTTGGGCTATGGTTTTCTTGCCATTTCTTCAGAAATGGAAACCCTGATTTATATTTCACAGGCATTTTCAAAGGCACTGCAGCACAGTGGGACCTAAGTCCACTTGTCTTCATTCCTCTGATAAGCAGGAAAGCATCCTGGAGGAGAGACAGGCACAGGCTGTCACTGAGAAGCTAGAGTTCTTGTTCCCTGTGAGAGCTGTTCATTCCATCACTAGCCTCACACCTTACTTAAACTCTCCAGACAGAAATAGATCTTGACTTTGGCTGGAAAAATCAGCGAGATGAAGAAGTACAGAACCACAAGTCTAAATACTTCAGCTCTGTCTGTGAAAATGACTCGCTCTCCATAGGTAATCTGGAGCAGGTCAGTTCACTTAACATGGCAAAAAATTGATCCACCTTTCCTGTCAATCAAGTGAACAATCACTTTTGAACACAATGATGTGCACAGAGAAAATTAATTTGAAGCTAATAAGTTATCAGATTGGACCACTACATGTGCACAGGAAACAAAATACAGGGGGTGAGGGGAGCACTTTTTAAAATAAGTGGCAAATTTTGGAAATATAACCAATTTCAATTAATAATTATTTTACTATATTAATTAATTTTATGGGATGTAACTATTAAAATAAACCCCCCAGTTAAACAATTACCTTTTCTTCATTACTTTCCATTTTTTATAGGAGTGCTTTCTTCCCAATGAGTTTTACACTCCTCATGGGCAGCAATAATGTCATTTTCATTCACAGTTTAAGGCTAAATCAAAAGATCTCTGTGCTGCACATGAGTTCAATATGGGCAAAGAGATGAGAAAGAATTCCAGCCTGGCTTCAAAAGAGCTCTCCCTATGCAGGAAGAGAAGAAACCATGCTCTGGTGGCATGGATTTTCTAGTTACTCTTTCTTAGAGTGAAACAACTAGATTAAGCTAGACCTATAATGGGAATTAGAAGGGCAGATGAAGAAGGGAAGGACATCTGTAACTTACTTCCCTCTTATGGGTCCTAGCCCTGGCACTGTGGCAACAATCATTTATCCTGCTGCTCATAGCTCTGAGATCTGATTAGAATTCTACTTTCCCTTGAGTTTTGACTTATACTCCATGTTTTAATTACATGGAAGTATCTATGTGACGTGATTCTTGGTACAGCCATGAATTTTATAATTATAATACCACTAATAACTGCCATTTACACTGGGCTCAGTGGTGCATGCCTGTAATCCCAGCAGCTCGGGAAGCTGAGGCAGGAGAACCTTGAGTTCAAAACCAGCCTCACCAATGGCAAGGTGTTAAGCAACTGAGTGAGATCCTGTCTCTAAATAAAATACAAAATAGAGCTGAGGATGTGGCTTAGTGGTCAAGTGCCCCTGAGTTCAATCCCTGGTACCCCCCCAAAAAAAAAACTACCATTTCCTGAGCATTTATGAAATGATGTGTTCTCCAAGTAGATTATCTAATTCAATCTACACTCAAAAACCCTCCAAGGTAGTTTTCATTAGTCCTAATACAGAGAAAAGAAAATTGAAGCCTAGAGATCTTATCTAACCTCATCCATCTGGAAAATGAAGAAGAAGGTTTTGGAACCAAGTCTGTCTACAAAGTCTGTGCTTCCAGTGTGGGAACTTGGAATATCTGCAATTTATTCTTGTCTTGGACAAAAAGCAGCCATGGGTCTGTCAAGTTGTATGGCTCTTTGAATAATTGATGTACAGTGTGATAAGGAAATTGGTGGAGTAATCATTTGTTCCAGGCACAACTAAACTCCTGTCAAAATACCGCCTAATGATGACTGAGATGTAGTTGAATGCTGGGACGTAGTTACTACCTTTAGTCAAGAGAAACATAACTCAGCTTTCCAGGATGATAGACTCTGCATGGTTTGTGACACAACAAGAGTGAGCCTAGATTCCTAAAACTAAGCTTTTGCTCCTTCCCTCATGAGACCATCCACAATAGAAATTAAAAGAATTGTCAATGCAGACACCAGAAAGAACAAAAGAGAAATTACAACTTGGGAGAAAAGACTTACAGTGCTTATCACTCACAAAAAGAATGTCTACAAACTAATTAGAAAAAGACAAAGAACCCAAAAGAGAAACCAACAAAAGGACTGAATAGGCTTTCCAAAAAAGGGAAGACACAAAGGGCTGATAATAAGGAAAAGATACACAGCCTCATTAGAAATCAGGAAGATGAATACTAAAACCATAATGAGCTGCCATGTTACATAAGCCAAACTGGCAAAACATTATAAGCCCAGTGAGAATATGGAGTAACCCTGGCACTTACACAAGGCTGGTGGAATGCTGAGTAGGTAAATCTGGGAAGCAATTTGGCATTGGAGAGAAAAGTTGTTTTACTCATAAAGAGCCATAAAGACAATCTTGTGTATGTACGTAAGGAGATGAATGGTTCATGGCAACCTGTGTCATGATGACAACAACGATAAAAAAAGAAGCAACTAAATATTGATCAATAGATTCATTCACTTATTCAGTAAATGAACAAGTAGATGGTGGGATATTCATGGGATGTAATATTATCTAGTCATGAAAATAAAGGAAGTATAGCTACGTGTAACAGGATGAATGGATCTGGACCTAAAGATCGAACAAAAAAGCTGTTTCAGAAAAGCACACAGAAGGAGATCCCATCTATAAAGCCCTTTGTTATACAAGGTCGAAAAACAAAGTAAGGGAACAATAAAAGCAAAACTCAGATCAGGACAGAGATGGACTGTGAAGGAGCACAGAGAGCAATGGACCCCAGGAGGACTCATAAGATGGCAAATTGAATTTAGTCGTCTTCTTCCTGAAGCTGGTAGTAGGTGCCCAGGTGATCATTGCATTATGTTTTCATACTTTTTTGTGTGTTGGGAGACACATACAAGATAAAATTTATCATTTTAACCCTATTTAAGTGTATAGTACAATGGCTTTGAGTACCTTCACATTATTGTGGAACCATCTCAGCAATATATGATTGAAAGAGTTATAGTCATGTTTGGTGGTATTTCTATCATCTTCATATCTCTGGTGAGTTTTAGTCAGCTCATGAACAGAAGAAAAAGTTTCATTTTGGCAAGTTTTTGTAAAGAAAATCTTGCTTTCTATTGTAAAGTGCATCACTGAGTTACTTGGGAGCAAAATTAGTATAATATTTGGAGAAAGATTAAGTTGTTTTATCCCCTGAAATAATTAAAAAGCAGCAATGTATTTTCAATGACATCAAGAGGTTGAATGCCACTTAGAGTTTAAGGAGGTCTAGCTACAACATTTTGGGTTAATTGTAAAACTCATTTCAAGTCAGACATTTGTTTTATTACGTTAATTAGATTTCATCTCTTTAATTGTTTTACAGCCCAACAGGTTTTTTAAAAGTATGATACATTTGCATCTGGACCCTTTCCAAATAATACATAATTAGAAATAGCAAATAATTGTTTTATGATGTTTCCCAAAACCCAAGCATTGCTGTATTCTGTGAAGAGCAAGGATAAAATAGGAGACATAGAATCCACAGTGGAGTTATTAAAAATTTTTATCAACTCACCCTTTTGAGCATTATTGGTCTCACTTTTTTTTCAGCATTGGGTTTCAGACCCATGCTTAGCTATTTCTTGCTGCAGTTGTTCATTTGTTCCCTGTGCCTGTTGCAGCATGACTCCATCATTGTTTAAGTGCATTTGTAACTTAAGAAACTGAGGGCAGTGAGGGAAAAAAGGAGGGGAGACTGTGTTAGGCAAGAATTCTGCGTTATAATAAAAGAAGCCATTGAATGCCAAAGCTGATTATGTAACAAACTCCATCAAGGTCTGCAAAATGCCACAGGAGAATGAAGCAGGATGGGAATTTTCAAGTCAGTTCTAATTTCTTTTCTGCCTGCAGGAGCTCTTCGTTAAAACAATGTATTACTTTTTTTTTTCAAGCCTGGCAAGACTTCAAAAAAGTAGTTTAACCTGCTATACTTTATGACATTTTATAGCTAATTCATTTTTCAACAGTTCATTCATTTAGTAATTACAGCAGATTATCTGATACAGTTCTCTTTTATAAATTGGATTTTTTTTTACAAAGAATGATTTGTTTACATTTTAAATTATTTATTTTTTATTTTTGTGGTACTGGGGACCAAATACAGAGCATCACACATGCTAGGCAAGCACTCTACCATTGAGTTACATCCCCAGCCCTGTTTAGATTTTTAAAATGTTTCTTTGCCTGATAGTCCCATAAATATTCACAATGTATAATTCTGTGCTCCACATTTATCATAAATACCTTAGCCAACAGTGTACCATGAATAATAATGGTAATACACTTTGCTGGTTCTGCTTCCTTAGGATTTTAATTAAAAGCAAGCACATGACACTAAGAAGGTGGCATATAGATGATTTGTGGCTAACAACATGCAAAAGTAAATTAAAAATATAAATAATTGTTTTATCATCCAAATACCTGAGTATTCTCTGAATACCAAGAGGCAACAGGATCTAACGGAAACCCTTGGACAATGAATTCAGATTTCTGTTTACTTGGGTTACAAATTGTAAATAACAATATAACTAACCTTATTTCAGAATAAAATGAAACACTAAGTGTACTAAGTCTAATTATAATTTGTGGGGGCATTTGCTTAAATATTTTCTCAGATTCATATTTAGTGTAATACACACAGACCTAATTCAATAATGTCCCACACAATGTTGACTCATCACATTTCTTATATCTACATAATATACATATACACACATATAGGTATAGATGTATATGTTTGTATGTATGTGTGTGTATACTTATGTATAAATACATGTTTAATCATTTACTCCACGTTTGCCTCATGTTGTAGGTGGCACCTTCTTAGCCAGTGAGATCTAACATACTCCACTGTATAGCTCATGGCTATAAAGTATTAATGCATATATTGCAAAGGCCCTGTGCCAAATGGTACTCTAACTAATTTTCCTGAGTTAAGTTCTAAAACACATATTGTTTACATTGCTGTGGCTGTTCTTTCCACTACTTACTTTGTGTTGAGTAGTTTTGACCCATAACATATAACAAAAAATCAAAAAGTGTGTATCTGATATTATACCCCAAAATGGTGGTAAGAGTAGTAAGTAGATGCCAGGATGAAGTTAAGGAAATGACTAAGGAAAGATCATGAAACATTTAGTGATGGACTTCTGACCTTCATAACATCACTGAAAGTTGGAGGAATGCTAGAACAGGCAGATTATCAGTGTTGATGGTCTGGAGAGATGTCCTCCAATGAACCCACACAGATCCAGCACTTCTGAAAAAATGTCCTTGAACTATACCAGGTGTGCTGAATCCAAAAGTTTTCTGGAGACATGATCTTTTTTTGAAAGTACTATTAAAAATACAATTCTTTGAGAGACAGAAGATGTTTAAGAAACTGGTTAAATCACATGAGGCATATCAAAGTCTGAAGAGATGGACCACATCTGGTGAAATAGTAAAAGAATAAAAAGGTTACAAAGTATGTCAAAACAGAGAAAATAAATATTAAACTCACCTAAGTTTAAATTTTATCTTTCTAGGGAGTTGAGAGGCGTAAAATGGCAGGAAACAGTAGTAAATCGGTCAATAAAGATTCATCTCATTCCACCAACAGTGTTTGGCACTACACTAATTGGTTAGTGAATGAATCCACAAATGGTTCAGGTCACTAAAAAAAAAATTGCTCTCTATCTAGAAAGTGACTAACCTTGTTATCCAAATAGTAGGAAAAATGCTACAAAAATTACACCAGCAGGAAGATTTCATACCCTGTATACCTGTTAGTGGTTTTCATATTGAAAAATTAAGAATTCAAAGATTTCATAGCTAAGTTATATATTTAATTAGAAGACATGGGGTTTTCTTGAAATGACTTACTCAGGGGAAAACTTCATGGGGGTCCATAACAGATCTGTACATCATTTTGCATGCCTTTTTTCTAGGCTCACCTTACATGAAATGAGTCTCTGGCACTCAATCAAATTGATTCTTGGAAAAGAAACTTTGCTTCCAAAAGTTAGATCTGCCTCCAAAAATTTTTAATTTTCATGTTTTCTACAAACATTTCACCCTTTTTATTTTTAGAAAAATGAAACCATCCCAACCTTTCCTATGCACACATATTTAGGGGAAAGAAAAGTTAGAAAATTATAAGAAAATTCTCATCACAGCAAATTTACAAAGAGTATTTAACCTCTGTCTATCATTTGACCTGTTTCTACTGAGTCATCAACAGTCTGGGGGCTGAAGTGGTAAGAAAAGAAGCAGCAGAAGAAGAGAGAAGCCAGAAAAAGTGACAGATTCATTCTTTTGGCAGTTAGTGGGCTTGCTATCAGAGACCCTGTCATCATGGAACTTCATTCTAGAAGCAGAAAACTAATAAATGGATAATAATCAAACAAATATAAATTAGGCCTGCAATGAAAGAAATGAACGAAGGCTAAGGAATAATAATGGCTACTGTGTGTAATGGCCATAAAGACCAACTTTAGACAGAACACCCAAGTTGAAATGAGCCAGGGGAAGAAAACAGGAGCATTTCTTCATAGACAACAACCAGAGAAACTGGTGGAAGGACGGTGAGGAGCAAAGGAGGATTTTGAAGAGACCAGCAGTGACTGGTTTGCCTTTTGCAAAGATCAATTTACAAAGAATGTACTGAAAAAGCCCAAGAGCAAGAGTGGAGGGGCCACTGCAAGAGTCTTGGTAAGAACAGTGGTTATCTAGGACCAGCATGGGGAAGGAAAGTTGGAGGGAAATGACAAGATGTGACTTGCTGATGGAGTAGGTGTGAGGATGCGAGAAAAGGGAAGAACTGACAATGACTCCCAACTCCGATCTTGAACATTTGGTCAACCAGTGATAAGTACTGAGATGAATAAGACTGAAGACTGCAGAGCCATTTGGGGAGAAAGGATAGGGTGATTCAAATTGAGAATTCCATTTAATGATCTTTTTATGGATTGACCCTCCATTTATTATGTCAGAAACATCAATAAGCAGAAATTCACCTACCAATAACTTTATTGCAGATCTCGTTTGAGTCACAAAATACCTGCTTTATAAAACTAAATACAGTATTATCCCTCTAAACCTGGCATAATCGTAACCATATGAGAACATAGAGTTTCACCTAATGCACAACACTTTGTGAGGTTCTCAAAGGAAAGTACTAAATATGTGTGAAAGGCTCATTAAGTATCCGGAAATGTGTTGTTGAATGCAGGAGTGCTAAAAATAAAAGTAGAGAGCTAAAAATGGTAGCACAGCTTCTTCCCCATAAAAGATTTCTCTAACAGATTAACAAGCGGCTCTTGCTCCTGTTCATGAGCCCTGGCCTACTTTAAGAGTCTATAAGCAGCAAGGTGCAATGGCGCACACCTGTAATCCTAGCACTTTGGGAGGCTAAGACAGGAGAATCGCAAGTTCAAGGCAGCCTCAGTAACAGCAAGGCGCTAAGCAACTCAATGAAAGACCCTATCTCTACATAAAACACAAAACAGGGCTGGGGATGTGGCTCAGTGGTCAGGTAGCCCTGAGTTCAATCCCTGGTACAAAAAAAAAAGAGTCTATGAGCATCAAAACAAGGACTTTGACAAAGTCAATCTGAAGTTTTTATTGCCCTGTTTCAAGAAAAGACCGTCATATTTAGGGATGAGATGCCCCAATTTTCCTTGGATTCTTTTGCTGTTGGAATTGAGAAGACACCTGGAGGTCACACATGGATTTTTTTAGTTCAGGTTCCTGTCCACGGGACAAATTATTAACTGTACCAGTATCTCAGTGGTCCATGAAATAACTCGCAGAAAACTAAACATGGGCCTTTGTGCTCTATCAGTTGTTTCACTCTGTGGAGATTTCATTGTTTTTATATGAAATAGTCTGGAGTAATAGGTATTGCCAAACTTGATTGTCTACTGGTACATTAATCAACCTGTCTTCAGAATTTGAAGTGATGAGATATATAATTTGTTCTCAAGTATCTGTACTCAAAATAATGAGAATGAGATTTGCCAGTCACATCAATTCTATGAACATTAAGTGAATGTGTATCATGTGCCTGAAACTATGCTAGGAGCCACAGATATGGAATTAATATTATGTATGATGTTTTTATAAATTCTTCAAACTCCCTCACCTAATTTTAAGAGTAGCTAATATTTATTGGGTACTTTGTGTGTCCCAGTGCGTGCTTTAAAGGTATCATATGTTAAACAGTTTCAAGGACTAACTCAGATCCAGTTGCTTTACCCATAAATTTTCTCACATGCAAGGGATAGAATAACCAACTTGTCCCAATTTGCCTGAGACTGCCTCACTTTTTTTTAATTGAGGTGAAATTCATATAACATAAAATTAACCATTTTAAAGTAGCTGATTCAGTGGCATTTAGTACATTTACAATCCTGCTCAACCACAACTTCTATCTAGTTCCAAAATTCATCACCCTCAAGAAATCTACCCCATTAAGCAAAAACTGTTTCCACCTCCTCCAGTTGCTGTCAATCACCAGTCTGCCTTCTGTGTCTATGGATTTACCTATTCTGAATATTTCATATAAATCCAATCATCCAGATCTTTTGTGCCTGGTTTCTTTCACATAGCTTAATATATTTAATGCACACCATTTTTATGACTAAACAATTCCATTGTATGTATATACCACATTTGTTTATTCATTGCCTATAGAACAACAGACATTGGGTTGTTTCTACCTTTTAGCTGCCATGAATACTGCTTCCATGAAAAATCATGTGCACATATTTAAGAATCTGTTTTTCCATTCTTTGGGGTATATTCCTAGGAGTGGAATTGTTGGGTTACATGATAATTCTACAATTAACTATTTAAGGAGCCACTTAACTCTTTCCTACGGTGACTATACCCTTTAACATCACTACCAGCAATGTACAAGGATTCCGATTTTTTCACATCCTTCTCAACATCTGTGATCCTCCATTTTTTTCTCTTTTATTTACAGCCATTCTAGTGGGTTATCTCTTTGGTTTTGAGTTTCATTTCCCTAATGCCTAATGATATTGAGCATCTTTTAAGATGTTTACTGGCTATTTGTTTAATCTCCTTTAGGGAAATGTCTACTCAAATTTTTGCCCATTTACTTAAGTTCTTTGTCTTTCTGTTGTTGAGATGTGAGAAGTTTGTTCATATTCTGAATACTAAACCCTTATTAGATTATATTATTTGCAAATATTTTCTTCCTTTACTTAAATAAGGGAGAAAATATTCTCTCTCATCATAATAATATCCTCTGATGAACAAAAGATTTACATTTTGATGAAGCCAAATTTATCTATATTTCCTTTTGTTTATTTTTTGGTACCACATATAAAAATTCATTGTTAAATCTAAGGTCACAAAAATTTAGGGTTATACTTTCTTCTAAGAGTTATATATTTCTAATTCTTACATATTAGACTGTTATTCCACATTGCATTGATTTTTTTTTTTTTGGTATGGTGTGAAATAGGGATAAAACTTCATTCTCTTGAACATCTCAGTTGTCTCAGAAGAAGATATAACAGTTTGGGTTAAATTTTATATCAGTATTGATATCATATAAGCCATTTCCCAATTATAATTTGTGAGCTCCTAGAGGAAAAGAGAACAGGTAGTATAAAGCTCTATTTGGCATTTTGCACAATATATTTCAATTATTTATATAGTATGTAGTAAACTCTACTATTATGATAATGATGACTCTTCCCTTTAGACCAGGGTTCTCACCAGTGGCCACATTAACATTTTAAAAAATGTTAATTCCTGGACATCACTTCCATGCAACTGAATCAGAGCCTTTAGGCATGAATCCCAAGAATCAAAAGTTTCTAAATATAGAGCTGGGATGAGGGCAATTGTTATCTTTTTGTAAATGTTATTGTATTTTTATATACCTTTATTTTATTTGTTTATATTTATGTGGTGCTGAGAATTGAACCCAGTGCCTCACGCATGCTAGGCAAGCGCTCTACCACTGAGCTACAGCCCCAGCCTCGACAATTGTTATCTTAATTATTATCCTTTCATTTGTGTTTGTATGCTTTGGTTGCCATATCAAATACTATAGACTGAACAGTTCAAACAAGAGAAATTTACTTCTCATTTTTCTAGAAACTGGGAAGTCTAATATGAAGGTACCAGTCAAATTCATTTCAATTACTCCTAGCCTGAAGATGGCTACATTCTTGCTGTGCCTTCACGTGGCAGAGAGAAGTGGAGAGAGAGAGCACTGAGCAAGTGCTGGTGTCTCTTCTTGTAAGGACACTAATTCTCCCACTTTAGTAACTCATTTAACCTTATCTACATCCATAGAGGTCCTGTCTCCAAAATAATTAATTAGGGGTTATTGCTTCAACATATGAATTGGGGAAATACACCATCCTGTCTATAGCCATATTATGCACACTTTTAGGCATCTAAGAAAACCTTTGGATTCTTCTCCCTACATAAAACATTATCTGTACATGCATGAAAATATTTTGTACAATTTTAAGGGGGTGTGCATCCCAGATATAGACTGAGGTTCTCAATGGCAGAAACTATGCTTTTTTTTTTTTTCCTTTGCTTATATTTAGAATGAACCTATCTCTTGTCTACCTCCATTTCAAGAAATGAAAGTTTGAGTACCAGCATATAGACAGACAAATAGACTATGGAAAGAAGTCAACAATAATAATGCTTAGTGATCTTTATATAAAATACTTACTGAGATCATCTAGATATAATAGTTACAACTTCTCTTAGGCATTCAGTAGCTCCCCAAAGGCAATGTACTAACAAGAATTTGTTTGCCTCTTTTATAGAAATTTCTCCCCTAGATCCTAGTTTGGACATTCAAATTAGTGTCACACCTCAAATGTGACAGTCCAGGGACAAACCTCTACATCTGTGGACAACTGATTTTCAACGAAGGTGCCAGAATAATGCAGCAGTGAAAGAATAGTCTCTCCAATGAATGCTGCTATGACACTTGGATAATCACATACAAGTGAATGCAGCTGTCCCTCTAAAAACACTCTATATTTCTCATATAAAGTTTAGGCTTAAAGATTTCACCATCTATACTACAATCACCTATGGCAACAGTAGAAATGAACCACAATGTAAATATAATGGTATGTACCACAGAAAGCTAATGGAAACTAAAATATCTTCCATTCAGTTAAAAGGAAGAATATTTTTCAGAAATCAAAATGTTGTCTGCTTGGAAATGCTAAGAGAAATCTGGAGGTATAACTGGGTTCTTTGGATTCCTATTCCATGAAAAATATCATGCCAATAGAGAATAAGTTCCTTACACAAAGAAATAGTTACAAATGAAAAAATGGATGATAAAATTTTATTTTTTCAGCAAATAAACAAAGAGTGAAATAGAAGGGCAAAGATCCCTATAGATAGAACTGAAAGCAAATTCTAGGGAAGTTTTATCAAGCACTTAAAATTTCCAATCTCTAAAGATTCCCAAGTTTGCTGAATAAGTACTTGGCACCTATATTTTTAATAGCAATTTTCCTTTACCACAAACTATTTTCTATCAATATTTATTCCACTGCTAGTGGTGAGTTTCTAGATTCCTCCATCCCTGTATATGACCTGCATTGTGCAATATGGGAAAAGAAAACAATAATATTAATGCTTTGTGGGCTTCACATAAAGTAGTTACTGAGATCACCTAGATATTATTATTATTGTTACTATTATTATAATTATTATTTATTATTATTATTTTATAACTGCTCTTGGGCATTTGGTAGTTCCCCACAGGCAAAGTACTAGCAGGAATTCATATTGACCTTCAATAGTAGCTTCTTCCCTAGATACTGTTTTGGACATTTAAATTACTATTCATACCTCAAGTCATATAAAAATTGAGGGGGAGCTGTAGAAATACAACTAGAGTAGGTGACACTATTGGCTAAAACATTACAACACTGCATTCTCTGGAGGTTCTAAGTGTTTTCTTGCTATGCAACACTTTAATGATGTATTGGGATTAGTTTCAGGACTACCAGGTTACACAATAAACCCTGACTGGTTTTCTCTATCTGTAGACAGAAACACACACATACATTTTATTTTACTTTATTTCTAGTTGTGAGGCTGCTTGAGTTAAAATCCTAGCTCCACCACTCACTTGTTACATAACCCCTTCCTTTTCCTTCCTATGCACACTTATTGGACCTCAGTGGAATGGCTTGATAATCAACTCTACCCTATTTCTGAGGTTTCTGTGGGGATTGAGTGAGTTAATGTAGAGTGCTTAGAACAGTGTTGGGCACAAATATTAACCCTATTTCCAAGAGAAAATTAAAAAATTATACATTATTTCTTCAACCCACTTGTGTACAGAAGTTATTGCTTTTGAAAGCATTGGCTGCTATAGTTTCTAATCTTAGCCCAGGCATGCAAAGTTCATGGCTTTATAGGGTTCTAAGCCTTTTATACACAGACCACTGGTTTATACTTTAACTTATTAAGACAATGACTCAAAATCACTGCCCTCTAACTTCCCTGGATGAGTCTACAAAATGCCTCACTAGTCTGTGTCCAGCTCGTAGGAAACAGATGTTAAAGTGAAAAAATAACACCATGGCAATTTACTCTAATTAGCACCTTTGTGAGCAAACTGAACAAGAAGATTGAACAGTCCTAGAAACCAAAATACCCTCCCATCTGTGGGCGACCCCCTCAGCTTAGCAGCATGAGTCACTAGCAAGCAGAGATAACTCCTCTCTGCTCTCCTGTGAATAAATGGGGCCTTCAGTCTGTAAGGCTATAAATCTGACCTCTTTTACAAGCATTTTAATCATTCTCTATTTTTTAAAAGCTGATGTTTCCATACCATCTTTCTTTTCTCTTTTCTACTTTCTCCCTTCAAAAAACACAAAGGACGATAACTGTACTATTTACAGTATGACTGATTCAGCACTTCCACTATTTTTATGAGCACCTATCAGGAGCAGCATAGAAAATATTTCCAAATTAAGAGCTAACAAGGTTATCTCTAGGACAGAAAAAAAAAAAAGGTAGGGAAAGGGAGAGAGAAAAATTTTGTTATATCATCCAGTTAAAATCAAATGACATCAAGTGATTTTTTTTTTTTTTTTTGGTGTTCTTACATGAAGTCCATCATCCATTGAGGGCTATTTTTTTTTCTGATTTACCATTTAGCATGCCCTGACAGAATTAATTCTACATCATGAGAACAAACTTCAGCATCTTAACTCTTTCATTTGTATACTGTAATTTTTACATGATTTTGTACCATGTCAATCTGAAGCCCAGGAGCCCAGTACAAGTGTCATCGTATCAGAGAATTGCAACATTTTTCTCTCTATTGTAAAGATGAATTTATTCTTAAAATACATTTCTTTTAATCCAACTTAAAACATACAGCCATTATCACAGATTCCTAGGACTGAAAGGAAAACCCAAGGGGTCCTCCTCCAGTCCAGGCTAGATCACTTTTAGAATCGATTAGGTAGGAGGTTTTCAAATGAGCTCGTAGGATTTTCTAAGAAAGGAAATTTTAGAACATCTCCCAATAACTTCTTTTGTAGTTTAACTATGAGGGTGTGACTGTGCAGTAATGAGATGTATTTCCATAAACCACTTGAAAATCTCTCATTTCATAGTCATATCTCACAGAGGGATTTTCTCAGGTAATACACTTAATATCTTACTTTTCACATAATTTTTTACAAGTTGCTAAAATCAAATTTTAATGAGCTCACTATTATTTAACCTCTTCCTTATGTTCTTTTAGTACATTTTAATTTATGTAAACTTTATTTTGAAAAACTTACTTGTTTTGAATTAAGACATTTATTCAATCTGCTTTTTTGATAAACCATAATCATAATAGATAACTTGGCTGTCTACATGTCTTGTAAAAGGTCTATATTCATTTTCTGATGTAGGAGAGAGAGAGAGAAAGAGAGAGAGATAGAAATGCTTGGTCGAAGGTCAAGAATAGCTGGAATATTTTGCTGCAGGAATACTAACTGAATCAATCCCATTAGGAATTAAGTACACATGCAGGTTTAGGAAATACCAACTGTTTTATAGCTTATTAGATGAACATTCCCTTTTCAAAAGAACTCATAAATGTTCTTGTTTTACAAAAACAAAAAAAAAAATGCTTCTCTTCCTGAATTTCCTTCATACTCGTAAAGAGCAATGTGGTTTTGTTTAGTACGTATTTTTTAATGCCCACTGTCTACCAGGCCCTGTGCTCGAGGACAGGGGTACAAAGATGAATAAAACAAGATCTATATCTGGCAGGAACTGCTATCTTTCAGGAACCACCAACACAACAGCATTTCTGGGAAAGTGGCCAAGTGCCATAAGGGTCTCTCTAAGGTTACAGGAGAACAGAAATGGAAAGTCAAGGAAGGCTGCCTGGAAGAGTTGTTGTAACTAACTGAATTTTTAATTTTGTTTTTAAGGAAATAGTCTGCACAAAAAGATACTTTTTTAAAATGGTGTTCATGGCCAAGATTCTAGGTAGGCATACTAGAGGATGGGAGCAGGGAGGAGGCAAATTATGAGACAGTTGGGTGTGAGCTTCTCTGTGACCAAAATATCTGACAAAATCAACTTAGAGAGGGGAAATCTATGTTTGGATCATGGTTTCAGAGGCCTCAGGCCATAGTCAACCAATTCCATTCCTTTGAGCCTGAAGTGAGGCAAAACGTCATAGCAGAAAGGCATGTAAGAGGAAAGCTGTTTAGTTCATAGGAGCTGGAAAGCAGAGAAAGGGGAGGTGGGGAGAGGATAAACCATTCCAGGGCACATCCTCAGTAGCCTACCTCCTCCAACCAGATTAACTAACTAGATTAATCAATTTGATGGATTAATCCACCAATGAGGTAAGAACCCTTATGACCCAGTCATTACCCACCTTCAAACCATGCTACATTGGGGACCATATTTTCAATACTTGAGCTTTTGAGGGACATTCCAAATCCAAACATAACAAACTATGCTGCTGCAAAGGGAAAAAGATTTCCTCTTTAAGATATTTAAGCATATTGAATGAATATTCACAGGTCTGTCTCCAACTCTATTGTTTGGTTCTAAATCTGATTATGCATTATTATCACTTGGACAACTTTATACAAATGTACCTGAAGCCAAACCTAAAGAGAAGGTCTGAGAGTACTGATGGACCAATTTTTAATATGGAAATCTCTGGTAATTATTTAGTAAGGAATTTCCCTCATCCTCTGGGATAAACTAGTATTTGGGAATCACTTTGTAATCAATGACCCAAATATTCATGTGTTTAAGATTAAATGAGGTCCATGGTTTCTACGTTTGGAACTATTTTCCAATGATATTCTAATACTTAACTAGTGTGAGAAACCTAATCAAGATAGGATGTGATTAATTTGAATATGAGCTCTTTTTATGTCATATACACATGGAGTTTCTAAACAAAGTAATGACACAGTAGTCCTCCTTATCCACAGAGAAAACATTCCAAGGTGTTCTTTGGATGCCTGAAACTACATATGGTATTGAACCCTATCTAAATTAAAAAATTTCCTTACATAGATTCCTATGATGAAGCTTAATTTATAAATTAGACAAAATGAAAGATTAACTACAATAACTGTTATGGTTTGGATGTGGGGTGTCCCCCAAAAGCTCACGGGTGAGACAGTGCAAGAAGGTTCAGAGGAGAAATGATTGGGTTGTAAGTCTTAACCCAATCATTGAATTAATCCCCTCTTGGGATTAACTGAGTGGTAACAGAAGTGGTAGGGTATAGCTGCAGAAGGCAGGGAATTGGGGGTGTGGTTTTGGGGTATATATTTGTATCTGGTAAGTGCAGTCAGTCTCTCTCTCTCTCTCTCTCTCTCTCTCTCTCTCTCTCTCTCGGCTTACTGATCACTATGTGAGCTGCTTTCCTTTCCACGCTCTTCCTCCATGATGTTCTGCCTCACTTCAAGCCCCAAGGAATGGAGCTGGCCTTCTATGGACTAAAACCTCTGAAGCCACGAGCCCCTTAAATAAACTTTTCCTCCTCTACAGTTGTTCCGCTTGGGTCCTTTAGTCACAGCAGCAAAAAAAGCTGACTAAAACAATAATAATAAAATAGGGCAACTATAATAATAGACTATGATAAGAGTTTCACAAAACTTATGAATTATTTATTTCTGGTATTTTCCATTTATATTTTCAGACCATGTTGACAGTGGGCAACTGAAACCAAGTAAAACAAAACTTCAGATGAAGGGCCTACTGTGCTAATAAAACACTCCCGTATTTATTGCCAGTTCTAGAATACCATAGACATTGTCAGGGCCCTTACTTCTTGGACTTTCCATGTGCTTTGGCCCCTTCCAACCACCAATATTTGCATCTTTGTCCTGAGCACTTTTCCCAGAACTGAGGTTCAATCTGTCCATGTAGGTAACAAAATCAAAGTGCCAGGGAATGAGCAACCTTGAGAAGCAGCCCTCAACCACTGATTTCAGGGTTTAAATGTCCCAGCTTTACCTCTCTGACAGAGAAGTTCTGAGGCAAGTGTTTACACCATTTCCTAGAGTTTTCCTGCAGGAGGAAGATCTAGTCATGTACTAGGACAGCTGGCTTACTAATGCACCCTTTATTGCTGCCTCTGTCATTACTGTCTTATTGCCCCTCCCTGTGTCATTTCCTTGCTCTATTATAGGTGTTCACAGCACCTCCCCCACCCAAATAAATCTACTGCTTTCAAATTTTATCTCTGGGTCTGCTTCTGAGAAGATCCAAGTCAAGAGGATAATACCCATTATAAATATAATGGTATCTTTAAGTTCAAATGGCATTTTATAAATTCCCCCCAAAATGAAACAAAAATGCAGAGATAATGAATAAAACATTCTAACTGAACAAATATGCTTTATAAGTTGTGTTGGAAAATAGACATTTGTTCAGTTTTGGTCCCTGAAGGTTTACATGTTTGCACACACTTGAAATCCAATTAGGACTGTCAGAAAGGAAGGGTACATCAGTCATCCTAGGTACAAAGCTAGAAAACAGTACAGCTGGACTGAGGGAGGTGTCAGGTGGAAAGCTGAAGAGAGATACTGGACTTTTTTTTTTTAATATTTTTTTAGTTGTAGATGGACACAATATCTTATGAGTATCTAAGTGTAAGCATGCATACCCCAAAATCCTGCGGGACTGAAAACCTGTTGCTTCTCCAGCTGACTCAGATCAGAGCCATGTAACTAATAAATTATGGTTCAGTGATGGCTGAAACTGGCTCATGACCAGCTTAGAAGAGCCAGAGAGCCAGCTGTTAATTTCAGGTATTTTGCAAGCAAGATTACATCACCTTGTAGCTTGAAATAGGCCATGGTGGGAGTATTTACACCACAGAAATAGGAAAAAAGAAATGATAAATCAGGGTTTCCTCCTACCCCATAGAGCCAATTGTTAAACACTTAGCATACACCACTGAATCATGAAGTTATCATAAGTAATTAGTTAACCTCACTGCAACAAAGATACTCTGCTGGTGCTTTGTAAAATTGTACTGGGATTATAAAAAACACCAAGGAAGATATTGTGACAGCCGAGTCAACCCTCAGTCTTATGGAGTTAACATACATACCAGAAAATTAGGAGTTATAAAAAGGACCAGTCTTCAATGTTATCGAACTAAGATAACACACCTGGAGACAGGAGGTTGGGAATAGCTCAGCCTTCCAAGACTATGTGGCCAAGAGAAATGCCAAGAAACCAGAGCCAAGAAAGATAAGGTCACTAAATTCAAACCCGCTGAACAATAGTCTGTCCTATTCTAAAAATAATATTAGGAATTCTCCCAGATGATAAGGGACAAATTATAGGTGGCAAGAATAGTCACTAAAGTAACCTATAGTTATCTTTATTAGCATAGCAGAAATCACACCCCATGATGGAGACTTAAGATGATATTAAGACCTATGTCACATGAAGAGGCATGAGGAAAAAGGACACGCACAACTCAAACCCCATCTCTATGCGTGACAAAAGACCAGGCCTCTGCCTTCCCTGGAGATACCATAAAAGCTTCACATCTTCATATTTTGTTTCAGTCAGCCTGGAATTTCTGTCCCCATGTGCCACCTCCCTTATATATGCTGGAGTAAAAGAATGAAGAGCATCATTACTATCTCAATTGTACTTTTGTCTGATTCTGACAGTACCAGGACCCATGGAATCAGTAACAATAATGCACAAGTAGGTGATCTTTAACTGGGCTTTGTTAAACTCAAGATTTTTATACACAGTTTTGAGGGACTCAGTTTACAGATCTTCAACTTCTACCTGTGCTCTTTCCACAAATGGAGCTGCCTGAGAAAGCCACACCTTCACACACACACTACCAGACCTCACTACTGGGCATTTCCCTGGGGTGTAAAAGTCCCCAAGGCCCTAAACAAAGTCATACAGGGAATGACTGGTTTGGGAGAAGACTCCCTTCATGATTAATCAAGGTCTCTAAATGACAAAGGGCCTCCTATCTTTTCCATTTTATACTTGCATCCATTAAAGTGAAATTTAACATTATAGTGTCAAACTTAAGTGTTCCCCAAAGGCCCATGTGTCAAGGGCTTAGTCTCCAGGTTGGTGCTATTAAGAGGTGCAGAAACCTTAAAAGATGGAGCCTGGTGGGAGGTCTTCATATCATATGAGTATGTTCTCAAAGGGGACTGTGGACCTGGCCCCTTCCCCTTTCTCTTTTTCATACCTGGGCCTTGAGGCAAGGAGCCTGCTCCTTCACACTCCCTGCCATGATGCACTGCCTTTCTGCAGGCCCAAAATCAATGGACCCAACTGACAGCGGACTAAAATCTCCAAAACAGTGAGCCAAAATAAGCCTTTCCTCTTTGTAAATTATTCTCTCAAGTATTTTGTTATAGTAATAGAAAGCTGACTAACAGACTTCGCATTAAAAAGAAAGGCATTTTGGCCAATTTTGTAATTATCTGAAGTCAGAACAACTGAAGAAATACAGATGAGAGACACTTATTCTTTTCATTGTGACCAGATAGCTGCAGAGCACACACAGGTCAGGTCACTCTCGCAGGCTTCACCTGTCATCTGACCTCGGCAGAGGAAGACTGCACAGGGACAAGCAAACACTCTTCCAGAATTCCCAAAAGTAAGGAATAAAAAAGAATCCCTTTGAAGGATGTACTCCCTCACTGCAAACATTCCATTATTATTATTATTATTATTTGCAGAGATAGTGCTTTCCTGCACTGATGGTAGAAAAAGTTTATGAAAAGGGGATCTAGAAGACAAAAGTCTTAAAGCATTGTAATACTCAAATACATGTATCTGAATATTGGCTTTTTTATTTTTTAGTGGTAGATGGACATATCACCTTTCTTTTATTTATTTATTTTTATGTGGTGCTGAGGATTGAACCCAGTGCTTCTTACATGCCGGGCGAGCACTCTACCACTGAGCCACAACCCCAGCCCCTGAATATTGGCTTTTGTTATTTCATTTAAGACTGTTGGCCATAAAGAAGCAAAAATCCCTTATTTCTATAAATAGCCTCTAATCCACAACCAAGAGTACATCTCAGGGCTTTGTTTTTCCAAGCATAACCCCGAAGTGGGCTTTTCTTAGATCCTGTGATCTAAGTGTTTCTGATGTAAGCTTTCCTATGAAGTCATAACAGATAGTAAATGTCTATATTATTAATAGTATCAAAGCAATAAACGTGTTCCTGACATACGCTAAACCTGGGTATTTACGAGGCACCTGCACAGCCTTTTAAGAGTTCATGTTGGCAGAAGACACTGGATTGTTCATTCTAAAAGCATCTACTAAAAACAGCTTCTTCATCTTTATTAGGAATTCCAGAAGTTATGTTCTCCTATAAAATCAAACTCGCGTGGGAGTAAAATCTGCCTTTCAGAAAGTCCTCTCGGAACCAGAGAAGATGCACTTGCAGAACTTCCAACTGTGCTGGCAGCAACCGTGCATGTTCACTGGAGTAAGACTTCATTTAAAGGTATTTTGTGTTGGCAACTAGATGATTACAACCGGCCAGGTTGAAAGTGTGGAGGCAGATAAAATTTCCTTGATTGACAGAAGCAGGTAATCTCAGAGGCAGCCCTTTGTGCAAACAACTATAGACATTGTCTTACTTTTTTTGGCCCCAACTATAAAGAATGGAAAGAAAGAAACACTTTCAGTCTTAGAAAAAAATCTCTTCTTACTCTGTTTTCTAGAAACGAGTAGAAAAATCTTCCCTGGCAATTCACCTATTAGGGAAACTATCTTTTCTCTTGCAGATGTGTTAGATAGTGTTGGTTGAGCTGCTGCTGCTTACATTCAAGGCTGACTGAAGCTAGATGATCACTTGGGCACAGGAAGAGAAACAAAAGACTTAGAAAATGGTTCCTGTGAAAATGCTGAAGAGTCAAAGGGATCATTGTGTGGAGAAGGGAAGGGGAGTAAAAATTATTCAAGACCCTGATGATGAAAGGCACTATGCACATTCCATCCAGAGGAAGACATGTCAAGGACCACGATGAAGGGAGCAGCATCAGTTTTGCTGATTCTTCTAAGATTAGACATTGCACAGCCAACTTAGGATGCCCTCTCCACATGGGCACCATCCAGGGCACTGCTCCCTGCCAAGGCTTCAGCAGACCTGCCCTTGGCAGAAGCAGATAAAGGGCCATACTTCTCCCTCTTCTTATCTATTTCCCTCCTTATGATTTTTTCTTTTTCCTTGCCCTCCCTGATCAGACTCCCCTTTGCCCTGTGCATGGAATTCATTGCACCCTAAATCTGCTCGATTATGTTGGCCCCAGTTTATGGAGGGGCCTCTGTTGTGTGTGTAAACTGAAAATATCTTGTTTCTTCTGATAAATAAGTGCCTCCAAATATTTCTATGGACACTCTGTGAACTGACTCCCTTAAGAACATTTTCAGTGATTTTTAGCTCTTCAAACAATTTGAACATAGACATAGCACTATTTGTTTTTAAAATTTTGATGCTCCTGGATTCAAATATTTTACCTTTTCTCCCCTTAGCTCAGGCAGGCTCATTGTAGGTGAACGTGTGTGGTGGGGACAGGGAGAGGTGTTTTGATCAGCCCCAGCAGGCCTCCTCCCTCCTCTCTGCTGCCTCCTCCAGTGTTTGGATAGTGGGGGGAAAAAAACAAACAAGAAATGGGGCCAACACCTCCAGACTGGGCCCAGGCACGGTTGCAAGGTTGCGGTTCTTTCTGTTGTTAACTGTTTATCGGACCTAAAGACCTGGTTTTGTTGTAGTTTATGTGTCAGGGGCACACATTGGCCTCCTGAAGACCATGACAGGGATTTTTTCACAGGACTGGCCTTTCCACGGCAAGGTTTCCAGATGGGGCAGGGGGCTCTGATCAAACCCACTTTTAGCTCCCACTACTGGCTATTAGTCCACAGCCCCTTGTTGCAAGGAATGCTTCTTCACAGAAGATAGCCTGTCTCCATCTGGGGGTGTCCAGTCCACACCCACATAAGGTCACCTTACGTGGTGGGAGCACCACTATGATGGTGCCACCTACTCCTTCAGCCCAACTCTTTACTGGCTGATCTCCATGTTCCAGCAACAATGACCACTTAGTTGGTCCATGAGATTCTTCACTCCTGATTCTGTTAGGAACAGAAGAGCTCATGTGCCTCTTCCCCTATCCGGCTTCAGCAAGTGTTCAGGGCAATTATCTTCAGATCTCCTTTCCTTGCCTTAGGAGATGATAGCCTAGATACACGAAAAGAATAACTTCCACTACAAGAACTGCACTTTCTTTGTCTCCCAATACTCCCTACCCAACTCACAATAACTTGGGGCATTGGCCTGAGATGAGAGTGGGGGAAGGTGGTTGGTTATAGGCTAGTTCTCAGCACTGGAACTTCTCACTACATCCTGGGGACAGGTGGCTAGCCCACTCACTGCTGTCAATCTAAATGTTCTTGGTGCACTTAATCCCTCTTTGGGACAGCAGAGTAAATCTCATTCGACATCCTGCTAAGCATGCACCGATCTAGATCAGTCCTAGAGGCAGCTCCCTGCCCTTGGGTCCACATGAGCAAGTCGTGCCTCCTCCTCCGGCCTCACTGGATGCTCAGTTCTTCTGACTGGTATTTGACACTCCTCAAGCAGCTCACTCATCCTCACAGGTCCCAGAATAATACCTGGGACATTTCTTCTTGAAGTCATATAATAAGGACCCAAACCTCTTCTTAACTCAGGTGCTCCAATACTAAAAATATGCAATAAGCCAAGAAAGGAGAGACCAAGAAATAGAATGTCTCCTGATAGCTCAGCTCCTCTTTTCATTTCCCCATGGAAAATGAAAACTGCATGTATCCCAGCTCATCTCCTCATCTACAGCTACCTCTGTGCACCAATTTATTATCCTAAACAGCAGAATATTCTGGGATCATTCCTCATCCCTCCCAACCCTAACAAAAGGGGATAATTGGGTTCCCCATGCTTATCTCAAAGACCTGTGCTTTCCCTAAGTGATAGGTTCTTTTTAATGCCATTGACTATGTTCAATTATCCAAATATTAATGTCTCAATGCAGAAAATCTACTGGCACAGTATCAGCAAATTCATTCTAAGTTATGGCACAATTAAATGTGTGGAACTATTACTACTGCAAAAATCTAAATGTGTATATTGATGCAAGGTGGACCCTATGGCAAATGGGTGGCAACGACCCAACTCCCTAGGCTTTGAGAACCACAGAAAACAAAGATCCCTGGATAGCAGCTCAGAAGATATCTATTGGAAGAAAAGCAATACTCAGCAATTGGTGGGATAAAACCTGAAAATCTTGGACACATAGCCAATCTGTAATTTCTAACAGTATCACCAAGAAAGAGAGTAGGATTGTCCCTTCCTGAAGACACACTCTCTTGGGGCTTCGCTGAAGGCTTCTTCCAGTTCTCCCTTACCCTCACAAAAGCTATAGCATTCCCCTTGGTGATTTTATTACCAAGATTCCATCTGTTTCAAATGTAGAAGAAGGGAAAAAAGATCAAGAGATATACTTGTTTGGAAGTAACTTCAAAACTCTGAAATTATGGAGATGTTATAAATGGGCTTCTCAGTAGATATGACTCCAGAACTTTTTTTGCTCTTTGATTTTACAAGACAGAAGTTTTTCCATGGCCACAGACATGCAACTGGAAATGAAAGTAAACTTCAAAATGTATCTCTCTTTTCTCTACAGATTCATCATGAATGAGTAAGGGGAAAATAGAGCTGCCTAGGAAACCCGCAGCATGATTCCACCTTCTTTCCAAATATCACAAACACATCACCCATTCCCCAATTACACTCTCACCCACAAAATATACTAAAAGTGTAAAGTTTTCATTCCTTAATGTTACCTATCTTGAAAACAAATACAGATGGCTATAAATCATTTCATTAGTGATAATCTCTAAGTTGGTCTCTTATTGGCATAAAAGAACTAATCAACCTTCTCCTGATTAAGTACATTAAAATTTCCTGGAAGTAAGTTACCCTCTATTCTTACTTAGAGAAAAAATAGAAATCTTATTCCTTGGAACTTACAGAATGACTTCAGGCAACTTGCTCTGCCTTTCTGAATCTTAATGTCATCACTCATATAACGGAGATAATGATGATATTGTATTATAATTTTAAAAGGCTGTTCTGATTATTGCTAAGGAAGCATTTATAAACTATAAAATTTGATATAGGTCTTAGTTATCCACAAAAACCTTGCCATATGATTCTGTACTTCTCCACAGTGCCTGCTTTATAACTGATTTAGTATCATAGGAGTAGAAAGAGTCACAGAGAATAAAACAGACTTGAGAATGAGTATTTTCAAATATAAGATTATATGTACGGATTGACACAAACTTATCAGGATCACTTCTCAGTACTGCCCTTGAGATGTGCTATATCTGAAAGCAGTTGGCACATTTTGACTCTGTTAAGCCTCCAGCTTCAGAGGGTCCTGAAACCCTGGAGCTGCTCCACCATTGCTAACTGGAAGCAAAAGGAAGTGAATCTTAAGAAGCAAGAGCTCTATTAGAAATGAAACTGTGTGCTCCCAGATTCCATGCCTTCTCCAGAGAAGCAAGAAATAATCAGCTCCATGGAGCAATTACAAGTGGTAGGCACAGTGCTAAAGGTTCTTAATGTACTTCCCATTTAATTCTCATGATGACCCATCTTCCTTATTTTAGAGATGATAAAATATTTATTTTCTAGTTAAAAAAAAGATGCAGCTCACGATTGGTCCAACTTGGGTATATACAGTAGATGGAGACTATCCCCTTCTGAGCCCATTTAAGGGTAATGTCAACAAATTACCCTGAAGTCCCTATTTGCACACCTATAACAAGGAAATTTAAAATATTAAAACATAAACTAGATAACTTTTCTGTTCTAAATCATGTTTTTCAAAAGATATGATCAGGAGGTATTTCAGAGTCCCAGTTCCACTGGGAGGGTGAGACAACTTTCCAGATTTAGGCTGCTTTGCCTCTTCTTAACCCTGAGACTATCCAAATGGCAAATTCCCTCATGAATATGTAAGAGCACATATCTCCCTAACATTTGTCTAAGTGTATTAGCAACTAATGCTACATTCCCTAGTAACCTTTTAAAAATTTGCCAGCTACTAGAAGTGAAGGATTTTTTTCCATCTGCAACATGCAGTCTTAACAAGCAATGATGCATTTTTGTTTATACATTTTATCCCACTAAATGAAAAGAATTTTGAGGAGTGGGTGACAGCTGAGGTAAATCTTACTTGTCTGGAGTGATTTTACTGCACAGGGCATCTGATGAGCTTCACTTCAGCATTCATGGAGCTAAAGCTTGCACCAGCTGATACATGGTTATGAGCAGTAATGTTCCAACCATATTCCATATTCCTGGGTCCAACAAACTAGAATGTATACACATGGACAAGTGGAACAAAATGTAAAGCCATGTAATAATGGAAATTTGTAGTGAAAGCTTTGATGGGATTTATTTATTCCAGAAGTTCCATATGCACAGGCAAGACTGATATCATATTTATCATTGTGTGACAAACTGCCACAAATTTTGCAGCTTACAACAACATCCATTTATTTCCCCCCAGCTGTAGAACAGAAGTCTGGTGATCTTGGCTGGGTCTCCACTTAGAGCCCAAGTGTCAGCTGGGCTGAGCTTTTACCTGGAAGATCGAGGAAAGAACCTGCTACCAAGTGCACTCAGATTGTCGTAGAATACAGTTCCTTTAAGTGCAGGACCAAGGTCTCCATTTCCTCACTGGCTGTCAGCCAAAGGCTGTTCTCAGTTTCTGGAGACCACCCTCATTCCTCATCATGTATTCTCCTCTGTCTTTAAGCTAACAGCAGCTTATGACATGCTGCTTCTGAATGGAATCTCTCTGCCTTTCTCTTCTGCCACCAACAGGAGAAATCTCTCTGCCTCTGAGGGTTCATGTGATCAGATTAGACCTACCTGCACAAACTTAATTTTAAAAGGTTAACTGTACTCTATAACTCAACACAGTCACATATTATAGGGATCTGGGACATGGAATCTTAGAGGACCACTTAGATGCCTACCACACCTAGCAAGTAGAATTAATAAAAATACTGTTAATCAATCAATAAATGGGCAGAGAAACTGAACAGATAGTTCTCAGAAGAACTACAAATGGTCCACATATCTATGAAAAAATGTTTAATATTTCTAGCAATTGGAGAAATGCAAATTAAGACTACACAGATATTTCATCTCCAGTCAGACCGGCAATTATCAAGAATACAAGTAGCAATAACTGTTGGCAAGGATGCAGGGGAAAAGGCACACTCATACATTGCTGGTGGGACTGCAAATTGGTACAACTACTCTGGAGATTCCTCAGAAAACTTGGAATGGAATCACCATTTGACCCAGCTATCCCACTTCTCAGTTTATATAAAAAAGATTAAAATCAGCATACTATAGTGATGCAGTCTCATTGATATTTACAGCAGCTCAATTCACAATAGTTAAGCTATGGAACCAACATAGGTGCCCTTCAACAGATGAATGGATAAAGAAAGTGTGGTATATATACACAATGGAGTATTACTCAGCCATAAAGAAGAATGTTTTTATGACATCTCCAAGTAAATGGATGGACCTGGAGACTATCATGCTTAGTGAAATAAGCTAGTCCCAAAAAACCAAAGGTCAAAATTTTAGCTGATACATGGAAGCTAACTCACAATAAGGGTGGGGGGGAAGGGAAGAACATTCAGTAGATTAGACAAAAGGGAATGAAGGGAGGGAAAGAGATAGGAAAAGGAAAGACAGTGGAATGAATCTGAAATAATTTTCCTATGTACTCATATGACTATATCATAGTGAATCCCACCATCACTTACATCCACAAGAATGGGGTTCTAACTAGAATAAGATACATTCCATGCTTGTACAAATATATCAAAATTAATTCTACCATCATGTATAACTAAAAAAATACTGTTAGGTGTGCCATATCCTCAAAACATGAGGTTTTCTACTTAGAAAACCTTTATTAATTGTAATTATGTTCTTTTAAGAATAATGTGCCTTAGCTGGGCATGGTGGCACACGCCTGTAATTCCAGCACTTTGGGAGGCTGAGACAGGAGAATCGCGAGTTCAAAGCCAGCCTCAGCAATGGCGAGGCACTAAGCAACTCAGTGAGACCCTGTCTCTACATAAAACACAAAACAGGGCTGGGGATGTGGCTCAGTGGTCGAGTGCCCCTGAGTTCAATCTCCGGTACCAAAAAAAAAAATGTAAAATGTACATATTAATGCAGTATCAAGTCAGGTTTTAATACATGGATGCATTGCCTAATGGCTAAATCAGATTGAACAAAATTAATCTGGAATATTTATCATTTCTTTATGGTGAAAATGTTCACAACCCTTACTTCCAGCTTTTTGAAACATACATTATTGTTATTTATAGTCACCCTACTGTGCAATAACAGCACACCAGACCTTCTTGCAGCCATCTACCTATGACTTAGCACCCACTAGTCATCCTTCCCTTCCCTCCTAACCCCTGCTCTTCCCCATCTCTGTTTACCACCATGCCACTTTGAACTCTATGAGATTGATTTTTTAGATTCCACATGAGTGAGATCACATGGTACTTGTCTTTCTGTGCCTGGCTAATTTCACATCACATAATGATCTTTAGTTCCATCATGTTGTCACAAATGACAGGATTTCATCCTTTTCATAGCTGAATGTATCCATTGTGTGCATGTACTGCATTTTCTGGATCCATTCATTCACACAAACGCTTAGGTTGTTTCCATTTCTGAGCTGCTGCAATGAACATGGGTGTGCAGATGTCTCTTTGGCATACTGATTTCAATTCCTGTGAATACCAGTACTGCGATTGCTGGATCATTTTGGTAGTTCTATTTTCAGTACTGCGATTGCTGGATCATTTGGTAGCTCTATTTTCAACTTTTTGAGGAAACTCTGTACTATTTTCCATAATGACTGAATTAGTTTATATTCCCAAAAACTGTGTGCAAAGGTTTCCTTTTCTTCACATCCTCACCAGCACTTGTCTTTTTGATATTAGCCATTCTTACTGGGGTGAGATGATCTCTGTGATTTTGATTTGCATTTCCCTGATGAAGAGTGATGATGAACACTTTTTGCATGTATCTGTTGGCCATCTGTATGTCTTCCTTTATAAATAATCTAGTGCACTTTTTTTAAAAACTTTTTATTTGTTCTTTTTAGTAACACATGACCATAGAATGTATTTTGACAGATCATACATACGTGGAGTATAACTTCCCATTTTTTTCATTGTACATGATGTGGAGTTATTCTGGTTATATATTCATATAGGAACATAGGGAAGTTATGTCCAATTCATTCTATTGTCTTTCCCATTCCCATCTTCACTCCCTTCCCCCCAATCTGCCCTGTCTAATCCTCCCTTTCCCATTCCAACGCCTATTGTGAGTTAGCATTCACATATGAGACAGAACATTCAGCTTTTGTTTTGGGGGGATTGGCTTATTTTACTTAGCATGATAGTCTCCAGTTCCATCAATTTATCAGCAAATGCCATAATTTCATTCTTCTTTATGGCTGAGTAATATTCCATTGTGGTATATGTACTACATGTTCTTTATCCATTCATCTGTTTAAGGGCATCTAGGTTGGTTCCATAGTTCAGCTATTGTGAATTGAGCTACTATAACATTGATGTGGTCACATCACTATAGTATGCTGATTTTAAGTCTTCTGGGTATATGCCAAGGCATGGGATAACTGGATCAAATGGTGGTTCCATTCCAAGTTTTCTAAGGAATTGCCATACTGCTTTCCAGAATAGTTGCACCAATTTGCAGACCTACCAGCAATGTATAAGTGCACCTTTTTCCCCCACATCATTGCCAAGATTTACTGTTGTGTTCTTGATAATTGCCATTCTGACTAGAGCGAGATGAAATCTCAGTGTAGTTTTAATTTGCATTTCTCTAATTGCAACAGATGTTGAGCATTTTTTTTCATGTATTTATTGATCATTTGTATTTCTTCTTCCGTGAAGTGTCTGTTCAGTTCCTGTGCCCATTTATTGATTGGATTATTTGTGAGTTTTTTTGTGTTAAGTTTTTGGGGTGCAGATGGCAAAGATTTTCTCCCATTCTGTAGGCTCTTTCTTCATGTTCTTGATTGTTTTCTTTGCTGTAAAGAAGCTTTTTAGTTTGACATCATCCCATTTATTGATTCTTGATTTTACTTCTTGCCTACTGCTCATTTTTTATTCAGATTTTTTTCTCAAGTGTTTGAAGTTCCTTATATGTTCTGGATATCAAGCCCTTATCAGTTTGCATATATTACTTCCTAGCTGGAGATTGTCTCAAAATGAAATATAAAAAGGGATGGGGCTGTGGCTCAGTGGCCGAGCACCCCTGGGTTTAATCCCCTGCACCAAGAAAAAGAAAAAGAAAAACTTTCCTTAGAATTTCTTGCACAACAGATCTGGTAGAGATATGTTCTATCAGTTTTTGTTTATCTAGGAATGTATTTATCTCTGCTTCCTTTCTGGATGATAGCTTTGCTGAGTAAAGTATTCTCAATTGACAGTTTTGTTCACTCTGCCGTAAAAGTCTCAAGCCACTCTTTCCTGGCTTACAAGATTTCTGCTCAGAAGTCCACTACTAGGCAAATCAGAACATACCTGTTTGTTATTTGTTTCTTTTCTCTTGCAGACTTGAGAATCTCCTCTTTGTCTTTCACCTTTTAAAGCCGGATTAAAGGATGTAGTGGGGAAGATGCTTGAGTTAAATTTGACTGGTGACCTTTGACCTTCCTGTTCCCGGATATTTGTATCCTTCTGTAGGTCTGAGAAGTTTTCTGTTATTATTTTGGTGAATAAACTTTCTACCCCTTTAGCATTCTCAAGTCTTCTTGAACCCAATAACACAAATATTTGCTTTTTTAATGATGACCCCAAATTTCCATATGCTTTCTTCATTCCTCTTCATTCTTTTTTCTCCAGCTGTATAATTTCAAATAGCCTTGTTTTTGAACTCACTAATTCTTTCTTATGTTTGATCTATCTTGAGGTTGACATCTTCTATCAGATTTTTAATTTCATTAAGTGTATTTTTCAGCTTAATAAATTGTTTGATTTTTTTAATTGCTTCTATCTCTTTCTTAAATTTCTCCATTAAATTACTGAAATGTTTTGCTGTGTTTTCTTCAAGCTTTTGAGTTTCCTAAAACAGCTATTTTAAATTCTCTGTGAGTTCTTCCATTCTGATTACTACTTAGTTGGTTTCTGGCATCTCTTTTTTAAATTTTTTTTATTTTACCAATTTCTTTTTTAAATTTATTTATTTTTATTTTTTAAAACAGCAGAATGCATTTCAAGCCACAGTACACATATGGAGCACAATTTTTCATTTCTCTGGTTGTAAACAAGATAGAGTCACACCATTCGTGTCTTCATACATGTACCTAGGGCAGTGAAGTCCATCTCATTCCACCATCTTTGCTACCTCTATACCCCTCCCTTCTCCCCCTCCCCTTTTCACTATCCAAAGTTCCTCCATTTCTCCCATCTTCCCCACTCCCACCCCCATTATGAATCAGCATCCATTATCAGAGAAAACATTCAGCCTTTGGTTCTTTGGTATTGGCTTACTGCACTTAGCATGACGTTCTCCAACTCCATCCATTTACCTGCAAATGCCATGATTTTATTCTCTTTTAATGCTGAGTAATATTCCATTGTGTATATATGCCACAGTTTCTTTATCCTGTGGAAGGGCATCTAGATTGCTTCCACAGTTGGGCTATTCTAAATTATGCTGCTATAAACATTGATGTGGCTGCATTACTATAGTACACTGATTTTAAGTCTTTAGGGTATAGACCAAGGAGTGGGATAGCTGGGTCAAATGGTGGTTCCATTCCAAGTTTTCTAAGGAATCTCCATACTGCTTTTGACATTGGTTGCACCAGTTTGCAGTCCCACCAGCAATGTATGAGCGTGCCTTTTTTCCCACAACCTCTCCAGCACTTATTATTGCTTCTATTCTTGATAACTGCCATTCTGACTGGAGTGAGATGAAATCTTAGAGTAGTTTTGACTTGCCTTTCTCTAATTACTAAAGATGTTAAACGTTTTTTCATATATTTGTTGATCAATTTTATTTCTTCTTCTGAGAACTGTCTGTTCAGCTCCTTACCCCATTTATTGATTGGTTTGTTTGATTTTTTGGTGTTAAGTTTTTTGAGTTCTTTATACAAACCAGAGATCAGTGCTCTATCTGACATGCGTGTGGCAAAAATTTGCTCGCACAGTATAGGCTCTCTCTTCACTTCATCAATTGTTTCTATTGCTGAGAAGAAGCTTTTTAGTTTGAATCCATTCCATTTCTTGATTCTTGATTTTATTTCTTATACTTTAGGAATCTTGTTAAGGAAGTTGGGGCCTAATCCAACATGGTAAAGATTTGGGCCTACCTTTTCCTGTATTAGGCGTAGGGTCTCTGGTCTAACTCCTAGGTCCTTGATCCACTTTGAGTTGAGTTTTGTGCATGGCCTGGCACCTCTTTTGACTATTAGGTAAGATTATGGTTTCCTGAAAGCTCTTGGTGCTTGTTGGCATACAACAACTTCTGGGCATTGAAGGATTGGGTATTTATTCTAGTTTTCCTAATCTGGTGGGTTTTTTTGTACTTGTCTTTATAGAAAACTCTAAGCAGGCTGTTTATTTTCTCAGCACCTAGAGTTACTGCCACTATTTCAGCAATGAATAACACCCAGGTCCACAATTTGCTGGGAGTCTATCACTGGTGTGCTGTCACTGTTTAGTGCTAGAGGGCAATTCAAGCCCAGGTTTGTCCAAAATACACTGCTGATGTGGTGTTCGTAAAGAAGCAGGAGGGCTGGGGATGTAGCTCAGTGTTAAAGTGCTTACCTTGCACATGTGAGGCACTGGGTTCAATCCTCAGCACCACATAAAAATAAACACATAAAAAATATTGTGTCCATTTACAACTAAAAAAAAATTAAAAAGAAAAAAGAAGTAGGAGGCCATCCAGTAAGAGTGGACCGTCGGGCTGGGATTGTAGCTCAGCGGTAGAGTGCTTGCCTCGCATGCGTGAGGCTCTGGGTTCGATCCTCAGCATCACATACAAAACAATAAAATAAAGACATTGTGTCCATCAACAACTAAAAAAATATTAAAAAAAAAAGAGTGGACCGTCCCCATAAGCTTCTTCCTAGGTTCTGGGTAGACCTAGGTGTATCATCCATAGATACTAACCTGTTTTCATACACTGAAATTTTTCCCAACTCTGGGCTGAGTGATTGTGAATGAACCAGTCCCAGGCTCCTATGTCATGTGTGTTTCACCGATGCCACCAACACTGAGACAGGACCAAGGCCCAGGCAGCTATAGGTTGCCTATTGCCAAGTTGAACTCATAGCATAAGACTGCTAACAATCAGTCTAGCTGGAATATAACTCCAGTAGACTGAAGAGGAGTGGCAGATGTCTTCCTCTGACACTGGAGCTGTTCCACATGCTTTATCCACAAGCAGGCCTAGAGGTGGAGACCACCAGGCTCTGTCCAGTGTTAGGTTTCATCAGCCAAACACTTAAGTTCTTGGGCAAGGTCTTGTGCTTACTACCATGTCCTATATGCAGCAAATGAGGTCGTGCACAATGAAGGGCTGCCCAAGGTTGGGCTAGTGTTGGGGAAATCATTCCCTTGGCTACCTAGGCTGATGCTAAGCTGGGTCATGCCTGAGTCTTACTTTATCTGCTATATTGGCTTTAAAATATTTTGCTGGCTCATCACTTAATCTTATTGTGGGTTCCCAATGTGGGTTTTTTTTTATATTTATATATTTTTTATATTTTTCAAAAATTACTTGATGCTAATCTTTTTTAAAAATACAACAGGAGAAACAATTTATTATGTTCTAGAGAAATAACGTTGGCATTAGAAATGTGGACAATTATATGAAAATACAGGAATACATTCAAAGATCTCAAAATAAAAAAAACTAAACAAAGAGTACAGCATTCTAAAGTTTAGGTCCTGCTTCTCAGACATCTAGAAAGCTCAGGAGAAAAAAGCACCTCAGGCTCCTATATACCAGCACCTCTTTTTATAATAAATATTTTCAGTTGTTGATGGACCGTTATTTATTTCTTTTTATTTATATGTGGTACTGAGAACAGAATCCAGGGCCTCACACATGCTAGGCAAGCACTATTCCCCTGAGCTACAACCCCAGCACACCAGCTCTACTTTTATGCAGAAAAATCACACCTGGATTTAGGATTTTCTCCTGATGATCATGACAGGCATCACCATACAATCTGGGAAGGTGCCAGGGTGCCAGCACAAAGCTATCCACACAATCTTCAGGCCATAACTGAAGAAAATGTGAATGTCTAGCATTTCAGTTGCTTACCTAATTCCACTCTTGATTGGCCAGAAGAGACTTAGGGATAAACTGCCCCATAGGAGGACTCATTTATGCAGACAATGGAGACTACATTGGGCAGTTCCCATCTAATCAGTTCTAGCCATAGCCATAGCTGTTTGGAAGGTTTCCTCAACAGTCTCCCTTTCCAGTCTTAAGATGCAGTCTCAAAACACTGTACATTCACTATTTACTGGCTTTTTGGGTGCCTTACATTCTCCACATAGATTGTCCAGCATCTGTGGCCAATCATTCCCTTGGCTACCTTGGCTGATGTTAAACTGGGTCATGCCTGAGTCTTACAACTATAAGGACCTGTGCAGCCTTGGGGGTGAACCAAGGCCCATACTACAGCTGTTGATGGTGCAGGCCAAACTACAAGTCAGATCTTTTAGGGTACAGGTCTCTCTGCCTGGTGCCAGGGTAGTTCTAGAGACCTGTCTGTGAGCAATGAATTGGTGAGGGCTGTTCTGCCCAAACTTAGGGGAGAGGTGGCTGGGACAATCCAATGGCTACCAAAGCTGACATTAAGCTGGGTCACACCTGAGTTTCACAGCATCAGGGGCACAATCTCAGGAGGAGGTCAGGTGTATCCAAATCTGAAATTAATGCAGGCTGAAACCAAGTCTGTCACACCAACATGCATGTCTCTGTCTGATGCCAGTCTAGAGGCTTTGCCTGTGAGCTCTGGCCTGCATACAGGGCCTTCAGTTTCTACTAAATGCTGGGTCTTACCATACCAGGCCTGGAACTGAGCTCCAAAACAAAACTCTGTGCGAGCTTTCCTGTCCTGCTCCCTTGTACTGGAATCTTGTTCACTGCTCTGCTGACCAAGGTTGGGGGAAGAATAGGAGGAAGTCAGTCACCTGGCCTAATGCAGGTCCAGTGGCTCAGTCCATGGGTATTCTCCCAGGGGTAGAGATTGTGGGGCTTTGCCCAGCACTGGGTTTCACTGTGGTGGTCTGGTACTGGGTTTCAAGTCTAAGGCCTGGGCTTAATTCTGTCTCCCACTCAAGGGGGAGTAGTCTTGCTCTGAGCTGAGCTGCTTGGAGTTGGGGGAGGGATATCATGGGCAACTCCTCCCTTCCTGCCTCTGTCAATTATCTTGTTTAGTTAATACTAAAAGCAGGCACTATGGTCTCTTACCTGGCTTCCTTAGCTCCTATGAAGACCGTTTGGTGCATGAATAGTTGTTCAACTCAGTGAGCCCATGGGGAGACCATCACTGAAGGATCTCACTCAGATGCCATCTGGCTCCGCCCCCTAAATCTGTAACTCTCATGAATTTCCTTTGTTTGCCCTTCTACTTTTGTATATTTGATTCTTTCACTTATGCATAATAAGAATATACAACTTATTTATTTTATTGAATGGCTTATTTAAAATTGGCTTGTGTATCCTTTATATCTGGGTCAACATTATATCTCTTAGATTATGTACTTTCCTAGGTGGCTAACAAGGTACCAGCAAATGTTAAAATGACTTGTGAAGAATCTGCCCAGGGATAATGATGATTGTGATGTTGCCATGTCCCAGGCAGACATCCTTGATTAAAGCCTACATATCACCTACATGCCAAAACCTACAAGGTTAAGATGAGCTAAGGTTTATACATGGCAGATTTCCAGGATTATTGTTGAAAGCTGAGAAGTTGAAAATAAAAATTGTGAAGTGCCTTTTTCCTGCATGACTGGAACAAAAGTTGTTCCCACCTAGTTTCCTGGGAAGTATAGCCCCTGGGTCCTATAGACTCAAGCCCATCTCAGAGACCAATTTCAGGAAGTTATTTTGTCTGGTTATTGAATATGTATTTCTTATTTTAGTTAATTATTCATGCAAGTAAAATAAACACTTCTTCCTTATTTACGGCATTCAGCTAAAAATACAAATGCTGCCCTATCTCATCTTGCTAAACTGAAATGCCAGCCTCGTGAGTTTTCAGACTATTTTAAAATGAGGAACTTTAATCAAAGCAGAAAACTTTGCTTCAAAAGTAAATTTGGGGAATATAAACAAAAGCATAATTTTATAGATTTTTCAAAATGAAGAACATTTCTAAGTAGTCTTTGCCATAGACATTAATCAAATTCTCTTTAATATCATTTAAATCTTTTGCTCCTTTCTCCTTCATGTCATTAGGTAAGTTATCTTTGATTCAGATAACAAAAATGGAGCAGTGCAACAGTAAGAGAACCCTTTCCTGATAACATTTCCAGGCTCACCACAATCAGCTTGGGGAATAGGCACGCCCAGAGCCCTCACACAAGCAATGAGAGGTTTTCTTCATCAATAGTGTCCTTCAGACCTTTGCCCTGGACTTCACCCTGCAAAATCTCTCTCAGTTCTTTTTCCCTCCTTTTGGATTCAAAATACAGCTTTGTAGCCAAAATGCCCAGTGACAGATGGCTCATCTCATGGGTGTAATATCAGTGTCTGGGTCTCTGAGGAGATGATTCCAGGAATAGAAAGTGGAACATACTCAAGAGTGGATGTAAAACAAAATCTACCCAAGCAGCATTCCTCTAGTCATCAACAGAATAAAAAGCTCCTTTCCAAATTCACCCCCAACAGGGAGTGGCCTCTTATCCCTCTCAATATGGCAACTGGTGCATAGACCCACGCATGGGGTCCAGTCCCTCCTCTGCCCACAACTAGCTTGATGATTCTGAATCCGCTCTTCTATTTTCTCCCAAGAAAAAATAGACATCATAATAGTTATTTACCTTCCAGGATTCTGTGGGGTCCAAATTTGTAAAGGATTTGATTAAGTGCTTAGCCGTAGCTAAGCGCTTAATAAACGGTAACTGTTGTTTTCTTCCCACTAGTAACTTGGTTTTTCATGAAGGAACAATGCATAATATAACATAAAACAAGATGCACAATACACAAAGTGTACTAATGGAAATGCTATTTTGTTAAGACTCCTAATTCAGATGGGACTTAGACCAAATTAGGCTAAAGCCAGCATCTTATTGTTTTACTGTAGGATCAGGGAATTACTCCACTGAAACAGAGCTTGTGAGGAGATTCCTTGTTCTTTTCACAGTTGGGGTTTCTAAAGCTAAGAGAGATTGTGACTTATCCCTAATCAAATCTAAGACATATTTCTGATAAAAATCTCCCACTTGCTCATTCGAATTGACTCTATATTTGATTTTTTGTTTGTTTTACTTGTAGAGAAAATGTATGAATTTTTCCATCACATGCATTTACAAAGGCATAATTTACAAAGATCTGTATTCTTCTAACTTGGCAAATTCTAATATTCCCCAAAGGTCTGTATTTGTGCTGCTGTCCTCCGGTTTTTCTTGGCATTACTGTTTTACCATTTGGCACCTGATTCAGCATAGTTTGATAGTTTTATCACCAGGGTCTAAACAGTACCACCCAGTCGAATATATTTCACAACTGCGCATCTCCGCTCCATGCCTTTGCCTGGGTCTGTGTCCTATTTGGGTACCCATTCGTTTGCTTCTAAAGAATGGTGATTCTCAGAATCTGTTAAAATTTTGACCTTTATTTGAGTTTAGTCACTGCCTATCATTGTACTTCTTAATCTTCTTCCTCCAAGATATTTTGCAAACTGAAGGCCACATAAAGTTCATGAGATTCACATTCTCTGAAATATCTTCCTAAGCCCTCTCTCTTATGATAAATTTGGGCTTCATACCATTTATAGCTAATAATCACTGAAATCCAGAATATTTACATATATTACTTTTGATTCTTATCATAGCCCTATGTGTTTATAAAAGCAATTATTCCCATTTTATAGATGTAGAAAGTGAGAATCAGGGATTTTAAGTAACTTCACAAGAGCACAGAGTAAATGGTCTCTTTTCCCATAAGCCAAGATGCACAAAAGGGTCCTCTGGGGTTCGCAAGAGTGATCTGGCATGCTTACTTAGAGACTTTATCCCCCAAATTCCAGCCCAGCTCCCAGATTGTCAATCGGTGAGTGGACCCACACTCTGTCTTTCCATGGCTCTCCAGGAGATTCTGGTGCAGGCCATCTGTGCAGCACAGCCAGCTCAGGAGAACCATAGCTTGGATCTGCATCCCCAGCTATGCACCCACTGCATAGGAAGCACCACAGTTCCTCCTTTTCTTCTCCTGAAAGCCATAAATTAACCAAGTACAAATGTTGAGGTTCACTTTTATAACAGAGCCTAAACTCTGTGGGTCTTTTTTGAATTAAGGTTTTGGTGGGAGACAATTCTATCCTGAGAATTGATAGACCAGATTTCTCTGTGGCTTCCCTTTATTGACTTCTTGAATGTCATCTGATAAAATAACTTCATTGTGTCTTATTCATCTCTTCTTTAAAGGACATGTGAAAATTCACATCTACTATACAACCTAGAAGACTCTAAAGAGGAAACTGTGACCATGAGCAAAGTATGCAAAGTCCAGGCAAAGATCATAGTATGAGTCCTCAAGATCAAATGACTCTCTGATATATGTTGGACACGCTCATCTTATCAGGGTTGCCACTTACTTTACAGAATACAAGACATAACACATTTGGTTGGAATTTGTGAGGTGAGGGTGCAGTATCTTATAGTCTACAAGTTTTATGCTCTTGGAAAAGTTATTTAAGGTCTATGCATTTTATTTTTTCATATGTGAAATGGAAATAATAATATTATTTTAACTTCATGGGGTCTGTCACTTAGTACTTTGCATAAATGTATGGCGTCAAATTGTTTAGTCCAAATATTTGCAATAGCCTGGTTTTAAAATAGGAATAATATCAGCCTATTTGTTCTTAAGTCTCTGCTATATATGGTACAACATTTGGTGCTACCGAAAAAATATGCCCCTACCCTGACTTTTAGGGAAGTTATACTCAAATAGAAGAGAAGCTCTTACATGATACCTAAGCCACCGACTGGGAGAGGGTTCTCAAGGTGCTGTTAATGGGCAAAGCTACACATAGAAAAGTGTATATAATATGACTCTCATATTTAAATTGATTTTCCTTTTTTCTTTTTCTTTCTTTTTGGGGTGTGGGGATCAAACCTAGGGTTTTGTGCTCCTAGGCAAGTGCTCTATCATTAAGCTGTATTTCCAGCCCTTAAAAACAATTTTAAAATAATGACAGAGAATGTGTGTGTGTATACACACATACACACCATACATATACATATAAAATAAGGATATATTTACATAGTTTATCATTGATTAACATATGTATATACATACACATATACACTTCATTAATCTAGGATGTTTTGTAGAAAGAATTAAGAAATAAGAAAGGGACAACAAGTAAACATATAAATAAATAATAATCTTACAGAGATGTACACGATAAAAAAGATCGTAAGTGATACGACCCCATTTAAATAAATTTGATGCATGAAAACAATCAAAATGCAAATAGAGGCTATCTCAAGGTAATGAGATTTAAATGATATTACCTCTTTTGCTGTATTGTTAGAGGTTTTTATAATAACAAATATTATTTATAACAACTAAAAACATTTCAGGGAAGAGGGATTGTGCCAAATACACTCATTGTTGTACATGGTGTATATTGTTTTATTCCATCTTTTCTGAATTGTCTCTAACAAGTATGAATTATTTTTAAGTGGAAAAATTATACTCTTTAAACATATATTCTTAGTAATCATAAAATATAGTGTAAAAGAGCTGTTTCGGTTACCCAAATAAAGTGTACAATGAACTTGGTTTGCCAGAAGAAATTCACTGAATACTTTTTTCTCTTCTTTCTTTTCCTTCTGTACATGTTTTCAATTATGTAAATCATGTATCTGTTGAAAGAATCTAGTATTTTAAAAACTTTACAATGTGCTTTCACTTATGTTTTTCCAATTCATTATTATTTTTTACAATTCAACATGTCCAAACTGAACTCATTATTTTCTCTTCCAACTGTACTTCTCTTTGTCTCCCTTTCAAAAAGAGTGTCGCCACTGTCCTCCAAGTCACCCAAATTGGACTATCTAGGAGCTACTCTAAATTCCTTCCTTTAGTTTTGGCCCTCTGGATATATAAGTCCAGGCTTGCTATAGATGCACATCTATATATTTAATCTTTAAATCAGTTTCCCCCACCCCCATCTCCACTTTGAAATTGTGATGAAGTAATTCAACAGAATGTTCAAACTTCTTTATATACACATTCTATAAACAGTTGTGAATTGTCTGCCTAAATTCACTTTTTTCAAAGAACCAATCTCTCCTGAAACATGTTGTCTTGGGGACTGTCAGCCCCTACACTATGTCAGTCATTCACTGACACTCCAAGCCAGGCAGTGAGAGAGCTCCCTCTCCATTAGTTGGTTCAAGGATGGGTACCCAATAAGAAAAGCTTCAGGCACTTCATCCCAGGACTTTTCTGCTAGAATTAGGGGAGAAACTCTTTCTTGCTTTTGGTGGATTATATAGATTCATTTAACAAGCCCCTTTATATAAGATTTATTTCCTGAAAACTTTCTAGAACATCATGTTCCATTAATACAGCCATGTTTAAACAGTATAGAGACACAGAGCAATTGAGTTATTTTAATTATCATAGACATAGATTTTCATCAAGTTTAGGAATCAATTCTAATTTTAGAAAGGTAGTCAGATTGTGGTGCTTTATGATGATTTCTACTTTTTTTCTTATCAGTGTGGTGGTTCCAAAAATAGAAACTGTTATTTTCAAGTAGGCTACAAATGTCTTTATGTTCCCACACCCCACATTATTGCCATAACAATTGTTTATTTTTGTTGTTGTCCTTTTTAGTCATTAATAATATACATACAAAGCACATATCTTAAGCATATAACTCAATTAGTTTTTACAACTGAACACTGTATTTTATATGCTGCTGTGTATTGGGTATGCACATAACTAAATTTAAGATGCCAGATCAGGACCATGTTTCCACTTTTCACAGCATCCAGCTCAATCTTTTTTTTTTTTTTTTTGTACTGGGAATTGAGCTCAGGGGTACTCGACCACTGAGTCACATCCACAGCCCTTTTTTGTGTTTTATGTAGAGACAGGGTCTCACTGAGTTGCTTAGCGCCTCACCATTGCTGAGGCTGGTTTTGAACTCGCGATTCTCCTGTCTCAGCCTCCCTAAATGCTGGGATTACAGGCTTGAGCCACCGCGCCCAGCTCCAGCTCAATCTTAAACTGAACAGCAATTGTTCTTTACCTACCAAACACAGGCATTTTGTAACAGGTAGTCATCAAGTAGAAAGTAAACTTATGTTTACTCCTGCATATTCATATGAAGCAATAATCACATTAATCACTAAAAACTGTCTAGTACTTTTAGATACTATTATTATTTCAGTTTCATGGATTAGGAAACTGTAGTGAAGAGTGATTTAAAAATTGAGATGAAGCAACCAGTAAATTGAAGAGCAAGTCCCCAACATAAAACAATATAAAAAAAAAGAATTTAAGCCATCTTAGTCCCTCCATTGTGATAACTATCTTTTCTTCAAGACTGAGAAAATATTTAGTAATGTTTCTTAAGATCAAGGGATAGAAACACATTTTTCTTCAGTAAACATTAGTGATGATTCAGACTTGGAGGAGGAAAGCAGTCAAATAAAGTCTAACAGCTTATCAACTTCTGCAAAGACAATAAACAAGACTACATATTATAAATTTGACTTACTTTTTGATTGAAGGCCTTTTCCATTTATTCCTGAATCCAGATCACCCTGGCAATACTGGCTTCTTTTCCATGTTGGTGCTTGTATGGAATCTCTAGGATATTTGGGGGGCTCTTCTTGATGGGTGGGATGTGCTTCTGGGTGACCAGCAGCCTCCTCTTGTCTCCTGGAATACCTGCCATTTTTTAACAAGCAAATGGAGGAGAAAGTGAGATTGAGGCCAATGAGACCATCCCAAGCCACAAACTCACAAAGTCACATTTATACAAATTGCTTAAGGTAAAGAAATTCTTCAGATTCTTGTACTACATGTCTAAAAAAAATCAAAATTTTTTCGTAGATCCATAGCTTGAAAAAATATGAATACTACTAATAAATTTTGGGTGACATATCCATGTTCTAATTCAGATTTTATTGTGGATAAATTTAATTTCTCAAAAATTAAAAACAGTATGTATTAGTGATTTGGTAACTACCTTTCTTTGGTTATGCTTTACTTAATATAGCTAAGATGAGGAAAGAAAATTTTAGTGAGATTTTTTAAAAATATTTTTTCAGTTGTAGATGGACACAATATCTTTATTTTATTTATTTATTTATTTCTGTGTGGTGCTGAGGATTGAACCCAGTGCCTCACGCATGCAAGGCAAGCACTCTACCACTGAGCCACAATCTCAGCCCCTTAGTGAGATTTTTAAAAAATTTTTTAGCTGTAGATGGATACAATATTTTTATTCATTTATTTATTTTTATGTGTTTCTGAGGAATGAACCCAGTGCCTCACACGTGTGAGGCAAGTGCTCTACCACTGAGCTACAGCCTGAGCCCTAGTGAGATTTTAAACATAGTCAAAGTGAAAAAAATAACACATACATTAATTTGATATCTCTACCATGTAATGCTTTAAAGAATGCAATGGAATTAGCATATCTTGATTCTGAGCTATAGTGAACTCTTCATGTAGATGCCATACATGAAGAATGTATAGATTCTAAGTCTGCAAAGAAGATAAACTAGAATTTAAAATAATTTTCAAATTATAATTACATTTAATTTATCACTTTAACTGAATATTTAACAAATTGTGTTTCAAAATAAGATTTTTATTTTCTCATTACTAAAAAGGTATAGAAGTTGTAAAGGTATAGAAGTTGTGTCCATCTACAACTGAAAAAATATCAATGATACAGTGCTCATGGTAGAGAGAAAAATGGCCTTAACCATTAACAAATATCTCTTGATTTTTTATCCCCAAACAATTCTGTTGATGAATGTTTTTCAAATCAAGTGATAGCAACCACACCAGGCATGCCATTCTGTATTTGCTTTAATAATTTGATGATCTAAAGAACATGAAGGGATAATTCCATTAAGCTATCCACCCAAACTCCTCTGCCTACAGTCTTGTAAATAACAGCAAAGTTCCAATGGTATATACCATAATACATTTTCTTAGCAAATGTTCTTGGGGAAGAGGGCAGACATGAGTCTACAGTTCTATTTAAGAATTGCACAGTCATAAAATTTGGGAGGAAGAAGAGACCTCAGAAGTTATCTCATCAAATGTCTTCATTTTACAAATGAAGGAACTGAGCTTGGAGGAGCTAAACAACTCACACAGAGTGATGAAATAAATTCACAGTTAAATCCTAACCTTAACCTGTGTCAACTGACTCTTAAGATTACTAAAATTTTAAGCATAGATTTTTAAGTATATATGTATGTAGCATAGACTGTATATAAGCACTATGTCAGATGCTTTATATTAATGTTTAATGCCCTAAACATTAATCCATTTTACCCTAAATGCTCTTGACAAAAGGAGAAGTAACTGAGAAACAGGCCAGTCTTCACAGACACAAAAGCCTAACTTTCAATCTCTGAATCAATGAACGGGATTAATGTGATCCTGGGGCTCTAGTATTTCCAGCCACCCTCCTGCAGCCAAAGTTAATCTTCTCTGAGAAAAGACAGAATTTTAGGCTTCAACTGTTTTTACAATTTTCCAGTCAATGGCTATTCTGGATTCCTAAACAATCAGACACTCAAGGTGCCAAGATGACATGACCCACAAATCCAGAGAAACAATAGGCAACAGAAATAGAGTCCAGGAGAATAAGGTTAATGTTCCAGGAAATAAGACATGAGACTGGGTACTCCAACAGAGAACTGGAAACTTCAGAATAAATGAAAATTCTGGAACTAAAAAAAAACATTAACCAGGATAACACCTTAATGGAAATTATTCAACTGATGGGAAAATTAGAAAATCAGAATATACGTCAGAAGAAAATACTCAGATGAAGTACAGACACATAAAAAGGTGGAAGATAGAGAAGATAATATAAGATCTCAAGAGAAACTCTATTAAAATTCTATAAAGGAGGGAATAAAACAGAAGCAATATTTAAAACTAAAATGATTGAGAATTTATAAAACTGACTCAAGACATAAAGATGGGAGAAACTCTGCACTCCAAGGACAAATAAACTGAAAAATCCCAGTTACATAATATTAAAAACACTGAAATCCAAAAACAAAGAGAAAGTCTTAAAAGTAGCCAGAGGAATAAAAAGAATGTCTTTGAAAAAGCAACAGAAACAATGGTTATGCATTCTATTACTATTTGGTTTTGTGATTGGAGCAGAAGCAGGACCCAGAGATGAGGAAGACTCGTGAGTGGTATCTGGGATATGGACATTATTCTGTTTCTTTATACGTTGTTCTATTTCTTTATGGTCTTTCTAGTGTAATAACTAGTCAAGCTATAATATGTGTATTTAATATTTTATATGTATTTAATAGTTTAAATATTTATGTATTTATATTGTCATATAAATGTTAAATGTTCTTATCTGCTTAAAAAAAATGAGACTGTTTTCTTGATTGTGCTTTTCTTACTTTCAAATATTAGAATGGATCATGACTCTTCCCAGAGCCATTTTCTGCCCTGAAAATGAGTCGTACCAGGGTTCCACCAATTGACTCTGCGCTAAATACTGAATAAAGAAAAGCCCGATGATCTGAAAAAAAAAAAAAATCCGAGAGGTATCTTCCCCGCTGCCCAGCAGGCCTCACTGCCTTCTCATCTTCAGGACCACTGTGCATCACAAGGGTTCAAACATACAGAGAAGCTAAGCTTGGTCCACCATGAAACTATGACATCGATAAGGGGCAAATATTGTTTGGTTTTTTTCTAAAACACATGTCTATGAGGGTGATACATAGACAATTTGTCTAAATTCCATTATCAAGTAAAATAAAATAAAATAAAAACTAAAGAGCATGGGAAGTGGTAGTCTTTCAGGAATGACAGTAATGAGGTAACAATCTTAGTGCCCCCGACTAACACCCCTGCATTTCTATTTTGTAAGTTTTCCTGCTGTGCTTCTGCAAACATGAAATTGAAAGAGGGAGATTTATGTTTATTTCTAAACACCTCTCTGTCAACAAACCCAATTCTTTATCTAAATTCCTAAAAAATCTTCTTGTCCAACCTACTTATTTTTATTTTTTATTTGGTTCCACTGCATTTTACATCAAAGCAATAGTTCTCAGACTCCCTTTCACATCCCTAAATCCTGTTGCCTTTATTCAATTTCTTCTTACTCTAGTCTGATGTTTTCATTTTCATGGTCCATTCTACTCTCTTCATTTTCTTTAGTGACAGTGAGCATTACAAATACCCTTGGCTCTGCCTCTGAGACCATTAGAAATCCTTCTGCCTATATCAACTTTATTATTCTGCCTTTTTGTATCGTAGAGCTAAACCAAATCCCATATTTACACAATAGGTAATACTATCTATTTCATAGGTACTTGCCAAAGATATGGGAAATTACATTTGTTAATTAATGGACGTATTTGAGATTTAAACTAATTGTATGGATTCAATGGCATTTTCTTACATATCGAGCAATGGTTTCTTTTAAAAAGATCACTAGACAATGAATTATAATAAGTGGCAAATATACAAAAACTTCACATAATTATGACTGTGATAATGTGTGATATTATCATTATCACAGAGATAATGATCATAAAGATAATTATAATTAAATCCGTGAGTTAAATATCACTATACCTATATATATACAAAAAGAAAATGACCTCCCTGGGTGATGGTAAGTGAAACAAGCCTCTGAAGACGATTAGCCTCAGGTCATGCCACTAATACTCTCTTTTGCACAAACTCCTACTTGAGCCTGTTGTATTTCCAAAGGTATTGTCAGATGTCAGTCAATACATAAAATAGATAAAAGAGGAAAAATAGAACAAGCATCTTCAAAGATCACCAAGTACCAACATAATTTTCTATTGCTAACTTCTGGAAAGCTGAAAAGTAATTCCAATTACACTCTGAATTTTGGATGATCTAGAATTACACTTACTTATGAAAGTGTATTTTTTAGTTATTGCCATTTGTTGCTTATGGAACTAACAAGAGTTTAAGACATTGTTCATATATATTGAGTCATGTAGTCTAGATAGGACAAATAAAATGAGACATTAAAAACTCAGGAGTAGTTGGGAGTATTAGTTCCTTTTTTGTTTGTTTCTATAACAGCACTGGGGATTGAACCCAGGGCCTTGCACATGATAGACAAGCACTCTACCACTGAACTACAGCCCCAGCCCTTCTTTGATACTTTTTGCACGTCAGAGAACAAAAGCATCACTGTCCCTGATCAGAGGAGGAGGGGAGAAAAAAGCAAAAACTGTGGCCAAAGTCAGAACACGTCAAAGAAACTGGAAAAATTGCCTTCATGCCATCTATTATGATCCTAGCTTTAGTGAGAATAAAAAAGAGATATTGTTCTTTTGAGTCTTGGGGAAAAAAAGTCTAAGAAATGAATTTGTGAAGTTAAGCTTAACTTAAGAAAATAACTTGAATAAGAATAGCTAGGATTTACTTTAAAGTTTGATCAATGGAATTTTATTAGTGCTCCCTTTTTACAGGGAAAAATAATTTATATTCACTTCCATTAACTTGGTCAAATAACTCCATTGCCACCTTTTTGACAAAGACAACTAACAATAAAATTAGGATAGAACTGGAAAATACATATTGAGGTCTATGAATCCTTTCCAGTACTAGAGGGAATCCTAGAGATAGAGAGAGATCCAGGATTACAGAGCCAAACTGTGGGTTCAAATCCTGGCTCTGTCACCTACTAAACTGTGACCTCAGGCAATTTCCCTGAACTCTGTGCCTCAGTTTACTCATCTGTAAAATATAGTAATAATAGCATATAATCCATATAGTTCTTGTAAAAATTACATTAGTTAATAAATGTAAGACATTTAGAACAATGCCCTTATTTGAAAGTCATTTTCAAAATAATATTTGATTAATTATAGCACTCACTTCTGGTTTTAAAAATAATCTTAAACCTAAGAATACGAAAAAAAGTGTTCTGGCACAAATTAATATTACTTCTAATGGAAAGCAGCAGGAAAACCCTATGAAAAGTATTTAAGCTATACACACATTTATGTTTATGTTACAAGAATTTCAGCAACAGATGGTTTTCAAACCAGGTCAGTGACCCAAAAATATAACCCAGGACTCAGGCTCATTCTATCTTCATGTTCTGACCAGGCTTAGCTAAGGGCCCTTCATTCTCATGCTAGTTGCTAATGATCAGGATGGGTGGCACCTCAGCCATAGGCATCAAGACGCATGTAGGGAAAAGAGGGAAAGGAGAACGTCAGCGAGGTCTCCACTCACACATGCAGTGACACTTGTTCCTGAAGAGGATTCAAATGGCCATCCACTTAAGACTCAGGACACTTCCCCTTCACATAGGAAACAAAGCAGGCACCCACAATGGAGGGATTCTGAGGGGCTGCTGGGTTAGCCCACCAGCAGTGTCTGCCACTTTGAAAGACAGAATCTATCGGAAACCAACAGCAAGTGTTGTGACTCTCAAAGCATTCCAATTAAAACCCCAAACAAGAAAATTCTGCTTTTTCACAGCTGCTTTTCAGTATTTTTATGGAGGCCCTAACCAATGGCCATAAGTAGTAACTATCAACCTTAAAAATGTGAATGTTTGAAGGGACAATCATCTGTCCTACCAAAATACACAAGCATATAAAAATATATTTCAAAACTGCAGCATTATTAGCAGTACTCAAAAACTGGAAATGATACAAATGCCCATTAACAGAAAGAAAGACCACTAATAAATTATAATATTTATATTATAACAAATCATGCAGCCATTTGAGAGTGACATCAATCTATGTGCACTCACAAGGAAGGATGCTTACAAGCCGTGTATTGTTAAGTAACCCGAACAAGTTATGAGTCACATATACAACATGATCTCATGTTGATTCTAAATACATTTCACATACTTTATAAAATATGCATACATATTCTTGCATACATTTCAGAACTGAGACTAGGGCAAAGTAAGTGAGGTACAGGGGTACCTGTAAGGTATTTATTCTCAGCACCTCCTTAAATTTTAAACTCTCCATTCCTCATTCACTGTATCCTAGTCTGAGCCCTGATATTTTTGCAAGGAAATGGAATAATGTTTGAGAAGAACCACACATATGAATTATTTTCATTCCTGTTAACTTCTATATTATCAGATTTTTTTTTAAAGGAAGGATATGACCTGAAGCATGTTATTTAACAAAGTCTGCACCCAAGAGACCAGTGGTGACCACCTTCCAATGATCAAAACATTGATATCTGAGCTAGTTTTAACATATCCAGTTGCACATCATTTCTGAAAACTTTCATTTATTTTATTCATTCTTCCACCCTTTTATCACAGGAAATACTACCACTACCCTTACTGTATAAATAGACTATCTCCTATTGGTAATTTTTCATGTTATATTCTCAATGCTTATTAGTAGTAATTCATGTCAGTTTCTATGTAATTACCACCCAATCAACATAGTTTAACAACTCTTTAAAGACAAAGAAAGTGGTCAATTGTCTGGCAAATATTTATAGTAGGTCAGGTCATTGGTCTACATACAGACACTACTGCTAATTATAGAATTTCCAACATGAATGTAACATCGGCGTTTTTATTCAACATCTCTATTTTCAAGGTGTATGCCCTTAGCTGTTGTTCAATTTTTGAGCTTTACATGATTATTTCAAATGACACTTAACAACCTTATGGTTCAGGAGATTGTATTTGCTGTATCCAGTTATCTTTAGTAATTAGAGCTAACAATCAGCTTAGCTTTATTTTAGTATGTATAGTTTACATAAAAGAAGTCTGTAACTTAAGATAAAGAGTAGGAAGTGTGTCCTATGTTTTCTACTGATAATAAATCAACACGGTCCTCTTACTGTTTATGTGTTATCTCCATATGGTATGAAATATTTCCATTGTGTTTTCTTTGTTTTTCAAAGACAAGGCTAAAAGTTTATTTTCTGGTTTTAAAACCTTTCACAGCTGTCCATAAAAAAATCCAACCCATAAGTCCACTATCCAGATTCATGATTATAAATTAATAAATGACTGACATAAATAAAAACATATTTCAAAATGTAGATTATCTCATTTTTGCTTTTCCCAAGTGTATTTTTTTTAAGACAAATGCAGTGTCTCTAAAATACTGTGTGTGGTTTCAGCATGTCACAACAGTCAGTTTGCACAAGAGGGAAACCTTTATCTAAGTGGGCCAGCTGTTGGGTCACTATATTATCAAACAATGGATTCAATCATTTATCCTAATGACTTGATCAACTTTGGTAACATGAAAGCACCAACAGCTGCTTAGAGATAAGAGTAAAGATATCAATCTATACTTTTAACCCAAATTCCATTTCAATCAGGTTTTTATTACTTCTTTGGATAATAAACAAACTAAATATTTTAATATTAAATAAACAGGCTTATGTTTTTAGAGGCTTCTTTGTAAATTTTATCTACATTTCTTGGTTGAAGGAAAAACGAAGTCATTTTAAGAAAAAAAAATTAACTATTTTTAAGCTGGATTCATTCTATTTCGTTGCCTGAATCATTATCAACTTGAATCTCTAAACAACACGTTCTAGTATCCAGTCCACTCGTGCAGCTTTTGTTAATGTCCAAAATATTTACTTGATTGCATTGACTTGATAGTATAGTGCTTTACATGCAGTGAAGAAATATTTTTAAAACAAATATAGAACACCTTCTATTATAAACAATTTATTAAAATTTAAATATTATTTTCAACTTTTCTACTTCTGCATTATATAATTCATAATTTAATATGATGATTAATAAATCAGTAAATAATATTTACTTGTTCATTTTCTAAAGTTCTAAGATCTGAAGCTCAACAATTATTTTATTTTATTTTTTTTACATTTCTTACTTGCATAGGTTTTATTTATGTATTTATTTATCAGCATGAATCTTTCGACAACAATCTTCCCAGTCCTTAGAAGGCACTGGGAAAACTCGAGGGCTTCTCACATTTCTCATATTCACATTCACATCCACTTCTCTCTATGAGTACTTTCTACATGAGAAGGAAAATGAAAATCACACATTCAGGGGGCTTGTTTTCCAGAGTGAGTAAAATGGCTTGGAAGGTAACTGGGAAAATGGAATGATTTGCGACAGTTTTTACATTTAAAGAGCTATTCAGTCTGATGTGGTGCACACCTGTAATCCCAGTGACTCAGGAGGCTGAGGCTAAAGGATCACAAGTTTGAGGCCAGCCTCAGCAACTTAGCAAGGCCCTAAGCAACTCAGCAATCCTTGTCTCAAAATAAAAAATAAAAATGACTCAATTTTACAGCACCCTTGGTCTAAATTCCCAGTACATTAAAAAATTATTCTGCACTGAGCACCCATTCATGGCTTTGAAACTGAAAAAGAATATTGATTTACCACATTTTATATTCAAAGGATTTTCTCCACTAAATTTCCTACATGTTTAGAAGTGAAATGGTAATAACAGAAGACCTTGTTCATCGTTTTCACTAGTAGGATTTCTCTCCAGTGTGACTTCGTTCATGTGAGTGAAGGTGAGAGGACTGAGAGAAGGCTTTGCCACACTGCTTGCATGTATACGGCATCTCTCCAGTAGGAGTTCTTCCATGTCTGAGAAGGTGATCGGATATAAGAAAGGCTTTGCCACACAGCTTAAATTCATAGAGCTTCTCTCCAGTATGAGTTTGTTCATGTGAGTGAAGGACACAGGATCGTCTGAAGGCTTTGCCACACTGCTCACACGTGTAGGGCTCTTCTCCACTATGAACACTTCCATGCCTGTGAAGATGAGAGGATGTAGCAAGGGCTTTTCCACATTGTTCACATTTATAGGGCTTCTCTCCAGTATGAATTCGTTCATGTGAGTGAAGGTGAGAGAGTCGACTGAAGGTTTTGCCACACTCTTTACATGTATAGGGCTTCTCTCCACTATGAGTTCGTTCATGTGAGTGAAGGTTTGAGGATACTTTGAAGGCTTTGCCACACTGCTTGCAAGTATAGGGGTTCTCTCCTGTATGAGTTTTCTCATGTATTTGAAGGGAAGAGGAACTAGCATAGGGTTTTGCACATTGTTCACATTGATGAGGCTTCTCTCCAGATTGACTTTGTTCATGTGAATGAAGGTTAGAGGACTGAGTGAAGGCTTTGCCACACTGCTTACATTCATACAGCTTCTCCCCAGTGTGAGTTCTTTTATGGACTGTGCTTTTATAAGGTCCACCTCCAGTTTGTATTAACTTTTGTGTTTGAACACTTCTGAGAGAAACCAGAGATTTCTTCTTGTATGGTTTCAATTCACATGACTTCTCTTCACATTCCTCATGCTTGTAGGGTTTGAGTCCAGAGAGATATGACCTGCCATGCATGACGTTCCCATGATTCTCTGGTCTCCAGATTAATTCCATGATTTGGTTCATAAAATCTTTACTGCACTCAATTCCTCATAGTCATTCCAACCTAGAATTGGACCACTGTAGTTGGTCAACTTCAAAACATTCTCAAAGGTCATGACTGGGTCCCGCCAAATGTAATGAACACTGCCCAGATTCTAAATGGTCAATATTGTCGCCATAGGTGCCTTTTTTGCTTCTGGGGTGATTCTGTGTCCTCTCGATGGACTTCTGGGCACCCGAGCTCGTGGGGAAAACAGGCTGTGCAGACACTTGCACCTTCCAAGCTCAGAACGCAGAGACTCAACAATTATTTTTTACTTATACTCAAACTCTTATTACTATGTTCTTAATAAAGAAAAAATTAAAAAATTTTTCAGAACCATTCTCATTGCTCTTAATGCCATATTTAAGGATCTTCTTTATGAAATCCTGATAGACTATACTTACTTACAATAAAATCTTTACATTCTTACCAACTAAAGAGTCTTGTATAAGGTCTGAGTCAGAAGCTAGATTCTATCTAACATGCTTATTGCTTTTATTTTGAAAATTAATTTGAGACAACTGCACCTTTTAAACACATTTCTTTAAGCAGTATTTGAAATTGTCAATAATGAAATCAAAGTAGTACCCTAATTCAGAGCTATAATTGTACTTTCCTCAGCATTTTAATTGTATATAATTGATCATCTTCATCATTTATCCAAAATGTTTACTATGAGTTAATAAGTTCTTTAGAGAACACTTCACCTAAGTGATCCTCCTTAGACAAGATCTACTGCATTTTAGGTGGAAATAATTATTTCAGATGTAAATAAGAATAGATTGGAGTCTAATGTGATTCCCAGAACCTGATATTCTTAGCCTCCAAAAATTCATACATTGTAATTAAACACCATTTGACAACTTTCAGCCATTAGGGGACCAATTTACCTAGTAACCATAAAGAACAAGTAACATAATCTTTCATTCCTTTATTTCTTTAAGATGCATAGCACTTATTTCTCCTGGTAGTTAACCAGGTTCTAAGTGGTTGACATTTAGCTTCTTAGGGTAAATTATGTTAATGCATGCAATACGTCAATGGTTCTAATAAAAAATATTTGTAGTACTGGATATAGGTCAGTCACTTCCTCTTCATGGAACTGTAGTACTTTTAAGGAAGCTATCATAATAATCACCACTTGCTTTAAATATGTGTATATGTGCATGCAATATACATAAATATTTAATACTTGCTCTGCTGAATATGAAGGTTCTTGGGGCCTTCTAATGGGAAAAAAAATCTTAATATAAGTGTTCAGCTCTTTTGCATGAGAAAAAGTCTAATGGGAATAATGAGAAGGTCACCCTACCTGCAACCACCTTCCTAAATGTAAGATAAGACCATTCCACTAAAGAAAAGCAAAGGCCGTGGACAGAGGGCATGCTTTGATTCCTCAGCCTATCCTTGGTTCTCCCCTTTAAAGAGATTTTCCCACTAGATTTTGCCACTATCCTGAGTGTGGTACCTATGTTCAGGGGTACTGATTCACATAACAGAGTAAGAACAGGCAGACAGGTTGCATTTCACAGGTTGGGCAGACAGGATCTGACTCTGGTGAGCAGCAGCCCAGAGTGTGGCCTGGGAGTCCATCCATAGTGGGAAGATAAAGGAGTAAATACACTGCTGAAAGTATGGGCTCTGTGTGTAGCAAAGGTAAGACGCAGGGCAGATCACCACCTAACAAACTGAGTGACTGGAGAAGGTTGCCTATGTTTCCATGCCTGCTGTCCTCATCTGTCGAGTGGAAGAAATAAAATAGTATTTATCTTGCAGGATTATTGTGAATTCCTGCCACATAATTAAGTATCCAATGCAGAGTAAGGGAAAAGCAGTTCTCCAGAGAACTAAGGGTGGTGTTAGGAAAACCAATACAAGGCAGGTAAGAAGTAGTTTGAAAAACTGAGTGTCCCTGTATTAAGTTAGCCACATTGTCCCAACAGCTGAAAATGAGTATATGTCGGTACCCACTGGACGGCCACCTTTCTAAAAATGGAACATGGGGCCACAGTACAAGGCACCACTGAAATGACTTCAAGTGTCCTCCAGAAAAGTTTAAACATAAACTAAAATTGGAATAAAATAAACCCTCTAGTTTGATAGATTTCCCTAAACCATCTGGTTTGTCTCCCTTTCACTCAGCAGAATTCAATTTAAACATCTCAAGATATAACATGACCTTAATTTCAAGAATCTATAGAGAAATAACTCTCACAAGCTCACTCAACAAGTTATTTCAGCAACTCACAATTTCCAAAACAAAAAATTTGATTTGGTGTACAATGACCATTTCTAATGTTTAATAGTATTCTGTCCCTAATGGCCACTAGCTCTTTCTGAAGGGATTATTTCCCATAATGAACTACCTGATCAGTAAATTGAATCCTTAATGAGAAAAAAGTATACTGTTATTTAAGGTAAAAATGTCCATATAAAATATCATATTTCCAACACTCTAAATCAAGACAGAGGATGTAGAGTTAAGTTCCAAACTTCTCATTGCAGTTCAGATTGATATTCATCAAAGATAGTTTCTTATTATCTCCTCCACAGCATCACTTGGTTTCTTTGTCCTCAGATCAGCTGCACATTATAAATCTCCCTGGGAGCATTTAAAAAAATTCTCTTAGGACCTCACCACTTCTGAGTTAATGGTTCTGGGCTATGCCTTATCATTGGTTTGTTCTTTGAAGTTCCCAGGTGATTCTAGCACAGTTGAGAGCCAGTGCTCTCTGTGAATTATATATGCAAAGGAGGGAAATATTCTTGTACCTTTCTTTTCTTCTTTGCTTTTACAACTGAGTCATTTTGAGAAAGATTGTGGTGTGAACATGATTTCCTCTGTTAAGAATATTTAAATGATTGCATAATGGTTCTGTCTTTTCCTTGAGTGATTTAGAGAGGAAATGATATAGTAACTCCTACATTTACTATGCAATGGTCTCATAAATTGTATTTGAAAATTATTGAAACTATTTTCACCAGCTAATAAACTTTTTTTTTTTGCTAGAAACCAAAAAAGACAAGAGTTTCTATGAAAGTAATTAATAAGCACTTTTCTCCTTCTGTGGAAAAATGCCTCTTCTATTTATAACAATACTTACCAGTCTTTTAGGTATTCATGCTTGAATCTTACCATCTCTACCACAATGCCATAAAATGGGTTCATTTTATCTTCAATTTATAAATAAAAATACCCATTTGGTGGGATGGAGGCTGGGTTACTGATGTCTCCTCTCTGCTTGAGTAACTGTCATCTCAGATCCTTCCTATGAGCTTTTGTCTCTGCTGTTTCTGGATCTGTCCAGGATCCTGCCTCTCCCTTCTATTCACTGAAATTTCACTTAATAAATATTCATGAGGCATTTAACATGTGCCAGGCAGTATTTAAGACTGCAGACCCCTGGCTATGAGCAAGGCAGGCAAGAATAACCAGTTCTCTTTAGGAGACTACACTTCAAAATCAGAGACAGAGGATAAATTACAAATTAGTAAACAAGAAAATACTGAGCAGTACAGACAATATAACATCTTGTGATCGTGTATTGTAAGGAATACATTTTAGGAAATTCTGTTATATTGTATCCAACTAAATAAATTTTCCCCCTCTCTGGTTATGACATATTCTAAAATGACAGTTACATTCTTCCAATATATCTTTAATTTCCCCTTCCCCACAAACTCCTATAGAATTAGGACTAGCTTAACAGTGGGATTTTATCTACTGAAAGCTCACTCAGATATTACCTCTTTAAGCTCCGTGGAGAAATGTCGAATGGAGCATGGCCATAAAAGTTTAGAGGAACCTAATCTTGCTTGTTCTTTTCTCTCGTTGCTTTTTGGTCATTTTCTGTTGCCTTTGACTGAAGTTTCTTCGTGTTCCAGCTCTTTCACTAACCAAAGGTATTTTCCAGTTCTTTCCATTAACTTAAATATTGGTTCCTTTAACAGTTCCTGAACTCAGTTCACCCTGTGCCATTTTCACTTCTTAAGTTTTGGGGACAGGTCTGGTGACTCCCTAGTATTAGTGACATGGCTCCTCGGCTACCAAACTGCGCAGCTGGCCTACTGGCCCCTGCCAAGAAGCGGCAGCAGAGCTGTGAAGCAGCAGAGCGGCAACCCGGGTGGGTCGCGGCCTGGGACCACATGGAGCCCACCACACAGGTGGGCCAGAGGCGCCTGGGCTTGCCAATCCGTCATCCCTCAGCAGCCAGGACTGGGCACATTAGGGACGCCTGCTGCAGCTCCACACAGCAATGCAGAGCCCTGGAGCACCTCAAACACCTACTCTCTACCCTTCCTGAACTGGCCTGAGAAAATGGAAAGGTCTCAGACGTGAAGGAAAGCCGGGACTCAAGAATTGACCTATGGCGTTTAGTACGTTCCAAGCCCTTATTAGCATTAATTTGAACCAATAGCACTGGTACTTCCTTCAAACCCTAATTAGCATAAGTTTGGACCAATAGCAGCGAACCAAGTGCTGTAGACTAGACTAGAATGCTCAGCTGGAAATGGTCTTCTCTTGCTCAAGAGTTATGTTTCTGTTTTTCAATAAATCCTACTCTTACATTCACTCAATTTGGGCTGTGGGTTTTATTCTCCTAATTCACGAGACAAGAACCCTCATAAAAGAAATTGAAGATGTAACACTGGAGGGCATGGCCCGCTGCAGAGGCCTGCAGCTTGTGCAGACTCCACATACCAGCAGAAGCAGTGAATTGAGTTCATCTCAAAACTCCGGTTACATTAGGACTTGAGGGAAAATGTTATTTCAAACTCTGTTTATATAATAAATACTCCTCAAGCATTTGTGGAATATCTTCTGTGTTCTATATGATGCACCGGTTACAAAGATGAACAAAGTAATGGCTACTATTCTAGAAAGTTTAGTCCAAGGTCTATGGTCAGTTGGTTAAACAAAAAGAAGATATTGAAAGTGGACAATCTTAACAACTAAGTTGTCGGAATGTTTAACTTTAAACCCTTCTTATATATTCACTCACCAAACTTTAGATGGAAGCCTTTTCTTTAATTGCTTATTTAAGTTTGCATGCATAATCTTTTTTGCATAGTCATAACACACCATCTGTTAAGTTTCAGTTTATTTAAAGCTGAAAATCTTGTGGAAACAGCTGAGTACTGAAAACATTTAGATTTTTAGAATTATTTTTTCTTACTCTTCTGTAGTTGTCTTGTGAATATCCATTCTGACAGCACTCATTTTAGCATCTCATTGTATAGTCCTTGGAAAGTATGCATGTATGTATGTATGTATGTATTTTTGCAGTGCTGTGGATGGAACCCAGGGGCTCGCACATGCTAGGCAGGTGCTCTGCCACTGAGCTACACCCCCAGCCTCACAGTTATCTAAATAAGTTTTCGAGAAGCAGCAACTCTCTTTCACTCCACTCAATATTTCATGAGTTTTAATTCAATTACATACTTCAAAAGATCAAATATAACCAACATAATCAGGTTTGACCACAAACACAGCAGTCTTGTGGTGAGCACACACCCCATGGGGTGGAAGGAAGCCAAAGGTAGGAGTATGAGAGTCTGCCCTCTGCTAGGGTAATCAGGAAGCCTTAGGTGTCTCTCAGTACAGTGCAAACAGCACAAAACACTCTGGTTAATCTCTTTGCTCACATAAAATATTTACTCATATTATTACAGTACAATATAAGTGGTTTAATGAAGGCCTGTACAAAAGTGTTATATCATAAAAGGATTCTTCCCTGTTACTCAGCTTGAGTATTGTTTTATTTTGAAATTTTTTCTGACTCCTTTTTTTTGGTCTTTGATTATTTTAATTAACATTTTGGAATAACTAATATAATTGCATGATTCAATATTTCTAAAGTAAAAGAGTAAAAAGTATTTCTTAACAGGCCTTGTCCCAATCATCTAGCTCCCTTTCCCAGAGGCAAGCAGTTTAGCCAGGTCCTACATGTAAAGATTCTGTATATACTTTTTTAAAAATGAACATAAAAACATAAGCATATACATTCTTTTTTTTTACAAAAATACAAAATGTTAGCATTCTAGTTTCTGGGATGAGTTTTGACATCATCTTTCTTCACCCTCTGGGATAGAAATTTCATCAAGCAAGTCAAAACTTGTCAGATGCTCTTGTATAGCCGACTAAGCCTCTAGCAGATGGCCAGATTATGTCCCACCACTACTATATCTTGATTCTTTGCCAGTTTTATAACACACATCAAGAACACATCATCTGTTTCCTCTCTGAGGCCAATTCAACATCATTCAGTCTCTTGCATTCAGTGTAAGCAGACAAATATATATTTTTTGGATTTCCTCAAAGGTATATATTCTTGACAAATCAAATTATTATACCTTCCCTCCTATAAAATTTATAATTATTATTTTCTTATTTGGTGCATGTGATAAATTATTGTATGATAATGTGTCCACTACGTCTTGGTATTTAATCTTAGATTATACATGTGTATATATGTTGAAGGAATAATTTATTTTATTTACAACCCACGTGCTTTATATTTGTATTGGTATTGGAATTTCTCAGTAACATTTTCAGTCTCTTCTAAGTATTTTCTCATGTGAATCATTGAGAATGTCATTCAGACTTATTTTTCTTTCCATGTCCTATCTGTTCTCCTCCAAAGAAATCAGCATTATGACTTTATCTGGGAGCTTGTTTTTCTTTCTCTACATCTTCATTGTGCAGACCTCTTGAACAGGTCAGCTAACTTCTGAGAAAACGCATTTGTTCTTGATGTTTGCACTATGCGCGTCACCCCCAGCCCAGAGCCTGTCATTCCAGGACATTAACTCATGGCCCAGGTATCTAAATCCATTTCATTAACACTAACTGCATTGTTAGTCCTTCCCTTCACAGAAGTTCCTCTATCTTCAAAAGCCCTACTCCACTGGAAGCAAAAGAACATAACAATGGATACATGGCCTATACTCCACTGGTTTCTTGCCTTAGGATTCACAATCCCTAAAGACGATACTTTGTCAGTGTCTTTTTTCCGTTCAGAAATGACAAATGTGTCAATTTGTCACCTTCGTTAATCAATTCATTAATTTATCTGACAAACATTTAGTACGCAGGATCGGGGTTATTAAAAATGAATTTATTTGCCAGGTGCAATAACACATGCCTGTAATCCCAAAGGCTCAGCAGATTGAGGTAGGAGGATTGCAAACTCAAGGCCAGCCTCAGCCACTTAGCAAAGCCCTAAGCAACTTGGTGAGACACTATCTCAAAGTTCAAAAATAAAATGGGCTGGGGATGTGGCTCAGTAGTTAAGCACTCCTGGGTTCAATTCCCGGTACCAAAAAAATTTTCTTTGAGAAGAGACTAAATACTACTTCCAGCTAATAGAATGAAAAATTGAAGACATAATAAGTTTCCATAGTTTATATTGAATTCAATGAGAAAACTCAAAATACTAAATAACAAAAAACTTTTGCAACCCATCTTTTAGGGTAAATTGAATATTCCATTAACATTAATAAGGAACCATTTGTCACATTTTACCCATGATTCCTTTTACATTTATAAATACTTGATGTGAATATTCAACTAAAGTAGCCAGTTGCTAGCTCACCACCATAGTAATAATCAGAAGTTACAGACCAGGTGCTGAATGAGTGAATGAATACAATTTGTTCCATTTAGTTGGAGGTATATCTAGTGACTTAATATTGATTTTAGCCTTTGTCCAATTTCCAGGGAGTATATCTGGATGGTGGTATTTATCAAAAAAGATTAGGAAGAATAACTCAGAATTCGGATCACATATAGCAAGGATGCTGGAGCTGGCATTCTTGACCTAAAAGACACTTCACATTGCATTGCAATATACTTTAATTACTATTTTCGGTCAGTCTGTCTATCATTGTTTTGCTATTGCTATTCCATTCTTATTACAGATGTTTTCTATTACTATTACCATATAGTTTCCCATTGCTAAGTTAAGACAGATAGATTAAAGGATTAAAAAATCATTTTAATTTTTACCTCTTATGGGTAAATGTTTAAGACAAAATGCTCCACTTATTTGCCTCTCATTCATTTCTCAATCCAGCAGCTGCACTCACGTGACCTAACAAATGCCAAACTTAGGTTTTGTCCAGCTCCCTCTCTCTTGGGTTCAGACTGACACTTGGGCCATGACTGGATATCCTGAAACGATAGCCTGCAGGCTGGAGTGATATGCATACTGCAAAGATCAACAAGAACAAATGCGTTTTCTAGAGGTCAGCTGATGTGTGCAAGAGGGCTATTCAGGGTATAGGGTACCTTGCTCAAATAGTTTATCTCAGGCTTGGCAATCCATCATTCTATCCATTACCGAAACGCAGAGTCATTCTTAAATGCTATCTCATTTCCCACATCCTAATGGTCAACAAATGCTATAAATTCTAGCTCTATACTGTCTCCCACTCTGCATTCACCTTAGTTGCAATTGATTTCAGGCCCTAGATGCTTGTTCACACATTCATGCTTTTGCACAAAATCATCTGTTTTACATACTTTTCTCCCTTGCCTTTAAACTCCCATATTTTCTCTTTTGTGAGTCTTCTTGTTTCCACAGCTCTGGTATCCACCAGAGTTATCTGCTTTTTCCTCACTGCTCCTGTATCTTTTTAAAAATTTTTTTAAATCAAAGGTTTATTTGTATATATGCTTTTTAAAAGTTGTACATGAACACAATATCTTTATTTTATTTTATTTATTTATTTTATGTGATGCTGAGGATCGAACCCAGTGCCTCACACGTGGGAGGCAAGCACTCTACCGCTGAGCTATAACCCCAGCCCTGCTCCTGTATCTTTTGTAATGTGCTTTTCTGTAATACTGATCAATGTAAATTACAAACCAGATAGCATTAACAAATTACTGTAAAATTGAATTAATTAATTAATTAATTTGGTACCAGGGATTGAACCTAGGGGCGCTTAACCACTGAACCACATCTCCAGCCCATTTTACTTTTTTATTTTGAGACAGGGTCTCACCAAGTTGCTTAAGGCCTTACTGTGCTGCTGAAGTAGAATTTGAACTGCAATCCTCCTGGCTCAGCCTCCCTGGCTGCTGGGATTAGAGGTGCGCACCAGTACTCCTGGCTTTTCTCAAACTTTTAGCGTTAGAGTGGCCTAATTTATGAAGATGAAAACAATTTTTAAAAGTGTCTGGAAATATCAATATGACACCAAAAACCCATGCATAGGAGAAGGAATTCCGGCAAAGTGCAATTTCAAAATGCTGTGTTGAGGGTAAACAGGCTTGTGGTTCATGAGCAGAGCACAACCTCAGGTGAAGAATGGTCAGAATGAACTTCCCTAGCCGGGCGCAGTGGCACACGCCTGTAATCCCAGCACTTAGGGAGGCTGAGACAGGAGGATCCTGAGTTCAAAGCCAATCTCAGCAACGGTGAGGCACTAAGCATCTCAGTGAGACCTGTCTCTACATAAAACACAAAATAGGGCTGGGGATGTGGCTCAGTGGTCGAGTGCCCCTGAGTTCAATCTCCAGTACCAAAAAAAAAGAATGCACTTTCCTTTGCCTTAGTTCAGGCTCCACTGCTTAATTTATAAAATGTTATGCTCATTTAGAGCATGGAAAATTGAAGACATTCTAGTGCAAGCTATCTGAAAGCAGCAAGTTTGTTTAGTTTAAAATTGTATCTATCATCAATATCTAGGTCAGCACTTGGTTCACTGTTGCTGAACAAAAAAAAATTTTAATTAAAAGAATGCATTTTGTATCTATGCTCAACTTGATTTAACTGTCACAGGCTTTATCACAAGAAGAAGCACTTTGCCATGTCTCTCTTGCAAGTGCACACTGGAATCCCAGGGCAACTGGGAGACATTCCACCAGCACAGCAGCATTGGTTAGATGAGCCATTCTTCTTCTAATCTCACCTATCCAAAAGTCACTGTGATACTTTTATATACTTTGATTTTGAGAAAAAAATCATAAAAATGCAGATCTAGTGTTGTAACAATCCTTATTTGAAAAATTAGCAGCATTTTTCTGCGTCAATATACTAATTATTTTTTAAAGCAACTGAAAAATTCCAGGCAAGGGGAGAGTATCAACCCAGTTTCTTTTGCCTCACACAACTTCAGTCAGTTGTTGGAATCTCTATTCCATTTCTCTTTAAAATCCAGACAGAGGTCATGTTTATATTGAAGACCAATCCCTCCGTATTTTCTTCTTTATGTTACTCTATCTCCTTCAGAGATCATTTATTTATCATCTCTCATATGTTAGGTCTTAGAAATATAGAGAAAAGTAATGTTTAGTTTTGTCATATAGTTCATATAGTTCATTAGCCAATGGACAAAACCAACAGAATAATTGCAAAACGTGCAGTGCTGGCAGGTAACTCTCACTTTCCAAAAGGGGCAACAAGTAGACTGAGCTCTCAATGACAAGTGGAAGTGAATCAAGGAAGTAGCCCGTACAAAGGCATGAAATCAAGGGAAACCACAGCACATGCAGGAAGCTCTGAGTAGCTCTTTAAAGGTGGATATCAACGTGGGAAGATGAGATTGAGAGATTGCATAGAGGTAGGCAGGATTAGGCAATATCATAAGCCCCTGGACCATCCTAAACTCGACTTTCACCTGAACCTTCTACATAGTCACTGAAACATTTTAGTTGAGAATGGCATTTCCATAATAGAAAAAGTTCCATTGTAACACAATTGAAAATGTACTGGTGACAGAGCAACAGAGCAAGAAAACAGAAAGACAGATTGCAGGAGGCCATTGTAGTGCTTTAAGACAAAAAAAGAACACCTGAACTATGATATTGACAGAGGGAAGTTTAGTTCAAAGCATCCAAACCAGATGGAAGAAGATCATCACAATCTTCCTGGAAAGAAATGATGTCCTGAATCAAAATAGTGGGAGCAGAGAGATGCAGAAAAGAAGGAGAGAGAGTTAAGAGATTTTTGTTGTTGTTGTTACTGGGGATTGAACTCAGGGGTACTCGACCACTGAGCCACATCCCAGCCCTATTTTGTGTTTTATTTAGAGACAGGGTCTCACTGAGTTGCTTAACGCTTCGCCATTGCTGAGGCTGGCTTTGAACTCGGGATTCTCCTGTCTCAGCCTCCCAAAGTGCTGGGATTACAGGCATGCGCCATCACGCCTGACTGAGTTAAGAGATTTGATCTGCATCAACTTCTATACCACATGTCTGTCATTTTGAATTTCTTCTTAGAATCCAAGATATTTAAGTAAAATCTGTTAGCTTTCTGGTTCCATGGATGTGGTAAATATTCTAATGCTGTTTTCCTCTGTGGTCATCTGAGATTAATATCTAAATATAAGCATATTTTAAAACACAGCTTTTATCAGTCATTACCTGGAAATATATGCTTTCAAAGAAAGTATTGATCAGTCTTAACCCAAGGGAGTTGATGACAACTCGGATCAAAGCAGTTGGTGAAGGGAAGAACTTGAAGAGTACTCCAGTTACAATAGAAGTTAAATCATCTCACTGTTAATCAATATCTGCCATCTTGCTCCAAATAAATGCCATTCTTTACCATGACCCACAGGTCCAGGGCAGCATGCCAACTCTCTGACCTGAGTTCTTCAACTCCTATTATTCTTTCCCCTTAGGCACACTGGGGTATCCATTGCTGGCCTCCAGCTCCTATGGCCTCTAGGCAGCTTTGCTTTGAGCATGTGGTCTTGTTAACCTGTTATTCTCCTGGATTGCTCTGTTACCTCCTCAGGTCTTTCCCTTCCCTTATCACTTTGTTTAAAAAATAAATAACCCTCCCACTCAGTACTCTTCCCAATCTGACAAACAGTATTCTACTGTATTATACTGTTTATTATCCATCTTCCATAAATAGAAAGTAAGCTCCACACAAGTAGAGATTTTTAATGTCTGGCTTTATCTCTAGTGCCTATAATAGTGTTAGGACTATGGAAGAAACTCAGAGACTATTTATTGACTAATTAAACTGCCGATCAGTGTGACCATCAATCATGCAATTGTGGTGTTCCAAAGATCTAACTGACTGACCAACAAAATCATTACTCTGGAAAGAATCCTGCAATTATTGTTTTTTCCAACAGGAAGCCTCTGGCAAAGGGAGATACAGTCTGAACTGTTTCCATCAACACAGAATTTTTTATAAGGCACTATAATTAGGGATTGGTATATAAGAATAATCTGTAGTCAGACTTCACCTGACAATGACTATCAAGCCATATTGAATTCTGTAGCATAATATAGAATCTGCACTTATCCAAAACCACAACTTCTATTCCATCTGGTAGCAATAAAATGTCCACTGTTCATTACTATCGACCAAGGATTTTGTTGAAAGCAATTCCATTGCCTTCAGCTTTGCAGTTTAACATCTTAGTCTTCACTTGAAGGTGACCATGTCAGCCAACATGATCATCACAATTAACAAAACTAAATTATTAGATGATATGTCCAAAGACTCTTTTTTAATTGTTTTAATTTTTGGAAGACTTTTATTGCTATTTCATGTTGTAATACATAAATGAGTGCTCCTGGTTTTAGAAAAATTAACACAGAGGTAGAGTTTAAAAGAACAAATTTACCTCATCCTTCTCCCTCTGATTCCTTTTTCCTCCCCCAAAAGTCAGAGAAATTACCAGGTTGGCATGTGTTTTTCCCATTCTTCTTTTTATGAATTGGTATAAATATGCACATCAAGAGTTTTAGCATTGAAAGATTAAATATTTTTGTGTACATATACATATATATGCATACAGATTTTTGTAATGTGTTGTCTTCATCTAACAATATGCTTTGAACACTTTCTGTTACTGCACTCTGAGTTCAATGATCACATACTTTAGCTTACCATATTTTCCTGGATTAGTCATTAATAATGCCCTCTTTCATTACTGAAAGCAGCCTAGTTTGGACAATAAATTATATGCTCCCCTAATATAAGGCTACCCGATTAATGAATTCATGGCAGTCTGTAAACGCATAATTTTAGTAACCATTATGTCATAAACACTTGGATATACCCCATTTTGGCATCATACACAAGGCTGCAAACATGCACTTTTGTGCATGTGTATGAATTTATAGTATAAATTCCGTAATTGTTATTGTGAGGTTAAAGGATATATACATTTTATTTTTTATGTGCTTCCAAATTGTTCTCTATAAAGCTATACTGTTCTACACAACCACCAACACCACCTATGTCTCCATACACTTACATCCAACTCTGGATATTATACATTTATTTAGCCAACTCAGTAGGAAGCATATCATTAGTACAGTTATATTGTATTGATTATAATCAAGGTTGAAATTTTTTTTCATGTTACTTCATATCATTGGCCCATTTTAATGTTTTTTCTTATGAATGTGTAGAGCTGTTTTTTATATTAAGTGTAATATGTAGGCCTGATATGGTGGCATATGCCTGTAATTCCAGCAACTCGAGAGGCTGAGGCAAGAGAATTGCAAGTTTGAGGCCAGCCTCAGCAACTTAGCAAGACCCTGTCTCAAAATAAAAATGAAAAAGAGCTGGGGATGTAGCTCAATGGTAAAGCACCCATGGGTTCAATCTTCAGTACCAAAAAAATGAAAAGGTAATATGTAGATTGTAAGTATTTTCTCCCAGTATTTCACTCCATTTTTTTCCAATAGCATAGAAAACAAATATACTAATTCCACAGTTACACTGCAACTTTATTAGTCCCCCAAAATGGTTAAAATATATATAACTCAAAGCACAGTGTCAAACTTTAGCTTCCAAAGTGAACCCTCTCTACAGGGATTCACTAATGAATGTCTCCTAACCATATACCAGTATTATGATCAACAGATGGAAATGATCTGCCACTAAATATGTTGTAAGTTATTTTATCTGTATGTACAATTTCTCTAAAACATCATATTTTTTAAAAATAAATGTTTTATTTACAATTTTGAGTACAACAAATACTTACTGAATGCAAATCACTTTAGCTCCTACATAGAAAATCTTATCTCTCTAGAGGAAGCAAAATTTATTCAGATTATTTTGCATTTTTCATGCTTTCAGTACATTTCCTAATTTTATCAATGACTGATATTACAAGGGTTAACTAACTCTCACCTCAAGGTTACAATGATTGCATATATGTCATCCTAGCATAGAACTGACACCTGTCATCTTATATTTTCAATAATTCATGATAAAATGAAAATAATAGCTTCTTCATATGAAGACAATATTTAATGATTTCCAGAGAGATAGAACATAAGCAATTTTTCAAAATAACTTTATTCAATATTCTGTAGGTGAAAAGATTTCCCCCAAACACTTTCTAATATGAACACGTGATCATGCTATTTGCCATCACATTTGTTTGTCCAACAATTTTTCTTTTTTATTATATAATAAAGCTATTTAATGAGATATTGTCTTTTCTCTATATAAGCACATCTTACTAATTACCAAAAATTAAAAATAAATAAGAAATTAATGGCAACCAAAATTCTAATTAAGAAGATGACATTCATTTTTTAGATATAATAGGTTTTATGCTTTATCAAAAATGTGATTGCACAAATTGGATCAGATATGATCACTGCTTGAAACCCTCTAATGGATTTTCTTCATATTAAGGTTTAAATCCAGACTCCTGCAAGGCTTTCTGTGAGCTCCTTTGGGATGTTCCTCCTGCTTTTTAGTTTTTATCTTCCTGAAATATTTTTCCCTGAGACACGTCTCAACTCACTCAGGTCTCAGCCCAGGGTTGTTTCTTCAGAGAAGTATTTCTTGACCATTGTATCCAAAGTTGTCAATATCATCCCCCAATGCAATAACCTAAGGTTCTTAGTTTTTTCAAGACATTTATTTTCCTAAAGTTTTATTTAACTCCTGTGGTCACTTGTTTATAGTCTGTCACCTTCCACTAGAACATAAGCTCTAGTTGAGTAGGGCTCTTATTTTTTCTGATTCGCTTAGACCTAGAACACTGGTGCATGTGCAGGTATTAGACAAATTGATGTTGAATGAATGCCTTTTTCCAGGGGAAAAAAAATCTGGTTGCAAATAACAACAGGCATTAGAGTTGTATTAACCTGACTGATGACCAATTAGGCCGCACCATTTCCATATACCACTCCTTTTTTTTTTTTTTTGGGTACCAGAGATTGAACTCAGAGGTACTCGACCACTGAGCCACATCCCCAGCCCTATTTTGTGTTTTATTTACAGACAGGGTCTCACTGAGTTGCTTAGCGCCTTGCCATTGCTGAGGCTGGCTTTGAACTTGTGACTCTCCTGTCTTAGCCTCCCAAAGTGCTGGGATTACAGGCATGTGCCATCGTGCCCAGCATGCCACTCTTTTTAACAGGTGACCCAAAGGCCAAATCTGGACTATTGAAATGACACCATAGAACAGCAACTGGAAATATTTGATCTCTCTCTGATTAAGGTCAACTTAATAAACTGCAGTAAATTAGTAAAACTTTGAACCTTTCAGGCCTGTCAATTTATACACATATTCTTGAACAAGACTTCAAAACTATTAGATAAATATTCTTTTGCCACACTATATTCTACACTTAACTCCACATTTCTATTTTGCAAAAAGATCACCTGTACTAATTTATTACATTCTTTATACTCCCACGACTCTCCACAGGAGTTCACTAATGACAATCTAGATATGAGGAATAGTGTAATCAGTATACTAGATGAAACTGGAAAGGCAGTATCTTGCTGGTTCATTCTTCTGGATATTTCAAGGCATTGTCATCATACCAGGAGCTTCCAGTTGTAATCACAGGGTTTTTTTGGGTTTTTTTTTTGCACCAAGGCTTAAACCCGGGGGTGCTCTACCACTGAACTACATCCCTGGCCCTTTTTATTTTGTTTGAAGACAGGTCTTGCTAAGTCACTGATTTAGTCAACTTTCTCACCTCTGTGACCAAATGACCTGACAAGAACAATTAGAGGGGCTGGGGTTGTGGCTCAGCGATTGAGCGCTTGCCTCGCATGTGTGGGGCACTGAGTTCGATCCTCAGCACCACATAAAACAAATAAAGGTATTGTGTTCATCTACAACTAAAAAAATATTAAAAAAAAAAGAACAATTAGAGGAGGAAAAGTTTATTTTGGGGGGGTGTCTCAGCCATAGACAGTAGGCTCCACTCCTCGGGGTCTTGAGGTAAGGCAGAACATCATACTAGAAGGGTGTGGTGGAGGGAAGTAGCTCAGAACAATGCACAGGTGGGAAGAAGAGAGAGAGAGACTCCTTTCACCACTGACAAAATATATATCCCAAAGTCATGCCCCCCAGAAGCCCACCCCCTCTAGCCACACCCTACCTGTTTACCGTACCATCCAGTTAATTCCTATCAGAGGATTAATGCACTTATTGGGTTAAAACTCTCATAACCCAAACATTTTACCTTGAAATTTTCTTCCATTGTCTCACACATGAGCTTTAGGAAGACACTTAATATCTAAACCATAACAGTTGCCCAGGATGATTTTCAAATTTCCATCTTCTTGCCTCAGCCTCAAAGATGCAGATGTACCACTGTGCCTGGAAATCATGGTCTATCTTTACAGGATGTGAGTGAAAAAGCTTTAAAAAGCAAAGACTCTTTTTAAAAAAAAATCCCTCAGAGTAATAAAGCATTAGTTACATTCAACACCACCCCTATGGAAAGAGCTCCAATTGTTTTCTGTTGGATTTTATTTCTAGAATGCGATCTTATAAGTCATTCACAAATTTTAAAACTGGATTTAGATTTGAGAGTTTTTAAAAAAACAGTCTGTAATTAAGATGAAAATTTGACACCCTTCACTGGTTTTCTCCATCACATTTATTAATGAGTGAATATTGAAACAGGAACATACATTGAATGATTCTCCTCTACACCATCTGCTATACTGGGGAAGGAAATGTTCTAATTCTGCCCTTCATTTATGACAACGAGTGAGCCTGTTAATCATTTAGGCAAATAAGCTCACTGTTGCTGCCCGCAGTGAATCCTTCCAAGGGCTTTGGAACTGGACAAAATTGGATTAAATTAAATTTCAATTCTCCTTATTAATTATGTGACCTAGGCAAATTGCCTCCATGCTCCAACTCTCATAAAAATGGAGATAAAAACCCTTAGCTCAAAAGTTATTATGAGAATAAAATGTTAGATGTTCAGCAGAGTACCTGGCTTTTTTTTTCAAGGATTCCAAACAATAATATTATTATTGTGTTTTGTTTGGTATATTAAAAATCGTGGTAGAAATTTAATGCTCATACCAATTTGCACCTGTAAAATTCAGAAGACTTTGAAGTCCAATGAGCAAGGACATCTTTTATAAGGAGTACTTTTACACATTGCTGGTGAAAGTACACACAGGTATGTCCCTTCTGAAAAGCAATTTGGCAAAAGTCAGAAGTCAAATATGTCCACATACCTGAGGTTAATAGTTCATTTTTCTAATAATTTATCCTAAGGTTTTAGTCATAAAGATGTTGACTTAAGAATTAAATATAATGACGCCAAAAAACAGAATCTATGTATTCATTGGTTATGAAGTGTGCTTCATAAATAGACACAAAAGGAGTTTAATGAAAACCCTAGCATTACATTTAGAATAAATATAAGGCAACTTCAAAGGTAGGGAGAATAAGGCAGACTGGCCCAGAGACTGAGGAAAGACACACGGCAGTAAATTTCCTGGATTTGCTTTTTGTTAGAGAAGTAGTAATTTAAGAGAGCCAATGAGAACAGACGAAAAACAAACAAACACCAAAGTTCCAAGAAAGCTAACCAAAGAGTTAAGGAGAGGGAAAGAAATAAGAAAAGGAATAAGAAAAGTAGCAAGACACAAAACTTTTATATAATAACCACCCAACTAAGTAACCCAATTAAACTCCACAGAAAAATGTGCCGGGCCACTGCCAACCCTGTCAGCAAGGGCTGAGCTGGGATTAGTGAGGATTACAGCAGGGCGCACTCCTCTCCACCAGCGGAGACAGGATTTCCAGGCCTGCCTGACAGGAACAAGCCTCCTCCCCACAGCATCAGGAGGAACCACAGGGAGATCAGGACTCCCACCCCCCACCTAGGGAAATTAGACACTCCTCTTCCTCTCCCCTGGGTGGTGTCCTGAGGCTACTCCCTCCCTGGCACTAAGGTAGTCCTTCCCCACAGCAGCACTGGTGGGGGTGAAGTGGGGAATAATAAACCTGAGGAGAGCAGTTCAGGGGAGCCCAACTCCCATTCCTACCCATCAGCAATGAGAGCTGCTCCCTGGGGTGACAACAGAGGCTGAGTGGGGAATTCAGACCTAGACTGCCACCTGTCCTTAGGAAGTGGCTCTCCCCAATGGGAGAGTGCTGGAACACTGTCAGATAAAGTCTCCCAAACCAATAAATATAACTAAGGTCCAGAGTCTCATAGTATAATACTTAATGTATAGGATACAGTCAAGTTATTTGCCATACTGAGAAGCAGTAACAACAGGAAGGAAGGAAGAACAAAGGAAAAAGTAAAAGTATGGATAAATGCAACAGATTTTCTTCTTCATTTTTCTAAACTGTGTTTGACTATTGGAGCAAAATTGTTAATGTTGCTTTATTTGTTTTAAAAAAAAAAAGTATGTTTAAAAATAAGAAGGCCAGGAGTACCGGCACATGCCTATAATCCCAGCTACTAGGAAGGCTGAGGCAGGGGATTTGCAAGTTTCAGTCCAGTCTGAGCAACTAAGTGATACCCTGTCTCAAAACAATGAAAAGGGCTGGGGATGCAGCTCAGTGGTAAAGCAGCCCTGGGTTCAATCCCCAGTACAGAAAAATGTGTGTGTGTGTGTGTGTGTGTGTGTGTGTGTGTGTGTGTTTAATGTATATAAAAGAACAGGCAAAACTCATTATTTGAGGTCAGTATTACCCTGATACCAAAACTCAACCAAGATATTATAAGAAAAAAAATAACTAGATATCAATATCTTTTATAAATATAAAAATGAAAATCTTTGACAAAATATTAGCAAACCAAATCTGGCAATATATAAGAAGAATTATATGCCATGACCACCAGTGAATGCAAGATAGGTCTAACATGAAAAATAACTGATATACTAGACCATATTATAATAATAAAGGACAATAAACCTGTTATAATCTCAATAGATGGGTAAAAAGTATTTGATAAAAATCTAACTTTCATGATAAAAACATTGAACAAACTAGGAATAACGAGAATTTCAAAGTCATGCAAGAAAATTCCATATCAATATCTTACTTAATGGTTAAAGACACTGCTTCCGTACTAGGGTCAGGAACAAGATAAACATGGCCAGTCTTGCCACTTCTATTTATTATTGTACTGGAAATTCTAGCCAGCACAATTAGCGAAGAAGAGAAATTAAAAGAAAGCATATTGAAGGGGAAAAGGTAGAGTAGCTACAGAGCTACAAACTCAATGCAATTCCCATTCAGCCATTTGTTTGTTTGTTTGTTTGTTTGTTTTTGGAGAAATTGATCCTAAAATTCATGTGGAAGTGTATGGAAGCCAGAATTGGCAAAATAACATTAAAATAGAACCACAAAGTTGGAGAATTCAAACTTCCTGATTTTGAAACATACTACAAAGTTCCATTAATCAAGACTGTGTGGTACTGACAGGAAGATAGACATCTGGATCCACAGAAAAGAATTGAAAGTCCAGAATAAACTTATAGTCAACTGCTTTTTGGCAAGGAAGACAAGACAATTCAAAGAGGAAAGAAAAGTCCTTTCAACAAATGGTACTAAACAATGAGATATCTACATGCAAAAGAAGGAAGTTGGTCTTTTTCCTTACCTCACACACAGAAATCAAGCCAAAGTGGATCATAGAACTGAATGTAAAGAGCAAAAAGTCTAAAACACTTAAGGAAAATATAGGAGGAACTTAAGGAAAAGATAGGAGTAATTATTCATAACCTGGGGTTAATCAAAGGCATTTTAGATATGGCATCAGAAATTTGATTAAAGAAAAATATGAATTAGAAGTGATCAAAATTAATAACTTTTGTGCTACAAACAATACCATCACAAAGTGAAAAGAGAATCCACAGAATTAGGCATTATTTTAGCAATCATTTATCTGATAAAGGACTTGTATCTGTAATACATACAAATGCACACACATACATACACATTATAGCTCATTAATAAGAAGATAAATAAATAACCCCAACACAAAATAAGCCAAGAATCTAAATGGTCATTTCTCCAAAAAAGATACACAAGGGCTGGGGTTATGGCTCATTGGTAGAGCACTTGCCTAGCATGTGTGAGGCACTGGGTTCGATTCTCAGTATGAGTGAATGAAGTCCATTGACAACTGAAAAAAAAAGATACACAAATGACCAATAATTAGATAAAATGATGTTCAACAGCATTGGTCTAATGTAAGAAAAATGCAAATCAAAATCATTACACTAGGGCTATAGCTCAGTGGCAGAGTGCTTGCCTAGCATGTGTGAGGCACTGGATTCAATCCTTAGCATCACATAAAAATAAATAAAATAAAAGCAATTCTATCCATCTACAACTAGAAAAAATTTTTTTTAAAAATTCTTACACTAGGGGCTGGGGCTGTAGCTCAGTGGCAGAGTGCTTGCCTAGCATGTGTGAGGCACTGGGTTTGATCCTCAGCATCACATGAAAATAAACAAATAAAGGCATTCTGTCCATCTACAACTACAAAAAAAATTTTAAAAATCATTAAATACAAGGCTAAAATAACAACATGCTATATAAATAGCATCCTAATAGGATTAAGAGCAACTTAATTTTTTTAAATTTTTTTTTAGTTGTAGATGGACACTATACCTTTATTTATTTATTTTATGTGGTGCTGAGGATCGAGCCCAGGGCCTCCCACATGTGAGGCAAGCACTCTACCACTGAGCCACAACTCCAGCCCGACAGCAACTTAATTTTTTAAAAAACAGAAGATAGCAAGTGTTAGTGAGGACATATAGAATTAGAACCTTCATACATTGTAGGAGAGAATGGAAAATGTTTAGCCAATTAGGAAAACTGGCAGCATTACATACAGAGTTACAAAAGACTCAACAATTCTACTAAAGGAACCACAGAGGGCCCAGATCCACCCTCAGGAAACTCCACGGCTGTCCAGCCAACGGCAGACCAGGAACTGCTATCCCTTAGCCATGGGGGAACCCAAATTCAGGGTAAGAGTCACTCCAGAGACCCCAGCGGAGGCAGCCCTGCTCAAGGGCGGCCTGTGCCCACCTCAGTTTTGCTCCAGAGTTCCTGTGGACCTGCAGGAGCAACAGTGGGCCCAGATCCTCCCTCAGGAAACTCCACGAGTGTCCAGCCAACGGGAGACCAGGGGCTGCTAGCCGCTAGCCACAGAGGAAGGCATATCCAGGGTAAGAGTGGCCTCCAGAGAGCCCAGCGTGAACAAGCCCCACCCAAGTGCGTTCTGGGCCTGCCTCAGTTCCACTCCAGAGTTCCTGTGGTCAGGCGAGACAGGAGGCCCAAAAACACCCTTAGGGAATACCAGGGGTGCCCAGTTGAAGGCAGATCAGAACCTGCTAGCCTCCAATCCCAGGGGAGCTCACACTCACTGTATGGGTCCTACACAGACTCTCCTGCTTGTGACCCTGCCTAAGTGAGACCTGGGCCCACCTCCAGTTCCACTCCAGAGTTCCTGTTCACCAGCAGGAGTGCAAGAAAGGGGCAAAACAGCCCTCAGGGGCGGCCTCAGGAGCCCAGCCAAAGCCACTCCCACTGCCCTCTAGAGGTACATCCACTACCTCCATCACCAACTTTAGTGGCAGTAATGCCCATCTGGGGACACTAGGGGAACAGAAGTAGCTCCAAGGTGAGACAGGTAATCTGGAGTGTCAATACAAGATTATAGGATAGAAGCCGCAATACCTCAGATTGGTATTTCAAGAAAAGAAGATACACAAACAACATGAAAAAACAAGGGAAGAAAGTACCTCAAATAAACCTGGATACCACTGTAACAGAATTCATTGACAGCACAGTTGTTGAAATGTCAGAGAAAGAATTCAGAATGTACATAATTAAAATGATCAGTGAACTAAAGAATGACATAAGTGAAAAATTACAGGCAAAAATAGATCAATCCAACAAAGAAATAGGTGAGCAAATAAAGGGAACCATTGATCATTCTAACAAAGAGATAAGAGAGCAATTACAAGTAGCAAAAGATTACTTTAAGAAAGAGCTAGAGATTGTGAAAAAAAAAACAACCAAAAATACTTGAACTGAAGGAAACAAAAAACCAAATAAAAAACTCAATAGAAAGCATCACCAGTAGACTAGATCGCCTGGAAGACAGAACCTTGAATAATGAAGACAAGATATACAATCTTTTTTTTTTAATTTTTTTTAGTTGTAGATGGACATGATATCTGTATTTTATTTATTTTTATATGGTGCTAAGGATCGAACCCAGTGCCTCACGCATGCGAGGCAGGCACTCTACCACTGAGCCACAATCCCAGCCCCAAGATATACAATCTTGAAAATAAACTTGACTATACAGTGAAGATGGTAAAAAATCATGAACAGAACATACAAGAAATATGGGACAGCATCAAAAGACCAAATCTGAGATTTATTGGGATAGAAGAAGGTGTAGAATTTCAAACCAAAGGAATACACAATATCTTCAATGAAATAATATCAGAAAATTTCCCAAGTATGAAAAATGAAATGGAAAATCAAATACAAGAAGCTTACAGGACACCA
>CM053403.1:76101764-76118229 GCA_028644305.1 Xerus rutilus | reverse complement strand
AAGCCTGTAATCCCAGCACTTAGGGAGGCTGAGACAGGAGAATCGCGAGTTCAAAGCCAGCCTCAGCAACGGCGAGGCGCTAAGCAACTCAGTGAGACCCTGTCTCTACATAAAACACAAAATAGGGCTGGGGATGTGGCTCAGTGGTCGAGTACCCCTGAGTTCAATCCCTAGTACCACAAAAAAAAAAAAAAAAAAAGTTTATTCGGGTCTCACAGTTTTAGTTTCAGAGGCCTGATTCCTTAGATGGCCAACCCCATTGCTCTGGGCCTTAGGCAAAGCAGAACATCAGAGCAGAAGAGTTGGGTAGAAGAAATGGCTCAGTATATCTCACCAGAAAGGAGAGAATCCTCTCACCACAGACAAAATACATACACCAGAGGCACACTCCCTATGAATCCACCTCCTCTAGCCACATCCTACCTCTCTACAGTTACCACCCAGTTAATCCCTATGAGGGGATTAATGCACTGATTTGGTTAATATTCTCATAACCCAATCATTTCACCTGTAAACTTTCTTGCATTGTCTTACATGTGAGCTGTTGGGGGACACCTCATATCTAAACCATAACCAATACTATTTCCATCTCCATGAAATAGAGACTGGGAATAGTCAGATCCAACAATGCACCACTTAGAAAATATGCTCTATTCTATTAAGTTTAATTTCAAGTTTTTTTATTTGCACAATTTGTATCAAATATTAGAAAAAATGGAAGAAAAAAATTACTTGGTAGTACAGATGATTTTTCAACCAACTTCTCTTTATGTTATAGATGCAATTGAGGCAAACAGATATTAAAGTAATTTGGGAGAGGGGAAAATTACATCAAAAAGAATTAAGATAGTTACAATAGTTAACATTATTGAGCATTTGATCTAGTTCAGGCATGGTTCCAAGCAGTTTGTATTCATTCCTTCATTAAATTCTCCCAACAATCCTCAAAGATAAGTGCTACTGCTATCCCCTTTTTATAGATAATGAAACAGAGGCTTATAAAGTTTATGCTCACTTAATTTAAGTTTATAAAGTTAATATCAAAGATTCAAACTCAGATTTGTCTGATTCCAGAGGTTGAACTTTGAAGCATAAAGTGCTACATCTTCATTTTGCCAAGAACATATAGTTCCACCAATTCTCTTTCCTGAAATAAAACTGATTAAAGATCTAGAGAAGCAGATGAATTACAATGCATTACAAAAAAAGGAGCAGTTTCCCTCCCTTTTCTTGCAGATGAAAACTAAAGTATTTCCAAGAGATCCTTTTCCTAAGTTTCATTACCCTCTTTAGTAACTTTCGACTAGGAAAGGTAATTCCACCCATTCCAGTCCCTTAGGTAAAGGAGCCACCTCACTGAGCCACAAGAGCCTCCTGAAGAGTGAGGCCAACACCTTCCCTTCCCTTCCAGATACCTCAAGACCAGCACTCACCAGGCTTAGAGCTCTGCTCTCCTCATGCCAATCTCCTCTCCTCTCTTTTGGTTCTTATAAAACTGTCTCTGCATAGAGTCTTTTGCTTGGTAACTCAGTATAGATTCTGGCACAAAGAAGAATCTTACCTCTGGGACTATATGCTAATACTTCTGATAAAGAGCACCTGGCTCGCATCTATGGGATCACAAGCTTACTACATAGTCCATCCCCAACACCCACCTGCTCTCTACCTCCTAAGCCCTAGCAGTCTGATGGGGCTTCCTCTTGTACAGGTCTCAGGGCTCTAAAGCAGCATTCTTCACCAGATCTTCATCTTCACCTCCCCTCTATCCCTCCACAGGCGCGCGCACACACACACACACACACACACACACACACACACACACAGCAGGATCTGATTAAGCAAGTGTGCAGTGCTGATGGAAGCAGGCAATACGTGGCTCCATGTCATAGTTCTAGAACTATAGGCATTATTTAATAGACATAAGTCTTAGAAAAACCTGAGGGAATTTGTTGACCTCTGGGGAGGTAGTACATGGAAATCATGGAGCAAAAAGGAGCCTTCAAAGTACAATAGAACTCTGCATGTTTATCTGACAAAAAAAAATCTCCAGGGAAGAAATTATTACATTTTTCTGCTACCCATTTTGAAGTCTGATCCTTTTCTTTCCAGGAGGAACAGTCAAAAGGAAGGCAGTTCTAAAGCAACAAAATCAAATGGGAACACGGGGGCAAATGAGGGGTGCATGTTGCCAGATGTTTTGGTCAGCTTTTTCATTGCTGCTCCTGAAAGACCCGACCAGAACAACTGTATGGGAGGGAAGGTTTATTTAGGGCTCACAGTTTCAGAGGTTTCAGTCCATAAGTGGCTGGATCCATTCCTTGGAGTTCAAGGTGAAGCACATCTGGCGGAAGAGTGTGGCAAAAGGGAAGCAGCTTACATGGTGATTAGGCAGCAGAGAGGGAGAGACTCCTCACTCCAGATACAAAACTATATACTCCATAGCCACACCCCCAATGAGCCACTTCCTCCAGCCACACCTCTACTGCCTGCAGTCACCACTCAGTCAATCCCATCAGTGATTGTTTCACTGATTAGGTTAAGGCTATGACCAATCATTTCTCCTCCAAACCTTGCACTGTCTCACACATGAGCTTTTGGGGGACACCACATCTAAATCGTAATACCAGAGGAAGTAAAATTTAGAATTTGTTGGCAGTGTTTAGGGTTTGTTGAAGAAGGAAGAAGAAGAGGAGGAGAAGAAAGGAAAAAGTGGAGAGGGAGGGAAGAAGGGAAGGAGAGGAGCAGTAAGCTTGGTAAGGAAGAACTGAATTCTTAGCCGAAAATATTTCAGATGTTGAAATTCCATGACTCTGTTACTGTTCCTAGCCAACCAGAATGCCCCCCTAATTCCCCATATTCAAGATTGAACCCAAAATGCTTTACAACAGAGCCACATCCTCAAACCCAGCCCTTTTCATTGTTTTGTTTTCAGATAGAGTGTTGCTAAGTTGTTCAGGCTGGCCTCGAACTTGCTATCCTCCTGCCTCAGCCTCCTGAGTTGCTAGGACCAGATATGGGCCACTATGTGAAACTCCCTTTCCCCTTTTGCTCAATTATTTTCTATTGTTTATATTGCACCTCTTCTTCCAACCATATTAATTAGTGCTTTCCTTTACTGTCTTTATGGCCTTTGATTACTCTTGTCTAAATTTCAGCAATTGGTTACTACATATTCCATCCCCAGTTCCCCTACTGGCTCTCTATCTCCTAAGCGCTGTCTGATGGGGCTTCCTCTCACACAGCTCCTATCCTGTCATACCAATCACCCTGCTCACAAAATTCACAATGTCCAAATCACCCTGGCAGGTAAGGCCTTCCACAATTTGACATCAACCCACACTACCAACCAACCTTATTTTTTCAGCTCTTAGCTTCTTATTAATAACATACAGGGGCTGGAGTTGTGGTTCAGAAGTACAGCACTTGCCTGGCATGTGTGAGGCACTGGTTTCGATTCTTGGCACTGCATATAAGTAAATAAAATAAAGGTCCATCAACAACTAAAAAAAAATTAAAAAAATAACATACAGCAGTAAATCTTGAAGTTTTAATGGCAAACAAGGAGGGATGCTCACGGAGGCCCAATCACAAGTACATGTCTTACTGCAAGCAGAATTGTGAAGAAAACAGCAGACGCAGCCTCTCCCCAGAGAAAGGTAGCTGAATGGAGACAAACTTGACTTCAGCAATAAGCTTAGCGTTCTACTGAAGATGCACTTGCACTGAGACACTGTCCACTGAGGAGCAGAAAAGGGCAGGAGCCATAACGCCTACAACACAGAGGTGACAGTCGAGGTTGAATAGAAACGATATTGTTCATTAAGCTTTGTTCCAAAACTGACAGGGAAGTAGCATCTTCCAACACAATTTTACACATTTACAATCCTCTTTTATTCTGATCCACCCATGGCTAGACACATTCGCTCTCTTCTTCAAGTAGAAGATTTAAGTAGGCAGGGAATAGGAGATCATAATCATGCTGAACTAGGTTGCTGCTGTTGTGAGCTGGCCTACAATAGGCTTTCAAAAAGCCTCCAAATAAGCTTTCAAAATAATGAAGGGTGGTGAGTGGCTCATCAAGCCAACATCTGCTTAGGCCTGAGAGGACTTGCTTGCCAAAGGCATTGTTAGATTGGTTCTCCAACTAGTCAAGGAAATTTACTTTGATGAGCACAGATAGGCATTTTTAACAATCACCATTATTTACAGTTGCGAATGCTGTGTGAAATATAGTACTTAAACTCAGCTGTGATTTAACACTACCTATTTCCCTAATGAGTGTTCAAAAGGATGAATCAATAGCCCTTCAATAGAACATGTAATAGCTTTTAATAACAGAGGGACATCTTTAATTATTTGAATTAAAATAAAGATTGAGGAGGTAAAAATTACAGCTTATTTCTCCACAGGGTTAACAGTAAACCACCAAAGAGCATATTTAGTTTTCATTAGTTTATATAAACAAGATAAAACATTGTATCTGATCTGAAAAGTAATAACTCAAGAAAGGAAATGTATGGACTTGTTTTTTCTTCAAATGTAGATATATGCTTGTAACAGGAAGAAGCTCACTATTGGGCTGGCTTGTCTTACAATGATAATAAAATAAAAAACCCTCGTGTCAATATATCCTAAACTAAAGCAAGGAAGAGCAAAAATTTGGGTTTTTTTCTTTGTTTGCTTTTTATACATATTTCTAAACTAGTTCAAAATATTTTTACTTAAATATGTTTTTAGTATTTCCAGTTGTAGATGGATACAATGACTTTATTTTATTCATTTATTTTTATGTAGTACTGAGGATTGAACCCAGGGAAATTTTACATTTCTTTTTTTAAAACAGGCACTTTCTATTCTTGTAAGATTAATATTTTTGACAAGCAACCAAGGAAAGGTATGCCTACAACTCCCATGGGTGGGTATAATGTCAACTAAACTTTCTCCCTTCTATTTCAGATTCTTCTGATAGATCATGTGCAATGATGTGAGTTTATTTAGTGTATCCCCCTTCCCATACCCATAAATTACCATGACTTCAAAGTGTGAATTCATGCTTTTTCTGGAACTTTCTAAGCATAATTAATTACAAAAGGTAGCCTAGAAAACACACCATTAGCATCACTCTGGTTTCAGTGACCATATCTTGAAATGTGAATCACATTCTGCTTGGTGTTACTATGATTTTGTTTAAATACAGACAGATTCCTTGTTCCACCATCTTTTACAGTGCTTAACTGTTCACATTACAGGTGCTCACAAAATATTTGTGAAGTGACTGATCAAATAAATGATTCGTCCTTGACTGCAGCCATACCTGTATTTGAGAAGAGTGGAACAAACCCAGCTGTGTGCCTTTCCTTGATGAAGTCAAAACCCTTGATTCTAATGGATACAGATTCCAGTATGACTAATCAAAATCTTTCTCAACTTTACTGTTACAAATCATTAATTAAAAAGAGTAGTAAATGTGAGTCTTTTATTATCTTTATGAAGAATAACTTACAGATTTTCAGAGTTGAAGGTGTTAGAGAGGGTTGCTTTAACATTAAAGTGCATTCTCTAATCCCTTTTCAACGCATACACACACATCAGATGTTTTGGGGGATACCTCCTGAGTTAAGCCTCATCCTTAAAGGTGACACTTAAGGTTTTGTCCTTGGTCCACCTCTCTCCTCTTTCTTCATGTTCTCACTGGGTGATATTCACTCCAATGGCTTTGACTTCCATCTATATGCTCAGAACTTCTAAATCATTATTTCTAACACCAACTTTGTCTTGAGCTCCAAATCCATGTATTAAGCTACACAGTGAATATCTATATATACTTGGGTATATCTTACTTTTCTAAATTCAGAACTTTCACAAACTGACCTCTGCATTCTCTCATAACAAAATGAAAAACTAAAACAACAAAAATAGGCTCTATCTCTTCATTCAATTTTAAACATTTCCATCTATGTAGTCATATAAGAAATAAAAAACCTGAGATTTGTTCTATGGTCAGAAAACTACAGCCCATGGATCTGTTTTCATAAATGACATTTTACTGGAACACAACAACCACCATTCATTTTGTTTATGGCTGCTCTCACACTTCAATGGCAGAATTTAGCATAACAGAGGCCATATGACCCACAAAGCCTAAAATATTTCCTGTTTGGCCCTAGCGAAAAACAGGCTTGCTGACCTCTGTTTTAGAGAGTCAGTCAATCTCTCTTCTCTATCTTTCTCTCTCTCACTCCCTCCCTCGGAAAAGGCTGCCTATTTCCCTCTTGGATATTTTTCAAGTTTATCCCTACACCTCTTAAATATAGGTTTTCATCATCTCTCACCTGTACTAGCAAATAACTCTTAACAGCACCCTTCACCTGTCACCAGAACAATATATCTAAAACATACATATGATTGTTAAACTATCGGGACACAATTCTTCATGTGTGTCTAACATTTATGCATATCTTTGTTCTGGATCATCCTTTCAAGAATATTTGTATAGCAAACATCCTTGGAAGATACAGTATCTCCCTTCAGGAAAAAAGAGCAGATTTGTTTACTATCAGTACAATAAAAAGAATCTCTCCCTTTGTAAAATCCAAACTCAAAATGGAGTCACTCTGGCTCAGGCCTGCATGTATCTGCTAACCTGCTCTTTGTGCTTCTGTGATTAATGCTTTGCTATGCTTGCTTCTCACGGATGGGGGGACAAAACCATAGGCTGCCAGACCCCCTGGCCAGTTACCTAAAGTTCCAGGAACTGAAAGGGGAGGTGCTGTCACGGTTGAACTGTAAATAACTATAGATTGAATATCTGCCAAATCATGTTTTCCTGAGTCACGTAGCTAGCCCACCCTATAATAACCTCTGAAACCCTCACTTCGGGGTCACTCTCTGAAGGAAAGGAGAGCTGACCCCAATCGATTGGCCTGTGTACCTATTTCCTCAATAAACTTTGCTGCTTCTGCAGAGTTGTCTGGACTGCACTTCTTGGGGAGAGGTGCGGGTTGGATGCAACACCTTCAGGGCAAAGTTGGGCAGGCTTGGATGCATCACTCATAAAATACTGGCTACTCTTAAGCTCTAAGATTGGATTTTCTTGACTGTGATGTAAACCTATTGTGCACACAGCATCCACTTGGCCCTACTTTCCTATTATTCCCATGGACTTCAAAGAGTAAGGTAAAGAAATACAAACTTGAAGTTCATGTTGCCTTCTGTGATCCTGGAGTCTTGTGTCTTATACAAGCATCAATGAAACTGTAGCAGCCTACCTTGCAAACAGACTAAAATCTCAGACCCTTCATAATTCTTGACATTTGCCCCTTTCTTTCTTTCTATCAACTTACAGACTGAAGTCCATGTTCTTTAACCTGTGATAAATGGCCCTCAGTGACCTAGATGTACCTGTTCCTCTAGCTACACCTTCTGTTGTTCCCTACTAGCATTGGTAACTTGTGGTTCCTACCTGTTCATAGCTCTTTGATTATCACATCCTATTCTGTATTTCCTCACCTTTGCTCATGCCTAAATTGCTTTCTAACCTCCCCAACTACACTCTTTTTTCCTCTTTCCTACCTCACTCTTCCTTGGCCTGCAAGCTCTTTTTCATATTTTAATCACAGCTCAGACTTTCTCTCTTTGAAAGACCATCCACGCATGACTCATCTCAGTGCTCTTCTTCCAGGTAAGCGGAACCCCCTGAGAACAACTCAATCACAGTCCTTGCCTTTTTTGTTTTCAAGTGTCCCTTGTGTGATTGTCTTGCTCACAGGCATTTAAATTCTCAAGTGAAGAGGCAGTATCTAGGTGGCCCCAGAACTTCATGTCATACTAGCACCTGTGGACACTCTGGAAACATTTGTTTAATGAATCTGAACCGAAATAAGCTAAATTGGTGCCTTAATTCTAATGTCTTCAATTTTCACTCTAGGGATATGAAAAAATATATATTCACTTATATTCTTCAACTGGGAAAGTTGCTTTCCTGCTTCCTTTTGAAAACTGTTTTTCCTTTTATAATATGATTCATTAATACTCAGGACTTCCCAGAGGAGGTAAGAATTTAATGACATGTTCTAGAGAAGTTTGTTATTTTTCTAAATCCGGTTATATTCTTTAAACCATATTGCATTGGCCAAATGGTTCCTGTTATCTGGAACTGAAAACAGTCCGATTCTTTAACACTAAGCATTTGAGAAATACACTGAATAATGCCAGAGAACACGTGCCATGTGGACAGATGCAACCCGGCCTGAGGACTCTGACTCCTGGGGACACCCCCAGTATGGCAATGTTCTATCAGCTCTGGAGAGAGTATTTTCTAGTCGTTTTGTTAATTGGGTGGGATAGAGTGTCACATTAGTTGCAGAGTGGGAAGGATGCCATCATCAGATTTTTTTCAGGTCAGCTTATATGAGATGAAATTCGTCTTTGGAAAGCACAGAGAAAGCTCTGCCTCTAGGCCTGTGAGAACATCTCCAACTCCATTGTTGGTAGCAGCCAGTGGATTAATAAACAGTAGACTATTCATGCTGTCCTGATTGCTCCAGGAGAGAATTTATCCCTTTTTTAAAAAAATGAAAGGGAAAGTGGGAGAAAAGGATGGGAAAAGAAAACACAATTGTTTGGCATTCATATATTTAATATATGTTCATATATTTAATCTCACTCATGCAAATAAAATCCTCCCAGCCAATATAGTCTTCTATCCAGAGGTTAGCTTTGGTGTGCTGAAACGCTTAGATTATCCCTGAAAGCTCAAAGGAGCCCTCAGACAATGCAGTAGGTAGAATAAGTTTCGTACCATGCATTCCATGCAAGGAATGTAATGTCTAAAGAAACTTGGCTAAAATATCCCCACACCGAATATTTCATTGGATGTCGTATTTGTACACACCCTGATGGAAAAAAAAATGTGTCTTGTAGTTTTCCACTGATTTTTCCAGATAACAATCTCTGGTTACTATGAACTTGGATTAAGAATTTTAATTTGACAATCTGACTAATCCTACAACAGCTGTCATCAAATATATTAATGTTTTCTTTTTTAAAAGCACAGTGACAGAGAAGGGTCACATTCTGCCTTTATTTCAAACTATGATATAAAACCAAGATTCTCTCTCCCTTGTTCATACTCAGAGCTCTAGATCAAATAAAAATCTACATTGTACCAGGGCAGCCAGTTCATGAAACTGGTCCATCCTTTTCTGATTGTTTGCTTACTACCACTAAAAAGCTTAATGCATCAAACTATATAAATATAATCCATCAATGTATTAATTAATTAATGATTCTATGAAGAATATATTTAGACTTCATATGAGTGAGAGTGGTTCCAGAATTTGAAATACCTCATTGAAAACATTTAGCTATTAAAACAGGCATGGTGGCACATGCTTGTAATCCCAGCAGCTCAGAAGGCTGAAGCAGGAGGATTGCAAGTTCAAGGCCAGCCTCAGAAAATTGGTAAAGCCTGAAGCAACTTAGCAAGACCTTGTCTCAAACTAAAAATTAAAAAAGGCTTGAGATAGGGCTCAGTGATTAAGCACCCCTGAGTTCAATCCCTAATACTCCTCCCACAAAAAAAAAAAAGAAGGAAATAGAAAATGTTTATTTTGAGAACATATTTCTCATCATTTTGTGAATACTTTAGTATTTGATAGAAAACAAAGATTTTTAACCTTTTGCTTTCTCATAAAAATCATATGGTTACCATATTGTTTTAAGATAGTAGGAAAAACTTCAAGCAAGTATATGGCAAATATAAAAAGTTATGGTCTATTTCTAAGGGTACTGTTAGTGACACTCAAATACAGCACATCTTTGTCTATTTCCAAAGGTTAACATTTTTGGGGGTGGGGGGGACTAGAGATTGAACTCAGGGGCACTCGACCGCTGAGCCACATCCCCAGCCCTATTTTGTGTTTTATGTAGAGACAGGGTCTCACTGAGTTGCTTAGTGCCTCGCTGTTGCTGAGGCTAGCTTTGAACTCGTGATTCTCCTGTCTCAGCCTCCCTAAATCCTGGGATTACAGGCTTGCGCCAACGCGCCCGGCTCTAAGGTTAACATTTTATGAAAGAAAGAGTTCAGGATCTTCAAAACTAATCAATACACTCATTATCAAAATTCTAAGCACATGATGATCACTAGGGGCCTATGCTCAAGACAGCTAGTTAAGTAGCTTTCCAATAATGTTGACAAGGCAAGATTATTGCAATATTTGCAAAAGAGAATTGCAACAACAAAAAAAAGACCTGCATATTTACTTCATTAGCTTTAATCTTTTCCCCGGGAATATCAAAGAGATTAAATTCATTTGCATCAAACTTTGAGGGTAATCTTGAAGAATTTATTATCCCCTTTCCAGCATTGTTTTAGAAGTACTTACTTTCTTTTTAGATGTTCTGAGATTTTTAACCTCTCAGGTGCCAGAAAGTTTCAGCAGAATATTCATGTAAAAGAACCAATTTTTCATGATCGAGACTCTGGGACAGCTATGACCAGATTTGTTGTGGGTTGTCCCAGGCACCAGCTGTGCTGATAGTTACAGGGAATGTTCTCCCAGCAGGGCGAGGTTTCCTTGTATGCTGGTACTTAACTGGGCATGGTCAACTATGTTAAGTATGAGTAAACAACAAGCAAGGTATAATAGCTACTGTGCCCAAATATTTATTGTATGAAACTTAGTGCCTTGCTGGCTCAAGTGTGCTTATTATTTTAGACCAGGAAAAAAAATGCAGATGGTATCTGGTGACAAAAGTTTGGTGAAAATTGAAAATTCTGTAGTCCACCTTTATTTTGCAGATTACCTTCCAGATCCCCAACTACCACATTCTTTGCTCTAAGAAGGATGACCATTTTAAAATAAAATTTGTGGGCTTATAGGTTGCCTAATGTAAAAGGCTGTTTTCATGGTTGTTTATCAGTTCCACTGTCTCAGAGACACGATTTCATCACTAATTTCCTAACTCATCACAGTTTTTGTTTTTCTCTCTGGAAGAGTTCTACCATATTACACATTCCATCTTCAGTATGTTGATGTTTTTCACAGTTTTATTTTACAGACTCATTTTAAATTTATATTGCAGTTGCATCCTTCAGTTGTGTTTGACATTACAGTATTTTCTCCAGAGCAGATAAAAAACACATGCTTTCCCTACTCCTTCCAATGCTCTTCTTTGAAGTGGATCCCACTCATTCTAAAGGAGAGGTTTGAATGACAAGATTAATTCCAAAGCAAGGATTTAAAGACCCACAAAAGATTCATAGGAAACTAGAAAAATCTTATTTTTAGTTTGTGCTGTAGGCATGACAATTTGGTGTTTACTCTATCTCAAGTTTATGATGAAGCACAAATATAAATTAGTGCTTGTTTATTATAAGAAAAATAATGCTGTCCATAAAGACCTTATGTTTTTGATGTAAATCTGAAAAAAATCTAAATTATAGTTTAGTTATAACTGCTAAATTTTAAAAAGTTAGGGTTAGGGCTAACTCTTTTTCAAAAACTTTTTTCATATAACTGGACTGATTTTTATTGACTAGTTTTTGTCCAATTTGCTGGAAATGTCCAAAAGCGGACTAATGTTTGATTTCTTAATGCAAGGGACTCAGTCCAGGTCTTGTCATCAAATCTTCAGATCTATTTATCTAAATTTATCTGTACAAATTGTAAGTGCCTTTGAATCTAAGCCACTCCTAGCTTTATGTCTGCATATTAGATGATTCTTCTGACTGTCAAAAATTTGGTTTCAGTAAGACAGGATGGAATGATTTCTAATCTTTTGTTCTCAAAAGTTCAATGTTCTAGAATCCTCCAAGGAAACATATTGTTTTCAATATAGCTTATTTCAGATCTTATGAGCCTCAAAGTCTGGAGCTGTTTCTTAAATCTATTCTTAATCATTTCTGCAGTAATAACTGAGGTCCTTAACTGTCATACACACAGAAAACAGTTTCTCTCCTATTTCAATAGGAGAGAACACAAGTTTTGACAGGTACAAATGAACTGTATGTGTAATTCTAGCAGCATTCTAAGAAGTGGAAATGTTCTAATTTTCTGTTGCTATTAAATTGAAAGTGATATGCATTAATGAAAACTACACATCTAGATATGACATGAATATGGGGACCGAAGAATATGAAAGGTGGAAAAGAAGTCCTTCCAAATCAGTTGCAACATGATGAGGTATCACCATTTTCCAAAGAAGGTGGACTTCCAAAGAAACACATCATCCCCCTGCTGTTTCCACAGGAAGTGGTTTTGGGAAAGAAGAAAAAGGAAGAAAGCTGCCAATGTTGTAGCAATGACGTAGGGTTCTCACTGTCAGGCACAAAGGAGATTCACTCTATGAGAGGATGAGTAAGAGAGTAGAGGTTTTCACCACTATCTATATTAGCTTAAGAAATTTTACAGATTCATCATCCATAATTATGTATTTATATTCACAGTTCTATTATAAATATTAATACATCTGATATATATGGTTGGTGACTATTTCTGAAGAGTGGCATTGTAGATAGGGGGATGACAGGATTTTCATTTTGTAATTTGTACCATTTCGCATTGCTTATTTTTTATTTGTATGTATTACTTTTAAATATAGCTGTTTCCTTTGTGATTTATAAACATAAACTATATTATACAGTAATGTAGTTTATGTTAAATAGTAAAAAAACCTAAGTTTGTCCTGGCCATCCATCCTAAGAATTAATTTAAGATGAACTATACCCTTGTGACAAGTTTAATAACTAAAACTTTACTTTTAGTTATTTAGTGGGTCTTTAGAATAAATCATTTAAAATGAAATTCCAATGTAATATGGACATTAATAAAAATGCAGCTCAGTACTTGGCTTCATCTCTGCCTTCCAGAGGATATACAATCACAATACAGGATTTGAAAATTTCCCAAAGAACATGCCACATGCTGGAGCCCAGGGGACATCTTTCAATTTCCGTGTTTGCATTTCCCAGTGGGACACAAGTGATGGAAAATATATATAAGTGAGCACAGAGCCTAAAAGTCTCACAATTTACAATATTCAGGGTTCAGGTCAGCCAGGAATTGAAGTTGCTGTGAATAGCCACTTAACTCTGTCACAGAACCCCTTCCAAATCCTTTCACCCATCAAAAAAACAATCATCATCATATCTTCAATTCTGGTGCCAGGCTTGCTGCTATTCATTTTACACATCTTATCTATATTGTGTCTAAAATCTAATTTTCTAGGCTTTCATTCTTTACTAAATGTTGCTAGTTGATGTCTCTAGGAAACTGATCCTAATCTAAGACAGAAATTCCTGCAGAGGATGCTCCAGGAAATGCTCTCGGGATCAATACTTGTAGAGCTCTAGAGGAAGCAACATTGGGCAGAGGGAGAAATTGAGTGGCAGTGGAGACTCAACAGAGCCTCATTCAGCCCTACAAGGAGACTGGAGCCTGCCAAGTTGTCCCTGGTTGGGCTAGAAGATAAGACATTAGTAACACTCATCAATAGTCTGTAGTTGGAGGCAGGGGCAGCACCTTGGCCAAATGACTCTGCAGCCCAGCACAGCCACCACAAGTGATACACAGCTTCACAAAGGCAGCCATCCTATACAGTCCCTGGGAAAGTCAGTGCTTCCTTCCTGAGAGCTGGATCTGAGAAGTGTTCCATGACATCCAATACTCTAAATACACCAATATCTTTCTACAATACAGATGTTGGCACTTCTTGGAGTAAATTTTCAAACTGAGTCCCTTGTTCTGGTTGATTCATTTGTATCCTCTTACTATGCCATCATGCATAAATATGCTCTAGTTCATAAATCAATTTGATTTAATTCAACAATTACGTGTTGATTACCCACAATATGCAAAGCACTACCTATCTCTAGGGATCAAAGAATGGTTAGGGCATAGTGCAGAAGAGTGATAATGTTATAAAGTCTTTAGGAAATTTTTCCATGATCAGGTTCTGTGCATCTCATCTAATCCTCTAACAACATCATCATTTAAGTTCCACTTTGATGTCCACCTTGCAATTTAGGGACCTCAAGACCGTAAGGGTTTATTACATAAGAAAGAAGGAGCCTTCAGTGGCAGGAGGGTAGGGCAGAACACAGTGAGCAAAGGCTAATGGGTAGATGTTTGATTCAGTTTGTTATGTTTAAAGAAAGTATGGATCATCTAAATCAATATATATGTCCAGTGGGTCATTGTACATTTAACTCTGAAGTTGAGATAAGGAATGAGGGTGACATATAGTTGGGAGATTTACGAGATTGTAAGTGGTAATTAAGACCATTGGGACAAATCACATTGTGACACTGTAGTAAATGACACCATTATGCACTGAGTGTGGAAAATAAGAAGAGCAGTGGACTGAGGCCCACGCTTCAGGGAACAGAGAAGTTTACAATGGCAAAGGGTCAGAGATGGAGGAGGAAAGTGCACTGTCATAGAGAGAGTGGGCACTTTAAAACAAAGAGAGGCGTTTCCAGGATCAAAGACACAAGAAAACCCAGATAACTCAAGTGCCAAAAAGCATCTGTGGAGACTAGAGTATGGGAGTCACTGCTGACCTTTCCCAGAGCTGCTTCTTGGCAGTGCAGTCGGTGGGCATCTGATTACCCTGAGCTGGAAAGGTGAATGGGAAGTAAAGACTGCAGCTACAGGGTGCTGGGAATTCATTCTAGAAAGTTGAAGAGAAAGTGCAAAATGCGAGCTCTAGGGAGGACCAGAGTCAAAGAAATGTTACTTTTTTTTTTTTTTAACATTTACTATATGGTTGACATGTCAGACACTAAGGAGACAAAAATGACTGAAAAATGATCCCTGCCTTTAAGGGACTCATACTCTAGTGCAGGACACAGAAATAAGAATAGTCACACTAAATGTGATGAAAGCAGAAATAGCTGTATCATCAAAGAACCATGAAAAGGGGAAGGAGAAAGCCTCTGACTTTTCTTAGAGGTTAAGAAAGTAAGTGAACTAGCAGATCAATAGATGATTGGCAGAGAACAGAACAGCTGTGGAACAGTGTGGAAATGTGTAAAAGATGGGCACATTCCTTGAAATGAATGTTCACTGTGGCTGGGTGCAGGAATCGGTGAAGATAAGAAATGACACTGGAAAGATATGACAGTTCAAATCACAAAAGGCTTTGTGTGCCACGATAAGAATTTAAACTTTGGGCTGGGATGATGGCCCAGTGGTAGAGTGCTTGCCTAGCATGTGTGATGCACTGGGTTCGATTCTCAGCACCACATATAAGTAAATAAAATAAAGTCCATTGACAACTAAAAAAAAATTTAAAAAGAATTTAAACTTTTTTCACTAACTGATGAAGAAGCTTACAGAAGAGCTTCAAGCAGACCCAGTAATGTGAATCATTATGTTTCCTAAACTGGTAAGAAAGGAAGAGTGATTTGCTGAAAGCAACTCAGGAGACAAGAAGATGGCTTGAGTCCACTGTACTAACTTGGATCATTTACGGTATCAGGGGAAAATAACTAAAACAGCAAGGATGGGCATGAAGAGAAGGGGTAGATTTTAAAGAAAGCTAAAAAACAGAATTCCCAGAACATAATTATATTAGTGGAGAGATGGTAACAGGGAGAGAGCAGTAAAACATCATTTTAGATTTCTGAATTGGTGGCTTAATAGAATTAACTGAAATGTAGAAAATTTAGGGACTGAAATATTAAGTTTGCTTCTGAGATGCCTGTGTGACAACTAAGAACCGAAACATGCAAGCACCCAGTGCAATATGGATGTGTGGGGACAGGATGGGTGGAGTTTGGAGGAAGACATTCACCTGATGGTAGTTAAAGAATGAACACAGCTGAAAGAGTCTGAGGACAGAACCTTGGAAAATACACATTTAAGGGACGGTAGAGGTAGAAAGTATTTGGACCAGTTGATGTGGAAAATGGCAGGTAGGAATGGCCAATGAAAAGCATATAGATTATTTAGTGGCATTGATTGTGACCTATGGTGCAAATCACTTTCGTAAGGGTTCTGCCTATGGGACTGCATGAGTTCATCTAGTAGTGTTAAGTGATCTAGAAGGATAGGTGGATTAAGCCAAGGTGGGAAGTCTGCTGCACATAGTCAGGAGGAAGCTGTGCCAGGAGATTGAGGGTGTTATGAGAAAGCAATTGAGTTTCTATTGCATAAAGATATCAAATTGGATATAGTAGGAATAAAATGAGAGTGAGGAGACTGGAGACTCTCCATGCTGAAGAGCAAGTATGGAGAGGGGCAAGGCAGAGTGAGAAAGCAGTGACTGTGTTCTGGGGATGGAATATGAGGCTTAAGATTCCAGAGGCTGAGCTGTTCCAGGGAGGACAAGGTGTAGAACCTGCATTCCAAAGTGGGGCAGAGGTGAAGGTCATTAGAGTGGGAAAGATTCCAAAGCTCCCACAGTGAAGAATCTTATCCACTGAATGTGATTTACATATTTCCCGGCAGTGTCAAGCACA
>CM053403.1:76071503-76101264 GCA_028644305.1 Xerus rutilus | reverse complement strand
CTTTGAACTCGCGATTCTCCTGTCTCAGCCTCCCAAAGTGCAGGGATTACAGACGTACGCCACCACGCCCGGCTCTAAACTTGTATCTTTAAAAAGCTGAAGTTAAGCCGGGCACGGTGGTGCACGCTTGTAATCCCAGCACTTTGGGAGGCTGAGACAGGAGGATTTCGAGTTCAAAGCCAGCCTCAGCAATGGCGAGGCGCTAAGCAACTCAGTGAGACCCTGTCTCTACATAAAAAAACACAAAATAGGTCTGGGGATGTGGCTCAGTAGTCGAGTGCCCCTGAGTTCAATCCTTGGTACCAAAAAAAAAAAAAAAAAAAAAAAGCTGAAATTATCTGGTAATTGTTACTAGTACTTTGGCAATTCCTAATAAACATAAAATTTAATTCATTCATTCACTACCAAGTATTTGCTGGCTGCCTGTTCTGAATCCAACATTATATTAGTAAAAGAACATAAAAGAAGTTTAAGGATAATGTTAGAGTATAAGTAAGTACCCATTTCTTTTATTTAAAAAATAGGGTTTTTTTTAGGAAAAGTCATGGTGGACTTCATAAAATCCTTGATTTTTTTTTCAGGTACACTAAAAAGTATATGCAATACACACCATGGGTTACTGAAGAGGGCAGCAGTAAAAGGTGAGAGGTAGTGGTTGAGAAAGTGACCAGATTTGAGTTGAACCTTAAAGAAAGGTTCTAGGCAAGAACAGTTCCAGCAAGGTTCTTTCTCATGCTGGGAGGAAGATCATGAACACAGATCAGAAAGGAAAGTGAAAAACTTAAGTGCAAGAGATGCTGCAGATGACAGCCTGGCTGCTTTCATTCTGTGGTAAGACAGTCTCTGTTCTGAAGATTCCCTCTTTCGAAATCACCACCTGTTTACAGTAGGCCTAGGGACTGCGGCTGAATGCGGGAAAATGCTGTCAGTGGCACTGGAGTTTTATTAGAGTAGGACATCAACCTCCTTCATGAAAATGTAAGAAGAACTAGCTGGGACCGATGTCTTACAACTCTTGACTTCACATCCCAAGCTGCCTGGTAATTCAGTGCTTACACTGAATGAAATCTCTCTTCATGCTGGACTTTATTGGGTTTCCCCTGGACCTAGCAGGAAGTGCTGGTGGCTTGCTTTGCTTGATGACTCTGCGTCACTTTGTTTTGTCCTGTTGTGCTGTACTGGTTGATGTATTACATTGTCATAGGTTTTGCTGTAATATTTTACCAAACAATGTCATAAAGGGATACACTTGCCTTCCCATGGTCACAGTTTAGAGAGCCAGAGGCTGTCCAGGCACTTAAGGTACCCACAGGCAATATTTAATCATCTGTGTATCACTGATAAAAGAAAAAAAAACTTGGCTACAGTAAAACTTCAGGCATTTCCATTTGTCCCTTTCCTCTCCAGTACAGATCTTAACATGTCTCGAAGCTTTCAGTTAACTGACCCTCAATTCCTTCTCTCCTATGACTCAGTTCCTGTCTCTTTGGGTCCTTAACAATATTAAATTGTTTCTCAGATTTCTTCTCCAGACATTTGGTATTTGGTATAAAGCTAATCTTTCAGTAACTCAATTCCTTGAACAAAGGTCGTAACCTGCACAAACCCTCTTGGCCTGTTTTGATTTTGACAGTCTGATTTAACTTTCTAAAACCTGGTACTCTGAGAAAAACACAAAAGTCATGGGTGGTGTGCTGGACATGCCTGAAACCAGACTAATGCAATCTGCGCAACAAAGATCTTTCAGGAGCCTCTTGGGAGAAGAGCCTCTTGGGAAAAAAGAGATTGGTCTCCTGCTCCAAAATAAGTACATACCATCCTGGTATCCACTTTGTATTTGTTTTTGTTTTGTCCCTCACCTGGCAGTGGTGGCAAAGACTAGAATCCTTCTCTAACTTAAAGAGAACAAAGCCAAACATTTTCCCCATGAAATGCAACCATTTAGGTAATGGCACCTATTAAAACAGTCTTTGGGTAAGAGTACCAACTTCAATTTTAAGTGTGATGGAAAAATCTTATAAGGAACATTTAAAGGTGAACTCATTGGAGTTTGGCTTATGACATTGTGCAGCTGTACACTGCTTATTCTTATTTGAGATCTTAAGACAAATGTAAAGCTGACTATTCTATTGTAATTGGAGCCCCTATCAATTGTGAGTGGAAAATTCACCACTTTCTACCAAGAAGATTAGAGGCTGTTTCTAGGAAGGCAAAAACCAGTTATTAAAGTTTTCTAGTTAAATAAAGACTTTGTGTGTTATTGAGGGTGTGTAAGCAATTAGTGCCTACCAGCAAAACGGGCTACATAGATCTGACTGAAGAAATGGGCAGGTGCATAAAGTCCTATTCGTCTGTACCTAAATTCATTTTTTGCCTTTCATGGTTAACATCTCTCTCAAAACATCTCAAATGAGACCCAAGGAAATTTGACCCCTTTTCAAATGTTTCTACAGGAATATTTGATTTGTGTATGTGGGTTGTGTATGTGGGGTATTGACAGAGTTTTTCGAATCCTTGTCCTCTCACTCACTGGCTCTAGCCCATGAACAATTCACATGTGTAGGCAACAAATATCTCATCTGTTGTACAGGTGGAATAATATCATTTAGGGTTATCAGGAATTTTAGCAGCGATATCTACAAAGCATCTAGTATACAGGAGTATATGATCAGTAGATGATCAATATTTCTATAGCTGTACTAAACCAACATTTTTCTCCCAAAATGTACATACATACAGTGGGAGAGTAAGGGAGTAGTTGAAAGAGAGACAGTCAGAATGGTGTGGTGGTTCTATGCTGTCAAGAAGTGTTTTCAACACCACAGCCATACCACAGAAACATGTTTTCAATACTTTTTCATTTCACCATTCCAGGTTTAATACAGAACTTACTTGAGCTATGGTTTTTATATCAGAAGTCAGCTTCCATTTAGAGGAACATATTATTTTAATTCCCCAGATAATGGACAAGAAATTTTCTTCCAAAGTCAGAAGAAAAGATTGCTCATTGGTCACATTGTCCCTGAGGCTGACCAGTCTGAATCTACCTCCATGAATCACTCCAGCAAATTTTTGCAAGAGCTTTGGTAAAATAGAAGGCAAAGAAATGGGATTTGTGAAGGGAAGGGAGTGGGTAAATTGTTTTTTTCCCTTCTTCTTGCTTACTTATCATTCTAAATAACATTTTTAGCTTTTCCAAGGCAGAGAAATATTTCTGAGAAGCAAAGATCTCCCTTTCTTAAAGTACTATCTTCGATGTTTGCCATTTCACCATGTCTCCAGGGGTCTGTAGTATCTGCCCAGATGACTTACAGAGGACTCACTCCCAATGCACTCATTCATAGGGAGCTGCCTCACTCTCCCATGGCAGCCCCCTGGAGGTATAAAGGCCTGTACCTCTCCCTCAATTCAGGAAGGGTATTCCACTCTACCACCTCCCACCCCAAGGAATCTACTTAGGCCACTGCTGCAACTGCATCACAGTTGAAGTCTTCTTTCTCCTCTGAATAGATGCTAGATCTTCCTGATTCCTCAGAGGTGTTCCTGAGAGACAGCCCCACTTAACTTCCTGAATTCAAGTAGCCATCTCAGAGCCTATGTCAAGGAAAAGCCTACAACAGTGGCCCTGGACTCTAATGGGAAGAATCTGGTAGGATTATGCTACTAATAAAGCTCAAGAGTGCACTAATCACATGCATAGCTGTTCCAGAAGAACCTTGAGGGGCCAAGGAGGGGGTGAACTGTTGAGTAGCTGCTCACCAAAGGCTGATGGGAAACCTGCATATTTTTCATAGAGGGAGACTACTGGAAAGTTAAACACCTGGGTTCTGGAGCTGACTACCCAGGGAGAATCCTGCCCCTTGCTGGTTGTACAACCTTGGGCAAATCCCTTACTCTCTGTGTGACTAGTATCCTTTTCTATGAATGGAGGATAATGATACCTACCTCATAAGTTTGTTGGAAGAATTAACTGAGTCAACATGTGTGAACCACGTAGATTAGATTCGTCACATGGCATAAACTTAGTAAATGGTAGCTTGTATAATTCATGTGCATGACTGTATTAGTCACTTTTTTGACACAATAACAAAATTCCTGAGTCATCTAACTTATTTTAAAAAAATATTCATGTAGCTCACAGTTTTGATGGTTCAAAGCCCAAGATCATTGGCCCCATTGATTTGGCTATTGGTGAAGGTGGAGGATGGTACCATACCATAGCAGAAGTACATGAAGAACCAAAAAATTACATTAAACCAGAGAAGAAAGAGAAGATAGGCAGGACCCTAATCCCTTTCAAGGACATACTACCAATAACCTAAGAACCTCTCAGAAAACCTCACTTCTTAAATCCACAACACTTCCTAATGTTACCATCCTGAGAACTAAGCCTTAACACAGGGATCCTTGGGGGACATAATTAAGCAATTTAACCACACCCAAACCTAGCAGTGTCTGTTATTAGGAATACTCAAGTAATCAGTTGCTCATGTTTATCTCTTTTTTTTTCTTTTTTAAAAAAATTATTCTTATTAGGTATATAAGACAGAAGAATGCATTTTGACTCATTGTACACAAATAGAGGACAACTTTTCATTTGTTGGGTTGTACACAATGTAGAGTCACACCATATGTGCAGTCATACATGTACCTAGGGCAATGATGTCCATCTCAATCCACCATCTTTCCTGTCTCCACGTCTCCCCCAACCTCTTTGCCAAAGTTCCTCCATTCTTCCCATGCCCCTTGCCCCCATTATGGATCAGCATCCACTTATCAGACAGAACATATGGCCTTTGGTTTTTTGAGATTGGCTTACTTTGCTTAGCATGATATTCTCCAACTCCATTCATTTACCTGCAAATGCCATAATTTTATTCTCTTTTATTGCTGAGTAATATTCCATTGTGTATATATACAACAGTTTCTTTATCCAGTCATCTATTGAAGGGCATCTAGGCTGGTTCCACAGTTTAGCTATTGTGAATCGAGCTACTATAAACACTGAAGCAGCTGCATCACTATAGTATTCTGTTTTTAAGTCCTTTGGGTATACACCAAGTAGAGGGATAGCTGGGTCAACTGGTGGTTCCATTCCAAGTTTTCTAAGGAATCTCCATACTGCTTTCCAAATTGGTTGCACCAACTTGCAGTCCCACCAGCAATGTATGAGTGTGCCTTTTCCCCACAACCTCGCCAACACTTGTTGTTTGTATTCTTGATAATTGCCATTTTGACTGTTGTGAGATGAAATCTTAAAGTAATTTTGATTTGCATTGCTCTAATTGCTAGAGATGTTGAACAGTTTTTCATATGTTTGTTGATTGATTGTATATCTTCTTCTGAGAAGTGTTTGTTCAGCTCCTTAGTCCATTTATTGATTGGGTTTCTTTCTTTCTTTCTTTCTTCTTCTTCTTCTTTGTGTGTGTGTGTGTGTGTGTGTGTGTGTGTGTGTGTGTGTGTGTGTTAAGTCTTTTGAGTTCTTTATATATCCTGGAGATCCTGGAGATTAGTGCTCTATCTCATGTGCATGTGGCAAAAATTTGCTCCCAGAATATAGGCTCTCTCTTCACCTCATTGATTGTTTCTTTTGCAGAGAAGATTTTTATTTTGAATCCATCCCATTTATTGATTCTTGATTTTATTTCTTGCGCTTTAGGAGTCTTGTTAAGGAAGTCGGGGCCTAATCCGACATGATGAAGATTTGGGCCTACTTTCTCCTCAGTTAGACTCAGGGTCTCTGGTCTAATTCCTTAGTCTTTGATCCACTTTGAGTTGAATTTTGTGCATAGTGAGAGATAGAGGTTTAGTTTCATTTTGCTGCATATGGATTTCCAGTTTTCCCAGCACCATTTGTTGAAGAGGTTATTTGTCTTTTTTCCAATGTACGTGTTTGGCTCCTTTCTCTAGTATAAGATAGCTGTATTTGAGTGGGTTTGTCTTTGTGTCATCTATTCTGTACCATTGGTCTACATGTCTATTTTGGTGCCAGTACCATGCTCTTTTTGTTACTATAGCTTTGTAGTATAGTTTAAGGTCTGGTAGTATTATGCCTCCTGCTTCATTCTTCTTGCTAAGGATTGCTTTGCCTATTCTGGGTCTCTTATTATTCTAAATGAATTCCATAATTGCCTTTTCTATTTCTATAAGGAATGATGTTGGGATTTTAATTGGAATCACATTGAATCTATATAGCACTTTGGGTAATATGGCCATTTTGACAATATTGATTCTGCCTATCCAGGAGCATGAGAGATCTTTCCATCTACTAAGGTCTTGTTCAATTTCTTTCTTTAGTGTCCTGTAGTTTTCATTGTAGAGGTCTTTCACCTCGTTTGTTAAATTGATTCCCAAGGTTTTGGTTTTTTGTTTTTTTTTTTTTTTTGAGGCTATTGTGAATGGGATAGTTTTCCTAATTTCTCTTTCAGAGGGTTTATCACTGATGTATAGAAATGCAATTGATTTATGGGTGTTGATTTTATATCCTGCTACTTTGCTGAATTCATTTATTAATTCTAAAAATTTTCTGGTGGTTGGATCCTCTAAGTATAGAATCATTTCGTTGGCAAATAATGATAGTTTGAATTCTTCTTTTCCTATTCATATTCCTTTAATTTCTTTCATCTGCCTAATTGCTGTGGCTAATGTTTCAAGGACTATGTTGAATAGCAGTGCTGACAGAGGGCATCCCTGTATGTTCCCATTTTTAGAGGGAATGCTTCCAATTTTTCTCCATTTAGGATGATGTTGGCCTTGGGTTTAGCATAGATACCTTTTACAAAGTTGAGGTATGTTCCTACTATCCCTAGTTTTTCTAGTGTTTTGAACATAAAAGTGTGCTGTATTTTGTCAAATGCTTTCTCTGCATTGATTGATAAAATCATATGATTCTTATCTTTAAGTCTACTGATGTGATGGATTATGTTAATTGATTTCCAAATGTTGAACCAACCTTGCATCCCTGGAATGAACCTCGCTTGATCATGGTGCACTATTTTTTAAATATGTTTTTGTATGTGATTTGCCAAAATTTTGCATCTATGTTCATCAGGGATACTGGTCTGACATTTTCTTTCTTTGATGTGTCTCTGTCCGGTTTTTTGATACTCACCTCATAGATGAGTTTGGAAGGGTTCCCTCCTTTTCTATTTCATGAAATAGTTTGAGGAGTATTGGTATTAATTCTTCTTTGTAGGTCTTGTAGAACTCAGCTGAGAATCCATCTGGTCCTGGGCTTTTCTTGGTTAGCAGGCTCTTGATGGCATTTTCTATTTCCTTGCTTGACATTGATCTATTTAAGTTGTGTATGACCTCCAGGTACAGTTTGGGTAGGTCATATGCCTCTAGAAATTTGTCAGTGACTTCAGGGTTTTCTGTTTCACTGGAGTATAAGTTTTCAAAATAGTTTCTAATTATCCTCTGTATTTCAGTAGTGTCTATCGTGATATTTCTTTTTTCATCATGAATTTTAGTAATTCGGGTTTTCTCTCTTCTTCTTTTCATTAGGGTGGCTAAAGGTTTGTCAATTTTATTTTTTCAAAGAACTAGCTTTTTGTTCCGTCAATTTTTTAAATAGTTTCTTTTCTTTCAATTTTGTTGATTTCAGCCCTGATTTTATTTCCTATCTTCTACTTCTTTTGGTGTTGGTTTGTTCTTTTTTTTCTAGGGCTTTGAGATGTAGTCTCAAGTCATTTATTTGTTGACTTTTTCTTCTTTTAATCAATGAGCTTAATAAAATGAACTTTCCTCTTAGCACTGCCTTCATAGTGTCCCAGAGATTTTGATATGTTGTATCAGAGTTTTCATTTACCTCTAAGAATTTTTTTTATCTCTTCCCTGATGCATTCCGTTATCCATGCATCATTCAATAGCATATTATTTAGTTTCCAGATGTTGGAATAGTTTCTGTTTTTTAATCTGTCATTGATTTCTAATTTTATTCCATTATGGTCAGATAGGATGCAGGGTAGTATCTCTATTTTTTTGTATTTGCTAAGATGTGCTTTGTGACATAACATTTGATCTATTTTGGAGAAGGATCCATGTGCTGCTGAGAAAAAAGTGTATTCCCTTGTTGATGGATGAAATACTCTACATATGTCTGTTAAGTCTAAATTATTGATTGTTTTATTGCGTTCTATGCTTTTTTATTAAGTTTTTGTTTGGAAGATCTATCCAATGGTGAGAGAGCTGTGTTAAAGTCACCAAGTATTATTGTGTTGTGGTCTATTTGATTCTTGTAGTTGAGAAGGATTTGTTTGATATATGTAGATGCCCCATTGTTTGGGGCATAGATATTTATGATTGTTATATCTTGTTGATGTATGATTCCCTTAAGAAGTATGAATGTCCCTCTTTATCCCTTTTCACTAACTTTGGTTTGAAGTCCACTTTATCTGATATGAGGATGGAAACTCTTGCTTGTTTATGTGGTCCATGTGAGTGATATGTTTTTTCCTACCCTTTCCCTTTGAGTCTGTGGATGTCTTTTCCTGTGAGATGAGTCTCTTAAAGGCAGCATATTGTTGGATCTTTTTTTTTTATCCAGTCTGTCAGTCTATGTCTTTTAATTGATGAGTTTAGGCCATTCACATTCAGGGTTATTATTGAAATATGATTTTTAATCCCAGTCATTTTGGTTTATTTTTGGTTTTTACCTTGACTTGGTTTCTCCTTTGATTGGCCTTTACTTTAGTGTAGTTCCTCTCTTTGTATATTTTAATTGTTGGTTATCATTTTCTCCTCATGAAATACATTTTTATCTCCATTGCTCCAGTTACCAAATTTCTTCAGGGCAATTATGTAATTTAATGATTACATAAATACTAATCCACATATTCATGCATATATACATATCTATGTATTTGTAAATGTACATTTGTGTATGTAGAATATGTGTGTCAAACTGTCTATTAAAACCATATTTGTACAAGAACACCTTAGAGAGAGAAGCAGAGATTGTAATGACCTTAAACAGTGTATCTAGAAAGGAAAAATTCTACCTGATTGAGCTCACCAGTGATCTGTACTCTTCCCTTCAGTTTTGATTCTTCACTTTGGGACAGCTTCTCTTAGTAAAAAAGGAATAACGTTTCTGTCTTGCAGGGTTGTAACTCTGATGGGTTATATTCATGAAATAATTGGAACAGAAACAATGATGCCTACTGTGTATCAAAATTTAATCTCTTACTCTAATATTAAATTTGTATAAAGCACCTGAAGTCAACCAGTTAATGAATGAGCACAAGTTAACACATGGTTTCTGAAAAAATTCATCCATTTTAAAAATGTGATATCCCAATTACACATTGCATCTCTTGTTGATATCTTGTTTTTAACCATATAGGGAGACATTAAAGTAACAACATAAAAATTTAAAGTCAGAGAACATCTTAGAAGACATATAGTTTAAACTCCCTCATTTCATAAATGAGGAAACAAGACTTGGAAAGATTAAGTGGTCACATAGAATTTTTAAACGTTTCATGAAGTTCTAAAAATCAAGCAAACACCAAACACTCAAATACTTAAGATATACATATATATATTCAGCACTGAAATTTAAGGTAGGATCGAAGCAAGTCTATATGAAATCTGAGCCTACATTGGTCTGTAGGATGCAAAAGAGAAACCCAGCTCCAGCTCCTGAAAGAATGACTGGAACTTGCCAAAAGTTTTACATTGTGCATTTCTGGACCACACGTTCATAGAGAGCAGAGGACGATAAAAATGCCAGTCATTGTCCACTTCAAACAATTCAGAATCCATCTATAGGGTAGAGGAAAAACTGGCTTGGGATATAACAATGGCAAGAGCATTGTTACCCAATAGAAGGAACAATAACAATGATGAACCTTACTAGGGTGCTTTATAAATTACAAAGTATTTTCAAATAGTCCTTTCTATCATCTTGATGATGGAAAACCACCAGACGAATAAGCTTTGTTGTTGTTATTACTACTATTATCTCCATATGAATAGACTTAGATTGGCTAAGAGAATTTCTCCAGGTCACACATCTGAGCTAGGAAATAATATGTAGTTCTTCTCACTCCAAGTTCTGGACATGTTTCTCTATTGATGTATTGCCACAATACATCAGTTTGATGATTTCTACTGAGCTCTTTCTTCACAATTGAATATGTAAGGTAGGTAAAAAATGAAGTCAGACAGGGCTTGAGTTGTGGCTCAGTGGTAGAGTGCTTTCCTGGCACATGTAAGGCACTGGGTTCGATCTTCAGCACCACATGAAAATAAATAAAAATAAAACAAAGGTATTGTATACATCTACAACTAAAAACTTTTTAAAGTGAAGTCAGAAAAATAAACTAAATACAGACAGATAGATTCTCTATCTGCTCAGAACATGGTCACTCACTCAGTATCAAAGTTTTTATGGGTGTGTATAAAGGACTATATCTGAGATTCTTTAGAGACAACCTGATTTGTGTGAGTGTGTGCGTGTACGCGTGTATGTATGTGTTCTAGAGAAAACCTGATTTATGTGTGTGTGTGAGCGCACGTGCATGCATGTGTGCTGTTGAACATTACACCCAGGGCCTTGAACCCTACTGAGCCACATCACCCACCCTAGAGACAACATTATTTATTACACTAATTGTCTAGAAAGCACATAGTATGCCTACAGACATTGTGTGCTCTTATGCTTAATATGTTCAGTTTTTGCTTCCTATGAGACAAAGATCTCTCAGACTCCTTCCTCAAGAGCTTCCCTGAACCAAGAGGCACACAGACATCTCCTTCAGTGTGAGAAGGTGAAGAGATTTGTGAATTGAGTAGTAATTCCTCCTAAGCAGGAAAACAGAAGACTTTTAGCAGCTGTAATTTCTGTAATGATTCAATCTCTTTGTGCCAGGCTGCACCCCATGAGCATTCACTATTTTTCTGCCTGACCCAAGCATGGACCTATCTGAAGAGGCAGCCATGACAGTGATCTTCAATTAGGGGCTCTCACAACCTCATAAATGTACAGGCTATTGAGGACAAGGGTTCAGAAACAATCTAGAGAGAATGATTATGATTTCCTAAATCTGCACGGAGGTAAAAAAGACCAAAGAAATATTATGGTATCATATTCCTTGGAAAGAATTAAAGTAACATTCTTTTTTTTTTTAATATTCTGCTTCAATTGCTAGAAATTGTAAAGCCATTTTCTCCTTTTAAACTCTGCATTATTAAGACCCACAAAGAGGATCAAACCTGAATCTGTTAACAGGATATACTCAGAGCTTAAATGAGTTCTATGATTTGGAGAAACATAGACTTGGTTACTGCTTTCTGGATCTCACATTTGTTCCAATTTGATTTGTGAGAGGCTCTTCTTAAATTGTTCTACTTAGTAGCTATTCTGATCTCTAAGGTGTACATTTATGGCACTCCAGAGGGGAGCATCACATTAGGAGCAGATCTTTCTTAGAAAAGTGGGAAATCTGCATGGAGTGTTTAAACAGAACTTTTAATACAATTCAATCTGGAGCACATAATTATTCCATGCTGATTGAAATCAAAAAGCAAATATGCGACTGTACTCACAGATGTAATCACAGATTACAACCTGTGCCTCATCACTGCCATCTACTCGAAGATAATCTTTGCTGGATTTCCTAAAATGATGACTCCTTGCTTCTATAACTTAATGGAATTGTGAGTAAAATGTATTGTGTTCTTAGGAAATTTATAATGTCTGGTGCCATTGGTTGGAACTTGAGGAAATTTTCTAATGAGATTAAAATATTTTCGTAAAGATACACACAAATTTTCTTCCCCTTTTCTATTCACTTCACTTTCTTCAAAATAGAAAAATGGGAATACAACACCTCTTGGATTCCTTTTCAGAAGTGTGATGACTGTTGAAACTCATCATTTTAGAAATAGAGCTTGAATTATTTTTACCTAAATAAACAATAACTGATATTTGTCAGAAAGGATTTCATCTGCCACTTTTCTATCCTTTAGCCCAAACTCTGATTTTCCCTTATATACCTGTCATCTTTCATCGTAGAAAAAAAAATTATCATTTGTGAATTTGAAGTTTTTACTCATCTACAAAAATTTTAAATACTCAATTTTAGTACTGATCCCAGGTAATCCCACTGTAGGCACTGTTACGATACTTAGAAAATACTTACACATTCTGTTGTTTTAGGTGTCCCAACTAGTCTTTTATCCAGGAAAGAACTTGATCTCCAGTCCACTGTCAACTTTTTAAAAATTGTCCTCAAAGTGTTTGCTCTAACCAACTATTTATTTATCTGTTAGAGGAAAAGAAATCTTTCTTGCAGTGAATTCTGCTTCATGGGCTTTCAATGAGTCTTTGCTTAATCTTGGTTTCCACCAGATTCCAGGTACAGACATAAAGTACCTTAGGCTGTAGGCACCTTGTTCTCCTCTGAAATCTTTCCAATGAATGGAGGCTGTTCTGGAAATCTGTCAAGAATTTTCTAGCATAGGGCCCGGTGGCGCACACCTGTAATCCCAGCACTTTGAGAGGCTGAGACAGAAGGATTGTGAGTTCAAAGCCAGCCTCAGTAATGGCGAGGTGCTAAGCAATTCAGTGACACCCTGTCTCTAAATAAAACACAAAACAGGGCTGGGGATGTGGCTCAATGGTGGTGAGTACTCCTGAGTTCAATCCCTGGTACAAAAAAAAAAAAAAAGAATACTCTAGCATAGCGCTATAACTGAGAAAGCTGATCCCCCCTCCCTTTTCTCCATGGTACATTAATTCTTACTCTTCAGTACCCAGTTCAACTTTCATGTTCTTTGTGAAGTTTTCTACCATCCTATTCCTATTTGAGAATTTACTCATCCTGTTTACATGAGCAGAATCAAGAATATTTGGGAATCAGTGACCAGAAACCCTTCATTCTCAGACTTAAGAGGGATGAGAAATCAGATGGATAGCCTTAGACATTTTAAAGTGAACAGAAATAACAGTAGGACAGTTTTGTTGAATAGTTCGACTTCCTTATTGCACAGTTGCTTTGGAGTCAGATAAATCTAGTGGGGACCCAGTTAGACGAATATAAATTTAATTACTTTTATAGACATAGGCAATTCGTGTATTCTATTTCTTCTTGAATGAGCTTTGGTTTTGTGTCTATTTAGGCATTTGTTAATTTCATGTAAGTTGTTCATAATACACCTTGTTATCCTCTAAATGTTGGTGTTAATGGAAACCAAATTAAGGTTAGACTCATTGAATGCCTAAGAAACATAATTTGCTGGATCTGTAGTGATCAACATTTTCATTTGTAATGATGGTTATTAGTATCTTTTTTCTCCCTCTCTTCTTTTTCCTGTTCAGTCTGGCTAAATTTTTACCAATTTTATTAATCTTAAGAATTAGTTGTTGTTTTCATTGATTTTTTCCTATTATTTTTCTTTTGATTTCTGTTCTTGTTTCTATTATTTCCTCCCTTCTGCTTATTTTTGGTTAAATTTGTTCTTATTTTTCTAAATTTTTAAAAACATTGATTTGAGAACTTTCTTTTTTTCTAACAAGCATTGAGTATTATAAGTTTCTTTAAACACTGCTTTGGCTTCATCTCACAAGATATTTTCTAATTTTTCTCATGAAGTCTTTTATCCATAGATCATTTAGAATATGTTGCTTAATGTTCCAAATATTTGAGGATCTTCTAGATAATTTTGTTATTGATGCCTTCAATTACTGCTCTTCAAGTGGTTCTGAGTTTGAAGCTGACTTTGCTCTTGCCTTCTAGGCTGCGATGGTAGGTCCTTACCAATATTTGAGCTGAAATGTGCCTTCCAGCTTCTCTCTCCATCTTGCCCATCAGTAGTCTTCATAGCACTCATCTGGATGTGTCTCTTTTTTTTCTATGTGATCTGATAGAAGGAGCACCAACAAGAGTAAATTTGATAGGAAATCAATTAAAAGATTGTCAAGAGGCACTAAGGGTTTGGTAAAGATTAGTTAAATAATGCATGCAATGGATTGAATTTCTCCAAAAATATTCTGTAGCTCAGGAATAGGGCACTGGAAATGTAAAATGGGATTTTATTTCAATTGGAGAATTAAAGAGTTGGCAGAATCAGAGTGTAAAAGGACTCTCAGTTGTTAGTTTCACACTCCTTTGATATAACTCCACATTTCTAAAATTATCTTCCCAAATTTTTCATTTCCTTCTCAATGCAGGTAACAAATGATTCACATGAATTAGATATTCTATTTGATACCAGAGTCATGACAGAAAATATAATCAGGCTCAACAAAGTTGTAATCTTCATTCTTCATCAGTGATTACAATCACACCTATCATTGGTAAGTCCTCTAGCTTTCAGATAATATTAATTTATTGTTTCAAATTATGATCAATATAGCCTATTTCCCGACTTTTAAAAATTTAAGTTCATGTTATTACTTACTTAGTTATAAAAATTAAAATAAAATGTTTTTAAGAGTCTTTATTTTTTGGAGATACACACTGAAATATATGTAGATGAAATGATATTTTTATAAAAACATAAATTTAATTACTTCTTTATTGAAAGAGAATATACTGAAAATTTTTCCACTAATCTTAAATGAACACGTGACAGTATTTGTTAATATAGCCACAAAGAAAAAATAGTTCATATGTGAGATCATATATGTTCTACATATATCTGTATCTGCATAGTCTTTAGATAAATCATATAATGATGCACAAAAATCAAATAAATTCACAAAAATTTCTCATAATTTGAGTAAAGTCATGACTGATTTTCATGGAAGCCATGTGCTATAAAATTTATCCTCTTTTCACATTTAGAGCGAATCCCAAATAATAATGGGAAATGTTTAAACAGGTACTTAAACTCAAGGATGTCACCTAACCTAATTACAGCCAACCTGAATCCTATGTTATGCTCACCCTCTGTGTTTCCCAACCATCATTGGGTCATAAGTCCCCTTCCAAGAGGGCCTGAAAGAAGGGAAAATAGACCACACCTGACTAATGAATCAGAAGTTCTATCTGTATGTACAAATGAAAAGGGTACCTTTGAGTTGAACTTTTGTTTCTCTGTAGCTCAGAAAGAATAGGGATACCATTCATCTGCAACACTAATATTTATGCTTCTGATACTGTGCTTTTATTCATACAAATATAACACTAACTGCATATATATGTTGTTTAAACTAGCATAGTTCATGTCTGTAAAATTTTTTCTCACATTTTTATTGATACTCTATAGTTACATACGGATGGGATTTGTTGTTACATATTCATACATGCACACAATATACAATATAACATAATTTGGCCAATATCACTCCCCAGCACTTCCCCACTCCCTCCCTGCCTCTCACTACTTGCTCCCCTTTTCTCTCCTGATTTGATTTCTTTTTTCAGTTGAAGATGGACACAATACCTTTATTTTATTTATTTTTATGTGGTGCTGAGGATCGAACCAGTGTCTCACACGTGCTAGGCAAGCATTCTACCGCTTTCCTACAACCCCAGCCCTCCTTTGATTTACATAAGATCTGCCCCCACTTTTCTTTGCCTTTTTCCTCTATAGCTTCCATACATGAAAGAAACATATGACCCTTGACTTTCTAAGTTTGGCTTATTTTGCTTAATATAATGTTTTCAAGTTCCATTTATTTTCCTGCAAATGACATTACTTTATTCTTCTTAATGGTTGAATAAAACATTGTGCAATAGCACATTTTTATTTATCCATTCATCCATTGATGGACACCTAGGTTGGTTCTGCAGTTCGGATTTTGCAAACTCTGCTGCCATAAACATGGTAAAATTTTTTAATTTTACTTACTTTAATTCTTTAGCATAAATAGTGAGGAGTAGTATATCTGGCTCATATGGTGGTTCCATTCCTAAACTTTTGAGGAATCTCCATATTGATTTCCAAAGTGGTTGTACTAATGTACAATTCAACCAACAGTGTAAAAGTGTTCCTTTTTCTTCACATCTTCTCCAGCATTTATTATTTGTATACTTGATAACTGCCATTCTGACTAACGTGAGATCAAATCTCACAGTACGTATGTGGGTTTGTCTCTGTATCTTCTATTCTGTACCATTGGTCTGTGTGTCTGTTTTTATGCCAGTACCATGCAATTTTTGTTACTATAACTCTGTGGTATAATTTAAAGTCAGATATTGTAATACTCCAGCATTGCTTTTTTTGGCGTAGAATTGCTTTGGCTATTCTGGGTCTTTTACTCTTCCAAATGAATTTTAGAACTGTTCTGTGAACAATGTCATTGGCATTTTGATGGGGATTGCATTGAATCTGTTTATTGCTTTTGGTAGTATGGCCACTTTATTAATATTAATTTTGCCTATCCATGAACATGGGAGGTCTTTCCATCTTCTGAAATCTTTCTTCAATGTTCTATAGTTCTTTTGTTGTAGAGGTTGTTCACTTCCTTGATTAGATTTATTCCCAGGTTTGTTTGTTTTTTTGTGTTTTTTTGAGGCTATTGGAAATAAAATTGTTTTCCTGATTTCTTTCTCAGCAGATTTGTTGTTGGTATATGAGATAGATATTGATTTTTGTATGCTGATTTTGTAACCTGCCACTTTGCCAAATTTGTTTATTAGCTCTAGCAGTATTTTGGTGGAGTTCTTTGCATCTTTCAGGTGTAGGATCATATCGTCTGCAAACAGTGATAACTTACTTCTTCCTTTCTTATTTTTATCTCTTTTATTTCCTTCTCTTGCCTAATTGTTCTGGCTAGAATTTCTAGCACTATATTAAACAGGAGTGGGTGAGTGGACATCCCTATCTTGTCCTAGATTTTAATGAAAATGCCTTCAGTTTTCCCCCATTTACTATGAGGTTGGCTTTGGGTTTTTCATATATAGCCTTTATGATGTTGAAGTAGATGCCTTCTATCTCTAGTTTCTTCCGTGTTTTTATCATGGATGGGTGCTAAATTTTGTCAAAGGTTTTCTCTGTATCTATTGAGATGCATGTCTGCAAAATTTGATGAAAAGTACTACAAATGCCATGTATTTGCATCACTACTTTCATGACATGTTAATAGATTTTTAAAATGGATTTGTGATGTTGCACAAGGTGACAAATCAATTTTACTATAGTTTTAAATTGTTTTTCCTTGTGTGAGATTAAAAATAATTCAAAAATATAATTTGCTTTTTTAGATTAATGCTGTGAAGCTATCCAGTATTACTAATTTAAATGAAATTGATTACATTACATTAAGCATTTGGTGGACATGTGGTCTAAAAATGTTTTATAATCATAAATTGAGATAAAAATCCAATTCTATTTGATAAACAATGTGACTTAGAAAATTCGGCTGAGCCAGAAAAAGGCAAACAGAAAGAGAAAGGAAAAAAAAAACACAAAAAATCTAGAAGAAGCCAAAACAGGCCGGGCACGGTGGCACAAGCCTGTAATCCCAGCACTTACGGAGGCTGAGACAGGAGAATCGTGAGTTCAAAGCCAGCCTCAGCAAGGGCGAGGCACTAAGCAACTCAGGGAGACCCTGTCTCCACATAAAACACAAAATAGGGGTGGGGAGAGGCTCAGTGGTCAAGTGCACCTGAGTTCAATCCCCAGTACCAAAAAAAAAAAAAGCCAAAACATAAAGCCTAGAAGTTAACTCTTAGGAGGTATAAAAGTTCTATAATCAAAACTGAGATTGTTAACTATTCACAGGGCAGAGAGATCAATTTAAAAACAAAATGAAACAATACAACAAAACTTGTTTTGCTAGCAATCTTTCCATAGTTTGTGTGCTGCTGCTGCTCTAAAGAAACAGAAATACATCCTGGGTTAGTCCCAGGGGTGCTGGCTTTGCTACTGGTGACAATAATTTTTTCTAGTCAACCTTTCTGCAGTCTGGAAAGTTATGACAGATAAAATGGGATGTATCACATGATGAGACAGCATAAACTGATCATGGTCTTTGATGTCATATTCAGCTTTTCTGGCGGGGGGAGGCTATTTTGTTTTTTGTCTCCTTTAGTCAACATATTAGAATTTCATTTCACTCTCAACAGGAATACTGAACACTATGATGTCTCAACTCTTTTTAAATGAAGCCTGAATTATCACTTAGAACATTGGCTGGGGAAGAATAACAACAACAACAGTTTGTTTTGTTTGACAGTGGCTGGCAATATTACTGTTCATATATATATATGCCTATATATACTGCTGTGCATCTTGTAGCTCTTTCCCTTGAGTCTAACCCAGGCATGGAAAAAGATCAACCTGTCACCATGGATACTAAAGAATCTGGCCAAATTACTTAAAATATAGATTGTGGGTAAATTGTATTAGTATCTGTCGCTGTGACTGATGCCATTGCACAGACATTCTCATTAGGAAGAGTAGCCCCAGGGAAGGGACCCAGTATCCTCATGGATCCCCATATCAATGGGTCCTGCTCTCACTCTTTACCTGCCCCAACTCCATAGGTTATCCTGAGGTTGGAACTCATAAGTTCTGCTGTCTACCCTCATCAGATTCCAATGACACCACTGTTGGTCCCAACTGTTGATCTCCAGAATAATCATTATGACCTCTGGGGATTTACTACTTTCTCTCTTTATCCAGTCCAAGCATAGAAAATCTCCTTGACTTTTGTTTTAGTTTAGGCAGATTACTTACACCAACCCATGCAATGTTGTGCAGCTATAATCCCAGCTACTAGGAGGCTAAAGCAGAACTGAAAGTTAAAGGCTACCCTAAGTAACACAGTGAGACCACATGTCAAAAACAAACACAAAAACACACCAGAAGGGCTGGGATTGTAGCTCAGTAGCAGAGCGATTGCCTAGCGCGCGTGAGGCACTGGGTTCGATTCTCAGCACCATATATAAATAAATAAAATAAAAGTCTATTGACAACTAAAAATATATGTGTGTGTGTGTGTATAATTAAAAAAAAAACACCAGAAAATTAAGAGGAAGTAACGAATTTAAAAACAAAACATATTTCAAAGGTTTATTCTATTTTTAACTCACTATGGACCTGCAGCATCATTCATTCAGCCAATATTTGCCAAGGTCCTATTTTACCAAGCATTCCTAGGCAAAATACAGGCAAAGGAAAATGAGAACCATTTTGGTTCTTAGGGTGCTCATAATGGTAAAAAGAAGATGCACACATACACCAGCATTCACAATGCTGGGTGACACTGACCATGACAGAAGGAGATAGAGGAGCACAGAGAGGGTCATTGAACTTAGAGTGGGAAGGTCATGGTAGGCTCCAAGAGGAAGCAAGTCAGGGCAAGGTCTGAAGGATGAGCAGGGAACAGCCAACCCATGGGGAAGGAGGAGGGAGAGAAGGTGCAGGGGAAGGAAGGGGAAGGAAGGCATTTCACAACAGTGGACTCGGAAAGAAAAAATGTTCTGCTCACATACTACTTAGCCCAGAATGAGCAACTGTTATAATCATATACATGCCATTAATTCACTTTCATAGTTAAATTATAGATAAAAATATTGCTATTGGTTTAAGTACAGAAGCATTAATAACATTTAAATGTTAATATTTAGCAAATAAAATTATTACATCTACCCTGTGACTTCATAATTTCACTCCCAGGTATTTACCCAATACAAATGCAAACAAATCCACACTGAGTCTATAATAAAGGTGTTCTTAGAAGCTTTATTGATAGTATCCCAAATTGGAAACAATAAAATGTCTATTAAATGGGAAATGGATAGACAAATTGTATATATTTATACAATGTAAAACTTCTCAGTAATGGAAAGGGAATAAACTTGATATACACAACATCCTGGATGAACCTCAAGACAGTCTACTCAAATAAACCAGACATGCACACAAAGGACACATGGTTATGTTTATGTAAACTTCTAGAGGAAAATTTGGCCATGAGGGAAAAAAATCAGGGAAGTTTTTGCCACTGAAAGGGAAGAGGACTGACTAGGAAGGAGCACAGGGGAAATTCTTCAGGTGTAAGAATAATAGAAAGCAACTCAGTGAGACCCTGTCTCTACATAAAACACAAAAAATTGGGCTGGGGATGTGGCTCAGTAATCAAGTACCCCTGAGTTCAATCTCCAGTATCAAAAAAAAAAAAAAAAGAAGAAGAAGAAAAAGAAGAATAGAGACAGTCAGGCGTGATGGCACACACCTGTAATCTCAGCACTTTGGGAGGCTGAGACAGGAGAACCACGAGTTCAAAGCCAGCCTGAGCAACAGCGAGGAGCTAAGCTACTCAGTGAAACCCTGACTCTACATAAAAACGCAAAATAGGGCTGGGGATGTGGCTTAGTGGACCAGTACCCCTGAGTTCAATACCTGGTACCAAAAATAATAATAATAATAATAATAATAATAATAATAATAATAATAAAGACATGGATTACACAGGTGTATGCATTAACTAAAACTCATTGAAATGTTCATTCAAGATCTGTGGCAGTCACTGTATGTTTTGGATCTAAAATAATGAAAATAATTATTAAGCTTCTGTAGTGGTATAAACTAGGTATTCTGAGGCTATCTTCTATGTATTTTAGGCTTGGGGAAAATAATGGGATCCAGTTTTCTTACTGTTGGGGAAAGAAGAAACAGATATGAAAAGGAGGAGCTGAACCCTGGAAATGTGATTACGCCAAAAGGAGACTATGCTGTTAAGTGTCTGTTATGGTTTGGATGTGAGGTGTTCCCCAAAATCTCACGCGTGAGACAATGCAAGAAGGTTCAGAGGAGAAATGATTGGATTGTGAGTGTCTTAATCAGTGAATTAATCCCTGATGGGATTAACTGAGTGGTACTAGAGGTAGGTGGGGTGTGGCTGGAGGAGGTGGTTAATTGGGGGTATAGCTATGAGGTATATATTTTGTATCTGGAGCTGGAGTTTCTCTGCTTCATGATCACCATAATGTTAGCTGCTTCCTCTGCCACACTCTTCTGCCATGATTTTCTGCCTCACTTTGAGCCATGAGGAATGGAGCCTGCCTTCTCTGGACTAAGACCTCTGAAACTCTGAGCCTTCAAATAAACTTCCCCTCCCCTATAGTTGTGCCTGTTAGATCTTTTAGTCACAGCAGCGAAAAAGCTGACTAAAACAGTGTCAAATACACACTAGAATAGGAGGCATAATATAAAAAATAAGTTACATACTTCATAACATTCTACATTGATTATATATTGAAATAAAAACTTGGATATGTTGAGTTAAATAAATGTAACAATTTATTTCAGCTGCTTCCTTTTATTTTTTAAACATGGCAACTAGAGAAATTGTAATTACACATGTGAGTCAACATTGCATCTATTGGGTGCTGCTGGACTATAATGTGGATCTTGGGGTTGGTCTGGAATGGGAAATATTATACTGCAATATATGGATTCATCAATCTATCTACTTACCCACCCACCTACCTACCCATCTTTTCTCAGAAAAGGCCTAGAAAAATGCGATTCTGGTGGCAATTACCACACCTACCACCCAGATCTTAGCATTAATCTCCATTAAAAGGAAATATAGGCAAGTGGAGAAATGGCTGATGTCAGGGATGGGGCAGAGGAAAGTACAGGGTGAGCCTGAAACACCTTATTTCACAAGAAAATAAAGAATTGCTCAAAAAATGAACAGAGTATATAAAAATGACACAAAAGAACCATTTTTTGTTTGTTTATTTGTTTGGTACTGGGGATTGAACTCAGGGGTACTTGACCAATGAGCCACATCCCCAGCCCTATTTTGTGTTTTATTTAGAGACGGGGTCTCACTGAGTAGCTTAGCACCTCGCCATTGCTGAGGCTGGCTTTGAACTCGTGATTCTCCTGTCTCAGCCTCCCAAAGTAAAAGAACCATCTTTAAGGGGCTCCCACTGACCAAGGATAATTTGAGCATCAAATTAAATGATGTATTAAATAAGATTCCACGAGTCAATGGTTATATAAATAAATAATCAGAAAGTGCTTCCTGACAACAGAATTCCAACTCATTATTAAAAAAAAAAAAAGGATGAATGCAGAAAATCATCAATGAACATTAAAATCAGGGGGTCAAAGATTAATGAGAAACAAGATTATCTAGTCTCAAAATATCTTACCATACATTTATTACAAAGGGAAAATTTTCCTTGGTATAGAAGTATAATTTTAAAAGTATACAACTAGAAAAATTATCAAAACAAAACCAGAAAAAATTACGCTTTCTGCCATTTTGTCTTTCAATATCACAGAGAAGATTCAACTCCATCCACCCTCATTTGATGAGGGAAAGTTAACCATAGTCTCATTCAGAATCACCGTTAGAATAATGTGAATTATTTTTCACAACCATTTTATAAGACATAGGAGGCAGAAAGCCTTGAGATCCCAAGGAAATTGGCAGCAGTTGGGTGCAATTAAAATTATTATTTACAGGGCTGGGATTGTAGCTCAGCGGTAGAGCGCTTGCCTCGCATGCGTGAGGCCCTGGGTTCGATCCTCAGCACCACATACAAAGCAATAAAATAAAGACATTGTGTCCATCAACAACTAAAAAATATTAAAAAAAAAATTATTATTTACAAAACTAATTAGCAAATTTGATAAAAAAGCAAAGAAAGAAAGAAAAATATGAAAGTTACATTGTTTTTCTGGCTGCTATTGCCATATTTTGAAATGCTATACTTTTAAGTAGTGCCCAAATCTCTTTTGTAAACCTTGCACTGACACTTCATGGAATTTTAAAAACCAATAGTCTTCATGTAATTTTAAAAACCATAATATATCATAAAAGTAAAAAATTTCATGGGAAAAAGGCTAAAAATGGAAAATCACCTATAAAATTAGATATCCTATTCTCAACTAGACTGAGTTTATTGCCCAGCTAAATAATGTCTATACTAAAAGAAAGCCATTACATCCCAACACACATTCTGAGGCAGAATAATTTAAATCAAGTAACAAAGACTAATTGCTTGATATTTAGCTCGAAACTTTAAAATTCAGTCATAGGCCAATAGCTGTATAAATAGAAACAAAGGGATCAGTTAATTTATTAATTTACCTATTGTTCATAAGATAACCTCTCTTCAAAAGATTTGAGCTGCTTATAGCAGAAGGCATATATGGACTATTCAAAATGGAATATAAAAACCTGTGGTATTAGAGCCATCACAGGTTGGGATGTGTGGAGGGAAATGCCTGCTTTCCAGAGCTTTTGGAAAAAGCAAAGAATCTTCATGGAATTGAAACCCAAACATCTGGTAGTTGCCTCCTGGGGCACTTAAAAGTTCTAAAGGGAGCCTCTTTATGAAAGAGGTAATGCTATCATAAGTAATGTGGGTAGTCCTGTAGGAATAAAATTTGAATACATGGGCCTGGGGCTGTAGCTCAGTGGTGGAGCACTTGCCTCGCACATGTGGGGCACTGGGTTCGATCCTCAGCATCACATAAAATAAATAAACAAGGATGTTGTGTTCAGCTACAACTAAAAAAAACATTTAAAAAATTGAATATATAAAATGGTGAGAAAAACTGGGAGAGCATGAATTTTTGAATCTCAAATTAAAATTTGTTGTCAGCATTACAAGTATCTTAAATTCTTCATCATCCCAAACTTCTGGGCGTTCACTAAAACACATTGTGACTATAAAGTAATATAGTTCAGTTTCCCTCACCTTTAGAAGACTAAGAAACAACAACAAATAGTCCTGACTTTTAGTAAAACATGGTAGTGTTGTAGTTTGGACCTGGAATGTCCCCCAAAGGCTCATATGTTAAAGGCTTGGTCTTCAGTTTAGTGCTGTTGGGAGGTGGTGGAGCTTTTAAAAGGTGGGGCCTAGTGGGACCTAGTGGGTTTTCAGTCATTGGGGGTATACCCTCAAAGGGGCCTATGGTCTCTTGTATGTGCGCATGCGTGCTCTCTCTCTCTCTGTCTCTCTCCCTCCTTCTTGGCTTCCCAGCTAACTTCACCACATGCTCCCTGAAATGATGTACTGCTTCACCACAGGTCCAGAAACAAGAGGACCAACCAGCCTAGGACTGAACTCTCTGAAACTGTGAGCCAAAATAAATATTTTCTCATTATAAGTTGTATCATGTAATTGTGTTACAATAACAGAAAGCTAGCCCGGCGCGGTGGCTCAAGCCTGTAATCCCAGCACTTAGGGAGGCTGAGACAGGAGAATCGCGAGTTCAAAGCCAGCCTCAGCAATGGCGAGGCGCTAAGCAACTCAGTGAGACCCTGTCTCTACATAAAACACAAAATAGGGCTGGGGATGTGGCTCAGTGGTCGAGTACACCTAAGTTCAATTCCCAGTAACAACAACAACAAAAAATAACAGAAAGCTAACTTACATAGGTAGCACTGTCAAGGTTATAATCAAAATTATTTTGATCATCAAACTCTTCAGGGGTTCAAATAATTTAATGTGATCTTCTTTTTTTTTTTTTTTTTTTTTTAAAGATTTATTTTTTAGTTGTAGGTGGACAGAATAGCTTTTATTTTATTTTTATGTGGTGCTGAGGATCGAACCCAGTGCCTCCCGCGTGCTAGGCGAGCACGCTACCACTGTGCCATAACCCCAGCCCCTAATGTGATCTTCTTTATCTTCTGCATATAAAGAAGAAAATACTATACTTTTTTTTTTTTTTTTTGAACTGGGGATTGACTCAGGGGTACTCGACCACTGAGCCACATCCCCAGCCCTATTTTGTGTTTTATGTAGAGACAGGGTCTCACTGAGTTGCTTAGCACCTCGCCATTGCTGAGGCTGGCTTTGAACTCGCGATTCTCCTGTCTCAGCCTCCCTAAGTGCTGGGATTACAGGCTTGAGCCACCGCGCACGGCTGAAAATACTATACTTTTTGATGGAAAGTAGCAGATTTAGTTAAAGAATAAACAAAATGAAAGCTTCGTTTGCAAAATTAACTGTGTCTGTGACTTTTTAAAATATGATCCCCTTTTTTATAGCAGTTTAAAATATTCTTAAAAAAAGAAAATTTGGATCAAGACAAAAGGAAATAATATAAACTGTTTAAAATCCTTGAAGTTCCATCTACGGTACCAAAAAAAAAAAAACCACTGAGGTTCCTGGCAGCCAAAAAAATGGGCACATACAATTATAAAGATATGTTATTAGAATAGGAAGACATTCTAGATCCTCAGGAAAGGAGATTGCCTTGATTTTAAATTTGAAGAGATGTTTCTCATGTGGAAAAAGAATAATACATAATGTAATGTAGTATCATAATCCTCAGCTGGATTTTTGTTGCTGATGTCAACGTAATTGTCCATAGTCAAGTACCTGCTATTAAAGTGCTGCTCAGTGAAGGCATTTCTAGGAGGGCTACAGAATATTGACACAGCCTCCTTGTGTTTTAGCAATACCACTGTTGTCTGAGATATATTTTGCTCTCTAAGGTACACTTAGGTAAATATATTTTTCCACTTGAATCAAATATCATATCATATATACATAGTCAATGGAATTAATTGCCATGATATTGATTGTTGAATGAACATAGAAACAAAGACTTTGATAGTTAGAAAGCTGGATGTTAGGAAGCTCCTGGTCCAATAATAAATTATAGTGGCTTATATCATAAAAGGCATCTCTGACTACTGGTGTAGGAACTCAGTGTGCATACCAAGACTAGCAGTTGGCTCACTCTCTCACAAGGTCATCTGATCTACTGCTGAACACAGAGTTGTTTCTTATGTTGCGTTGAAAACTACTGAGTTGTGGCTTCCCCCAGTTTTTAAAGTCAGCCTTGCAGATCACCTTACTATCAGAAGATATTTTTGATTCCCCATTCTTCCTTATCTTCCCTAAGCTAAATTTCTCCAGTTTATGCTATTCATCCATTTAATATGGTGATGACAATAGCATTGAAAGTCATATGACACTTTAAATTGTTTTCAGTGCTGTACATACATTATCTCATTTTACTCTTATAATAAATCTCTGAATGTTTTGCAACAGGTGTTTTACACCTGAGAAAACTATCTTGCCCAAGATCATACTTATAATTTATGCCACAAGGTAGATTAGAAGCTTTGTCTCTTCGCTTTCTTCCCATCTTTGCTTACAAATGGACATTTATAAAATGGATTGAACACTAACTGAACACAGTGAATATTTAGAAGAAAAATTTGAGGCCATTTTGCTAACATCAAACAAATATCAGAAGAAGAACTAATTTATGGCAATACTTACAAATTTAGAAAATTTCCAAGTGTCAACAATTCCAAAAGTTCAAGTGGAACTTTTCACCAAACTATACGTATGGGTTGAGGTTGGGGTTCAAGTTCAGCTTCAAGCTTCTTGATGGTCTCAACTGTAGGATACTGTATAATATAAACTCTTCAGGTTTGCCAAACAAACTAGAATTTTTAGACTAATTTTTTAAAGTGTGAAGGTTCTAGGACTTGTGTTTCAGTAAGTTCCGCACCATTTGCTTGTTATTTTTCCTAAATCCATCTTCATCTACTCCTACTTACTAAGTTCTTGAGCATCTTCAGATTGCTCTCCTGCTTCTTTTTTTTTTTAATTTTTTAAAATATTTTTTTAGTTGTAGATGGACGCAATATCTTTATTAGTTATTTTTATGTGGTGCTGAGGATGGAATCCAGTGACTTACGCATGAGAGGCAAGCGCTCTGCCACTGAGCCACTGCTCCAGCCCCCTCTCCTCTGTTTCTGGCAAGGAAAGCCAGACTTCAGATATTTTTCCTTAAGCTATAACCAAAACAACAAAACCCCACTAATCAATACAAAACTTCATTTGTTGGGATAAAAATCCTTAGAGTCCTAGAACTAAAGAAAAATTTCAATTTAAATACACAGAAGTAGTAGTTAATGGTGCACAATTAAAATATAGCTTCAAAATGTGCCTCCAGGGGCATTTTAACAAAGTCCAATTTAAAGAATTTTCATTGTGTCAAGGAGGTGCTCTCTTGAGCCTGAGAAGATTGTAAAATCGAGTGGTGAGAGTGCTCCATGAGATACACACTGCCCTTGATCTCACAGTACTCGGAACTGTACCACACTATGAACCTCACAGAGCCCAACTTGCTACTCTAGGAGTAGGCCTGAAGGAAAGCAGAAGGGGCTCCTGACCTCTACCACAACAGGAGTCCAAACCTTTCATGGAGTGATGGGACTCCCTATAGGCCAGACTTCTGGAAATACTACCCTGGACTCATACTGTTTTGAGTAGAATGGTTTTGCTCTTTAGTTTCTTGTTTCCTTTTCTGAATGTGTCAAAATGTCAACCTGAGCTGTTTTTCTCAGGAACAAACTAATGACATGAGCACATAAAAAACGAAAACTAGTCATTATGCCTGCTTTTTTAATTCTTTAATTTTTATTTATTTGTTCTAATCAGTTATACATGACAATAGAATGCTCTTCTATTTATTGTACACAAATGGAGCACGATTTTTCACGTCTGGTTGTACGCAGAGTCACACCATTCGTGCAATGGTACATCTACCTAGGGTAATGATGACTATCTCATTCCATCATCTTTCCTCCTCGCATGTTCCCTCCCCACCCCCTACTTTTAGCTAATCCAAAGTTCCTCTACTCATCCCATGCCCTACCCCCTTTATGGATCAGCATCCAATTATCAAACATTCAGCCTTTGGTTTTTTGGCATTGGCTTACTTCACTTAGCATGATATTCTCTAACTCCATCCATTTACCTGCAAATGCCATAATTTTATTCTCTTTTATTGCTGAGTAATATTCCATTGTGTATATATACCACAGATTCTTTATCCACTCATCTATTGAAGGGCATCTGGGTTGGTTCCACAGTTTGGATATTGTGAACTGTGCTGCTATAAACATTGATGTGGCTGCATCACTATAGTATGCTGTTTTTAAGTTCTTTGGGTGTAGACCAAGGAGTGGGATAGCTGGGTCAAATGGTGATTCTATTCCAAGTTTTCTAAGGAATCTCCATACTGCTTTCCAGATTGGCTGCACCAGTTTGCAGTCCCGACAGCAATGTATGAGTGTGCCTTTTCCCTCACATTCTCACCAACATTTATTGTTGCTTCTATTCTTGATAACTGCCATTCTGACTGGAGTGAGATGAAATCTTATAGTAGTTTTGATTTGTATTGCTCTTATTACTAGAGAAATTGAACATTTTTTCAAATATTTGTTAATCAACTGTATTTCTTCTGAGAACTGTATGTTCAGCTCCTTAGCCCATTTATCGTTTGGGTTGTTTGGTTTTTTGGTTCAAGTTTTTTGCGTTCTTTATAATATCCTGGAGATTAGTGCTCTATCTGACGTGCATGTGGCAAAAATTTCCTCCCAAAGTGTAGCCTCTCTTCACCTCATTGTCTGTTTCTGTTGTTGAGAAGACGCTTTTTAGTTTGAATCCATCCCATTTTCATTATGCCTTCTTTTTTTTTTTTTTTTTTGGCACCAGGGATTGAACTCAGGGGCACTCGACCACTGAGCCACATCCCCAGCCCTATTTTGTGTTTTTTATGTAGAGACAGGGTCTCACTGAGTTGCTTAGCACCTCGCCATTACTGAGGCTGGCTTTGAACTCGCGATTCTCCTGTCTCAGCCTCCCTAAGTGCTGGGATTACAGGCTTGAGCCACCGCGCCCAGCCATTATGCCTTCTTGATACAAAATGTTCACAACAGGGAGGATCAGACAAGGAAGACATGTATGAAGTTTAGATCCACCATTTCTCCTTGGGACACGAACCCAGCCAGACCCAATCCCAGTGCAATGGACACGGATTGAGGACTAGCTATTCAAGTGATCATGTGTCAGCTCCTTTGTCAGCATCTTATTAAAGAATCCTAGCATTTAAATATCACTCCCTACTCCTCAATCTCTGGTGTGTTTTCTTTCTAGAAGTCATAGAAACATTCAAAGGGTGCAGGCTCCAGTATTAGAGTCAGCTTTGAACCTACGTGCTCTCACTTGTAAGGAGAGGATATTTATTACTGATTCCTGACGTTTCCTTGTACCTGGAGACCTTACTATAACTTTCCTGGCCTCTTTACTCCTTTACCACTCTGCCCCAGGGAATGAGGAGCTTGGTAAATTTGGGACGAGTCAATAGGACTTGCAGAGATCAACCCCTGCCTTACTCTCCTTGCTTGAGAGATGGCCACAGTAAAGCACACATTTATGTCATCTCTTCCATGGTGAACATTTTGCAAGGGGAGGCTCCCACAGTAGGAAGCATGTGTCCATCTGGCAGGAACTGACCCATAAGTCTATTTCTGAGAGGCAGTATTAGGAAGTTCCCAATCACTGTGCTCCTAAGCCGCATTATCCCTCCAGTTTTAATCGGTAGTAACTATAGTTTTTTGATCTCCATCTGTCTTGTTATTTGTCTATCTCTTAAGTAGCTTAGAACTCAGGTCTACTTTTTTACTGTGTTGACCTTGGGAAGTTATTTAATATAAACATCATTTCCACTCATATTTATCAAGTTTTTGAGCCTCTTCTGGTTCCTCTTCTGGATGTATTTTATCAACCTGACAGGATTGCAAATGTAAAGTGTCATTCAATTAAAGTTCACCTTCCCTTTCTATTATTTTAATTTAGAGATCAATTCTTGTCTTCATTCTTTTTTTTTTTTTTTGTGGTACTGGGGATTGAACTCAGGGGCACTCGACCACTGAGCCACATCCCCAGCCCTATTTTGTGTTTTATGTAGAGACAGGGTCTCACTGAGTTGCTTAGCGCCTCGCCATTGCTGAGGCTGGCTTTGAACTCGCGATTCTCCTGTCTCAGCCTCCCTAAGTGCTGGGATTACAGGCTTGAGC